>OU898279.1:115999209-117199209 GCA_918026665.1 Diabrotica balteata | reverse complement strand
TTAATCTGTGCTTTCTAAAAATTGCAAAGCAAAACAGACGTTGATGAAGGTGTTAAAAAATGTGAAGGTGACAGAAAATATTGATCTTTTACGTTGAGAACACCTTTGAATAACTGTTCTGATGAGACCTATTATGTCGAAATACGCATCAACAGATACAAAGGCGCTGTTTGCGTGAAATCAAATATTTGCTGTCTTTTTCATTTTATTCGGATCTACTCTGTACGAGTACAAGAAACCAATTCGCTAAGGATTTCTGCTTAGTTGAAAAGACGTGTCGTGAAATGCAAATTTTAGATTTTTCACGTCTCTTTTAACACCTTCATCAACGTCTGTTTTGCTTTGCAATTTTTAGAAAGCACAGATTAAAGCAGAAATCTGAATTGTGTTTAGAAACTATTTTTACGGTTTTATTATCAGATGTCGCTATTGCGTCCGTATCGAAGCCATTTTAGTGTTGCTTCTTAAAAGACAGGAAATATTGATCTTTCACGTTGAGGACACCTTTGAATAACTGTTCTGATGAGGCCTATTAGGTTGAAATACGCATCAACAGATACAAAGGCGCTGTTTGCGTGAAATCAAATATTTGCTGTCTTTTTCATTTTATTCGGATCTACTCTGTACGAGTACAAGAAACCAATTCGCTAAGGATTTCTGCTTAGTTGAAAAGACGTGTCGTGTAACGCAAATTTTAGATTCTCCACGTCTCTTTTAACACCTTCATCAACGTCTGTTTTGCTTTGCAATTTTTAAAAAGCACAGATTACAGCAGAAATCTGAATTGTGTTTCGTAACTACTTTTACGATTGAATCCTATTCATTCTAAAATATCCATAACATTTTTCATCGTCATCAATTAATTCTTTGTATAAAGTCCAGTTCTCTCCTTCCTTTTTCCTTTCTCTTAACATTGGATGTACTTCAAACCTTCTTTTAACTACAGTTTTTATTTTTCATCGTTAAGTAGAAGAGCAATTGCACATAATTTTTGTCGCGAAAAGCGAGATCATATCTTCACCGAAACTAACTGAAAATTCTATGTATGAAAATGTGAACGTGCAGTCTGATTGCTGGACTGGAAACGCTACGTGCCGAAAACTAGACGTGCATGATAATATGCCGAGACCTTTACTGCCACAAATTCAAAAAATGAATTAAATCGCATTTAGCCCACAACAACGACCGTATCACGTACGCTTGATTGTCATCTTTTAATTAAATGCTATCTTCAATGGTCACTAACCAACCTGTATACAATAATTTCGTAAAGATGGTCAGTTGAATCGTTTACTTAATCAGAAACCTGTGTCGTTTCATCAAATGATTTTAGATATTTATATGTTTTTATCTCCTCTCTTTGTGTGTTTATAAAATATAAGGAAGAGATACGGACACAAAGATTGTAAAGATATAAAATTCTAAATTTCCTTTTTAATAATAAAAAAATATTTCTTACCTAATAGATTTTTCTGGAAGAACAAATAATCATTTTTGTCAATTTTAGCCACCTTAAAAATCAATTTGCATACACCACTTAGGTTATTTCCTGTTACCTTTATCTAAAAATAAAATATTCGCAGTTAGAAAAAACTACTTAAGGCTTAATTAGAACAAGCTAAATGAAACAATAGATCTACTTGCGAATAAAGTTGCGTAAGATCTCCAGCAAAGAATATATTTTCCATTTATGACAGACTAACTGGAAAACAATATTGAATAAGGTAACAACTAATAAAGAAGCTAGAAGCTATTGGCATTAAATTATCACTCCAAATCAAACACTCTGAGCAAGTAATATTAAATTGATTAAGCATAGGGCAAACTGCAACAATCCATATTGGTCTAATAAATAATAAACCACATTCCTTTTTGTCACAGCTACATTATCAATTTTGTCACATATCTTTCTACAAGGCCAGGCACATATCAATGGAAAAAAAACAACCTGAATTTAAACATGAATAATCTATCAGTATAATCAAGTACATACTGAAATATTTAAACGACACCAAATTTCACAATATGTAAAAATACTGTATTATAATTTTATACCCTGTATTAATTTGACCATACGGTCTAGGTACCAGAAATAATAGACGTCTTGTGTGAAAAGTAGAAGATCTGAATAGGAACGAAATTTCCCATTAAGAATTTGTAAAATTTGTGTCATACATGTATCATAAAAGCTTGTAAAAGTAAAATATACTGCAAATATATTGTTTCTTTTTTAAAATCCAACACTCATTATTATTATGAAATTCAAAACCCATTGTTTTCAATTTCTCACCATAAAAAATAAGTTAATTTTTTTATTGATTCCCAGTACATATACAGGGTGTCCCATAATTAATTGGACATTAGCTAATGGGTGATAGCTGACATCAAAATAAAGCGTTTGAGCCCAAATTGCTTAGTCAAAATGTTGCTAGTTTTTGTTCTACAGGGTGATTCATTAATATACTTTTATTTTATTTTTAGGGATATGTTGAAATTCGCATTAGTAACCAGCGCATTGGGGCAAAAATGCTGGTGATGAGTTTACATATCTACGGTGATCAGTTTACCAATCTGCAAAAGATGCCGGTGATCATTTAACTATATCTCGAAGGGTCTAATAATTTCGGGAAACGGGAAGTGATGAGTTCCTACACATCCATTCAAATCAAAACAAAACTAACAAAAGAGCAGAGCAACCCTAAATCTTTATAAAGCTACGAAACCTGCTGATGACAGATTTGACGTTAATACACTGGTGTTTAACAAACAAGTTGCTAATATAAAATACTGTTCTTTAACTACGAAATTGTTTCAAAACGTTTTATATAATGAAAATTGTTTATAAAGCTTTTGTTATATGGTTAAAACTTACCGACAATATAATCTTTGCTATACAAATCAAAATCTGTTCATTTTGTGATTCCACAAACCTGTATAGACATTTAAGTATTCTTATTTTTAAATTAGAAGCCACTTTTTGGTTGATCATATTTTCCTTTTCCATGCAGTCATATAACTCTCCTAATAACTTCACAATTCTGTCTTCGCCACATTTTTTCTCAGTTTCTGAATTCAGTTCCAAGAGAACGTCTTCAAATGTTCGTTCTTTTTTATCGTTCACTGAAAATAAGTTAGACTATTAAATTAAAAATATTATAAAGAAAATGTATTTAATTCACAATAATAGTGGGAATATCTAAGTGGGTAGTCTAATATCCCACTGCAGGATCACTACGTTCATAACGTAGATAATCAAACTTAAATTTGTATATACATACAGGAGAATACCCTGATAATAATTTGCCAGTCAAAAAGTGGCCGCAGATATATTTAATTTAATTAATAGTAATTATTTTTTGACAAAAATTTATTTCATTCATTTATTTTTTAAATAAAATATGCTGTTCATAACATATATGCATTTTTTTAATATCAAATTAAAGCTAATTTTTTTCTTAATAGCTATGATGATATCAGTTTGCTTGAGCAAAAAAGCAAGGTATCAAAGATAAAATAAAAGACAGCTAGCGCGCAACGCTACTGGTTTGAAGTGTCAGTTATGTGAGTTTTTAAACTGGTCTGGTGAAACAACGACTTAAAGAGGATGAGGTTGGAAGTCCGAAGCCTCTTTAACAAAGCCAAAAGTAACCAAGACTGGGATGCGTATAGATATAAGCTAACGCTATACAATAAAGAAATTTGGAAACCTAAAAGGAATGCATAGAGAGAGTTTTGTGAGGAGATAACAGATATCCCGGTATGTTCTCGACTTTATAAAGTCCTGGCAAAGGATGGTGCTACAACTAAAGAAGTAGGTTTCCTAAAGAAAGATAATGGCAAATTTACGGACACCAAAGAGGAAACTCTTAGAGAATTGATAAAGACGCACTTTCCGGATTCAACAATTCTGGACGATGCAGATTGGCAAACCAACATATACCAAAAGCTGACTAGGCTAAGGTCTACAGATTGGGAAATAGCTACAGCAATCACAAGACCAAACAGACAGATGGCATATATCCAATACTGTTGCATATGGGATTAGAGGTATTGATACCACACCTACACAAGCTCCTCAAAGCCAGTTTAGCATAGGGCGTCGTACCGTAAATATGGCAAAAGGTTAAAGTCATATACTTGTCTAAGGCAGCTAAAGTATCATACCGAACACCAAAGTTATATAGACCGATAAACATATCTACTTTTATATTAAAAACACTGAAATGGCTTCTTGATAGGTACATTAGAGACGAAGTACTAAAAGATAATCCTCTAAGCAATCGTCAATATGCATACCAACTTGGTAAATCTACGAACTCTGCGTTGGATGATCTAAATAGGCTTATCTCAAAGTCAATGGAAGGCAAAGAGATAGCAATGGCCGCTTTGTTAGATATATAAAGGGCACTTAATAATGTTAGTACCAGCTCTTTGATCAGGGCTATGAGTAGACGAGGCACATCTGTAGTAATATGCAGATGGATAAGGGAATCTCTGGAGAATAGGACAGTAATACCTTCTCTAAGTAAATCAACCTTCAAAGCAAAAGTAGGTAGAGGCTGTCCTAAAGGAGGAGTTCTGAATCCTCTACTTTGAGCAACCTTGGTAGATGATTTTAGAAATCTGCCCATAGAAGGCGTTTACTGTCTAGGATATACTGGCGATATAGCAATCGTTGTCAGGGGCAGGTTTGCCCAGGTGGTGTCTGAGAGAATGCAAGCAGCTCTAAATATAGTTGACGACTGGTCTAAACAAGAGAGACTGATAGTTAATGCTCAGAAAACACAAATTGTCAATTTCACAAAAAAAAACAGCACTGCAAGGCCTTAAACCAGCGGTGCTGGGAGGAACAGAGATTTCATTTGCCAAAGAAACAAAATACCTTGGGGTGTATTTTGATCATAGGCTTACATGGAATACTTAATTCTGAAAATCACACAGAAAGCTATTATGTCCTCGAGCAGATATAGATGGATGTGCGGTAAGAATTGGGGACTTAACCCCAAAATGACTCTATTGTTAGGAAAAAACGTTATCTTCAAATGTCATCTTCACAGATAGTCAGGCAGCGCACTCAATTCTGTACAGGTCAATTCTAAGCTAGTATGGGATTGTATGTGTGCCCTAAATATACTAGAAGATCTTTGATAATATAAAAAGCAAATATCGAGCACAGGTTAATTAATTTAATCTTGCCCAAGTACTTTCGATCCCTAGATCATCTTCAGGGGCATTTCGTCAATTGCGGCCTATCCGACAAGAATAAAATGTCATAAACATAAAATGGAACATTACACTACACAAGGACAGACAAACACTTTAAAATTTTTAAATATAGGCGAAGATACATTGTGTATAGAAGCCGGACACAGAATGGCTCACGGTCTAACGGAAATGTTGAGGTGACATGTGACAAATGACGTCATTTGGATAAAAGTGGTATATTTTGTTTATATTAAATATAGTAAATTGTTTATTTACCCTGTAAATAATTGGTGTTGTGTAATTGACTTGTAAAATAACCTGTGTTGAGAAACAAAGTTTGAGAATTTTCGATAATATGCTTGTTGTCGAAGATTTTTTCCAGATTCTGCGGTCCGAGTAGGAGACATTGCGATAAGTTTTTACGTTGCAACGATGCTTTACCAAATGGATTATCTGGATCGTTGAACTCAGTACGTTCTTGAGGCGAACTGAAAGCTTTTCTTCCTTCTCCCTTTTGGCCATCGGACGACTCGTTTTCTTCTGGAACTAAAGAAATCATAATAAGTCATAATATTAAATGAATGTCTTTCAGGTGATCCACCCGAATTTAGTTCTAGGAGAACTTCTTCAAATGTTTGTTCTGTTTTATTGTTGACTGAAAGTAAATATTAAATTAAGAATCCTACTTCTAAGAAATAATATAACAAAAATATATTTTATCAATTTTCATCGAATAAAAAGATTAATTTTCTCTTAATTTGGAGGGTTGGCACAATATATTACCATAACTCAAAGATTAAAAAAGTTTATAACCTAGTGATTCTTAAAGATTAGCTTGCAGGAGATAAAAAAAACAACTAGTTATAACCTCTGACAGATAAAAATTGAAATTATGGCATAGTATCAACAGTCATGAGTCATCAGTCTACATGTCTTAAAAAAGTTTTCATATAAGCAGATCAGCAATTAGGCAAGCATGTTGCTGTGAAGAAAGACATACTTAAACTGTCGATGTTATCGTATTATACTTCGTCTCAACGTGACTAGTCTTTACAGATAAGATATGCAATGCTAACCTTATGGGAATTTCGCCAAGACGTTGCCAGTTTTATGCAGTGAGCGATGGCGTTCTCTATTTTTTATACAGGGTGAGTCATAACTATTAGGACATAGACTAAAGACAAGTTATTTGGACCAAAATATGGCTATTGGGCCAAATATGCCTTAATAAAATGTTGCTGAGAAAAAGATACAGGGTGTTAAAGTTAATTTTTGTTTTTCGTGTTTTGCTAATAGTTTCCCTGTATATTTATAAACTGTTATCAAAATTGGCACAGAGGCATAATCTTAGACAAGAAATAGTATTTTATTTAAAATTTTACGTTTTGTCATAGAGGGCGCCACGTGGATCATTCCTAATGATCAAATTGAGTTTAGTTCACATCGATACTCCATACCGAGCGGACGTTAAATGGTTCTCTGTTATCAACATTCGACCGGTTTTCTCGATTTGAACAGATAAATGTGAAGTGATTAAAAAGCAATCAATTAGTAATAGACTTAAAAATAATAAACTCATCAAATTAAATTTAAAAACAATACAGTAATTTATTTATAATGTTTCCAACGGGAAATGGACCAGGATTCGACAACTACATAGTTAGCCAACAAATACAAAATGTAAACAGCCAGCCATTACCAATCCAGTATCCATCAAACCAAATGAATTGTTACCCACAAATGCAGATTCCAAACAACACACAGGGTCAATCACAAATCAACAATATACAGGGTTATCCACAAATCTCATCACAAATACCAGGTATGTACAATATGCAAATAAATCAACCAACCACTAATTCTTCGACGAATATGATATTTCCGCCCAATCAAGAACAATATATAAATCAACAAAACGCGGCACACAACAGCAATATAAATAACAGAAATAGCCAGCAATACTACAGAATGTCATCAACAAGCGATGACGAACCAGAAAGTGCAAATGTGTCAACAAATAACTCATGGCAAGTAGTTAAAACTACAAAACGCAGAAAAATCAGATCAAATGTAGAAACAGACAAAGAAGATGATACCATTACACTATCGAACAAATATAATACCCTAACGGATACCCAAGAAAATGAAACCAATCAAAATGAAACAGCGCCAAGAATACCTAAACCACCACCAATATTTGTTTACGATGTAAGCGACTTCCCAGAAATGAGGAAAAAATTTACAGAAATAGCTGAAGCTGAACAATACGAAACCAGAACTATGGCAAATAATACAGTCAAAATAATTTGTAGCGATCCAGAAATATACAGAAAATTCTCCAGATATATGAGAGAGAACAACATTATTCATCACACATATCAACCAAAGGAAGAAAGGGCCTATAGAGTCGTAATTAAATACCTTCACTATTCACATGCAACAGAAGACATCAAAGAAGAACTGACAAAACTGGGTCACAAGGTAAGAAACATCATTAATGCTAAACATAGGATTACAAAAGAGCCGATAAATATGTTCTTTGTTGACCTTGAACCATCAGACAATAACCAAGATATTTATAAAATTCAGAAACTACAACACTGCAATATACAAATTGAACCACCTATAAAAAACAAAAATATCATCCAATGTATGAGATGTCAATTATATGGCCATTCAAAAACATATTGCAATAGACCATATGTCTGTGTGAAATGTGGAGGACAGCACAGTACAAGCAGTTGTAAAAAGAACAAGAACACACCAGCTACATGTGCTTTATGTGGAGGAGATCACCCAGCTAACTATAAAGGATGCGAATATTATCGTAATTTAAATAGAAATAAAAATATAGCACAAACTACATATAATCATCACCAAAATATGTCGCAAGCACGTAACAGAAACTTTATACCCAACACAGTAAGACCAAATGTAAGCTATGCTAATGCAGCGGGTAATAGACAACCTCCTGCTGCTCCTTCAGATAACCAAGATTCAAACACCATTCTTATGAAGTTTTTAGAAGAATTCAAAGCCATGTTTAATCAAATCTTGCAACAAAACAGCATGGTAATAAACATGCTAAGTAAACTCATATGCAAATAAAATTCTTTCTACGAATAGCAGAATGGAACGCCAATGGCCTGCTGAATCATAAGGACGAGGTGATAATATTTCTACAACAAAATTTTATAGATGTATTATTAATAAGTGAGACACATTTTACAGACAAATCGTATTTTAAAATACCTCAATATCTAACGTACCATACTAACCATCCAGACAAGACAGCCCATGGAGGTACAGCAATTTTGATCAAACAATCAATTAAACATTTCATGATGGAAAGTTATATAACAGACTGTATCCAAGCTACAGTAATTAAAGTGTGCTCATTACCTTACGAAATAACAATAGCAGCAGTGTATTGCCCTCCAAAGCACAATATTAAAAAAACCGATTTCGCATCCTTCTTCAATACTCTAGGTCCAAAATTTATCGCAGCTGGTGACTTCAATAGTAAACACACGTACTGGGGATCAAGATTAATAACAACAAAGGGGAGAGAGCTTTATAGCTTAATGCAAGAAAATAAATACTCATATTTATCAACAGGAACACCAACGTACTGGCCAACGGACCCCAAAAAAAGACCAGACCTCTTAGATTTTTGCATCATAAAAGGAATATCTAACACCTTTATGGACATAGTTCCAAGTTATGATCTATCTTCAGATCATTCACCAATTATTGCAACAATTAGCACCTGCGTTATTAACAAACAACCTACTCCAAAACTGCATGGACCTAGAACAGATTGGAACGTTTACCGAAAAATACTGGATGAAAACATTAAACTAAATGTAAGACTAAGAAGCCCTTCAGAAATAGAAGCAGCTACAAACAACTTTATGACATTATTACAAAACGCTGCAAAAGAAGCGACACCGAACGATGCAGATAAAAATAAAATCGAGAATAGAATAAATATTCCACTAGAAATTAAAAAGCTCATTGCTGAAAAAAGAAGAGCAAGAGCCAAATGGCAACAAAGTCGGAACCCAGCGGATAAAACGTTTTACAATCGCTTAGCCAATAAATTAAAAACACAACTAAAAATTGCAAGAGAAGAGTCAGTCAAAAAATATGTAACACAACTTAATAGATACGACCATTCAATATGGAAACCAATCAAATCATCCTTAAAACCTCAAGCAATATCGCCACCAGTAAGAAAAACCACAAACACACAGAACCAATGGGCAAGAAGCGATAAAGAAAAATCCGAATTATTTGCTGAACATTTAGCAACAGTATTCCAACCACACAACAATGAAGAAGATCAAGAAATTATTAATTATTTAAACTCAGAACAACCGTCAGTAAATCCAATAAAATTAACAACACCCAAAGAACTTAAAGAAGAAATCTTAAAACTAAATATCAAAAAGTCACCAGGAATTGACCTAATAACTCCAAAAATGCTAAAGGAATTACCAAAAAAGGGTATAGTGATCCTTACATATATATTTAACGCAATATTAAGATGTAATTATTGGCCTAACAATCTAAAAATTGCAGAAATACTTTTATTTCCAAAACCAGGAAAGGATCCAAGTGAAGTCTCATCCTATCGACCTATCAGTCTGTTATCAACAATCTCCAAATTACTAGAAAAACTTTTAATAAAAAGAATAGATCCAGGCCTTACAGGCGCAGACTGGATACCAAATTTTCAGTTTGGATTTCGACGAGAACACTCAACTATCCAGCAATGCCACCGAATAACCCATAAAATCAATTCCGCATTAGAAGAAAAGGAATATTGCCCAATGGTATCACTAGATGTACGTCAAGCTTTTGATAAGGTTTGGCATAAAGGACTTCTTTATAAAATTAAACAAATATTACCACCCTTCTTTCGAATACTTACATCATACTTGGAAAACCGACAGTTTAGAACAAAAGTAAATGGAGAAATATCTAAAATGCATCCCATTAAGGCGGGAATTCCACAGGGCAGTGTCCTGGGACCTTTATTATATATATTATATACTTCTGATCTACCAACTTCGCATAACGTAACAATTGGCACATTTGCAGATGACACAGTAGCACTTACCAGTCACAAACACATTAACATAGCTACACAACAACTCCAAGATTATTTGTATGAGCTTGAAAACTGGCTAAAACAATGGAAAATAAAAATTAATGAAAACAAGTCAACCCACGTAACTTTCACTTTACGACGAGAAACACCACCACCAATATATATCAACAATGAGGAAATACCCAGGACTAAAACAACCAAATACCTAGGGCTACACCTGGACCAAACCCTGTGTTGGAAAGAACACATCACCAAAAAAAGAAAACAAATACAACTAAGACAAAAAGAAATCAATTGGTTAATTGGAAAAAACTCCAAACTGTCAATAAATAATAAAATTCTAATTTATAAAACAGTTATTAAACCAATATGGACATATGGCATAGAGCTGTGGGGCTGTAGTAGTAAATCTAATATTGCTATTATGGAAAGATGTCAATCAAAAATCTTAAGAGCAATTGTTGATGCACCCTGGTACGTAACCAACCAACGAATCTATGAGGATCTCAATATCTCAACAGTGAAAGAAGTATACCAGCAAAAGAAATTACAATACATTCAAAAAGTGAACACACACTCCAACCCATTAATTTCCGCAATACCTCAACATCAAGTTATCCGAAGACTAAAGCGACGTTGGCCAACAGACCAGTAACATGGACCCGTGATTCTCTCACTGGAGGGGACCACATCACGCCAGAACCAAGGGACAGGACTTAAACTCATCACATTAACTTATAGAATATATTGTTTTATTCTGATTGTTAATTTATTAGTTATAATAAAAAAAAAAAAAAAATTGAGTTTAAACTTTTTCTGATGAAACATTTTAGTAATTTTTATTAGAAAATATGACGTAAACATTATTTTTACGTAAAATTGGTACTCTTGTTTAAACATGATAATTTCAACCGTTTTCGATAAAAACGCAGTCGAACTGCTTAGAGTCTTAAAAAAGGATTTCAAATATTATTTCATTTATGAAAATTATGCTTTGGACTGTCAGATAATTGTTGTTGGTAAATGTCATTTGTTCAGAGTAAATTATTTTTAATGTGACAGTGTAGTGTAATGTTGCATTTTTTAAAAGTAATCATTACTTTTTTTGATTGAAATGCCTCGTCACAATAATTTTACTAATGAAGAAATGCGAGATATGATTTGCGTATACGCACAAGAAAATTTTTGCGGTCGCTCGGCAGCCAGAAGGTATGGAATGTTATACGCAAACAGAAGGCTACCAAATCACAAAACTTTTGCGAGATTATATCGTAGTTAAGGTGAAACTGGATCATTTCACACTAAAAATCGGGATGGTCCACCGAAACAAATCACACCTAATCAAGAAGATGAACTTTTGGTTCGAGTAGATGAAAATCCTGAAATAAGTTCACGACATCTATCAGCAGCAACAGGAGTAACTCAGTCGTCTATTGTTAGAATTCTAAAAAAGAGAACCTCCATCCTTATCACTTCACTCCTGTTCAAAATTTACTTCCAACAGATCTTCCACGACGGTTACAGTTTTGCCAACGTATTCTGAATAAACATTGCAATGACATACACTTTATTAAGAATATTATGTTCACCGACGAAGCAACTTTTACCAGACGAGGGGTTTTTAATTGATGAAATAGTCATTATTGGGAAGAAGAAAACCCGCATGCTACTAAAGCTAGACATTTTCAGCATGAGTTTAAATTGAATATTGGGTGTGGCATTATAGGCGACCAACTACTAGGCCCTTATGTTTTTCCTCCGAATTTAAATGGAGCTTCTTATTTATTCTTTTTAGAAAATACTCTTAGTGATATTTTAGATGATCTGTCACTGGATGTAAGAAGAAAAATGTGGTTTATGCAGGATGGAGCGCCACCTCATTTTTCATTAGCTGTTAGAAATCATCTTAATGACGTATTTCTTCAACGATGCATTGGCAGAAGCAGTGATTTTCAATGGCCACCAAGAAGTCCTGAGTACAACCCGCTAGATTTTTATTTTTGGGAACATCTGAAGTCCTTAGTTTATGCCAATGAAATTAATACACGAGACGAACTTGGAGATACATTCATAATGCAGCTAATCTTATAAGGGGACAGAATAATATTTTTTTAACGCCCGAAAATGTTTTATAAAAAGAATTAGAAAAGGCATAGAAATCGGAGGAGACCATGTACAACATTTAGTTTGAGTTTTTGTGAGTTCTTTTAAGTTAAAGTGTGTTTAGTTTTAATTTATCGTCAAAACGAAAACCTTACGTTAGTTGCAACTTTGTTTATTAGTTTGGTATTTAATAGTGGAATTGTAAATATGTAAAATACTATTTCTTATCTAAGATTATGCCTTTGTGCCAATTTTGATAGCAATTTATAAATATACAGGGAAACTATTAGCAAAAAACGAAAAACAAAAATTAACTTTAACACCCTGTATCTTTTTTCTCAGCAACATTTTATTAAGGCACATTTCGCTCAATAGCCATATTTTGGTCCAAATAACCTGTCTATGTCCCAATAGTTATGACTCATCCTGTATTTCAAAATAAACGGAATAAACCTCAACAGGAGTTCTCAACAAGTCCTCACGTACAATTTTATGTAATTTACGAATATCGTTTGCTAATAATTTTACATAATACATTATATTATTTGTTTCTAATAGTAACCTATCAAATTTTCTCTTTTATTAGTGCATTAAATGCATTAAATAAACATTTGTTTCAAAGTTTTTCAAATACTTTTTTCTGTTATTCAGTAATTAAGAAGCAATTAGAGTAATTCTTGTACAGAATATGTTTAAAAGCTTGATACATCCAGGGCCTTTATTTGTTCTTCGGAGCGCGTAAACATATTCGAGTTAGATTATTTGTACCGTCTTGGACGTACTGTTACTGTTTTGTTATTGTTATTATTTGTTGGTGGCTGTTGTTGTGATTTGCTGTTGGCAATTATTGTTATTTTCTGTTGTTGGCTATTGTTATATTTGACTCCGAATTTTTACCGCAAAATGGAGGAAATTGTTCAATGGAAACGTGGAAAAGCTCTGAAACTTTATCAGGATAACAACGATTCTGTATCAAGTGTAATTAGGAAAGTGTCAGAAATGGGTGGTGTTTGCGAAAAGACTCTGTTTCGCATACGGCAGGAATATTCATCACCTGCTGGATTACAATCTACAAGAGTAGGCCCAAGAAGCGAAAGGTTGATAATTCTCGTGACCACAAGTACGATGAAGGTGTCAGGGGCCAAATTCGTAGAATAGTTCATCAATTTTTTCGTGACAACATACCACCAACAATAAACACCACATTAGCTGTTGTAAATGTCGAAGAAACTTTGCCCAACTTTTCACGGGTGATATGGATTCCTACATCGCTTCCTGAGTGATATGGATTTTGTGTTTATAAAACGTGGCAGAAATTCAATTTTGATTGAAAAACCAGAAATCATCTCGTGGCGTCATCGTTATTTACGCGCAATTCGTAAATTCCATGCAGAAGGATACAACATAGTGTATTTGGATCATATTTCAAAAACCCTAAAAACGACATTGGTCAATTTATTAATATTTCTAGTACTGGCATATGGACTATAAAAAGAACTAAAGATCTGTAAGGGACTCTCCGGAAAAATTCAACTACAACAATTGAAATATTTTTGACATATCACGAGGTCAGACAATATGAAGACATCATTCAAGGAAATGTAGAAGAAGGAAGACCACGAGGGAGATCTACAACAAGATGGATTGACCGATCACAGCAGTGGCGGCTCGTGGATTGAGAGACAAGGTCGGCAAGGTATTTTTTGTCTCCTCAGATAGGTGTACCGTCTAATAAAGACTTCAATTATCATAGGAGATTTTTTGTTTTCTTGTTTTTTTGTTTTTTTTTTTGTTTTTTCCTATAGATTTAGAACCTAAACATGTTTATAAATTAACTCTAGTCTACGTTGTTTGGAAGTAGCAAAATAGGTAATAACGTCATCGTAAAATTTATTAGAGTTTTGGAGAGATTTTAAAAGTTTTTTTTCTATTGACATTTGAGACAAGCTTGACATTCTCTCTTGTTTCATGGTATTTCGACAATAAGTTTTGATTCTTTTGAGGCAAGAGAAATCTCGTTCACTTAAGGCGGACGTTGGTGGTAATGAGAGAATTAATGACAATAATTTATTAATTTCGGTAACAGTTTGTTGTAATGAATTGCAGTATATAAAATTATACAATCTTGTAACTTATCCCATCTTCCGAAAATATTTGGATCAGCATATAAAACTTTTAACTCGTTTTTTAATTTTATTTTTTTAAAGAATGATGGATAATTTTTAATTAACCTGTCTAATAAATATCTTGGAAATTCTTTGGCGTAACTTTTAAATTTTGAATCGTCAAAGAGGTCAAAAATTTGCAAATCTTGAAAATTCGAAAAACGAGTATCTATTTGCATAATAATAGTATCCAAAATTTCAAAATATACTCGTTTTTCGAGATCTGTTTCTGTGTTTCTGTGTAAACGTCACTGCGTATATACTGAAAATTACTATCATTACGAAAATCTCTGAGACTTTGTACCAGTTTTGTTATTCTATTTTTGGACTAATGTCAGTTAACTGATTTTGAACAACATTGAATATCAAATCGGTTTGGGTAAACACTTTCTTAAAAATATTTAAAAGTATGTTAAAAGAGTAATCATTTAATAAAGTTTTCAAACCGATTGCTTCACGGATCGAGATATCATCACTTTCAAAATTGTCACATTCAATAATAAAATCAAAAACTTCTAAAAGCTGTTCACGAAAATGTGCTACAGTGAAAACTAACCGAGATTTAAAATTCCATCGCGTCTGACAAACTGTTGGCATTTTTTTCGAAACAAACCGTTCTAAAACATTAGTCCCTTTAGGCGAACTTGAGAAAAATGAAGCAAATCCGCTTAAACTGGCAAAAAAAAGACGACATTCTTTAATTTTTTTACATGTATCTTACAAAACTCAATTCAGTCTATGCGCATGACAATGAGTAAATAAAGCTTGCGGTGCAATAGTTTTAACTTTTGCCTGGAGACCATTTAATTCACCAGACATCACGGCAGCGCTGTCATAAGTTTGCCCTACCAATTTATTTTTGATATCAAAAAATTTTAATCTGTCCTTTAAAACACCGAAAATATGTTCTGCCATATGGCTTTTACTCACGTCTGTAAAACCTAAAAACCTCTCATAGATATTACCACGTAACGCGTGGTAATATCTATGAGAGGTTGGTATAATTGATAATTGTTACCTAATGACATGATATGTCGGTAGTTTCATCTACTTCTAGTGAAAAGCAAATGGTTTCCTGAATTTCAGATTCAATAACGTTACTCAAAATGTAACTAATTGATTCTATTAATTCATTCTGGATTGTTTTAGATACACCGCTAAATGTCTTCGAATCAGAAAGTAAATTAGAAAATTCCAAATCGTTATTTATAACATTTTTATTAGTTCTCTATAATTACCTTGATTTAACGAATGCTCCGATTCATCGTGTCCCCTAAAAGATAATTCCCGACAACTTAAAAAAATTACAATATCAATTAAACGACGTAAAACTGCGTGATTATTTTTTACAATTTCGTTATGTTTAATAGCATTTTCACGTTGGGTGTTATCTAATGAAACATAGATATTTTGTTTTCCAAATAAATCTAATTTAATCTGGATGTAAGTATGATCTTTCTAAATATCATGTTTATGTAAAGCCCTAAATAATTCCTTTAAATTATCGTAACCAGATTAACACCACGGATTTTTATGTTTGCCCCTATTTGTCGAAAATAAAATGCAAGGCCAACAGAAAAGTTTGTTTTTTATTTCACTCCCGGTAAGTCATGAGTACTTGCTTGTACCATTTATCTAAAAATGATCTATTACTTCCCTTACCCGCACTAATATTTATAAGGCGGGACATTTTAGGCAAAGGACGCCCCTTATTTTTAATAACAATTTGTTCTTCGTATAAAATAGATGAAAACCCATTATGCAAAATATAATTTACAATATCAGACTTATCAATACTTACAGTTTCTCCCATGGCTTGCATTTTTTAAATTAATTTACCTGAATTTGTTTACACTTTAATTAAAAAAATCTTCTAATATGTCAAAAAACCCTTTAACCTTTAACTATTTACGGCAGACGTAACGTATCACAGTATTACTTTAGAAAATAAAAATAAATCACAAAAAGAAAGGTTAGTTCGTGCACTGAATATCACTTCATTTTACTACATATATGAAATAACATTTGTCTCACGCTCGCAATGTACAGTTCTCGACTAATCACCAATCCAAATGAAACATCGGCAAATTTAAATTTGCCGTGCTTGGTAATTAAGTTCATATGGAAAGAAATGTATATTTGGTTGCTAATCAACAAATATTCTGTTGATTCTTACAAGTAAAGTCAAGGTTGGGATCGGCTAGCCGAAAAAACAAAACGTGCTTTTTTAAGAATTCATAGGCAGATGGATGTCTCCGATATCGGATCATCTATTTGAAAAATGTCTACGCAGGGATCACTTAACGCTCAGATTGGACGAATTCTTTTAAAAACCATGAATAAAATTTAGTCTTTATTATCTCACAGATATTTTTTTAGTTCACAAAAACAAATGACATCAACTGATTACCTGCTACAATTATTTATTGAAATGCTGATTAAATTAAATATTAAAAAAACCTATAATATCTATAAAGATGTGGGTCGGCACTGCCGACCATGCCGAGCCTGACCGGCCGCCACTGGATCACAGTAATTACAAAAAAGATTTTATGATGTAATATAAATGACCAGAGACAAAAATCTACGGAGACGGACTATATGCGATATCACGACGACTACTACACTTTCTTCTGAGGGTCAAGACTGAATAGAGAGATTAGACCAGCTTTTAGCTTGTCTGAATAAAAAAATAATATATAAATACAAAAAAATACAGATAATTCTAATCTGTAGTAATGTTATCAGAGTATTACTTGTGTAAATATTATTATTGGTATAGTTTTTTGCTGTTTATGACCTTTTGACAAAATTTTCCATATTGTACTATTCAAATATGATTCCTTAAAAATTCCTAATATTCATTTTTGACAGTGATTACATGATTATTTAGAAAATCATATATTTGTTTTTACTACTGCAAGTTTTACTGACACGCAATACTATTCTGTTTTCACGATAAGTGGTCGATTTAAAATGTAAATTGTGGTTTCTTGCAGTAGCACTTTACTATTTAAAATTTGTTGATATCTTTTTATAAAAATAGAGACTAGATCAATAATGGATACAAAACCGATGAGACCCTGAAATGGGTCATCCACATACACACCATCCGATGTAGGTACCTATACAGATGTTAAGAATCACAACAAACAAGCAAAACAAAGGAATATAATAAATGACGAATTAGAAAATCGTAGAGGTAATGGATTTTGACAAGAGCTAAGAGTCATGCTGATGCAGTACACAAGTTTACTTGATATTTACAAGGTCATAGCTCTTGTCAAAATCCATTACCTATAAGAGAAACATATCCGTCATTAAATATTTTTCTACGTATGAATCCTTTATTACTGTATACGTATATATATATATTAAAATAAGTCTATTACCGTTTTTTTTTTTAGCAAAAATCAATACTTAGGAACATAACACGCAATAGTAATAAAAAAACGGAAGTGTCTCGCCTAACAGCTAAATTTAGACAATTCTACAGCTAAAACTTTCGTACAATGTCACAGCCAATTATCAAACAAAAATATCGTCGCTTTACCTGCAGAAACCGAAGAATAAAATTGAGCAGGAATGTTTTGGTTTACGTATTAAATATTTATTAGGCTTTACAGCAAAGATATATTTTCTGAATTAATCATATTTATCATCAGCAAATTTATCGAATATTTTAAAATGTTTAGTTTAGTCTAAGAAAATAAATGTTGATTGATTTATCATTTATGTAAACGTTTTGTGATAGTAAGAATAATAGACTTTACAAACTTTTAAGAAAACATCAAAATTTTATGAAAAAGGAATTGTAAAAAAATGTGATAAAGTATAACCAAATATGAAGACCGATAGTGGGCCTCAAACAGTGGCTTTAAAATATAATTCCAATCACTTAAAAAGTAAATTATTTAATTTTCTCTATTTTGTGTCCAGTAAGAATGCTGGATTTTGTTCTGTTAAAGGCAAATTCAATGAATATAATATTTGTATACGGGGAGTGTGAAAAGAAACGGGACGAACATTTCGCGATGTGAATATCGGATCAAAAAACTAAAAAACTGGTATTTATTATTTTATAGAAACTATTATTTTATCTAAAATTATAGAAACAGTCTAATATCGCAAGAACTTCTACATAAAAAAATAAAAAGCACGTGTTTAATATTTTTCAAAAATTTATCGAATGGCACTAAACACGACCCTACACTCCCACCCCTTGGGGCTAGGTCGGAAGATAATTTTAAAATCTTAAATGTAAAACTATAAGATTCGGATTCTACGAAAAAAAAAAATAAACAAGTTTCATCTGAATTATTTTTCCAATTTGCGATAGATGGAAATAGATACAGATAAAAATTCTGCAAACCAATCATTTGGGTAGTGAAAAACGTTTTTAAAGACAATTTTGTAAAATCAGAATCTGCAATAAAAATGGGGTTTTTTGTTATAAGATTTCAAAGTTGTCCCAAAGTTGTAGGGTGGGGGTTATGTTTGTTGTCATTCGAGAGATTTTTGAAAAATATTGAGTTTGAATTGAAAATTGAACACTTTTTTGGGTTTTTCATTTGGAAATGTATTATCTCGAGATATTAAACAGTTTTCATAATTTTCCTAAGGTATTAGTAAACACCTGTTTTTCAATTCGATTCGATGTTGATTTTGCGGAATATTCGACCGGTCCGCTTCTTTTCACACAATCTATATAATTTATTACACACAATAAAATTTATTTGATTAATGATATTTTAAATATATAATAAAGATTACTAAATAAACTTAATGAATTAAATATTAAATAAACTTAAATATGATAATTTAATCGCTTTTGTTTACTAATAGTTCAGGTGATGTTTGCGTTTGCACATTGGTGTAAAGTGAACAATAATTTTAAAATAATAATAATATAAAATTAATGGGAAAAAGCCCCGTAATTGGCTGTATACCATCGTTTAAAAAAACACAGAAGTTAAAACACTTCACACATGTGTATTGTGGTATAAAAACAAACAAATATTTAAAACTTTATAAAAGTGTCGTCAACATTTAAATTCTGGCAGAACGTTTTCAATCTGAACAAATCATCCTCAGTGCCTTGTGTATTTGTTGCTAACAGTAAAGTTGTCTATAAGACCTCCATGTATGGATTTACAGTATTCCAAATTTTACATTTAATAATGTTTTGACTCCAGATCGATGACAATGATCCAACGATCCAGTTGGTCTGTGTCATTTCAACTGCCAAATACCACGTGCTAATATTCGAGCAGGGAGACATGTAGTCCCTAAAGTAATTTTAAAAATATATCCATTGTCATCGACCTGGAGTCAAAACATTATTAAATGTAAAATTTGGAATACTGTTAATCCATACATGGAGGTCTTATAGACAACTTTACTGTGAGCAACAAATACACAAGGCACTGAGGATGATTTGTTCAGATTGAAAACGTTCTGCCAGAATTTAAATGTTGACGACACTTTTATAAAGATTTAAATATTTGTTTCGTTTTTATACCACAATACACATGTCTGAAGTGTTTTAACTTCTGTGTTTTTTTATAATAATAATAATTTTACATAAGACAGTTTTTTTTCTACTCTCTAACTAGTAAATTGTATATTACCTACTATTTGTATGCTAAGTAAATACATCAAAACAGATACTGACACGTAATGACTAGCACGTAATAAAAAAATTTCGCTTCAGTTCTATAAAAATGTGTAATATCACATAAGCCTTGTAAGTCAGTAATGTCATAACAGACGTTATTTTGACAGATTAAAAATTAATAATCTGTCAATGTAAATATAGTGGTAATTTAAATACAGATAAATAAAATGAGTTCATCGAATAGTGAAGATGAACTTAGTAGCAAAACACCACCCAATATTCTGCAGTTAGCTGCGAATACTACCGGAACCTATTACCAGAAAAACCTAGAGGAAGGTATTAAAGGGTATATCAGCAGTTTATGGATTGGAGTACAACAAATATGGTAAATTCATTTTCTGAAAACGTACTCTTGGCTGATTTTGGAGAAATCGTTAAGAAATTTAAACCATCCTCATTATGGCCTATATATTATATTCTAAGAAGTCTTATATTTTTGAAAAATAATGTTAATATTGAAAATTACCCGAAATTGCGAGCTTATCTAAAAAGGCAATCAGAAGGTTTTAAAAACAAAAAAACTAAAATTTTACATTCTGATGAAATAAAACTTTTTTAAATGGAGCTCCTGGTGTACAGTACTTGTTAATAAAGGTATGTTATTTAAAAGTATAACACAAATGTGCCTACTTATAATACTTTTATTTTAAGGTTATTGCAATTATTGGAATATGTAGAGCTTGTAGGAAACAAGAGTTAAAAAATCTTAAAATTTGTGACATTTATAATTTAAGTAGTAGATTATTGGTTAAAATTCCGGATACGAAAACCAAAATATCTTTCGTTATTTCCGGAAATTTCTATAAAATCTGAAAACAATATTATAGAAATTCGACTACGACTGCGATCCGCAAATAAATCAATTTTTTCTTAATTATCAAAGAGGTAAATGTACGAAACAGGTGGTAGTATTAAACAAAATAGACGGTATTCCTAAAAAAAAAATAGCAAATATTTAAAGTTATCAGATCCCAAAATCTACACAGGTCACTGCTTAAAACGAACTTCTGCCACTATTTTGGTAATGTTCAAAAAGAACACACCGTACAGTTGACGTCATCTCACCATTCAACACGTATTATTAAACAACCGCCAAACTCGAATAAGGGTATAATTATAAATAATTGCCAAAATTTTACAATTAATTATTATAAATAAATGTTTAATTTAAATTGTTCCCGAATTTTGTTAAATAAATAAAAGTTACTTGTTATACTTTTTATTTTTATACATGAAAATAATCGTAGAAAAAGTATAGTACACAACTTGAGTTGTAAGCTTATTATATGCTTGTAAAATTACTGCGCTCGCCGCTACGCGGCTCGCGCGCAACTTTTTTTATAAGTACGGATAATATTATATTTCGTACCATTTTGAAAACTTGTTGAGCAGCGCTGATTGACACAATAGAGCAGAAAAAAGTTATACATAAAGATGTTGTAATAGAAGTCTCCGCTTACTTGGTCCACTATCAATAAAGTTATCAGAATTAAATGGCAAACCGGTCTTCATACGTGATTTTAACTTTAGAAATATACTTTTTCTTTATGTGCCTGGTCCGATCTTCCTGACGTACGGAATCATTCTGGCGATTTTTTTTAGCGAGTTCTAACCTTAGCTTCTTCTTCTTGCTGTTTTTATGGGCAATGTTACAATTCACTCACCTAACACCTAACCTTCCTCGTATTTCATTCTGACTGTCCATGTATAATTCGAAAAATCTTTTAAGATTCTGGTTCGTAAGACTGATGAGTCTATAATCGCCCTAGTATTGGGGACTCCATTTTTTCGGCAGAAATACAAATGTATCTAATGATAATAAAAAAATTTCGATAATATTTTTCATAGGTATATAAGTGGAAAAAAATAAATAAAACCATTACTACCGTATAACGAACTATTTAATGTCTGGTTAGTGACGCAAGTTTTGTTAAATACTACACTAATTTAATAAAAAAAAATAATATTTCTATTTCTAGGTACTGAAATTGAATTGGCATTGGAAATCAGAATAATTTTTATTTTCATTTTTAATGAAAATTAAAAAAAAAATCTGATCGATGTCTGTATTTATTGGCAGTGATGTACTCTGTTACACTTCTGGTATTAAGTTTTAAGGGCAGCTAACCGTCGTGTTTTTAGTGGTGCAATGTTACTGAAAACCGGAAGCCACTGAGTTGGCTTACTCTTTGTGGTGGTGACTGTTTAGCAAGACTGGAGCACAATATTCGGCTGTTGAATAGACTAATTCCATAGCGCTTGACCTGATTGTCTCTGCAGTGGCTCCCTAAGCAATGTTTGCAAGCTTGAGGATGACGTCGTTGCCAGTTTTACTTTAGCTGCAGTTTTATGTAAGTGTTGCTTGAAAGTCAGAGTGCGATCTACTAAGTATTACACCCAGATATTTCGGGTTTGTATTATGTTTTAGTATAATTCCTTCGCTTTTTAAGTTCTATTATTCTGTGGTTCTTCGCGGCTATTTACTTCTGTCTATGTAGAAATTGGTTAAAGGGTCCATATTTTAAAATATGTGTTAATAATATTTAGGTCATCTTCTAGTATAGCTTACGCGTTGTCAATGCTTTTTTCTTACATACCCAAAGTTATGCTGTCCGAATAAGTAAATTTTTATGAGGTTCTAGTTGGAACATCAAATGTGATGCAACCGAACTTTGGGTAAGCCAATCTGTAAGTTTTTAAATATTCTGTCGCATTGCGATTGCATGATAAAATAAAATATTCAAGTCGTGGAATAAAACATAGTTTTATTGACAACTACTGAATGATTATACTCTAGTTGTTTTTGAGGTAAAAATTTATAATAGACTGCGTCCCAAACTAGTCCCGAAGCTATTTATAATCTCACTAAAATGCTACGATTGTTGACATGATGATACTCAACATTTGAATCCAGCTAGATACTATGAATAAAATATTAATAATAAAGGTTATTTTCTTAATCTAATACAGACAATAATACATGTATTATTGTCTGTATTAGACAATATGTATTAGACAATAGACAAATGTTGTGTATTTTTTAAAACTTACGGTTGTCCAGTGATGTATTCTTAAAAACCTTTCTCTTCTGTAGCGGCCTGCATGTATCCAGAGACGGTAACTTTATTTTATGTAGAGGATCTTTAACGGCAATGTTAAAGATCTGGTCGTTAATTTCTGACACAGAATTCGACCTCTGATGATGAAACTTGTTTTGATTTCTCGAAGACGGGATCAGCGTTCTGGATGTGATCAAGTTTGGGATAAGTAGATTCGTACTGTCAGGTGGGGTTGTGGGAAGGTCTGTCTCATTTTGTAAGTAACGAAGGCTGGAAAAGAAGCGTGTGCATTCAGTAATTATCAGAACTAATTAAATTCACTTAGTCAATGAGAATCTTAGCTTTTTATAAAATTATTTGAATGTACAGTGAAAATCTCAGCGTTTTATAGAATTATTTAAATCTACCATGAAAATCTCAGCGTTTTAAAAAAGTATTTAAATTCACAATAAAAATCTTAGCATTTATTAAAATTGTTAAACTTACAATCAGAATTTTAACGTTCTATAAAATTATTTAAATTAACAATGAGATTCTTAGTATTTCATAAAATGATTTAAATTCACAATGAAATCTTAGCTTTTTATACAATATTATTTACATTTAATTACTATTTAACTGAGAATAAGCCACAATTAAAGATAAAAATACGTTTATTGACGTTTCAATTTCCACTTCGGAAATCGTTCCCAAAATACAAACAGTAAATTAAACAAATTTTGTTTTTTGCTACATAGTGAAAAATTCTTCTAATAATTTAATTTTATCTGACTCATTTATATTAACAATTCAGACATACATTATGCATTTTAAAGTAGACGACTTTAAAATGATATTGCCAATATTGTTGAGTTGCGCTCCTGGGACGACTTTACTTATAAGATAGTTCATTCGATTATATGAAATCTACTTTAACTTGAGAATATCCGTCAGAAAAAAATCATAGCATGTAATTCGTCTTCAAAAAGACAAACACATGACGTGACTACAGTAAAATTCTCCTGTTAGTGATTCCATAGTAAATTATGAAGGAAAAACCAGGAAAAAAACCTCATAATACTATCCCGACATGGTAAGTATTTGTTCGTGCATTTAGTTTACCTTCAATAAACACCAAAATTCTGATTTTATATGTTTCGTTATTTAAAAAACATAAATGATGTATCCTCTATATGTTACTGACTTAATAATACTGGTATTTTCTTATTAATAACTTCTTCTTTCAATATTGGTAACCAGATTGGCGACACAATTGGCCTCATTTAGCATAACTAGAGCCGCTTCTTTGATTTTTCTTTTTTTACCATCCGTTTCTTTTAGGACTACATTTGAATTATTCCATTGAACCCTATGTTCATTATCCCATGCGTGTTTACATATTTGAGATCTATCAAATTCTCTATTTTTAATATAAGATTGATGTTCACTTATTCTAACATTTAATGGCCTTGATGTTTCACCTAAATAAAACTGATCGCATTCACAAGGTATTTTATAAATGCAATTCTTTGCCCTTTCTTGTTCATTATTAGATTTGGTTTTGGACAAAATAGATCTCAACGTGTTTGTTGTTTTGAATGTTGTTGAAATGTTGAATTTATTTCCTATCCTTTTAAGTTTTTCTGATAATCCTTTTATGTACGATATTGTTATTTTCCTCGTATTATTCCTTGTGTATGCTGTAGGATCTCGTTCTAAGTTGTTCTGTTCTATTCGATCGATTGTTGAAAATTCCTTATTTATAAACGATAAAGGATAATTATTTTTTAATAAAACAGATGTTAACAAATGTTTCTCCTCCAAGAACGATTATTTACATTTATTTAACATATAGCACAAATTAAGAAAAATACTATAAATTACATACTGTTTATGAAATATATTTATTAAACGTTGATATTGAGACTACATATCCAATTTATTGCTTCAGATAATTTTGCTCCAAGCAAGTCATTCTATGGCCCTGTATATGCTCGGAGGAGCAGGTATTAAAGTAATGTGTTTTATAGTTTTTCTTTAAATGGTATTCACCCATGACAAGAAAGCTTATAAATCTAGTTTGCTGCGCTAGTAGTTTCTATAAAGTTCTGCCGGCGATTCCATTATAAATTGTCTCTAGAAAAGTTTGCAGGTACAACTTAGTAAACATATAGGTCTGAAGATCTTTGGTTTGTAATTTGATTTACCAGGTTTTGAAATATAAACGTTATAAAGACAAAGCTTATGATAATTAACATGAAAAGGATAACAGAAGGTCAACTCTACGTCAACCAATCTCCTGTAGAAAGAGTGACGCTCTGCACCATAATAAATGAAGAATGGACCAACAACTAGGAGATTAGAGTACGTATCGCAAAAGCTAGATCCACCTTCCATTGGATGGGGGCCTTCTTCAAGAGTCACAAGAGAGAATACTTAAGATCCCGTGGACTGACCGAGTCACAAATGAGGAGGTCCTCAGAAGAATTAATAAGAACCGAGAGGTACTGACCTCCATTAAATCTGGAAAGTTACAATTCTTCGGACATATTATGCGAAATGAATCCAGATATGCTCTCCTTCAAGCCATCCTGCAAGGAAAAATATTTGGAAAGCGAGGCCCAAGAAGAAGAAGAACATCTTGGTTAAAGAACCTCAGAATCTGGTTCAATAGAACATCTGTGCAGCTTTTCTGCGCTGCTGCAGATAAAATAACGATTGCTATGATGATCGCCAACATTCGTAACGGATAGGCACATCAAGAAGAAGAAGAAGGTTTTGAAACAGCGATTGTTTTTGCATTTTTGATTACATTGGAGAGAAGCATTATTTCGCGCAGCAGCCGACAGAGAAAGGTTTCAGGAAATTGTAAGCATGATGACGGCCAACGTCTGAATACGGACACGGCACCCAAAGAAAAGAAGGAGAGATTACGACTCCTGGAGATGCTTTAAAAACAGTGTTAACATTTACAACTCATTTTTTACACTTACCTAAAGGAACTCGGTGGACGATTTGATGTTACTTTATTTCCAAACAGCAATCTTTCCTTATCTCTTGGTGTGTAAGGCCTTTGGGTTTGTAGAGGCTTGATAGACGGCGGAGCAAAATTTTTATCAGTCATTTGTGATTCTGTAACAAACAGAGGAACATTATTTAATATACAGAAAATATTAATATATAAACAGACAGCGCTTTAGTGTACCAAAAGTAGACATATTGATTATAAAAAGTGTTACCTATATTTTAATAAATTTGCAGAGAGAGAAATAGTAAGAGACAGATAGTATGGGATAGATTAATACGTTGGCGGCAAAATAGTTGATATCGAGACATTATAGTCCTTGGATAAGCTGTATCATCAAAATTTGTTACATACTTATTTAAATACAATATTTCTTACCACCATATATTTTAAACTTAAACTCTCCATTTTTGTGTAGAGCAAGAGTGTAGAGCAAATACTCTAAATATTCTAAAAAATAAATACAATATCCAGCAAGACCACTATCTCTCATTAAACATTGTATGTCCAACACTTATTCAATGGGCTCCCCACTATCTCCAGTAATTGTCAATATCTTTATGGAAGACTTCGAGACCCGAGTACTATCCACATCAATGCTAAAACCTCATGTTGGCTACGATATATTGACGAACCATTTGTCATTTGGTCCCATGGCAGCGATGCTTTGGTGTCTTTTCAAAACCATCCGAATGGTATATATCCTAGTCTCCAGTTCACGATAAATTCATCCCTACCGTTTTATCGACGTTATCATAAAGAGAAACCAATCCCAACGTTTTCATCATTCTGTTTATCGAAAACCCGCCCATACCAATCGTACCTGCATGCCAACTCTCATCATCCATCTTCTCAAATTATTTCAGTCAGTAATACTCTTGTCTCCAGATCAATACATTTGCGATGATGCAAGTAAACCCTCATCATACGAAAGCTTTTCTTCCTTACATCAAAGGTGTCACTGACAAAATCAACACAATTCTTAAATCAAGAGTAATAAAGATAATATTTGCCCTCCAACAAAAACTTTTATCTCTGATCATCCGATTAATCAAAGACAACATTTCAAATCAACAACACTTCTTCTTCTTCTTACGGTGCCTATCCGTTCCGGATGTTGGCGACCAACATGGCTATCCTAACTTTGCTTGCTGCTATTCTGAATAGTCCGGTTGTCGATGTATTAAACCACTTTCTCAGGTTTTGAAGCTTAGATATATTTCCTCGCCCTGGCCCTCTCTTTCCAAATACCTTGTCTTGAAGAATGAGTTGCAACAAGCCGTATCTCTATTCATTCCTCATAACATGGCCAAGATATTCTAGTTTGCGCTGTTTGGTGGTGTTAATAATCTCGCATTCCTTGCCTATTCTACGTAGGACCTCAACATTAGTCACACGATCCACCCATAAAATTCTTAAAATACGTCTGTAACACCACATCTCGAATGCCTCGAGTTTTCTTAAAGAAGATTCGGAAAGGCCTTCGAACAACACTTAGGCCAAACAAATAGTAGAATTCAAAATAGGATTTATGAACATTCCATTTCTGTTCGCAATTCCGATTCAATTTTAGCTATACCTAGGTCAACACCATCTTCATACAAGTAACAAAATTGATTTTGAAAACTTCAGAACCATAGCCCCTATCCGCTTCTATAAACCAAGAATTATCTGAGAAATCATAAAAATAGAAAAAAGGTCAAATTATCTCAATATAAAAGAAATACGGCATACGGTTACCTTCGACATGGAAACTTCTCACTAAGAAAATATCGTCCGTCTCCACCCTTCAATCCAAATACTACTGTCAGGAGTGTTACCACGCCAATACCCGCGCCAATCCCCGTGTCAACCCACACGCTAACCCACACTCCAACTTCCACCCAAACTACGGGAAAACATTGCAAAGAAACGTAGAAAATATGGACGAATTCATGAAATAAATAAAAAATTAAATAGACAAGGCCATGTAATAGACCGGATTGTAAGTGCGTTGGGTTTAAGTGTTTTCTACAAATACCGGAATAAGCAAGAATTTAAATTATTAGAAAGTTCAACCTCATAGAGTCGACAGATGCCCAAAATATATACTTATGCGGATTAATTACTGTAAAAACTGCACAGCAACGAAGACCACGAGTATCAGAGGACTCTGCACGTCTTCATGATGCTGCCTTTAGTTATAGAATCCGTTAATATGTAAATGACGAAACACAAGAAGTTCCAGTATATCAGAATCCCTTTTTGGCATTCCATGGAATTGGGAAAAAAGTTAGAAGTTCTACAAAAGTCACTAAATTGATAGGTTCCAAAAGATACTAGAAGAAAACATGGAAACCATCGTCATCAAGATTCTATGAAAACAAAAAACTGTCAAAAAAGCAGCATATAGGGTCTTTCAGGGACAGAAAAAGTCATTATAGTTTAAAAAAACTCGTCGAAATTATACTTATCTGAAGATTTAAATATTAACAAAATGTACACAATGTACGTGGAAAAATGTCATGCGTACTTCATACGAAACATATAGAAGTATTTTTTCTAACTAAATTTAATATCTCCTTTGGTTTTTCAAGGACCGATACGTGTAGTTCTTGTGATGAATAGTTAGCAAAAATTAAAAGTCTTGAGAAGCAGTCTATTAGCGAAATCTTTGGAGGAAACAAATAAATTAAATGCTAATATTAAGCAACTAAATTTAAGCAATACAAGTACTGAGTTGTACTGTTTTGAACATATTATGTACAACAACTTTTTTAAATATTTTTAACTCTTAATCTTTGTCTCCTGATGAAGCTGACAAAAAATCAGCGAAATATAGAGCAATAAAAGAAAAAAAGAGTTATTTTTAAAATAACAGACCGCATACCCGATACTCCAACACAATAAATTGTTATATATATATATATATATATATATATATATATATATATATATATATATATATATCTTCTTCTCCTTCTTCAGCCTTCATTTATCCAATGTTGGACATAGGCCTCCTCCAATTGCTTCCACGCTTCTCCCTTTCTTTTGCAATTCTCATCCACTGCTTTCCAACTACAGCAGTTATATCGTCTATCCATCTCTTTTTAGGTCTTCCCCACGCTTCTTTTTGTTTCTTGAGGTCTCCAGAATGTCACTTTATGAGACCATCTGTTGGTGTCTTGTCTTGCTACATGTGCTACCCATTGCCACCTCAATGTCGCTATTTTCCCATGATGTCGGTTACTTTAGTTCTTCGACGTATTTCGGTGTTAGAAATTTTGTGTCTGAGGCTTATATTTAACATGGCCCTCTCCATGGCCCGTTGAGTTACTCTTAATTGTTCTGCCATTTTTCTTGTTATTGCCATAGTTTCCAATCCATAAGTTGCAACTGGTAGTATACAAGTGTCATATATATTATATATATATATATATATATATATATATATATATATATATATATATATATATATATATAGACAAGGTAGTCCATATATATATATATATATATATATATATATATATATATATATATATATATATATATATAATATGGTGGTATTCTTGACTGTTGATTTAAATATAAGTTATGATTTTTGAGGATGCAGTCAGTTGATGATTTTATCATAAGATGCTGACTGGATTAATTTATATTTTTTATAGACAATTAGATAAATTATAATAAAAACTATTGTTACTGGTTTTGCTTTCCACATAAAGTAACTGTATTTTCATTCATATATGTCCATTAATCAAACCATGACAATGACATATATAGTGACAATATAGTTATTTTTAATAAAAAAATTTTTGTTATATTTATTATGGTTTGTTTTGTAGAGTACAATATTAAAAACTGTAATCTCACGACTAGTAAGTAAGACAATTAACAATTTTAACTAGTTAATTTATATTTCTTTTTATAGATGTCTTGAAAAAGAATTAAATAAAATTCGAAAGCTTGACAGTAAGTCAAAGAGTTTTCTTTGTTTTGTGGGCCAAATAAACTGACTGCATCCTCAAAAATCATAACTTATATATATATATATATATATATATATATATATATATATATATCTATCTATATATATATATATATTTAATATTATTATATGTTTTTAAAAATCACTCAGCTTTACTGTAAATTGCATATACTTTCATCTATGTGTAGGTAAACATGTAATGGTTATTACAATTTTCACATAATTTAATTAAACCAGTATTTTTATTTAGATTCAATATTTAATAATGCTAGCTTATCGGTATAATAAAATAGATACGCATTTTCTCATCGAAACAGTACTATTGATCTAATTACACCGTTATCAATTAATTTAGCTTGATATTAGTTGATAATGCGTGTTTGATTTTAATATACTTGTTGAATCTCGTAATAATTAATATTTTTATTACTGTGTTTCTATTCTTTGAGAAGAAATTAATTATCTTCTTTTGTTTCTTGCTAATTTTATTACTTCTTTTCTTGCTGTTATTTTCTTTTAGTTTCTTTTGTATTGATTTTTCTGTGTACTCCTTTAAACAACAAGTGACAGGGAGGGCATGATAAATCAAATTCATACCATACGACTTCAACTTACATAATCAAATTTGAGTTTATAATATTCGTTCTGTTATATAGATGTCGAATAATAGAAAACATTGTTAATTTACAAAATCTTAATATTATAAAGTGCAGAAGGCGCCCTGGTTTGATATTCACACAGAAAATTCATCAGCAATCGATCTAACAATATGTGAGCAGTCATAACTCCAATAGTAACATGGGGTGTTATTCCAAAAATTAATAGTTTACCTACTCGTAAATCGATTCTAAAAAACACTAACTGGGAAACATAGTGATATGATAGAAAAAATATCATGGACTAATGATGCTGTAATATAACAAACATATTAGTATTTAGTGTGAGCATATTTATTAAAATGCACATGTGGATTAGTAACAAATTTAAAAACATTTTCAACGAACATAATTTAAAAAAAAAACATTTCTTGACACAAAATTGTTATTGAATAAGTACTTCAAGATTTTAGTTAAGAAGAAACCCATCCAATCATCCACACAATTACCATGATAAAATTAAATAAAAATATACTCAAGTGCCTCCTAGAGAAGTTAAGTCCAGGGATAACAATCAATCATTGACTACACCATCGTACAAAAAATAGATAAAGTGAATAAAAGTTATTTTCCAGAGCCAGATTGAACAGTATACATTAGAGAGAGTCTCCCTGGTGCAGCCCGTTATTTATTTTAAAAGGTTTAAACAGTTCTCCCTGATCGAAAATTCTGCGATACACCTAGATTTCAAAGGCTTCAAGTTTTCGTAGAAGTGTATCCTTTAAAGTCTAACTTTTGACACCATGTAAAGGAATAGAGAACACGTCATAACATCTTACTAATCTAATTTTCAGTCTCAAATATTATAGCCACATAAGATTTTTTTTATCTTCAGCTCTGGTTTTCTCTCTATATATTATAATTTCTTTGCTCATGTCCCAGTTCTTATTTAGATTACAACTAGGAATGGCAATTATTCACAAAACACCGGTTTTCGGTTAATAAAATGCTTACAATTTTATTGATTAACTCTTTGTCTACACCAAAAATCATTCTGAGTGCTTTAATTGAAGGATCTGCCAATACTGCAGCTATGTCGGGACGTTAGTACGAATCTTTGGAACATATAGTAGACGGAATTTCATCTAGTTAGTATGGACTGTACCAAAAGTTTTTCCATAAGGAAAAATTATCAATCAATACGTTGTTACGTCTAGCAAAAGTGACTATGGTTTTAACTTCAGTAATTAAATTTTTTTAATGCCGTAATACGTATTGTTTACATCCTCTAGACCATCTATAACAACTAAATTAAATATGTGTGTAAAACAATACAGGTTTTTGCCCTCTTCGAACAACTTCCCCACTTCAAGCACCATGTTCGTTCCACCATCCGTGCAGGTGACAGCAACTCTAACCAGAGGAACGTCGAATTATTGGAAGAGCACCTTCATGGTTTGGCAGATATAATCCCCATCATAACTTTCCCGAAGGCGTCAAACCCCCAATATCATTATAACCAGAACAAAAAAAAAAACAACCGGAAAAATCGATTTTTGCGGAGTAACGGTTTTAGGTTATAACTCCAGGTAGGTTTTTCCCACCCCTAATTACAACCAAGATAAGTGATTAAAATCACGAGCTTTAAAATCATTCATAATGATTATATATTTATAATTTGAGATCTGTTTTATTACAGTCTGAAGGTGTTCGTAGTTTTTCCTTGTGGTGGTATATCTGTTGTTCTCTGGTGCATAGATTTCTATCACATTCAGAAGTTTGACATCCAGTTTAACTTATACTCTTACTATTCTTTCAGAGGTAAATTTAATTTCATGTACCTGGTTTAAAAATTTTTTGTGTACCAACAGGGCGACTCCTTCTTTGGCTCTTTGTTGGTTCTCTCCAGTAATTGTCCACAAGCTCTTACCACTTCTGATTGTATTGGCATTTTACTGACAACCATTCCCTTTGTCGTTCTGGTGTTTAGTTTCAGCCCATAGTCATCACACGTTGTGGTAATCTTATTAAGCAGATTCAAATCAGAAGTTCTTCGTAATTATTTGCAAATAAATCCATGCCATCCGCGTATCTCAAATTATCAATATTGATGACATTAATTTTGATTCCACATTGAACACTATCCCATGCTTTATTGTATACGAACATCCAATAAATGTTAAATATTAGTGGGGATAAAATGTAGTCCTATCTTACTCATCTTTGTATTTGAAGCTCTTCAGAATTATCCTAGCCAATCCTGATGTTTGCACGTTGATGCCAGTAAAGAGTCAATAAAGTTAAAATAACACATATAAACTGGATAGCCGTATTTCTGCATCTCTGTAACATTACCTGAATACTAAATAGTGCTTTTCTGGTTCCAAGGTTCCAAGGTGCCACTAAGTCGTTCTTATATCTCATCAAGATGGTTCGGTAGTCACTACATCTTTTCGTATTTGCCTTTCTAGGTATCATCAGAAAAGTCGACAATAGCCAATCCCTTGGTATATAGCCAGTTTCATAATTTTTTTTTAAATATGAAAAATATATCTTTTACATTAACTTGCTAAAAGCTTTATTATTTCACTTTATTTTCTACTACACTACACTACTACACTATGTTCTTTGTACAGATAACGGTAATGAGTTAAAGCAATTAATTATCGTAATTTATTCACTATTTCTCCATTATTACTTCTAAATTAATTTAACCAGCGATCTCTAAGTTTTGCACAAAACAACTGTAATTCTTCAAATTTTACACATTTGTTTTCGATGTGTGTTTCTTTTGTAGCTCGTATTTTAGTTCTTATCTTCTTATTAATTCGTTTATATATTTCGACGTTTTGATTCTTAAATTTGCATCTTTTGTCCATTAGATTCAAAATCTCATCGTTTATACACTGTTGCATTTTTGGATTGTTATATTTTAAGTTTTGAGTTCAGCTGTTTATAATCATAAGAGCCTTCACATTTTACTCTTCTTCAACTTGTCTTGAGTGAAATGTCTTTAATCTTTTTCTATCAGCCTCTCTTGGCTAACTCTTGTTTTCTTCTGACCCCGAATGGCGATTAGGTTTCCGAAGGCAGACGGGTCACTATATTTCTTTCTAATATATTCTTTCCATTCACACCTTTTTTCCCTCCCCATCCTACCCAACAAAAATATGGAGAAAACCAGATGCAAAAAATCCGTAAGTTAAGGTGGAAGCTATCGTGCTAAAAACTGAATGGTTGCACGTCACGCGGCTGCTAACGATGCTCTTGGGACACCGGGCGAATTCCCATTGAATATTAGCCTTGTTCCTGTACGCGGGGCTCTATAGGAATCAACCAACGTTCCCCAGCTAGTCGTGGGAATAAATATTAATACTCACCAACAAGCTAGGCAAGAACGGTGTTTAAATGTCAAAAACCCGACCACTGTAAACCAACCCTATTCAATGTGCGTCAAAAAGATAAACCTCAACATCGCCACATATAATGCTCGGTCACTCTCTACCGAAGACAGATTCAAAGAAATGGAGGAAGAACTCTCAAAAGTGAACTGGGATATTGTAGGTATCAGCGAAGTTAGAAAAAAGGGAGAGAGTCTTACCTCACTCCCATCAGGCCATTTATGTTATTACAAAGGAGAAGAGGAATCGACAGTCGGAGGCGTTGGCTTCTTTATTCACAAAAGAATTGTTAACAGAATTGTGTCAATAAACCAAATTTCAACAAGAGTGGTCTACTTAAACATCAAAATAAACGCCAGATATATCCTAAAGTTCATTCAAGTGTACGCCCCTACTACAGGACATCCAGACGAAGAAGTCCAAATATTCTACGACCAAATATCCTGTGCAATCAAGGAAAATCCTGGCCACTTCTTAATAATAGGTGGTGACCTCAACGCCAAAATAGGCACTAAGGAAGACCCCTCTGAAATAATATTGGGAAATTTTGGAAGCGAAGGCAGAAATGATAGAGGCAAACAACTACTGACTTTCTTTTTGGAAAACAATCTCTATCAAATGAACAGCTTCTTTAAAAAGAAAAAACACAGAAGATGGACATGGGAAAGTCCCGATGGAAAAACAAGGAACGAAATCGACTATTTCTTAACAAACAAAAAAGAATTATTTAAAGACGCAAATATGCTAAACCAGTTCAGTACAAGCAGTGATCATAGGTTAGTAAGAGCTAAAATAACGATATCAACCGAAAAAGAAAGACTCAAAATGATAAATAAGAAACAATCAAAGAAATGGACAAAACCAACTAACATTCAGGAGTTCGAAAAATATATTGGGAATTCATTGAAAGATACAACAACAGCTGACATCAATATATTGAACAAACAAATAGTCAACACAATGCAACAGTCTCAAACTAAATATTGTTCGACAAGCAAACAAGATGAAAAACTGAGTCAACCCACGAGAACCCTTATAGAACTAAGTGTACACCTACATTGGAACCGTATTTCTCCCGATCCGACATCTGGCGACGTCGGCCGACGTCGGATTAAAAACAAACTCAAGGTATTAAATCAGAGTGCCTATACTGCTTCGTCATGGAAGCATTATAGGCACTATGATTTATGTTCTGTTTTATGATTTATGTTATGAGTTCCAATGTAGGTGTACACTAAGGCGACAAATGAAAGAAGATAACACTGCAAGCAAAGAAGCGATAAATCAAATAAATAAGACGATCACAAAGGCAATAAGAAAAGACATAAGAAACTACAATGTAGAAAAAACAAAACAGGCAATAGAGAAAAATAAGAACATGAAAGTTTTGAAGAGGAGCATACAAAAAGGGAAAATAGAAATTAACAAACTGAGAAACAGAACTGGAGAAGAAACAACGAACAGAGATGAAATATTAAGAATAGTCGAAGAGTTCTACACAGAGTTATATAGAGCAAGAAAAAAAGATAACAATACGGAACCTCCAGTTACACTAAAAACTGGGGTATTAAACCAAGGATCAGATTTAATGCCCAATATAACAAAATCAGAAATCAAAAAAGCCCTGAAGAAAATGAAAAATAATCGCACCCCGGGTGAAGATGGAATAGTATCAGAAGCACTAAAAATTGGAGGGGATATATTAGGTACTTGAAAAAATTAAACAACTTTTCAATATCTGCCTTCACAGCACCAATATTCCAACAGACTGGAACAACGCTACTATGATTCTATTACACAAAGCAGGAGACAAAGCAAATTTAGAGAATTACAGACCGATTAGCCTTCCGAAAAAGTTACGGAACAAATGACCATCTACAAAGTATAAAAACCCTAATAGAGAAAGCAGTGGAATACAATAAACCTCTAGTTTTAATATTTATCGATTTTCACAAAGCCTTTGACACAGTTGAGCTAAGCAAAATATTACAGGCGCTTAAAGAATGCAGGCTAGATTATAGATATACTAAATTATTATACAAAATATACCTGCAGGCAACAACCACTGTCAGATTACATACTAACAGTAATCGCATACAAATAGAACGAGGGGTTAGACAAGGAGACCCAATGTCACCTAAACTTTTTAATACGGTGCTAGAACATGCTTTTAAGAATTTGGATTGGATGACAAAGGGAATAAAAATAGATGGAAAATATCTAAACAACTTACGTTTCGCCGATGATATACTTATAATAGCTGAAGATCTAGGTATGACAAGAGAGATGGTACAGGAACTCGTCGTAGCTACAGAAAATGTAGGTTTAAATATAAAGATCTCGGAAACAAAAATCATGACCAATTTGGTGCCCAACCAGAACATCAGTATTGGTGGGAAAGAAATACAACTCGTAGATAGATATAAATACCTGGGACATGAAATTATGATTGGCAGAGATAACCAGACTCATGAACTGAATAGAAGAGTCGGTCTTGGGTGGGCAGCATTTGGAAAACTGAGAGAAACTTTTAAAAGCCCACATGCCTAAAGAGAAAGGTATTTGATCGGTGCGTCTTCCCAGTCTTGACGTACGGAGCAGAAACACTTACCTTAACAAAAGCAGCAGCTACCAAACTGAGAGTCACGCAGAGAAGAATGGAGCGGTCCATGTTAGGAATAACTCTCCGAGACAGAATAACAAACGAAGACATCAGGAGAAGGACCGGAGTGACTGACATCATCGAAAAGATAGCCAGACTAAAATGGAGATGGGCAGGACACATAGCCAGAATGACAGATGGGCGATGGACAAAGAGGTTATTGGAATGGAAGTCAAGGGAAGACAAGAGAAGCGTCGGTCGACCACCTACAAGATGGACTGACGATTTAAGAAGACTCAATAAAAACTGGATAAGAGCGACGCAAGATAGACGGGGTTGGAAACATGAGGAACAGGTCTATGTTCAGCAGTGGACTCTTGAGGCTGGATGATGATGATGTTTATATTTGATTTGGTTTCAGTGACCCTCTATGGATTCTTGTTGTTCGTTATTTTCAAAATTGCAGAAAAGAACAGGTGAATTTATTGAAAGGCCCTTAATTAAAATGAGCTGTGATAAAAGTTTTTTTATTTAAATTTTACTACTTTCAATTTTACGTCAAAAGGAGGCTTTTATAGTGAATAATATGGGATAAAAATTTCAAAACGGTTCATTGAATAGTTTTTAAACATTTTAATTTGTTTTTCCCAAATTTGCGAAAATTAATAATTTTCTGAAAATATATAAGAGATAAAATAATAAAATTATAATGACTCTACGACGCTTAAATGATAGAAGAAGAGATTTTGGGCTATATTAACCATAAAAAGAAAATGAAATTATAAAAAAAGGATTAAAGTCCTAGATTAAAAGGATTAAAAGGAAGTCCTGGATTAAAAGAAATTTGCCAATACGCTTTTTATTATTATTACTATTCTATAATTCTTTCTTTTTGTTTAAATTAAATCGTTGTTTTAACAATATTCCACTTCATTAATGTAAAAGAAATTAATTTTTGTTTACTTAATTAACAAATCAATCGAATTTTCCAAATGGAAAGCTATTCTGAATTACAAAGAGCTTTTTTCTAATTCTACTGAATTATAAGGAATAATAATAACCAAAAGCCCGTCCATTCTTTCACTGTATTATTTGATAAATTAATTATGTACATATAATAGACAGAATTGGTAATAAATTAAACACATTTTTTGATAAGCTTTTGAATAGTTTGGTTTAACATTTAACCACTATCGCTGTCTATAAAGTTTTCAGTAAAACGAAACTTTATATTCTCGAGCTTTTTGGATTATCAAAACTTTTGTATATAGTGGAAATATTTACTGGGACAGATCGGTATCAATGCCTCGTGTTTAAATTTCCTTTCCAATCAATGTTAGTAGAACGTGGGAACAATATAAAACCGACCACCTGTTTCTACCAAATTTTCGTTTTCTTTCGTAGACGTTGGGTTAATGTTCCTTGACGATTAAATTTGATATATTAGCAGAAAATCCCTGTAACAAAAGTGCGATAAAAGGTCAAAGTTGTCGTTTCTTGATTAAGTCGATATTTTGCGTGCTAGAGGTGAATGCCTTTGGTCAGCAGAACCTAAGAACGGAAAGTTTTAAATACTGAGTAAAGTTTCCCGACAAAAAGGTTGTTCCCCTTGTTAAACGTAAAAAAATGATCTAGAAAAGTAGTTTTTGTTGTAGGTAAAAAATATTGCCTGTTCGTGTAACGATAAGCTATTATTATTACCAGCCTTTTCGTTAGAGACGTTGCATGACGATAGTAAAGATGGTAATTTTACAAATTTGTCGTGTTTTATTTTAACTGTATACTCAAGGACGTAGGAATCGGCAATGTTTCAGCAACTAATGTGTACGCCGTGTACGGTTTCAGCTTATAGCAGCTATGGCTATGGCTTGTTTGATAACAAGGGGAATCGTTTGATTATCATTTATGTTCCTCTAATGAATATAAAGAATTTTAAGTTAATATTTACAATATTAATATACAATAGGCATGGCAATAAATGATTTTTTTATTTAACTCTTAAACCACGATGATCATTAATCATAGAACTTTTATGTATAAAATTAAAAGTATAGTGTAAATATTCAAAGCGCTTGTTATTTATTTATCTTCTCTTTCTTCTTCTTGCTTTATATAATCAATTTTGGGTTGTCCATTGGTGGGTTGTTCTTATACCATTCGGCGATTTGTCCCTTGCTATTTTAACCACTCTTGTGTCTGCCATTCTACTGTTTTGATTGTACCATTCCTTTTTTCGATTTAGTGTTAGTTCGTTTATACCGTATTAAATTTTGTTCCGATCTCTCTGTTTTTGGCTGTCGAGTCTTGTTTCTGATACGTACGTAATTGTTAGTCTTATACTAGCGTTAAACATTCTTGATTTTATATTAGAGTTAGGGTGTCGTTTGCGTAATATAGTATTATTAAGGCATCCTGCTAATCTATTTGCTCTTTGTGGTTGATCCTTACTTCCTTTTCAACATGTCTAATACAGGACACTAAGTACTTTATTTACATTATTTGTTCAATACTAAGTCCATCGACTTCCAGTTCACTTCTTATTAATTCTTTACTGATTACTATTGTAGTTTTCTAAGTTGAAATCGCCATGTTAAATTTTTTTGCTCTTGTATTCAATCCGTGAACAAGTTTTTGAAGGCTATCTTCATTTTTGGTTATCAATATTGCATCGTCTGCCAAACAAAGAATTTTAATTACATTGGTCCCCATTTGGTATCCCATTTCTTTATTAACGCTATGACTTTATTCTTGGTTAGATTGAATGACATAGGGTTTAGTGATCCCATGTTTTATGGGATCTTAAAATGTTTTTATAATATCCATTTTGTGGATGGGTTTATTATATAAAAGATGTATTACGTTATTTTTAAGTCCTACTCTTAAAAGTAATATAAAATATTAATATCAAGAACACCTCTCTTCCTGTTGACATAAAACAATCTCCAATTTCTCGTGAAAAGTCTTCCAGAACACCTCGAATACATGGCCTACCCAAAATTCGTAAATCCGATATTCGTCTACATCCCACGGCCATTGCATGCAACTGTCCTACACAACCATTGGCCAAGTATTTGGCCAAAACTCTATAACTTTTCGCCGAAAATGCTTAATCCTTCTTCAAAAATTCTTTTCATTTTATGAAAGTTCATAAACAATAACTTATCTCACCGTAAGACATTCAAGTAAGTTTCAATTCCGTTTCACTGTTTACAAACATTTCTATAGAAAAAACTCTAAACAGTCTGAAAACTAAATACAGTAACTAGCAAGACCACTTTATCTCTCATTACACATTGTATGTCCAAAACGTACAAAATCTTCCAAAATCAATTCTACAGACAAATAAACGGTGCCCCAATGGGCTCCCAACTATCTCTTGTAATTGCCAATATCTTTATTGAAGACTTCGAGACCCGAGTACTATCCACATCAATGCTCAAACCTATATATTGGCTACGATATGTTGACGATACATTCGCCATTTGGCCCCAACGCAGAGATGTCGTTTCAAACACATCTGAATGCTATACATCCTAGTATCCAGTTCACGATGAAGGTGGAAACTAATTCATCCCTACCGTTTCCCGACGTTATTATAAAAAACAGCCAATCCCAAGGTTTTCATCACTCTGTTTATCGTAAACCATTGCATACCAAATGTTACTTGCATGGCAACTCTCATCATCCAGCTTCACAAATTATTTCAGCCATTAGTACCCTTGTCTCCAGATCAATACGCCTTCGCGATGATGCAAGTAGACCGGCTGAGCTATCTTGTTTAAAACAAGCCATCATCCAAATCACGTCTAAAAATTTAATAATCTAGTATCAAAAATGCTTAAAAGTTATAGAGAAAAAAGTTATGAGTTAAAATATCCGTTGACCTACCCAAAACGGACGCCTATGACCGGTACTAGAAATTCATAATTAATGTAATCTACTCAACTCCGCAGGATAAATAATCGTACTAGTTTTTATTTTTCTAAATGGAAGCGTTCTAGAGTTATTAAAAAAAGACTACTTACAAGGCGCCATCTTCCCACGCTCCAAGGCGCTCTCTTAGGAAGCATTTTCGGACTAGGTGAATTGGGTTAATTCATCTTAAAATTATCTGAGGAATCTCCGGTTTTCGTTTGTCAGGAAAGTTTTTGGACACCCTGTATATGCATGTAAGTAAAAACGCCGAAATAAGGCAGCTACAAAATCTAACAATAGGAGAATACAATATTGAGGTGGTAAAAAACTTTACATACTTGGATAGTTGTTTGAACTTTACATACTAGGATCCCTAGTTACGTCTGATAACAACGTTCAAGAGGAAGGAAAGAGAAATATTCATTGCCAATAGATGTTACCATAGCTTAATTCGGCAACTAATATCAGATAACGTCGCAAGGAAAACAAAATGACAAATCTATTAATAAAACTGGTCCTCGCATTTGGTTCAGAAAGCTGGACACTCTCTAAAAGTGAGGAAAGATTATTAACCACATTTAAAAGAAATATCTTGTGACACATATACAAAGGAAAATAGAAAATTTTGGAATTTCATAACATTCATTAAAATGTGATCGCTGCATTTGATGGAACATGTATAAAAAATGGAAGAAAGCGAAATACCAAACAAAATAAGCAAACAAGTGTCAGTAGGAAAAATAACGAGAGGAAGACCGAAGCTAAGATACATCCAACGAATAGAAAATGATAAAATGAAAGAAATACATAAAACCGGACTACAACAAAAGTTCGGAAATATTCAATATGCGCCCAGCATGGTTCAACCAACACAGTCCTCAACTATATTGTTGCCACAAAAAAATATACAGCCAGCGCCATGTTTTGTTTATCAAATTCCGAACACGTTAACACCACAGGTCCAGATAGAATCACAACCAATAATATATCACCAATATTATCCCCTTAACCCTCTAAGCAAAATTATGCCACAAACATCATCGTAAATTTCCCAGATACAGCAGAAAAGAGAGTCGAAACAACCGATGACGAAACGCAATGTCACACAGCTCCAACCCGGAAGAAAAAAACGAAGTCTAAAATATCCAATAAGAAAGTTACGCCAAAAAACATTGTCTGATTTTGGTCAGAAAACAAATCTTCATAACTGATTCCAAGCACTTACCGAAGAGAACATGGAAACCGAACATACAAGCAACAAAAATAATGACACATAGGCAATATACCCTCACGAATATTTGATCCCAATATACTAAATGTGAATGAGTTTGCAACCGTAATAAACTCTGTTGCTATAGTTATAAAATACTTGGAAATAGTCAAATTAAAGTTTTACCAAACAAAAAAGCGACTATTCAAACATAATAAAAATATTAACAGAGAAAAAAGTTGAATTCCATACTTATCAATCCAAGCAAGAGCGTAGTTATGGTCCTGAAAAATGTGCACTATTCGATTGATATACCTAAGCTAACAGTTGAGATTGAAGGACATAATCATGAAATTAGAAACCTTTTAAACATCAGACACAGAATTTCAAGAAAATCATTATCAATATTCTACATTGATCTTGAACCTAATACAAACGATAAGGCTAAGGATATATATGACATCCAAGTTTTGCAAAACATGATAGTCCAGTTTAAAGCTCCACACTTCATGAGACGCCACATTTATGGTCACACAAAATTGTTTTGTTATAGATTTACTCGATCTGTCAGAGGTGGCCAAGGTCATCTTTCTAAAAATTGCACAAAAGATAGACAAACCAACAACTTGGACACTGTGTAAAGAAAGCCTTCCCGCAAATTACAAGGGGTGCAATGTCTAAAACGAGCTCTAGCAAATTTCCGGCCCTAAGAGCAAAACAACCTCTTGTCAACAGTCAACATCAACTACGACAACTAAATTCAACATACACACAGGTACCTCATAGAATACCAGCATCTCAACAAACCACAATACAAAACATGCAGATTCGAACTACGCAGATTCAGCCAAATAATCAGACTCATATGTAGATATGTACAGAATCATAAATAAACTAGAAAACATTATGACTAGATTAGCAGATGGATGGGATAATTTGTCAAGCCGCCTGCCGGTACTCGAATCCAGAATCATTTAAATGGCCTTACTTACTTAAACTGACAATATGGAATGCCAATGGTAAGGCTCAATACAGCCAAGAGTTAAAAACATTTTAAATTGCAAATAAAATTGATATAATGCTTATTTCCGAAACGCACTTTACAGGTAAAAGTTACTGTAAAATGCCAAACTATAAATTTTATACCACAAATCATCCTAATGATACTGCACATGACGGTTCAGCAATTATTATTCTTCTTCTTTTGATGCCTATTCGGTTCGAATATTGGCACTCATTCTGGATATAATTATTTTATTAACTGATGCTTTAAATATATTAGTTGTTGTGGAGAACCATTTCCTCATATTTTTAACCATGATATTCTTCTTCTCCCAATTCCTCGCTTTCCGAATACTTTGCCTTGAAGGAATATTTTCAGTAATCTGTATTTAGTGCCGTTTCTCATTATATGTCCTAGATATTCTAACTTTCTCCTTTTAATGGTATACATCACCTCTATTTCTTACCTCATTCTTCGTAGAAGTTTTTTTTCATCGCTTTAGTGAGTGTCCAGGATTCAACTCCGTAGTATAATATCAAGAAGATATAACCTCATAGGAGCCTTACTTTTTTCTCTAGATTAAGGTTGTGGCTTTTAAAGAGTTTGACCATGTTGTTGAATGCACTTCTAGCCTTTTCCATTCTACATTTTACTTCTTGTAAGTGATTCCATTGTTCGTTTACTATTGTTCCAAGATAGGTAAATGGTTTTACTCGGTCCACTGGTGTATTCTTGATAAGCAGTTGGACGTCTCTAATTTTATTTTTGCTAATGACCATAAATTTTATTAAAAGCAGTATAAAACATTACGAACTACAGGCAATTAAAATACCGCACCTGCAGGCCATAAACATAATAATTAAAGACTGGAGTGGGCCAATCAATATATCAATATGATACTGCCCTCCCAAGCATACAATAAAAAAATTCAATTTTCTATCAATTCATTTGGATCAAAGTTTCTAGCCGGTGGTGATTACAATAGAAAACATCATTTTGGGGACTCTAGCTAGACTGATGAACCCACGTGGCAGACAACTACTTCAAGCAATTAATATTAATAACCTCAAAAGTTATTCTACAGATGAACCTACATATTGGCCAAAAGACGGAAGAAAACTTCTAGGTTTCCTTGATTTCTGTATAACCAAAGGTATAGCAGATAATCACCTAACAACTAAATCATGCTTCGACTTAACATCCGATCACTCGCCAGTCTTTATCAACCTGTCTTCTGAAATAATTTATTTACCTAGATCTCTTACGTTTCATTAATTAACAATCAACTGGACTTTATTTAAAGACACCATTACTAATAACATAAACTTATGTGTAAAGACAAAAAGTGATCTAGACACTGCTGCAGATCATTTTGCTACATGAATACCGACCAATAGTATATAATATAGCAGCAAAAGACCTGAAAAAATGCTAAGTGATCTAAAAAATATATCAACTGTAAAATACGTGAGGGAGTTATCACCATTAGAAGCCACAGATTATACTCTTTGGAAGGTTACCAGAAAATTTTTACGACCACAACAACATATACCACCTATCAAAACGAGTAACGGACATTGGGCACGCACTGATGACGAAAAGACAATTCCAACAACTGGGAACTATCTTTACTCCATTTCCTGTAACTTACAACTAGAAGAAGAGAAAACCATTTATAGCTATATAGACTACCTATACCAGGTGTCTTTGTCTATTAAACTTTTTAGAAAAACCGAAATTTTTGACGCATTACCTAATACTAATTAAAAGAAAGCTCTTGGTTATTAGCTGATTACTGGATTTGTCTTGTATCAATTATTACAAAATGCGATCCTGTTAGTAACACAAATCTACAACGTAATATTAAGATTAGGATATTTTCCTTCACAATGGAAAGTGGCTCAAGTAATTTTAATCCATAAAATAGGCAAACCTTTAGAATCCGTAACTTTATAAAGACCTAGTTTATTACCAATTCTTGTTACAACTTTTGAAAAGCTAATAATAAAGAAATTGAGTTCTTTTCCTAGAAGAAAACTGCTTAGTTCCTGACTACCAATTTAGCTTTCGACAAAAACACGCTGCAGTTGACAGGTTGAGTGGTTGCAGGATTTGGAGTAAAAGCGCTACTATTCTGCAGTCTTTTTGAACATGACACAAGCTTTCGATAAAGTGTGGCATACATATATACTGTATTAAATTAAACAACAACTGCAATCTGAATACTATAGGATATTTAAATTCAACATAGCAGACAGATATTTCCAGATAAAATACGGTATGGTGGTAACAGCACTAAGACCTATAAACTCCGGTGTACCTCAAGGTAGTGTGCTTGGTACACTCTTATATCTATTGTACACGGCCGACCTACCCACTTCTGATCAGTGTTCCTTGGCAACATTTGCTGATGACATCTTCATCCTCTCGTCACATATAAATTCGATCGAAGTATCTAAAAGGTTACAAGATCACTTAAACACCATTCAGATGTGGTTAAGAAAATGGCGAAGTGGAGTTAATGAAATCAAACCATGTAATTTTCACAAATAAACGTCTGATATGCCCACCTGTACAATTAAACAATCAAGATATACCACAATATGATAGTGCAAAATACTTTGGCATTCATCTTGATAGACGACTTGGATTAAAATTAAAACAAATTTATTGGCTACTTGGAAGAAGAACTGTAATTATAAAATCTATCTAGACCTATTGAATTTAACTATGGGGATTCAAATCGAAGCTCCTTAGGCATCGTGCTAATGCACCGTACTAATGAAGTAATATATCGTGATATCTGAGTGAGTATCGTGGGCGAAGAAATAAAAAAGTATTTATATCTTTGTATGTGGGTATATTTAAAAAACCCTTAAAAGGGCTACTTTGAATAATACAAACAAACGTTTTCGGAATAACAATTTCATCATCAGGTTTAAAAATTACCTAAAATAAGTATAAACTATTTAATTAAAACAAACGTGGTTTAAAATTTTGACTAAGGTTAAGAAGCAAAAATGGTTATACTACAAGGTTCACCTGCCTGAGCCACCAAAATATGAGGGTAAAAACCCTTTAAAATTAGTGTTGTTACAAAAGATTGTACATAATGTTATTAAAAATATGTGATGTTTAAATTAAATTTGGCTTCAGGTAACATGTACCCATGGTTTGAGTTCCAGTGTCCGGAGAGTAAACCTCTTCAAACGGACTACAGCTGGTAACTGATACCTATGAGCGGTGTCAAAAACAAAATGTCAATGCAACACGAAACTATTTTAGTTATACGTAGTATTACTACAGCCAAAAGATTCAAAAACTTTGATGATGTTAAAATAATAACAGCAATCAAGATGATGGGATTTAAAAAACTTTTTATTTATGTAATTTTGTATATAAAAGATATAAAATTACCGATGGTGTTAATATTTTCGAATGTTACCTGATATTTCCGAAGTGGAAATTGAAACGTCAATAAACCTATTTTTATCTTTAATTGTGGCTTATTCCCAGTTAAATAGTAATTAATACAATCTTTTGTAACAACACAAATTTTAAAGGGTTTTTACCTGTGAACCTTGTAAGTATAACCATTTTTGCTTTTTAACCTTAGTCAAAATTTTAAACCATGTTTGTTTTAACTAAATGGTTTATACTTATTTTAGGTACTTTTTAAACCTGATGATGGAATTGTTATTCCGAAAACGTTTGTTTGTATTATTCAATGTAGCCCTTTTAAGGGTTTTTTAAATATACCCACATACAAAGATATAAATTCTTTTTTGTGATACGTGGTATACAGCCAGCTACAGGAATTTTTTCCTTGTGGATTTTAAATAAAAAAGTGTAGTTATAGGCATTTAAAGCAGTTAGAAGTTCAGCGATAAACCTTCAGGACAACAGCAGAGAAGTGAGAAGACTTAAGAGTCACAAACCCTTGGACTTACCACATAGATCTCGTAATAGAATATAGAATATTTCGTATACAATTCGTGTTTATTCGTGTTTAGAATATAAGAAAATTTTTTAAATATCATTTTAGTTAAATTGAATTAAGGAAATTCCAGCATTGGCAGGTAATCTTCGCTCATGCTAATTTTTCTGTTTTGTGTTTCACTCGTCATTAAGAAAAGATATCGTTAATAATTTGAATTGTTGTTGTGCCTGATGGATTTCCTTCTCAAATGTTCAAATTTACCTAGTATTCAAGTTTTTCTTCAAATCTACTTTTAACGTAATGCTTAAGTAACGCCAGGAATATTGATAAATGATTTGAAGTAATTTCTTAACTATGGTGTAAATACTACACAATAATAAGTCTTAATCTGTTTTTTTAATTAAACAAAGCAAAACATAAATAAATATAATGATATAAGGTTTAATGCTGGAATAAATTAACTTTGATAAAATGAAAGGCAAATTAAATCTTGCTCAAGTACTTTCGCTTCCTACAGTGAAATCAGCGAAACAGAAATGCCCCTGAAGATGCTCTAGGAAGCGAAAGTACTTGGACAAGATTTCATTAATAAAACTGTGCTCGATCTGCCTTTCATTTTATCAAAAACATAAATATATGATTAATTACCTCTTATAGCGACTCTTGCTTCATTGATGATCTCAGCGCTGGTCTTCCTTTGGGGAGGTTCATAGAACGCCGGAGATACTTTGCTGATCCCCTGCAGCTTCATAATTTCACCACCGTTTGACCCATTTTTCCACTCCATAATTTCAGTTCCACTCCACAGAATCGACCATTCTGAAAAATTCACTAAACGGTTTTCCCAGAATACAACTGCGTTCTAAATAAATTAGCTGTGGATCGAGAAATGTGCTCACCGTGGAAAACAAGCGTCTACTGGTGGAAATGTGGACAACAATAAAAATATTGATTATTTCGGGGAGAGCGCCTGGTGAACATGCAACTGGGATCGATATTTCTGAATGTAGGGAAAACAATTTATTGCGTTTTTAGTGATAGAAGGGAGTCATTGACATTTATTTCTGGACGGGTCTCCTTAAGATTTGTCAATTACATCTTGATATATAGAGGAAAATATTGTTCTCTAACCTCCAAAAAAAAATCAATCTTTACAATCTTATTTTATTCGCACTAACTCGGCTCAGAATTAGAAACTTCCTACTGATTTTTTTTTATTATTTTATATGCAATCGATAAAATACAATATTTATTCTAATTAGCTGCTATCTACGAACTAGACTTCAATATTCTGTATTGTTTTGAGTGGTTCAACGGTTCAAATCCGGAAAAAATTAAGAAAAAGCGTCAAGAAAGAAGCTAGGCCGATTTCAAACCATATTTCAATCCATAACGGAAGAAAGCATTAGTTGACCATGTTATTGGTATGGATAAGTTATTTTTTGGTATTTCTATTTCGAACTAAGAAGTTTAGCTTGTTTTTTTTTACCGTTTTTAACTGTTTAAAAACAGTTTTTACCAGCTAAAAACTGTTTAGCTGGTAAAGACTGGTTGTACCTATTTTTAAAAAGGCATCTTCAAGTGACATTAAGAACATTTTCTAATCGAAAGAAAATGCAAAAAAGTATTTTTGAAGTGTGTATATTTTAGGCAATTCCTAGCTGAGCGCTTTCGGCTTTACAAAGCCATCATCAGAGCTATGGTCAATTTTTAAATACCACTACAAAGGAGAGATCTCATTTCCTTAAGTTTCACAATTATGATTTTGTAGGAGTTGGAATTTTTAAAAACATATAAAAAACATATAAAAGGTCGACACTGGACGTCACAAACACGTTAAAAAATTGAAAAATTTTTTGTCATGGTACGGGTTTAAGACCCGACCATCTATTGATGTGAGGATGTAGACTGAATAGTAGCTATTCAGTCTACATCCTCACATCAATAGATGGTCGGGTCTTAAACCCGTACCATGACAAAAAATTTTTCAATTTTTTAACGTGTTTGTGACGTCCAGTGTCGACCTTTTATATGTTTTTTATATCTTTTTAAAAATTCCAACTCCTACAAAATCATAATTGTGAAACTTAAGGAAATGAGATCTCTCCTTTGTAGTGGTATTTAAAAATTGACCATAGCTCTGATGATGGCTTTGTAAAGCCGAAAGCGCTCAGCTAGGAATTGCCTAAAATATACACACTTCAAAAATACTTTTTTGCATTTTCTTTCGACTTGTCATAAGTGTGTACAAAAAATATCAGTCTTTTGAACATTTTCTAATGTTCTTAATGTCACTTGGAGATGCCTTTTTAAAAATAGGTACAACCAGTCTTTACATATTTATCTTAAAGTTCAGCCAATAGAGCAAAACATGTACCGACAGAAACTTTGTTAAAGACAGAAGCCCTGATTGTTGATTTGTTTTCTAACAAATCAACAATCAGGGCTACTGTCTTTAACAAAGTTTCTGTCGGCACATGTTTTGCTTTATTGGCCGAATTTTAAGATAAATATGCCTTTTTTGCCAACAGAACGTACAACTGTGATGATACCGGTATTGCAACTGTCTCAATTAAGTCAATAAAAATTATATCCGTTAAGGGTGAAAATGCAGTGGGTACGAGAGAGGCTCTCTTTAGTATACAAGTGCTATTCCAACGATGTAGAGACGTGAACTGTGACATGTATGCGTGCTTCATTGACTACCATAAAGCGTTCTATACAGTAAAGCATGCTGATGGAGATATTAACCAATATTGGAACAAACACCTGTGATTTAAGAATTGTCAACAATCTGTACTGGAATCAAACATCATCTATCCGGACAGAGGCAGGAGAATCAGACGATATTAAAATCAAACGTGGCGTCCGTCAGGGATGTATACTATCACCACTGCTGTTTAACATATACTCTGAGGAAATCTTTCGAGAAGCAGTGGATGATGTTGAAGCCGGAATTCGAATCAACGGAGAATCTATCAATAACATTAGATACGCGGACGACACGGTAGTATTCGCTGATAGTTCTGAAACCCTTCAGTAGTTAATGAACAGAATCACAGAGGTCAGTCAGAGATACGGACTTTCACTAAACACTAAGAAAACAAAATGCATGATGATCTCTAAGAAGGAACGGCAATTTGGACAAATCTGTGTAAACGGTCAACAAATAGAAAGAGTAAAAACATACACCTACCTTGAAACGAACGTCAATGAAAATGGGGACCATTCCATAGAAATCAAATGTAGAATAGAGAAAGCAAGATCTGCATTTCAAAAAATGGCTAAGTTATTCAAATGTCATTATTTATCAATACCCATAAAAATCAGGTTACTACGATGTTACATCTTTTCTATACTGTTGTACGAAGTTGAGTCATGGACTCTCACAGACGCCACCTGCAAGAAAATTGAAGCTTTTGAAATGTGGCTTTATAGTCGCATCCTGAAGATATCGTATACCGACCACGTTACTAATGTGGGTGTTCTGTTGAGAATGAAAAAAAAAGAGCTGTTAACCACAATAAAAACAGCCAAAAGCGAATACCTTGGTCACATCAGAAGGAACAGCGAAATATATGGACTGCTGCAAGTAATCTTGCAGGGAAAAGTAGAAGGAAAACGGGGACCAGGAAGGCGAAGGATTTCCTGGCTAAAAAATCTACGAACGTGGTTCAACACAACAACCACAAATCTTTTTAGAGCAGCAGTGTGCAAAGTGCAGATTGCCATGATGGTCTCCAACATCCGAAACGGATAGGCACTACAAGAAGAAGAAGAGTGAAAAGCAGGTGGAAAATTTTACCTCTGGTGAGAGAGGCACTTTAATTATAGCCGAAATTTGTGTTAGTACTGCAGGTCTCTACATTCCACCTCTGCGTATTATTTCTCGTCAGAGAAGAAATCCTATTTATGAAATAAACTTGCGTCCAAGAAGTATTGTGACTTTTCAAAAATTTGGATGAATGCAGACGGAAATAATGAGCAATATCTGGTTTCCTCATTTTCTGAAACACACATCCAACTGAAAATGATCCTGTGCTCCTAATATACGGTGGGCACTTAACACACGGTAAAACATTTCGGTTTAGTAGAAAAATAAAAATGAGAATTGGACAAGCTAGAGCAACATTTAATAAGATGAGAAAAGTATTATGCAGTAGAGACCTTAGTTTACAACTCAAAATAAGAATATTACGTTCTTATCTGTTTTCGGTGCTGCTGTATGGGGTGGAGGCCTGGACCTTAAAGAAAGAGGTAAACGATCGACTTGAAGCATTCAAGATGTGGACCTACCGAAGAATATTAAAAATAAGTTGGGTAGACCGAATAACAAATGTTGAGGTCCTCAGAAAGATGACAAAGGAAATGGAAATCATGAATACGATTAAGATAAGAAAGTTACAGTATCTCGGCCACGTTATGAGAGGGGATAAATATGTGTTGCTACAAACCATAACGCAGGGAAAAATACAGGGAAAACGAAGTATTGGAAGAAGACGCATCTCCTGGCACAACAATCTGAGAAAGTGGTATAATTGCAGTTCCGTCGACTTGTTCGGAGCTGCAATCTCAAAAGTGAAAATAGCTGTGATGATTACCAACCTCCTTAGAGGAGATGGTACCTAAAGAAGAAGAAGTAGAAACAGCAAGACAATACCTTATTCATATTTTAGTAATTCCTCCACATATGTCACATAGCTTTAGTCCCTTGACGTAGGTTTCATGTATCCTCTAAGCAAATATTATACTCAGATAAGGTTTCTAACCTCTTATTACAGAGGTTAGAAACTGGCAGGGAAACAAACAAAATAAACTTGTTTTTCTGAAAAGTTAGCAGGTATTGTGCCATACGATAGTACCAAATTTGCAGACATATATTTTGTACCGTCAGAAATAACAGAATGAGAAAATATTTTTGAAAAAACTGCAGATCCTTTTCCGGGAATAGTTTCAGCTTAACCTAAGACAATGAGTTGTGTACCTTTGGCTTCTCGTGATTCAAACAATCAGCTAACTAAGGAAACAGTTCAACCTGATATTGAAACTTCAGCAGGTAACAATAATAAAAATGATCAGACAACTCCGAGCAGGAGTGATTTAGCAATTTCTTTCGTTCATTTTATAATATAAAGAAAACGAATGAATTTTTCTTTATGGAAGAATTAATATGTTCAAGTGATATTCTGCCAAAAGCAATACCAAAACGGACAAAAGAGTGGAAAACGTGGGATGGTAAAACTACTATTATAACATCTATCCCACATTTGTTAGATCTGAAGCAGAGTTTCAACGAACTAAATCCAAAACCGTAAAAAATCTTAAATGAAATTTTAACCAAGAAAATGTTAAAAGTAAAGCTAAAAAAATAAAAAAGTCCCGTAAAACATCGATGGAATCTGATAGCTCTTCGGAAGAGTCCACGAATATATACCAGGATTCTGATTCAGAAAAACTTAATACATAAGAATATTGAAAAAGACGATTTTGTCGCAGTAACTTTAACATAGATAAGAAAGATAACAGTAATGAAATTTTTTTGGAAAAATTATAGAGCAGTTGAGAGAACATTTACCAGGAAGAAGCATATGATATAACCTACCTGAAAAACTAAAGAAACCACCAGGACTCATTCGTGTTTCTGCCCGACGACAGTGTTATTTTCAAAAGTGAAACTCTAGGAGCTCTATTAAATTTTTCTTCACTTGCCTATGGAATAATTAAATTTTCTATTTTTATTATTTTTAAATTATCATTTGTAAAAAATATTAGAATAGGTACTTTTTGTTTCTACCTATCTAATTAGCCTTCTTCGGTCCATCTTTGGACATAGGCCTCCCCAATCCTTTTCCATTCTTCTCTGTCTGTGGGCCTTTCTCTGCTTCGTTTATATTCACACGGTCTCCAACTTATAAGAATTGTGTTCCATCGGTCTTCTTTTTGTTTTATATTGTGTCCGGAAAATCTCCATTTCAATTTTGCAACTTCTTGTCTAACATCCCTCACTTTTGTTTTCTCTCTTATCCACTCGTTTCTCTTTTTATCCATTAGTCGTATGTGCAACATTTATCTTTCCATTGCTCTTTGGGTTTTTATGATTTTGGTCCATGTTTGCTTTTGTAAATGTTCACGTTTGGGAACCATAAGTAAGAACAGGGAGTACGCATTGAGTGTATACTTTGGTCTTAAGATGCTGTGGTGTAGATGATCTTTTGTTTTTAAGAATGTAGCTTAGTTTGCCAAATGCCGCCCATGCTAGTCTAACTCGTCTCTTTATCTCGGCTGTTTGGTTCTCTTTGTTAAGTTTTATAGTTTGACCAAGATATATATAATCCTGAACTTGTTCTATTTCACCTTGTCCGATTCTCACTGTGATGTCTTCATCTGTATTTGTTATAGTTTTGGTCTTGCTGTAATTCATATTAAGGCCTATCTATTCAGTTTCTACGTTCAGTTCGTTCATCATTTCAAATAATTCTTCTTTTTTATCAGTTATCAATACGATATCATCAGCGTACCTTAGATGGTTCAAGCGTTGTCCACAAATGTTTATACCTTTTTCTTTCCATTCTAATCTTTTAAAAGTATCTTCAAGAGCCTGATTGAAAAGTTTCGGTGATATTGTATCACCCTGTCTCACGCCTCTATTTATTTGTACTGATTTTGTTCCTTCATATACTTTAATTGTTGTTTTGGCTTCCTTATATATATTGGCTATTAGTTCCGTATATCTGTGGTCAATTTTGCTGTCAATCAAAGAACTTTTCACTGCCCAATGTTCGACACTGTCGAAAGCCTTTTCGAAATCTATGAATGCCATATATAGAGGAATGTGGTATTCATTTGCTCGTTCTATAAGTATTTTCATACTTAGTAAATGGTCACTTGTGCTGAGTCCCTTTCTAAAACCAGCTTGTTCTTTCGACTGGTATCGATCGAATTTTGTCGTCAATCTATAGGTTAAAATTTTTGTTAGGAGTTTATACATTACATTAAGGAGTGTTATAGGACGGTAGTTTTTTATATCTGCTTTATCCTCTTTCTTGTGTAAGATAATGGTTACTGATTCCTTCCAGTTTTTCATTTCTTTCAATGCCTTCTTTATTTCTTATTTGCTTATTTCTGGCTGTAGCTCTGAGTTGACATTTTTTATTTTAACCTTAAGTTGGTTTTTAATTTCTTCTGGTGGTTCCTTTTTTGTTTTATATAATTCTGAGTAGAAATGGTGGATTATATTTATGATGTCATTTTTAACGTTTGTTTCTACTCCATTTACATCTTTTATTTTGTTTATTTCAAACTTACCTAATTTCGGCCTTAAGCATTTCATATTTTTGTTGCTCTGTATTACTTCTTCTATTTTTATTTCTTGTTCTTTTTTCTTATTTTATTATTTTCTAATTTATATTTATCTTATACGAAGAAGGCAAAACGAATAAGGCAAAAGGAAATCTATAGAACATGTAGAAATCAATAAAACAATAAGCAGAATGATAAAAGAAAATAAGAGAAAAGAACTTTTTGTTTAATTTTTCTTAATTACATTTTTATTACAAATACTCTTTATATATGCTAGCTACTTCTCACATTACCCCATCGACTATTACACTTTACCTAACCATCCGGGGCAAAGTGGGAAAAAGACAAGGCCTGATAAACTCACGCATAACAAGAATTTACTGACTTAATTTATATTTCGACATAATGATCTTAAAAGTTACTGTAATAAGATATATTTTTTACAAAATTTTATTTCGAAAATTCTAAAATTTATTTAAATTTAAAGTTTAGCTATTCCACTTTACCCCATTTTTCCCCAATTCTTTTTATTTTTACATTATTATTCTGAAGTTCTTTTTTGTCTTGCAATTCGTCAACAAAAAAATGTTCCTTCGGAAATTTATATTTGCAGCTTTCTATTCAACTGCAACTTTCCTACATTCAACTTTTTACTCCTCATTTCTCAATAATTTCGTTCATAAATATTAAAAATAAAGTTGGGCTATATGCTCCTCACTGTCTTAGACCTCCATTTAATGTAAACGTACATTGTTGTTTACATTGTATATTTTTTATATTATACTTAATATCTGGTCCACTTCATTTTCTCTAAGTATTTTTCATAGTTTCTGTTCCGGTACTTTATAGAATTTTTTCTATAGAAGTCAAAGAATGCTAAGCATCTTTTCTTTTTCTCTTGAAACGTTTTTTGTGTTATCTGCTTTAAAGTAAATGTATGATCCTGTATACTTCTGTCATTCTAAATCCAATTTGTGCTTCGTCTAATGTGTGTTCTGTCATTTTTCTTAACCTATTGTTTATTATTTTTTCTAATAAGAGTTATTACATTCTGTTCTATTTTCTTTTTTATACATGGGTACTGTTAATGACACTTTAGAATCTTCCGCGATATCTTCATTTTCCATATTTTATTCAATATTTTTAGTAATATTTGTTCTCCTTTTTTTTCCTACGTTTTTTATTATTTCTGTTGTTATTATATCCATCTCAGGTACTTTTCCATAATTTAACGTTTTATTTGCTTCTTCTAATTCTTCTTCGTTTATTAAGTTTTCTGTATTATCTTTCACTGTATTATTTTATTCTATACTAATGTCATCTTTTATTTTATCCATTAATAGTTCATCAAAGTGTTCTTTCCATCGTTTTATTAGTTGTTTGGTTTCTATTATTAAATTTCTCTTGTTATCCTGAATGGTGTATATTTCTTGTTTTGTCTGTTCTTATCGTCTTCAGGGTTCTGTAGAAAAGCTTTTGATTACTCTTGCTATCGTCTTTCATTTTATCTCCGAATTTTTTACAATTTTCTTTGCTGTTGTTTCTATTTTTTACCCTTTTCTTTAATTTGTATAGTTATTATAATTCTCGTTTGTTTTATCTTCCAGATATTATTGCCATGCTTTTTTCTTTACCTTTACTTGCTTTTATTTCCACCACCATTCTCTCTGTTTCTTTGATAAGTTTTTTTTACTCCAATGATTTATTAAGTACCAAAGTTTAAAGGCTTAATGCTAAACATTTTAAAAATAAATAAACAAATAAAAAATCTGTCTTCGTTAAAAATGGTCCCATAATAACTGTTTTATTTCGTAAAAACTTACCAGGAAAACGAATTTCAAAACAGAATTCAAAAATATTTATTTCTAGCAAAGTTATTAATGAAAAACCCTTTAAATAAATAAAACAATTTTTTAATAGGTGGCCATTTTGGAGATTACTTTGAAATTTACATTTCTTATGACACATCTTGCAAATATAAGTCTAAACGAAAATTTAGCCCTTAAAAAAATCATAATTAATTAATTAATTATGATTAATTAATATTGTTTCACCAAATTTTTTGAATATTCTAAAAGTATTGATAGGAAACCTTGTGAGACAGATTTTGGAAGTATTTATCTATTTGTGTTTATGCTAATGTCAATTCTAATGTCAACGGTTTTAAAAAATTAATAATACAAATTATATACAAAATTTTAGTTCTTCTTCTTAACCTGCCCCATTCCTAAGGACATTGGCGATCATCATGGCCCATTTGACTCTATCTGCAGCCGTTCTGAAAAGTTCTATTGACGTTTTCCCACTCCATGGTCTCAGATTTTTCAACCAGAACGTGTGTCTGCCCGGTCCTCTTTTGCCTTCCACCTTCCCTTGTATGACCAGCCGCATCAATTCGTATTCCTCGTTTCTTATTACGTGACCAAAGTAGCTCATTTTTCTTTTCTTTATAGTTTTGAGTATTTCTTTATCATTTTTCATTCTTCGTAGCGTTTCCGCATTTGGTATGTGTTGTGTCCAAGATATTTTCCACATTATTCGATAACACCACATTTCAAAGTTAAAGAGTCTTTTCTCTGTTGCCTCTGTAATTGTCCAGGCCTCAACTCCATACAACAGGACAGAGAAAACGTAGCATCTCAATACTCTAGTCTAATTTCAATGTTGAGTTTTCCATTGCATAATATTGCTTTCATCTCATTAAAAGCACTTCTAGCTATCTCAATACGCCGTTTTATTTCCGTACTTCTATCCCATTCTTCATTTAGTTTGCAACCTAAGTACTGATATCTATGTACACTGCCTAAAAGTTCTCCTTTAGCATAAACACTGTCTTCCTCAAACTTGTTCTTGCTTACCACCATGATTTTTGTTTTATTTGTATTCAGTGCCATTCCATATCTTTCGCAGTATTGGGTAATGCGATCAACCAAGATCTGTAGTCCTTCTCTGCGGTCCGCAAGGAGTATTGTGTCATTTTAGTTATTTAGTTAAATTTTAGTTAGAACGTCTAAAAAGATCATCATCATAATTATCACGGTGCTACATTCTCCAAGAGGCCTCAAACTTCTCAAGCCTTGTGCCGAATTCTGATTTGTCACTTGCTTGGATTTTTCAGTTTGTAACACCGATATTGTCAGCACCCAGTCTTACCCCTTCTATCTACCTTATCTTCGGTCTGCCTTGGCTTCTTGCTCCCACCGACTGTTGCTAAGTTGTTAAAATCCTTTTTATCATGTTTATTTCCGGGCCTGGGCTACATGTCTGTCCACTGCAAACGGTTTCGTTTGATTATAGTGGTAATATCTTCTCCAAAATTCAACAAAATATGAAGAGTGTTATGTACAAGAAATTTAAAATTGGAACTAAAAGTTAGGTTGGCGAGGTGGTATGTTTTTTCGACTCTATTTTATGGAATGGAATCTTGGACCTTGAATGCGACATCAATGAAAACACTAAAATCATTCGAGCTGTGGGTGTATAGAAGAATTCTGAAAATATAGTGGACAGAATACGTCACAATTAAAGAGGTTCTGAGAAGGATGAATAAAGAAATAGAAATTTTAAATACAATTAAAAGAAAAAAATTAGAATATCTCGGACATATTACACGTGGCGAGAAATACACTTGCTCCAACTAATTATGCAGGGAAATATTCAAGGAAAGAGTAGCATAGGGAGGCGTAGAACGTCATGGCTGCGCAACCTGAGAGAGTGGTATGAATGTACATCAAATGAAGTTTTCAGAGCAGCTGTCTCAAAAGTCCGAATAGCTATGATGATTGCCGACCTCTGCTGCGGGGATGGCACTTGAAGAAGAAGAATCTTCTCCACCAAACTTATGTTTGTTTGTTTAAGTCTAAAAGGAAGCATTATTTAAAAAACTTTCAGAATAAAAGGAAAAACTTCTTTGGAGACGACTTTTTTGACGGAATCAAAAAACTAATTTTTGGTAATTTTAAATCAATGTTTAAATAATGATCCCGTAAAACTAAACCGATGCTTTGATCATTTCTTTTCATGTAAACTTTGATTTGAAACATGCCTTAATTTAAGATCATATAAAATATAATTTTTTTTTCTGACTAAGCCATATCACTTTTTCCTAAAATTAATATCTAAAAAATATTTTCCGTGTGGTTCCAACACAGTGAGACATAATGTATGTATAATATTCATCGATTTACTTTTTTATTCCGCTGCATGATTTTGTAAAACGATTAATGCAACATTAACCTATAAACCTGAGATAGTTATAGTCATGTTATACATATGCGAGCTCTATTTAATAATTCTTTCGATATATAATTGATAATTTTTTATGGTCGTATTTTCATGGAAAGGAAAAGCTATTAAACGTATATCGTTTATGGAATTGATTTAATTTCACTTTTTTCCTTTTCATTTTTAATAATAAACTACTCAACAATTGAAGAAATCGATAATTTAGGCTGTAGTATAAATTGATCCGCCCCTGTACCATAGAACACTAACGCATTAATTAGCTCAGTCTAAACAAGTAAAACATTTTCTAGAACTTGTTTCTAGAACTGCCAATTCTGATTCATTGCTGTTATCATTACTACCGAAAACTCGTTCTCTATTCAGCCCAATATTCAATTACCAATTTTTTAGTATTCATACCATCGGTGTTAAAGTTTAGAAATTACATACAATGGGGTGCAAAACGAGACACTCAGATTTTTTGTTTTTGTTGACATTTAGATCAAAATTTGTTTAAATTTGTTTGAATTGTATTCTTTGCCTTATTATCGATAACTTTTTTTCTTGTTTGAACCTGTTTACATGTTTTGTGTGAACAAAAACACTTTAAAGCTTGTCGCTCACTTAAGCGCGGAGAAGCAGAGAGAAGCGAAGCACGGCGCGACGAAGTTTACAAATGAGCGCTAATATGTGCACGGTTTTTCGCTTATATACGAGGTACAGTACGTTGTTGTTCGGTTCGGAATCGAACGCAGTTGTATTTTGGCGTTGAAGTAGGTGTTTAGGCACGTTGGAGCAATAGTGACTTTTTGTCGTTACTTTGCAAATGTACGCAATCTAACCACAAAAGGTATCATTTTAACCAACTGTACATTAGCACATATTAATGAATGTGGGTACCTTTTTTCAGTACGAAACACGTCGAGAAAGTAGTCGATGACAAACGAAATTCGGAAAAGTTTCCGCATGACTTCCGTAGACCTCCGTTCACTAGTGCAATGCGAAGCGCGCCGAACATAATTTCTTTGCCTACGATTCTACTGCTGCAATCCGTGTCCCTTCTCTTGGCTGTGCAGCTCGTTGCTTCGCACAGATACGCGCGAGTATATTTAACTACCTGAAGAAAATTCATAACAACCTTTTTCTCCGCGCTTCGCTTCGCGGTGCAGTGCATAAGTGAACGACAAGCTTTATGCACTGCACCGCGAAGCGAAGCGCGGAGAAAAAGGTTGTTAGGAATTTTCTTCATATAGTTAAATATACTCGCGCGTATCTGTGCGAAGCAACGCGCTGCACAGCGAACAGAAGGGACACGGATCGCAACCGTAAAATCCTAGGCGAAGAAATTCTGTTCGGCTCGCTTCGCATTGCACTAGTGAGCGGAGGTCTAGGGAAGTCATGCGGAAACTTTTCCGAATTTCGTTTGTCATCGACTACTTTCGACGTGTCTCGTACTGAAAAAGAGTACTTACCTTGACTAATCTGTGCTAATATCGCTAATGTACAGTTGGTTGGTATTTGTATTTTACACCTGTAGGTACTAATCGAAAGTGAAGAAAGTATGGATAACGAAACATTTGTTTTGATTGTTTAAAATTACAAAGAAGTGTATGATGTTTCGGATCAGAACTACCACAACCAGATAATGCGTGATAATATTTGGGAAGAAATAGTTAACAAATTCCAACAGAAATGTTTGAAAATTACAAACGGAGAGCCTTTTATCAACACCGATTGCACGATGAAATTGTGTATGCTGCCGCTGTATATTTGGTTGTAAAATTTTTCTGGGTTCATTCTATATTGAAAAAATTTGTTTTCATCTTTGAGCAAATCGCCAAGAAGGTGATGCAATTCTCCGTAAATTTTCCTTTTTAAATGTATCTTATGAATGCAAGTTTTTTTTTTTACGATTCATATTCTGTTCTTCTTCTTCAGCTACTGCACATGCAATAACAAAGTCTTCTTCTGAACTGCTACTCGATGTCATTACTTCAAAAACTATCATACAACACGTTTACACACCTACTTCAACGCCAAAATACAAGTGCGTTCGATTCCAAACCAAACAACAACGTACTGTACCTCCTCGTATATACGTGAAAAACCGTGCACATATCAGCGCTTATTTGTAAACATCGTCGCGCCGTGCTTCGCTTCTCTCTGCTTCTCCGCGCTTAAGTGAGCGACAAGCTTTACACATACGTTTTGTGTTATTAATGTGAAATGGAGGCTTAAGGTCGCGGCATATTATCATGTACGTATAGTTTCCGGCAAGTAGCGTTTCCAGTACAGCAATCGCACTGCGCGTTCACATTTTCATATATAGAACGTTTTAGTTTGGTGCGGTAAAAATGTGTTCTCGCTTTTCCAAATATTTTCTTTTTTATTTGCATTGTAATAGCATTTATTATTGTAATTATATAAAATATCTTCACCGCGTATGAGTTATTTTTCGAAATCCATTTTAACTTATTTTTTTTAGTATTTAAAAAAAAACAAAAGGTATCACTTCTCATACACAAGTCCTAATTGTTTATCACTTTCGTGTTTAATTGTCACAAAGCAATAAAAACACATGCATAAATGACAAAATAGTCTCGAAAATTATTTTTTTAAATACTCTGTATCGAAATTAAACAAATACCTAAATACAACGAGAGGAAAACAACGGACTCCTAATTCCTAATTCACATTATACGTACCAACAGGTTTCGACTCGTTCCGTAGTGGTCGCATCCGTAAAATATTGTTTTCGAATATACTGAACGGAAACGTAAGGTGTCTGATACGATATGTTCCTGACAGTGTGAATTGTTTATTTTTAAAACCATTTAAATTATATTTTTCGGTAACTAAACGCTACGGGCTGAAAACGCAACGTGCATAATAATAATGATAATATGCCACAACCTTTAGTATTATTTTAAGTTTATTGTGGTACTGTACCTAATTATAAGTTCGATTGTAGGTTTGTGTATTGTCTCCTGTTTAAAACTTGCATTAAAACAATTATGACACCAGAAGAAGTAGCACAAGCTGTTGCTTTACAGGGTGATGGGCGGAGCATTCGTTACATCGCAAATGCTTTAGGAATTTCTCGAAGTATAGTATTTGATTCAATACAAAGCTTTTGGGAAACACGACATTATGCCAGCCACAAGTCAAGTTGAAGATCGCTTTCTTAGGTTACAAGCGTTAGGTCTTCCACGCGCTACCTGGAACGAGACAGGGAGCCTCCTGGCTGATGAATAGAGTGTGGATGTGTATAAATGAATAAAGGTAGTGCTTCGGAAGTGATGCCGGCCTTACAGCGGCCATTCCGCTTCCGGATCGCTGGATGACAGAGAAGGATCTGGTTTAGCAGGTAGGCGTTCTATCGACGGGAGTACGAAGAACGAATCTTGCACTAAAGTTAGTCAGGCGGCGTCCTGGACTACGATGTCTTTTGAAGATTACAGTTCCCCCCTCTATAAAGACGAAAAAAAGGCTACAAGCGTTACGCGATCGTATATTATCAGCACCAGCACTTGTTCAACGATTAAATGATGTCCAACACAGTTTCTGTTTATACTGTTCGAAGACGCTTAAATAAATATGGATTAAGGTCCAGAATACCTGTTACGTGACCTCTATTAACAACAGATCATCGGAGTCAACGTTTATACTTTGCTTGCGAACATCTTAATTGGGGTATCGACGATTGCAGTGCTGTGCTTCTCATGGATAAATCTAGATTTAACAGATACTCATCAGATAGGCGGTCTAGGATATGGAGAAGAGCTGGTGAACGTTATCAGCAATGTTGTTTTACTCCGCGAGTTCAATTTGGTGGAGGTAGTAAAATGGGGTGGGTAGGCATTTCCCTAGAGGCCCATACAGAACTCGTTACAATTATTCTTCTTCTTCTTTTTCTTCATCTTCTTTTTATGTAGACATGGTTCTGTCTGTTTTTCATTGTGTCTCCAGTAAGTTGTCGGTAAATCGTTTTCCTGGTCTTCCTACTGATCTTCCTATTAGGAAACAGTCTCTTGCTGTTCTTATTACTCTATTTGTTGTCATTCGGCTTATATGATCGTTTCATTCTACTCTTCTATTTCTTACCCAGTTCTTGATGTTCTCCACCTTGCATTTACGTCGTATATATGTACTTCTAGCTCTGTCTCATAGTGTCTTATCATAATTTTTTAAAATGTTTTCATCTCTGCTGTTTCTAACATCCTTTTTGTCCTCTCTGTGTCAGGTTTTGTTTCTGCCGAGTATGTCATTATTGGTCTGATGACTGTTTTGTAAATTGGATAAAGATGCTGGAACACAATAAGACGCCAAAATTCTTCGGCGTACGTCTGGATAGGACTTTGTCTTATCGATACCACTGTCAAGATATCAAGAAAAAAGTAAGCAATAGAATTAATATCATCCGCAAACTAACAAACACACAATGGGAAGCACAACCACACACCGTTCATCCGTACTTCTGCCTTAGCATTATGTTTTTCTGCCGCCGAGTTTGGAGCACCAGTGTGGGAAAACTCTGCTCACACTAAAAACGTCGATGACGCGTTAAATGAAACGGTTCGTATATCTGGCTGCCTGAAACGGACACCTATCAAAGAGGTCTACCCTATAGTTGGAATCGTTTTACCTGCTATCAGAAGACATATTACGTCAGAGATAGAACGAAAGAAGCAGGAGACGGATCGAACACACCCCTGGTATGACAACCAAGTTCAGCCAAGTAGATTAAGATCTCGAAAAAGCTTTCTGAAAAAATATCGATCCCTTCCCGAAGAGCCAAAGACGCGCTGGGTACACCTATGAGATGAGAGACACAAGCACAGAAGAAGACCTATTTTTATCGAATGACAGGGCCATCTATGTGGCCAACCATTGGAAACACAAAATTTAAAGCCGTTGGTGTTCCGGACACGGAAAGTAAAGTAAGTTTGTAAATTTGCCTTTTCGTTTCTTTCCCGATATTTTTATTTCTCCATATTGTTTCATTCAGGCAGCCTGCGACTGTTTTTTCTCTATTCACTTGATCTTCCACTTCAGTTTCGAGCTTCTCGTAGCTAGATAATGTGAAGCCTAGATATTTAAACTCCATCAATTGTTCTATTATCTGACCTTCTAGCTCCAATTTACATCTTAGTAAATTTGCTGTTGTAATCATGCATTTTGTCTTTTTTGGGGAAACATGTTAAATTTTCTGGCGGGTATATTAAATTGGTGCAGCATAAGTTGTAAATCATCTTCACTTTGAGAGAGTAATATTGCGTCGTCTGCATAGCAGATTATTATAAGTTGTTTTCTCCCATTTATTATCCTTTTTTAGTTTTTACTTTTTTGAACAATAGAGGACTCAGGGAATCTCCCTGTCTTATCCCATTGCCAGCTTCAATAGGGTCGATTAGTTCTTCTTCTACTTTTACTTTTATTGTGTTGTTTTAGTAGATATTTTCGATCGTTCGATATTCCTAGAGGTATCTCTCTTGCGTACAGTAAGTGGATAACATCTTTTAATGCCTTTGTAAGGTCCACGAAACATAGATATGCCGGTTTGTTGTATTATAATGATTTCTCTTGCACTTGCTTCATTATAAATATTGCGTAATCCCAAGTATGCCTGATCGAATAAGATTCGTTATTAGGGCTCTTGAAGGTAACATACTCTAGTAAATATCGTTTATCATAAAAAATGTTTATATTTAAACAAAAATAATTTTTTTTCTTTGCAGATTTTCAAATTTTTTGAATTGCTTATTGTTTTTTTCTGTGTAACATATAATAAAGTAGTAATAAATTAAGTTGTAATAAATTTTACTTTTAAAGTTTGTTTATTATTAAATACTCAATTGGGATTGGGAACATCTTAAACCTTTTGAAACGGCAGTTTTTAGGAAAAATCTGAGTGTCCGCTTAATTTTGCACCCCAGCGTACTTGATTTCTTAATTAAAATTACCGGGTACGCTAATCGCTGTTAATAGGCGGCTTACTTCTTCCAGTGGTATTTGGAAATAACCTTGTTTTAAATCGAGGGTTGAAATTAAGTTTGCTACTTTAAGTCTATCCGAAATTTCCGATATCCTGGGTAAAGTCTCTGCCGTAAAATTCATCTTTGCTGCAACGCGAATATATTTTTTTAATGGGTTCTTGCAATTTTTAGGTTTTTACGGCTGTGACTTGGCATTTTGGATGTAAAGCTCATTTATTTTGGCATCATATTTCCTGATGTTTTTAAAGATTTTGATTTTTGTCGAGATCTTTTCGTCTTCTATGGCTTTGTACTTCTGGGTTAAATACTGCAATTCCATTAAATCTTCAAATTCTTGGCTTTTCTCGTCTAATTAATTTTTGAATATCCGTGATATATCTATCCGCTGACTCGTTCTGCCTGAGCTCTCTGTTTCTGATTTGCTCCTACAGTTCAAGTCTGATTCAGTAGCAAATGTCCTCTAAGATACAAAGTTTTTTTAAAATCCACAAGGAAAATAATTTCTGCAGCTGGCTGTATACCACGTATCACAAAAAAGGGGTTAGCTCTTTGTAAATGGGTATATTTAAAAACCCTTAAAAGGGGTACATCAATTACACGAACATTTTCGGAATAAAAATTCCATCATCAGGTTTAAAATTGTAAATTGACATGCCAGAGCCACCAAAATATCAGGGTAAAAACCCTTTAAATTACATATGTTTGCTAAAGATTGTACATAATGTTGTTAATCACATTTGATGTTTGATATTTAAATTTGACTTCAGGTAACATATACCCAAATGACACCAAAAGTGAAAAGATTAGCAAAGATACAAGGGCTCTCATGGAAATACGACGAAACCTAAGCGAGAACGAAAAGGGAAACAAAGAAGAATATAAAAAACTAAATATAAGAATTTCAGCGGAAATTAGAAAAGATGTAAGAAGATATAATACTAATGTAATTACTCAAACAGTAGAAGAGAACAAAGGTTTAAAGATAATGAAAAGAAAACTTACGCAAAGTAAAAAAGAAATATACAAGCTGAGAGATAAAGACGGAAAGGCAACAACAGATAAACAAAACATTCTGAAAATAATTAGAGAATTTTATAAAGACCTCTAAACCAGCCAAAGACCACAAGACAATTTCCCGACACGAGTAAAGACTCTCATAAATCAGGGATCGGAAATACTTTTACCCATTACTGTGTCAGAAGTAAGAGCAGCTTTAAAGGAAATGAAGAACCATCGATCGCCTGGTGATGATAGACTCGTTATCGAGGCAATAAAAGCAGGTGGAGAAATTTTATTAAAATCAGTAAGCGAACTGTTTACTAAATGCTTACATGCGGGTACGATTCCAAAAGACTGGAACAATGCAGTAATAGTCTTGTTACACAAAAAAGTCGATATTACTAAATTAGAAAATTATAGACCCATCAGCCTCTTGACACATATGTACAAACTCTTTATGAAAATCTTAACAAAGAGGCTAACACCTAAACTTGATTTCTATCAGCCCAAAGAACAGGCAGGCTTCAGGGCAGGATATGGCACAAATGACCATTTGCATACCATAAAGATCTTAATAGAAAAGTGCATCGAGTACAACATACCACTGGTTCTTGCATTTGTCGATTACGAGAAGGCTTTTGATTCTGTAGAGTTTGAAACAATACTGGAAGCCCTAAATCAAAGCCGAACAGATTACAGGTACACGACACTAATCAAAAACATCTATCAGAACGCTACATCAAGTATACGACTGCACGAAGACACAGAAAAATTCAGCTTAGGTCGAGGAGTTAGACAAGGAGACAATATTTCACCAAAATTGTTCACGGCAGCTCTAGAGTCAATATTTAAGGGTACTCAATGGCAAGATATGGGCATCAATATAGATGGAGAAAGATTAAATCACCTAAGGTTTGCAGATGATGTTGTATTAATCGCAGATAACTTACATGATACAGTTTCTATGATGCATTCGCTTAAAAGTCTGTCTGAAAGAGCAGGATTAAAGATAAACTTTGAGAAAACTAAAATTATAACAAATCTCGTAATGAGTGGAAATATAACTATTGACAATAATACCATACAACAAACAGACATTTACAAATATCTGGGACACGAAATCAAAATAAGCAGAGATAATCAAACACATGAAATACAGAGGCGAATAGGTCTAACATGGGCAGCATTTGGCAAATTAAGCCATATTCTAAAAAGTTCAATTCCCATGTGTCTCAAGCGAAAGGTTTATAACCAATGTGTTTTACCTGTACAAACTTGGAACATGGAACGTGCAATGCTGAACGTGAGCCTCCGAGACCACATAACAAACCAACAAATCAGGCAAAGATCAGGAGTTTAAGACGTCATCGAAAGAACCACGACGCTTAAGTGCAACTGGGCAGGGCACTTAGCCAGAACACAAGATGGACGGTGGACAAGACGTATTATGGAATGGAGGCCCAGAAATTATAAAAGAAGCCGAGGACGACCACCGACTAGATGGACCGATGACATAAAACGTGTAGCGGGAAACTGGCTACAAGCGGCCCAGTGTAGAGAACACTGGAAAGAACTGAGGGAGACCTATGTCCAGCAGTGGACGCGATTGGCTGATTGATGATGAACATATACCCATGTTTTAGGCGAGTTCTAGTGGTCGGAGAGTAAACCTCTTCAAACGGGCTCTAGCTGGTAACTTTAGGAGAGTTCCAGTGGCCGGAGAGTAAACCTCTTCAAACGGGCACCAGCTGGTAACTGTAAGTTAAGTAACTAACAGTTACCAGCTGGAGCCCGTTTGAAGAGGTTTACTCTCCGGCCACTGGAACTCGCCTAAAACAAGGGTATATGTTACCTGAAGTTAAATTTAAATTAATATCAAACATCAAATGTGATTAACAACATTATGTACAATCTTTAGCAAATATATGTAATTTAAAGGGTTTTTACCCTGATATTTTGGTGGCTCAGGCATGTCAGTTTGCAATTTTAAACCTGATGATGGAATTTTTATTCCGAAAACGTTCGTGTAATTGATGTACCCTTTTAAAGGTTTTTAAATATACCCATTTACAAAGATCTAACCTCTTTTTTTTAAAGTTTTTTTAATCTTCGCTGAAATCTATAATTTTTCATATAATTCCCCAGAAAGTATAATCATTTAGAAACAATATTTGGCTTTTCGTAAAGGGCTCTCCTACTGTTTTCAAGCTTGTAAGAAAATACATTGTGTTTTAAAAGTTGCCACTAATTTATATTTAAATCATTGTATATTTGCTAATTTTGCTGTTCTACATTAAGAAATAAACTATATACAACTCTTCTAATTGCTTCTTTTACAACATCCCCGAAGTCTAGAGTTTTATTTTAACGATGATCCTAAAGTTTTTGGAAAAAGTAAATATGTATTTTCTAATTGTAAATTAAGTTTATTTTATTAACTAAATACAGAAAATTAAGTCTACATATTTAAGGTTTATAATCTATTTTTATAGAAAATATGGAAACAATTGCCACTCATCAAGTTTTCAACAATATAGTAAGAAATATATTCAACATTAGAGCTACAGCAATGAACACAACTGCAGGACAACAAGCATTATGGTAGAAGAAATAAAAAGTACTAATTTGGGTCTGCAATTGTATATTTAGCATTTAGATAGGTGATATTTGTACTCATGGAATAAATAAAAATAACTTGTCCAAAGAATAAAAAAGCGAATAAATAATCAAAACACTGAAACTAAGAAAGGTTGAATACTTTGGATACGAATTAGAGGAATTAACTACACTACGTAATGCTACAAACCATAATGCAGGAAAAAATAAAACGCAAATGGAGACAAGGTAGTAGAATATCCTTTCTTAAGAATTTTTGGACTTACAACAATTGAACTAGTTTAGAAGAAGAGCTGTAAATAAAGTTAGAATCGCCAATTTGATTTCCAACCTCCGACGAGAAGACGGTACCTAAAGAAGAAGATAAGTTTTAGATGCGCAAAAGAAGCTCTGTATAAATTTAATTAAAGAAACTGTTTCTAGAAGAATTTAAGTATTCAAAATTGAATTTAAAATACTCATTGCTACCTGAGTAAGTATATGCACAAAAATCGTGTCAAAAAGCGCAAGTAAATGTAAAATTTCCTACACTTTAATTATTTCATTATAAGAATTTCTTTTTGGAATCATTCTTATTCAGTAAATGGTTGTTTTGTTCCATTTCGGTAGATGATTGATATTGAATGTTTTAAAAGGGCGGTTAAGGTAATTTTTCTGTTGTTTCTTTGATAGGTGCTATTTGTGTCACCAGATCCGGCATAAAAACAAGAATAAATTTTGTTCGCTAAATATAACAAAATATTTAAACATACAACAAAAAAAGTAATATAACTATATGTGTAGGAAGAAAAATACAGAGAAACGGAAATCGTGAATTACCGTTGAAATACTTAACCTATGAATCAGAGAAAAAAACAAAGAAAATCTCTAAGAATATAAGAGAATGCATACCATCGTCAGAAGAAAGATAAACGAAGCCAAAGAGAAACAAAAAACAGAACAATGTCAAGAAATAAAGGAATATCACAGTCGATATAATAACTTCAATGTCTATCGAAAGGTGAAGGAAATAGCTGGAAAGTTCCGAAAACGCAACAGCGGAAAACTAACAGATGATGATCTTGCCTTAACCAAAGAAGATAACAAGAAAGTCTGGGAAAAATACTTGAAGAAACTTTTCCACGATCGTAGAACAATACAAGAACCCACCATTGAAGAAAATTCAGGTCCCGAAATCCTACCAGAAGAAATAACGGCAGCCGTCAGACAAATAAAGGATGGAAAGGCAGCGGGACTTGATGAAATTTCTGCAGAACTGCTGAAGTTATTAGATGCAGGACAAATAAAAATACCAACTAAAATATTTAATAAAATAAACAAGGCAGAAAAAATACCAGTAGAGTAGCTCAAATCGGAATTCGTACCATTGCCCAAAAAACCAGGAGCAAAAGTTTGTGAAGACTGTAGAACCATAAGCCTAATGAGCCGTCTGCTAAAGCTGTTTTTAAAGTCATTTACAAAAGAATTTACCGGAAATGTAAGGAACAAATTGTGTCCAATCAGTTTGGATTTGTGACCGCTGTTGATACGAGGGAAGCTTTATTTGGCGTGCAGGTATTGTTTCTGAAATGTCGAGATGTCAGCTGTGATGTTTTTGCATGCCTGATTTACTACAAGAAGGCTTTCAATAGAGTCAGACATAAACAAATAATGGAAGAGCTGAAGAGGACAAGTATTAACGGAACAGATCTAAAAATAATAACTAACCTGTATTGGAATCAATCAGCGGTGCAACGAATAGATAGAGAATATACAGATCAAGTCAAAATCTTAAGGGGAGTGAGACAAGGGTGCATGGTTTGACCACTGATATTCAATTTGTACTCGGAGCACAGTTTGGAAGAGGCTCTAAAAGATATTGATGAAGGCATCTCGATAAATGGAGTCAAGCTCAATAACCTGCAGTATGCAGATGATACAATAGTGTTTTCCAATACCATAGAAGGGCTGCAAAACCTCATGAACAAAATAACGGAAAAAAGTAGAACATATGGACTGGATATATACACCAGCAAAACCAAGCTAATGATCATTAGCAAGCAAAACATAACTGGAGCAAATCTGTATGTAAACCAAATGAGAATTGAACGTGTCTCACAGTACAACTACTTGGGAACTATAATCAATGAGTCGTCGGACAATACCCAAGAGATTAAATGTGGCATGTGGCATTCCAATGTAAGGTAAAATTGAAGGAAAAAGGAACCCAGAACGAAGAAGAATATCCCGGCTTGCTAACCTGAGAGCATGGCATAGAAAGATCCCAACACAATTATTTCGTATAGCAACCAACAACGTCATCATAGCCAGAATGATCGTCAACGTTCGGAATAGACAGGCACCCTAAGAAGAAGAAGGATTTAGCAGGTAGTGGTCTTTAATAAAAATCTTTGTTTTTTCTAAGAATTCAACATTTCGCTATTTATTTAATAGCTTTCTCAGGAGTACACTGTAAAACAATTTTAACGCTACAAGCAAATTACGTACAAATAGATTTAAAAACACTTAACTCAAGAAATTAAAAGATTTCACCAAACAATGTAAATTATGTAAAAACTTAGAGCCTCAGTTATTTTCTATGACTTTCTCTAGTAACTGAAGATACCAGAATCTAAATTATTCGCTTAATATGTAATCTGTATGCAAATCAGTAGGTCGGAACTCGTATACAATATGATTTTCTGAAAAATCTCGCATAGCAAAAATTGTTGGACAGGGTTGTATTTTTATATATTTACTTTAATAATCTAAAAACTCTTGGTATTAGGAATTTCTTATAAAATACACCCTTAAAAGTAACATTATAACAACGAATGCAGCCATGCTTCGAATAAAGCGATAGTGAAAGCTAAAAGGGAAGTATTCTATAAATAACGTAACATCGGTCCTGTAAATATCGATGTGTTTGCTGCCGTAAAATACGAAATTTAGGTTAGCACGTCGATTGGATGATAGATGTTTGTATATCTGTTCTATTTTTTTGGTTCGAATAAAAGGTTGAATAGGTAGGTCAAGATTTATCTAGGACAGTGTGTCAATTACGTGTGTCATGTGTAATTAAGGAATTATGTGTAAGTGGGCGTCGCGTCTTTTAGATTATTTGTTGGTTTGGATGATTAGAGATACGAACTGATATCGAAATATTGTAAAACTATATTATTTTATGAATAAAATATATGAACCTTCCTGCCTAGGTATCTATAAAAATGTGTGTTTGTAATGTAAAATATGTAATGACCTATATGTAAAACTTTCCTGGGAAAACAGTTTTCAAGGTTGTTCATAAATGAAGGTTATTTATTTTGTATTTACTTGTAGGGCAGGAGCTACAATAAAATTCGTCAAATTTGTTGTACTTTTTTATGCTTTCCTTATAAATTATCAGTGATTATAGGAGCATTCTAGATTTGAAAATACTCAAAATATTACTTAAGAAAAACTTCTCTAATGCGAACGATTCGAACTTTCAGCGAAGCTAGACGTATTTACTTACCAACCTAATCGAACCTAATTTTTGCACTTTTATTTATATCCATTTAATAATTAAAGTGTTATATTATTCTAAATAAAAATTACACACGCACACACACACGCACACACATACAGAATTTGTACAAACCCCAGATCCGAGTGACATGTGTGTTTCAATGGATCAGTGGGACCCACATGTACGAAGATTAAACCGGCCACACTTCTTAATGGAGCAGTACCTATCTGACCCCCAGCCAATAACCAACCATCCCTCCACATCGCAGTACATAACGAATTTTGAGGCTTTTGTACTGAACGTTACTTTGCATGCCCTGAGTAATGGGACATCCTCTGTTTTACTTTGTGTGGTTAGGCCTCCTAATGTTAGGGGTAGCTAGACGAGCTTTTCTTCCTATGACTAATTGAATTTATTATTTGACTTGTCTTTGAACTTTTGTCTTAAAAGTGTGTTCCGGGCTGATGCCCGGATTTTTGTATGCTCGGTCACTCAGCCACCGAATCGGCAAAATAAATTTAGTTCTCCTCGCCGGATGGGTGTCCGAAGGGGTCTGACCAACGACACACGCTTGTCGCAAGTGACCTCGATGCTCATAAATAAATACAAATTAGTGAACTTATTGGATAAAATCTGTAAGTAATTTTATTTAATTAGATACTTTACTTACTTACATTTTAGGAGACTCTAATGCAACATGAGCTACAAACTCATGAGCTACAAACGAGAGAGGAGAAAGGCTCATAGAATTCTGCCAAGAAAAGAATATGGTAATTACCAATACCAGGTTCCAGCTTCCTAAGACAAGACTATATACATGGACGTCTTCTTCATATACAGAAAACCACATTGTCAGAAACCAGATAGCCTTTATACTCGTAAATAGCAGATATAAAAACTCTATAACCTCAGCTAAAGCTTATCCTGGAGCAGATATTAATTCAGACCACAATCCGTTAGTGACTAACGTGAAAATAAAATTAAAAAGAATTGAACTCAGAAAACAACAACCAAAAATTAATGTATGATTGCTACAAGACGAAGATATAAAAAACGAATTAAAAAATAATTTGAATGTTAATATGCAAAAAACACTAACTGACAACAAACAAATTGTGGATGTAAATAAAAAGTGGTATAATATAAAAAATACTTTACTGAAACCAGCTCAAGAAAGTTTGATACAACGTAGGTCAGAGGCTAAAAAACAGTGGATGACAGAAGAAATACTACTACAAGATGGAAGAAAGAAGGAAATATAAAGAAAAAGATCTACCGAAGTATAAAGAAATACAACAAATAATTAAGGGAAAAATCAAAACAGCTAAGGAAATCTATTTGATGAAACAATGTAAGGAGATAGAAGAACTAAAAACAAAATACGATATGAGAAATATGTACATACAAAAAAATAAGAGAAGTGACTGGAATGGGTCGAAATAGACAGCAAGGACACATAAAGATAAAAAAGGAGTACTACTAATAGATTTAACAGAGAAATTAAGACGATGGGAGGACTACGTTAAAGAACTTTTTCAAGAGGAAAGAGGCGAAATTCAGAAAATACAAGAATTAAATCCTTTAAAGAGACAGAAGATCACGATAGATTAAATCAAATATGCTATCATAACCTCTAAGGACAATAAGCCAGCTGAATTAGATGAAATACCAGTAGAACTGTTAAAACTAGTGGAAGATGATAACTTGGAAGTATTGGCAGATTTATTCAACACGGTGTACGATACGGGAATAATACTACAAGAGTGGCTAAAATCAGCATTTATAACCATTACTAAAAAACAACCAGCCAAAGGGTGCTCTGATTATCGAATACTGACCCTCATGAGTCATACGTTAAAAGTACTGCTGAAATTAATACATAAGAGAATATACGAAAGGCTAGAGGAGAATATTAGCGAGACGCAGTTCGGGTTCCGAAACGGAATGGGTTCTCGAGAAGGACTATTTGCCATCAACATATTGATTCAGCGATGTCGGGATGTAAACGTTGCTCTACACTTGTGCTTCGTTGACTACGAAAAAGATTTCTATAAAGTAAGAAATGAAAAACTAATATCAATACTTATGAACAACCGCATTGACAGTAAAATCATAAATATAGTGCAAACATTATTTTGGAATCAAAGTGCCATAGTTCAAATTGATGGGCAACACTCAGAAGAAATGAAAATCTGTAGAGGAGTTAAACAGGGATGTGTTTTATCGCCATTTTTGTTTAACGTATATTCTGAAGAAATTTTCCAAAACACGCTCAATAATATCGAAGCGGGAGTCACCGTTAACGGAAAATTAATTAATAACTTAACGATATGCGGACGACACTGTAATCATAGCAACAAGTATAGAGGATCTACAACATCTTATCGAAAGCTTAAGTATGAATAGTGCTTGGATGGGAATTACTATAAACCCGCTATAAAAAACGAAGTACATGCTAATTACAAAAAGACCACAAAATATACATCACCTATTGACAATCAATGGTAACGTGATAGAACAAGTAGAAAAATATCAGACTTGGACAGAGTATTAAAAGGACAGAGAACTGTTGGCCGAAGGCAGAACTCATGGTTAAAGAGTCTACGTTATTGGTATTACTGCAGATCAATTGATTTGTTTAGAGCAGCAAGTTCTAAAATAAAAATAGCCATTATGATTGCTAACCTCCATAGGGAGACGGCACTCTAAGAAGAAGAAGTCAAAACAATATTATACATATTGTCTATATTATAGGTTATTCCACGAATATACGACTATTTTGGATTATTACGACAACGAATATTTTACTGTGCAAGTAGAAGTATGAAAGTAAATTGGTCTAAACAGTATTCCAATAAAATGGATTTACTGTTAGTTTGACACTTACACTAAAATTATTTCAGTTAATATTATGTTCAGATAGACGCAAAATTTATTGTGAAATTTAATCCGAGAATAACAAACATTTTTATGCGAACGGTCCTACAAATAAATACAATGAGTTCTATGAAGCCAAAATGTGTTTATAAGACATTTGGGTTGGGTTTCCGTGAAATGTAAACACCAAAGAGGCGTGCCGGGTTTCTTTGATATTACACTTTTTATTACTTTATTAGGTACCTACTACAACTATAATAAAAAGAAATATACTTTTAATATAATTGTAAAGAAATTGGCAAAACGATGGTGTGGAAACCAGAAAAAGGATTTATAATTTCACTTTGTTAGTTTTAAATATTTGTTTGATTTGAGTGGATGTACACCTAAAGTTCCGAAAGTAACGGGTATAACATACCGGCTATTGGTAGTTGAAGTACCGAGTCGTTACAGATATTAAAAAGTAACGAACATTTATATACAGTTGCATGTATCGCCGACTGATTTTATATTTAAAAATTGTCCGTATAGAGGTGTCCGGTGAAGAGAGGTGCCGTTAAGAGAGAGTTTAGTGTAGTGTATTTGTTTATTAAAGCCCAAAACTCCGAGACGTGTTTTAGATGTAGACAACTTTATATTTAATGTATTCCTATGGTGAAGTTCTGTGAATCTGATGGTTAATGATAGTTTTAGGAGATTAGGAGAGTAAGAGAATAAGTAAGTTCTTTTTGTTTTCTTAATACTAATTGAATATTCGACTAAATAAATTACACTATTTGATCACCTAAGTATTGGTACACTTAGTTTAAATCACTTAATTCAAAAACCAACTTGTTTACAATACTAAAATCAATGATAGTAATTATATACTTCAACATCTGAATTATAACTATTCTATAAACTATCAACTCTATACTTATATCATGACTTCATATTTAACTTTTAAGTCATAATAGTATTTTAAAAATAGGGAGAATTTACTATTGGACAATTCAGCACATTGGACCATACAAATAGAGACCTTAAACCTAATTTAAAACAGTCGTATATTCGTGGAATGGAGTATACCTGATGTCATTGGATTGTCACAACGAAAATAGATAATGATACTCCAGGGACGTCGAGGACTCAAATTTTATTGAAATCATATCAAATTCCTTCATATTCTGCACTATTATTCAATTTAATTCCAAAATTCCCTTCCTAGAAACAAGCTGTTTATATAATGTTTTGGAAAACACCAAACTTGCGGAATATATACTTGCACTGGAAAAATTATAAAACCAAGATATATTATCTTTTCATTACGAATTTCAAATCACCGTAGAGGACAGGCATCAAATTTGAGACACTTTTTTTTGAAAAACAAATATAAAACATAAAACATGTTTTATACAGTTTTTAAAAGATTTGTTTCCAAAACTTAATTAATGTTAAAAATACAAGTTGGTAATGTGGGGTAGACGGATATCCAAATTTGAGACAGGTACACCAACTGAGATACTATTCAAAAAAAGCCCTTTCCTTCGCAGAAAAGGCAAATAAATGTGCTGGACTTTATTTCTCCATAGTCTTCATTTGCCCACCTACCGCACTGGTAGCATTTGTCCATTGTTCGCCATATCTATCGTCAGAAAATTTGCCGGTGCAATATAGACATTCCGCGTCGTTTTCTTCACTTTCGTTGGACGATAAATTAGCTAATGGAAAGTCTTCGCTGCTGTCTGAACTTGAACCTGAAAAACTTTCCGTTTACTTCTTAATGTTTTGCAATTTGATGTAGAAGGTTGACCTACATCTTTATGTACTGGTATTTCTTCTTCGGGTGTTGCTGTTTTTTATCTAACACTTTTTGTTGAATTGTTTTTTCTGGAGCTAATACACAATCAAAGTTTTTCTGGGGTACTAGTTTTTTTGTTTTTTTTTTGTTCTGCAAATTTTTCTCTAATTGCCCTTTGTATGGTGTTAGAGTGATAACTGAAGCCTTTTCTGATCTGGCATGTGTTTTTTAGTGGCATCTCTCTTGTGTGTAGTGACTAGACAGATGTCTTTCAGAGAAACAAGTTGTTTATGAGGTATTGGTGGACTAGGAGTTCTATGTCTGCGCATTGGATGATTTGGTTGTTCATGATTTGGTTCCATTATTTGTTCGTCCATTTCATTTTGTATTTCTAACTACTCTTGAATTCCAAATTCAAAGTCCCTAAAAATACGGCGACAAATAGGGACCAGTCCAGTTTTTCGGAAACCATTGCAATGTATTTCTGTCGTCGCAGCTCTGTTATACGCTTTACAAAAAATACTGGCAATGGCATAAGACGACACAATACTCAACTGATTTTCTCTAAGCCAGTTTTCTCTTTCTTGTGCGTAGTAAGTTTTTAGAGAAACCATCCAATGATTAAATCTAATGTGTAGAATGTGGTGGTAGGCAAATAATCGTCACATGATTCTGCTTGGCCAAATCTATTAGAGCAACATTTCTCGTATGAGAATAGTGACCATCAAGGATAAGAAGAACAGTATCTGCAGGTAAAGATTTAGTGAATTTTATGTAGTGCTGAAGCCATCTAGTGAAAATACCGGCCTGTACCCAATCTGACACATAGGATTCTGCCACTGCTCCAGTGGAAGCTCCTAGCATCAACTCTATATTCATATTTTTTCTAAGGAAGATTAATAATGGTGACACGAAAACTCTTGTAGCGTTCATACACGCAATAACAGTAATCAGCTTGCCCCTTTCTGCCGAAGTAAGTGACGAAACCTGCTTCTTTCCTCTCATAGAAATTACTTTCCTTTGTTCGTGCGGAACAATTGTAAGGCCTATTTCCTCCACATTGAATATACGTTGTGCAGGCTTAGTCAGCTTAAGACATTCTGTTTCATACAGGTCAAAGAACTTTTCAGCAGTAAACGATTTTACTCGAGCAGATGACATTCCCCGAGGTGTACGCATTAAAAGCGTCGGTCGGATGTATTTTCAGAAAGAGTCGCAACTGTTTCTTTCAGGCTGATTTTTTTTGTTCCATTTAATGAATGTGGTATTGAGTTTCGTATTACAAGTTGAAAGGCCAGTCGTTTTATATCACGCGCTCTTAGCCCTAAATAACGTTGCTTCATATTTAGGGCATACCCAACCAACTCATTTTCTAATTCCATAGAAAGAATAGGTCGGCGGCCAATTGATATCCCGACGAGTTCTTCTGGAGTCTTGTCTGATTTCACACATCGTTCTAAAGTACCCTTTGGCACTCCACAAACTGTTGAGGCGTTCAAATAGCCTATATCTTTATTTCTTACTGTATTTACAGCCCGAATCATATCATTTGCGTTCCATTTTTTATTTTTTCGCTACATCTACAAAACAAAAAATTACATAAAAATAAAAATTTTACACGGGGTCCTAATTTGATACACTCTCAAATTTGGAAACTACAAGTTTTTCAAACTAGGATTTTTCCCTTAAAAATGAAACGCATTTTTGTTGGTTTTGCCACACAGTTACCATTTCTATATACTCCAACTTATAAGAATTTTGTTCCATCGGTCTTCTTTTTGTCCCTTTACTTCCCTACTACTTCCCTTCTTTTTTTTCTTTACTTCCCTATGGAATAATTAAATTTTCTGCTTTTATTATTTGTAAATTATCATTTGTAACCAATATTAGAATAGGTACTTTTTGTTTCTATCTATCTAATTAGCCTTCTTCGGTCCATCTTTGGACATAGGCCTCCCCAATCCTTTTCCATTCTTCTCTGTCTGTGGGTCTTCCTCTGCTTCATTTATATTCACACGGTCTCCAACTTATAAGAATTGTGTTCTATCGGTCTTGTTTTTGTCTTATATTGTGTCCGGCATTGCAACTTCTTGTCTAACATCCCTCACTTTTGTTTTCTCTCTTATCCACTCGTTTCCCTTTTTATCTATTAGTCGTATGTGCAACATTTTTTTTTCCATTGCTATTTGGGTTTTTATGATTTTGTCCATGTTTGCTTTTGTAAATGTCCACGTTTGGGAACCATAAGTAAGAACAGGGAGTACGCATTGATTGTATACTTTGATCTTAAGATGCTGTGGATATCTTTTGTTTTTAAGAATGTAGCTTAGTTTCCCAAATGCCGCCCATGCCAGTCTAACTCGTCTCTTTATCTTTGTTGTTTGGTTCTCTTTGTTAAGTTTTATAGTTTGACCAAGATATATAAAATCCTGAACTTGTTCTATTTCATCTTGTCCGATTCTCATTGTGATGTCTTCATCTGTATTTGTTATGGTTTTGGTCTTGCTGTAATTCATATTAAGGCCTATCTTTCCAGCTTCTACGTCCAGTTCTTTCATCATTTCAAATAATTTTTTTTATCAGTTATCAATACGATATCATCAGCGTACCTTAGATGGTTCAGATGGTTGTCCACAAATTTTTATACCTTTTTCTTCCCATTCTAATCTTTTAAAAGTATCTTCAAGAGCCTGATTGGGAAGTTTCAGTGATATTGTATCACCCTGTCTCACGACCCTATTTATTTGTATTGATTTTGTTCCTTCATATACTTTAATTGTTGTTTTGGCTTCCTTATATATATATATATATATATATATATATATATATATATATATATATATATATATATATATATATATTGGATATATATGAATAGTTCCGTATATCTATGGTCAATTCTGCTGTTAATCAAAGAACTTTTCACTGCCCAATGTTTGACTCTGTCGACATCCTTTCCGAAATCTATGAACGCCATATATAGAGGAATGTGGTATTCATTTGCTCGTTCTATAAGTATTTTCATACTTAGTAAATGGTCACTTGTGCTGAATCCCTTTCTAAAACCAGCTTGTTCTTTCGACTGGTATCCATCGAATTTTGTCGTCAATGTGTTATAGGATGGTAGTTTTTTATATCTGCTTTATCCCCTTTCTTGTGTAGGATAATGGTTACTGATTCCTTCCAGTTGTTTGGGATTATTTGTTCTTTTAATAACTTTAATAAACGTATTTTTATCTTTAATTGTGGCTTATTCCCAGTTAAATAGCAATTAATTTAAAATGCCACAAGAAAATAGCTTCAGAACAATTTTAATAACTTGTTAAAAAGGGGACATAGAGTATTAATTACCACTTTTCCACCATATTTCAGCATCTCTGCAGTTATTCCATCTTTTCCAGGCAATTTGTTGTTTTTCATTTCTTTCAATGCCTTCTTTATTTCTGATTTGCTTATTTCTGGCTGTAGCTCTGAGTTGACATTTTTTATTTTAACCTTACGTTGGATTTTAATTTCTTCTGGTGGTTACTTTTTTGTTTTATATAATTCTGAGTAGAAATGGTGGATTATATTTATGATGTCATCTTTAACGTTTGTTTCTACTCCATTTACATCTTTTATTTTGTTTATTTCAAACTTACCTAATTTCGGCCTTAAGCATTTCATATTTTTGTTGTTCTGTATTACTTCTTCTATTTTTATTTCTTGTTCTTTTCTCTTATTTTCTTTTATCATTCTGCTTATTGTTTTATTAATTTCTACATATTCTACAGATTTCCTTTTGCCCCCTTTGTTCAGTTTCCTTCTTTTATCCATAAGCTTCTTTGTTTCTGTTGATATATTACCATTTAATTAGTATAAAATGTATTAACTGATATTAAACTAACAAAAAATAATGGGAGTAAATTTAATCATCTTACCTTGATGTCTTGTAAGTTTTTATAAACATCGAAATAACTTTGTAAATGCATAAATCAAATTACTGTCGACAAAACAACAACGGTAACTTCTAAGCGTCAACTTAAAGCAGATCTGCACTACCAGCGCACTGAATGATGAGTTTTCAATATTTTCACTAGATATTACCCTATCGTACACAAATATATGACGGGGTCTCAAATTAGGCGCCTGTCTCAAATCCGGTGCCTTTCCTCTATATGTATTTATCTAGCTAGTGCAGAATTAGTAGAAACTGTCATGAATGCTGACAACGAAAGAATAACTATCAATTGACAAATAATTTATGCTCAACGATTAATTACACCAAATGAAAGATTACTGATCTCTAATGCCTGCTATAGTATTCTTCACACTTTCATAGAATCTGAACTTAAAAAATTAAATCTTAATTTATTAATTCCAATTAATTTTTTACAAATAGGTAAAACAAACCCACAATATAGGCATATACTGAGCTTTCGAAGACATACATTTATTTCTTCTTTGGAAGCTATACTAATTCCTCCCTCAATTGTCATAAACTATAGTCAAACATCTTATCGTATTTTCTTATATTTAGAAAACCAGATGTGTTACTTTTGTAAACAATCTGAACATTTTGTAGCAAATTGTCCATCCTGGACAACAGCGACAACAACTACTATAAATACAGTAGTTAATACTTTTCCACGTGACGTCCCGATCATATTAGCATCTGCAGTGAATTCCTCTTTATTACAATACTCGATTATACATTCTGCTTTAACTATACCATTATTAACTGCATATCAAATATTACCCTTAACATCATTCCCAAGTTCTCAAACTACAAGAACAGATACAACCATAATAACTACCCAGTTATCAATAATACCTAATGTTTCTATATCAATCACAAACTCTTCCTCAACACTTGCATGCCCTATCAATAGCATAACACCGATATTAAATTTTGAACAACTAACTGATTTTTTTGATAATGCTTTAGGATCTCCAGATAAATTGAGTGTATCTAAAACTTATACAGAAGACACATTTGGCTTAATTAATTTGTTAAAAGAAATATATCTCTACATTATTGGCTTGAAAATAGGCTGTTGAAAAATGATTGGCTTGTGATAAATTAGTAAAAATAGGTGAAAAAATATGGCATAGATTAAACTGGATTCGCTCATGTGTTCCCGCTAGCTTAAGGGTCCTCTGAAACTACATTCAATTGCAACTTCACCTTACCTCCCGATGCGAAAGAAATATATTGTCATCAATATCATTTTTTATGTTTATTTGTAAAGGTTTAGGCAAGGTTTGCTTTCTATTTTAGCTGAATATATTATGAATATACAAGCTAGTACATCTGTGGATAGCCAAACGGGAGATGTAGGCCCAGAGATAACCAAATCAGAGGTTAGTCAGGCATTAAACTCAATGAAAACCAATAAATCTGCTGATCCAGATGAACTACCAAGCGGGCTATTAAAGTTGGTCAACTAGAAAAACCTGGACATAATAGTAGAACTGTTCAACGCTATCTATACTACGGGAATCATCCCTAGAGAAATTTTGACATCAGCATTTGTGTGTTTGTCAAAGAAAGTGAATGTCAAAGAGTAAAGTGATTATCGAACCATAAGCTTAATGTCACATACCCTGAAAATTCTGTTGAAAATTATCCACCCCAGAATTCACTCTAAACTGGAGCTGGATATTAGTGACAAACAATATGGGTTCCGCAATGATATGGGTACTAGAGAGGCATTATTAGCTTAAGGGTCCCCTGAAACTACATTCAATTGCAACTTCACCTTACCTCCCGATGCGAAAGAAATATATTGTCATCAGTATCATTTTTTATGTTTATTTGTAAAGGTTTAGGCAAGGCTTGCTTTCTATTAATATTTTGTGAATTATATGTATAATAAATTTATATAATTAGTTAATTTAATCTTTTATTTATCCCTGCTAAAATTTATCTTTCTTTAGATTTGCGTTTAAGATAAGACCTACCAACACCTGAGAGAGAGAGAGAGTGAGAGCTGGTCGAAGACCAAACAATTAGAACCCAATGTTATAAGTAGTAACTGTTGTGTATTTTATTTAAAAGACCATTATTAAAAGAACTTTATTTTATCAAGATGAACATAGTACAGTTTTTGGCGTTCGACCGTTGACATGACTGCTTGACCTAATTCTTCTTCTGGTCGCCGCATAAAACATATACAACAGTCACTTCACTTCTCTACATTGGTAGTTAGATTCTTACACAATCAATTGATCCCATATAATCCCATGAATCCCATATAAAATAATATCTATCCTTAATATAAAATACTTAAGGTCCTTATATCAAATAGATACATATAATAATAGGAAGTGTTAGATACACTTCCTTCTTTAATAAAATTTCCATTCACTTTAATATGTATCGATATTACCAATATCGGTAAAAAGCCGGAAATTAAGATCCAATCGAATCAGCTAAAAAGCTGCTCGTACAGTTGATTAATGGGCCACTCCCAACGGATGAACTCCTCACCCCTGTCTCAGAGGTCGTATTTTTTTGTTACAGGATACATCCGAGACACTTTTACCTGTTTTATTTCTTCTTAATTATTGTGTGTTCAACGAATATAAAACAGATCCTTCGCTGGAGTTTTCCAATAATAACAATATAATATCAGAAAGGATATTAAACTTTCTTAAATGATACATTCAGAATATTATGAAAATTATGATCATGTACAAAAGTAAGTCCCTTCTGTAATTTTTTTTCTTCTGATTATTAATTATTTGGCTTTTCAACAACCGGTTGGAACACTATATCTTCTTATATCTAAACACTCCTACTTTTTGTGTTTAGTCAACTCTTTTCCCTGAGTTTTCATTCAATTTGGAGCTGAAAGGTCAGATAATAGAACAGGTGATGGAGTTTAAATATCCATGCATCACATTATCTAGCTACGGAAAGCTAGATAATGTGATGCATGGATATTTAAACTCCATCACCTGTTTCAAAAACAGTAAACAGTTTCAAAAATAAATATTATTTATAAAGAAATACTATATTAGTACGGTAGTGGGTAACACTCCTTTACGATCCCGGTAGGGGAAAGGCCGCTAAAGCGAGTATGCCCAAGCCTTCAGGAGAGGCCAGATCCCCAACCTATCTTTCCCCTCATTTTCCAATCCTTACAACATCCCGCTATATACTGCTACCAACCGCTCAGGCTAGCGTGGTAGTGAAATAGCCAATCTCCCTCGTAAATGACATGATACAAACTAGAAAAAGGTCCTTAGTCCCCGGCAGCCCAACGGTGCCTGGTGATGATAGCCGCAAGATCAGGCAGTGGGTGCAAAGAATCACTGGGATAGACACACAAAATCATTCTATCTTCTACCGTTGTTTACAATGTAACTTCGGAATAATTTTTAAACTGTTTGTCCATTGTTTACTGTTAGTTTTTGTGTAAATGTATTTAATGTATATAATATTCATTGTCATGTTGGATAGTAAAAATTTTTAACAAAATGCCCCTGAAGATGCTTTGAGAGCGAAAGTACTTGGGTAAGTTTTAATAAACAAAGATTTTAGGTATTATTTGTCAACTTCATATGTATAGATGGCATTAAAAATATTGAATTTATTAAGTAACTATGCAAAAATAAAATCATGCATAAAATGGAATTTGATTATTTTTGGACAATCATAAAACTATTTTATCTATTTTCATACAACCAGTAATATATTAAGTTTCTTAGTAACAATTTGGCCGAATTTGTGAAAAGCTAAGTATTCGCCAAAATTTATGCTGTCAAAAACGCTCTCGCCAAAATTTACGCTGCCAAATCGCTCTCGCCAAAATTTTAACGTTATTTTTATAAAATGGATAAAATTTACTGTGTATACTCGATTCATTGATCTCAGTCTAAGTGTCTAGTAAATTTAGTCATTCATTTATTTCTATATTGGACAAATTTTGACTTCGAATATAATTGGATATAAATTACTATACAACCAAGCGCACGTGCTCAAAAACAATATTAATTTTAAAAAGTATAGTATTATTTATATGAAGTTTTAATCAACTTGGCGCATCAGCGTTAACGTGTCTCACCTTTAATATTGCATTGGAAAAGGCAATCAGACAATTAAATATTAGAATGAATGGAACTATTTTTAATAGATCGACGCAAATTCTCGCATTCGCTGACGATATAGTTATAGTAGGCAGAAGTATGAGAGACATGGTGCAGTGTTTTACAAGGTTTGCGGACGCAGCAAGTGAATTAGGACTTTTGGTAAACGTGGAAAAAACCAACAAATATTATGTTGGTTCCTAAAAATCCTCGAAATATCCAACAGAGAATTCAAATTAATTCAAATTAGATAGATAGATAGATAGATAGATGGTTTATTGGTAATAAATTAATACAAAAGTATTTTTTACAAGTCAAATAAAATAAAGTAAATGTCAATATAGTTAATATGCACACATAACACAAAACATATATACATTGTTTTAAATTATACTGTTAACAATTACAACAAATTAAAATTGGAAGTAAAATACTCCTCATATGTAAAAAAAAACATTCACTATAAGGTAACTCTTAATTTTTACCTTAAACTGATGAAAATTAAGAGCTTTCATTCTAGCTGGCACTAAGTTGTAGAATTGTATGGCTAAATACCTTTAACCATTTCTGGATCTCTCAAGACGGCTAAATTCTGGTATAAGATTATTGTTAAATCTGGTGGGATAATTGTGGTAATCTAACGGAGTTTCTACAGTCTGCTCTATAAGAGAGCCCAGAGATAATACGAACACACTTTCTTTGTTGTGCAAACACTTTATCGATATGACAAGAGTGACCCCAGGAGAGAATAGCATATGTCAGATGAGAATGAAAATTACTATGATAAGCTGTTAAAAAAAGTTTCCCTGGAAGTCACTTGTACAAGGTTCCTGAAGAGAAAAAGTTGTCGGGAAAGCGTTTTCGATAGATTAACAATATGTTGTTCCCAGGTTAATTCTGCATCCAAATATATCCCCAGAAACTTCGCTCCGGTTACACATTGTAGTAGAGCAACGTTTTCGACACAAGTGTTATTTCTTAGAGTAAAATTAACACTTTGTGATTTAGAGTTGTTCAAAGAGAGACAGTTAGTTAAAAACCAATTGAATAAGTTTTTTTCAGATGTTTGGTAATCAAGGGTGTCGAATTCAGAAGGTGATAGCTTGCATAGGAAGTAGTGTCATCAGCAAATAAAACAGTGTTGACTGTTTCATTTTGAGAGTACACTAGATTATTAATATAGATAACAAATAATACTGGACCCAAAACCGAGCCTTGAGGGAAACCAAACAACAAAGATTGTTTTTGAGAATCACACTGGTTGAAGTGATTGATCACGATTTGATAGATATGAATCAATTAGTTGAATAGCATCACTATGAAAATTATGAAAAAATTATGAAAATTAACAACCATACCTTTGAGCAAGTCAAAGAATTTACATACATTGGATCGTTAGTAAATGCAACAAACACGACAAGCGACGAAATAAAAAGACGCATAGCACTCGCAAACAGAACTGTTCACAGTCTCCAGAATCATTTAAAAAGGCTTTATATATACAAGACCTTAATAAGACCGGTTTTAATATATGGGGCTGAAACGTATCTCAAAATGATGAGAGATCTCTTGGTATTTTTGAGAGAAAAAATCCTCGAAAGATTTTTGGAGCCGTAAATGAAAATGGGCTATGGCGTCGAAGATACAAGTTTGAAATATATCAGTTATACATCGATCCAGATATTGTGAAATTCTTTAAAGTGCAGAGGCCTAGATGGGCTGAACACATTGCTTGGATGTCAGATCATGAATACACAAGCTAGTACATCTGTGAATAGCCAAACGGGAGATGTAGGCCCAGAGATAACCAAATCACAGGTTAGTCAGGCATTAAACTCAATGAAAACCAATAAATCTGCTGGTCCAGATGAACTAGCAAGCGGGCTATTAAAGTTGGTCAACTAGAAAAATCTGGACATAATAGTAGAACTTCTTCTTCTTCTGGTAGCACTACAACCCGGGGTGGGTCTTAGCTGACTGCACAACCTGCTTCCATCTCGAACGGTCGTCCATGATGTTTAAGTCAGTGGGTAGCCCCATTGTTCTCAAATCTGACCATATATTATCTCTCCATCGCATTCGTGGACGTCCTAAGGGACTTCTTCCCAGATTAACTTGGTAAGGCGGTTATTAGGGAGCCTATGAACATGGCCAGCCCATCTTAGACGTTGGGATTTAATCTCTTGGACTACGTCGCTAGCACTATACATTTGTTTGACCTCGGCATTTGTTCTCATTCGGTATTGGTTAATATTCGAATCGTGATAGGGACCGATAATAGTAGAACTGTTCAACGCTATCTATACTACGGGAATCATTCCTAGAGAAATGTTGACATCAGCATTTGTGTATTTGCCAAAGAAAGTGAATGCCAAAGAGTAAAGTGATTATCGAACCATAAGCTTAATGTCACATACCCTGAAAATTCACGCTAGAATTCACTCTAAACTGGAGCTGGCTATTAGTGACAAACAATATGGGTTCCGCAATGGTATGGGTACCAGAGAGGCATTATTCTCCTTCAACGTGCTGACACAGAGATGTTTGGATATTAACTGTATTCTTTACGTCTGTTTAATAGACTAGAATAAGGCGTTTGATAAAGTAAAACATGACCGACTCTTGGAAATTCTACTACTACTACTACTACTACTATCGGTTTACAGCGTTCTCCGACGCCTTCCGACTCCTAACTGCCATTCTTCTCTATCCAACCATAGGTCTGAAGGGATTTCTCTTTCCTTTAGTTCTTTTTCAATTCCCTCTCTAAAGCTTCTTCTCGGTCTTCCTCTTTTCCTTCTCTCTTGTGGTGTCCACGTCAAAATCTGTTTTGGAATCCTGTCGTCTGGCATTCTCTGTACACGGCCATACCATATTAACTGTTTTGTTTTTATGTCATCAACTATTGTATGCTTGACTCCCATCATTTCCCGTATTCTCTCATTTGGTATCCGATCTCTTCTTGATTTGCCTGCTGCTCTTCTCCAGAAGTCCATTTCTGTTGCTGGTAACAGTTTCTCTGTTCTTTGTTTCATTGGCCAAACTTCATATGTGATTACACTTTTAAGTATGGTGTTGTATATGAGTTGTTTGTTCGCTTTAGATATTGTTTGGTCCCACAGAATGCCGTTCATCATGGATATGGCTTTTCTACCCTGTATGTTTCTGTCTTTTATAGAACTATAGTACTTGGGTATGAAGATAACTCAAGAGTGTTCCATCTTGAGTTATCTTCATACCCAAGTACTTGTATTTATCACAGTTTCTAATTTCTACCCCATCGTCTAATATAATGGATTGTTTTGTCCCTCCAATACACATGGCTTCAGTTTTCTTAATGTTGACTTCGAGACCCCATTTGTTATATTCTTCTATTAGCTTTGGAGTCTCTTGGAAATTCTAAAAAAGAAGAACCTAGATGAAAGAGATTTAAGGCTATTAACAAACCTTTAATACAATCAGCGAGCAATAGTACGAATTGAACAAGAGATATATGAAGAAATGGAAATAAGGTGAGGAGTCAGGCAAGGCTGTATACTATTACCTTTATTATTTAACGCTTATTCTGAAGAGGTAATTCTAGAAACTCTGGAAGATAAAACAGTCGGCATAAGAGTAAATGGAGTCTTAGTTAACAACATCAGATATGCAGATGATACAGTAATAACAGCCGATAGTTTACAAGACCTGGAAAGACTCATAAGTAAAATAGTAATGTGTAGTAGAGAGTACGGACGCTCTCTCAATATCAAAAAGTCGAAGTTTATGAAACTTTGTAAAAACAACCATAATACTAACGAAATCTTGATAGTAAAGGGGCCAGCAGATCTAAAGAGTATAAAAGTACACTTACCTAGAATGGAATGCATGGCAAAATAACATGCCCTGTATTACCCACAAGCCACCAGGTTTTGATCTTCCACGTAAAACATGGTCCACTCTAAACAGGATCCGAACCAGACATGGCAGATGTGCATACATGCTACATAAATGGGGAAAGAATCCGTCTCCTCAATGTGACTGTGGGAAGGACCAAACGATCGACCAAATTATTGAAGAGTGTCCCTCAAGATCTTATAACGGTAGCCCTGAAGACTTCCTGTTTGCAACTTCAGAGTCAATTGATTATGTTAATACACTTGATGTTTGTTTGTAATTATTTAAAGTTTGTCATATACCTATATTACTAGTGTTTGTAATTTTGTTCTAAATATGTTGTAATTGCCATACGATAAATAAATAAATAACCTAGGAACACAGAAAATAATGACTACACTGCAGAAATCAAAGTCAGAATAAAAAAAGCACGTTCTAATTTTATGAAAATGAAAAAGGTTCTATGCGACAAAGATTTAACATTAGCTCTTAAAGTACGCTAACAAAATGTTTTGTATACAGTTGAACTTACAATTAAAGGAAGATACAATATCTCAGACATATGATGCGGGGCGAGAAGTATGACACCCTGCGACTCATAATGCAAGGAAAGATATATGGTAGAAGAAGCATCGGAAGAAGACGAATTTCATGGCTTAAGAACCTGGGAGAATGGTGTGGATGCATCCACACAAACAACTCTTTAGAGCTACTGACTCAAAAATTAAAATAGTCATGATGATTGCCAACCTCCGTAGCGGAGATGACACCTGAAGAAGAAGAAAAAGTAAATCTGTCAATTATTCTTCTTTTTTTATTATTTGAAGTTTTAGTTGTTCCAATTTGCAGTGTTGCCGGTGCAAAAATTCTGTTCGTATACGTATAACATTTCGACGGACATTCAAAAATACACATTCAGATTCGTATTTTCCATTTTTCATTAAAAATACGACCCCAGATATCTCTCGTTACGATCGCTCTTCTCGTATCTGTGCCTCTCGAGCCAATCTAGCTCGACGATCATCATCGGTCTCCTGAGCTCGATGGAGACGTGTACCTTCTACTGGCGGCTTCCTCAAGAGTTTGCACACTTTGGCGAAGTACAGCTTCCTGTGTAAAAGTTGCGTCTCGTTCTTCCTCAGTGTCCAGATCTCGATGTCGACGAAGACGCACCAAGTCACTCGTCATTCTATTGGCGGCTTCCTCTGGACTTTCCTGGCATTGGAGTCCGAAGAACTGAATCTCTGTCTATTTGACCTTGCCTTTCAACGTCATTTTCCAATGATCTTCGTGTCCTCTGTGACGAGGATGCTCGTTGCTGCAGAACTACCGGTCTATACGACTACTTTTTGCAAATTCCAGATTTGAACTATTACTGATTTTGTTTGTTTGTGATTTCTTAAGGAGTAAATGATAACTACTATTTATTAAAGACATGCTTTATTAATAAATTAACAAAAATCATGATTACTTATCTAAATTTGACACGATTTCAAACCATTGTCGCAAGGCGTCGCTTAAAACACTAGGCAAAGAATTAATGTCTCTTAAAATAATATAAAACGAAAATGGAAATACGTCCATATAGTTATGAATTTCATGAAGTTTTCCGTCTTTAAATACAGGCATTCTTATATCTAGCACAGAGTTCTTATTTTCTGGATTATCTATAATTACAAATACCATAAATATATTGGAAAGTTTCCCCCTGCGTACAGCTTGTTTAACAAAAGTTTCACCTTCCGAAAATACGCCCCTTCCGTCGCTTACAATCACTAGTAATTTGGCATTTAGTGCGGTGGACTGTAGCTGGGATTGGTTAAACATTTCCGTCGAAAAATCCACTAACTTAGCTACACAAGTTTTGTTTTGATCAAACTTGAATTTTTGTAATAGTTTGACGCCACTCTTATCCGTAAATTGGTCCGCCAATTTATGGATGACTTCCACGTTTTCGCCAAAGCTCAGAACCGACAATTGTCCACTTTCTAAAAGAGATAGTGCTTTGGATATAAGTGCTACACTTTCAAACGCTAATTCTTTGGAATGGTTGTCAGCCATACTAGAAGAGTCGTCTATGGCTAATACTATTTGATATTCTCTTTTGGACGGCTTAGTACGCCTAAGCCATATTTTGTCTTTCCTAAATTGTGATGCAATATACGGTATCACTTTTCTCATGTTAATTCTTCTACCAGTTCTAAAATCTCCACGTAATCTGCTTGCTTGCGTAGGTTCCAACACGAGTCTCAGCTGCTCTGATAAATCTTGAGCCAACGACGAAGTAACCGAAGATATTTTCTGCCAAGCTTGGTCTGCTTCTACGGTAGAGGGAGGTTCGTTCCAACCCGACAATTGTCTTTCAACATCAAGCCGAAGACTATTGATTTCTTCTACTGAGAGTCTAGAAGCTGTAGTTTCTGCAATTGTGGAATACTGGGTATGATGTGTAGACTCAGTACTACGAGATACAGTTGATGTTTGGACTAGCTCCCCTTCTATTTCTATTTCTTGTACTTCCTCTAGAACATCACCCTGAGGATGTTGCTGCTTTTTAGTCTTTTGGTCCTTTGTTTCGCCTAATTTCTCTGCTACTTCCGACTCTGCGGTGTCTACGTCTATTACATCAGTCTCTTCTTCTTCTGGAAGATCTTTTGAGGATTCTGTAGGTTCTTCATCTTTTTCCTCTTCGTGGTGTGTTTCTTTTTTCTGATTTTCTGCTTGTTCTTGTGTAGCAACATCGAGAACCTGTAAATATAGTATATTTTAATATTTTTTTATAGACAGTTTTTAGCAAAAAAAAAGTTGAACTAAATTTTATATAAATGTACTAATAACATAGATACATAATATAACAGATATATTTGTTTTTAAAAATTATCAATTTTAAAGTAGTTGAGTTGAGAAAATCTTAAAAATCTTGAATTTTCAATATACAGTTTTTAATAGGTACCCCTCTTTAACATTGACTAATAGGTTTCTCGTTAAAAATAGGCGGAGCTGTAGCTATTTGCTTCGTTTTAAATAAAAAACGGTTGTGGCAGTCCGGTGGGATTGTCGGTAGAAGTTATACTTCTATACACGCGTTCTTTTTTGTGTTGCTTCTGTCATTGTCCAGGCTTCAACACCATAGAGCAAGGTGGAGAAAACATAGCACTTAAGTATTCTAGTTCTCAATGAGATGCCCAGCTGGCAATTGCATAGAACTTTTTGCATTTTGTAAAACATTGTACGTGCCTTTTCCAGGCGTATTCTTATCTCTAGTGAGTGGTCCCAAGTTTCATCAAGATTACTTCCAAGGTACGTTGTTCTTGTTACTCTTTCCAGATCTGTTCCATCGACATTGACCTTCACCCTTCTGTTTTGGTGCTTGCTGATGACCATCGTTTTTCTCTTTTTTGTATTCAATTTCATTCCAAATTCTCTACAGGCTGTGGTTACTAATTATACCATCCGGGGTGCCTTCCAAAGCTTTCTGAAATATCTTCTCAGAGTAAACATTGAACAGCAAAGGTGATAGGACACATCCCTGTCTTACTCCCTTCTCGATATTGATTTTTCCAGATGTTTCGCTTTTTATTCTGATTTTAGCCTTTTGTTCTTGGTAGAGGTTTGAAATGATCCTTAAGTCTTTATCGTCGATATTACATGACCTTAAAATATCTATTAGTTTATCATTATTAGTTTATCACAAACCATAATTCAATATAATAATTCAATACAAATTAAAATGCAATATTCATAAGGATTTAAACATGTCAATATACATAGCTTACTTACGCATATGGTTAATTTACCATAATAATAATAATAAAATAAAAGTATTTTTTCGTGATACAACTGTCAATTTGTCTGACATTGACAGATACACAATTTAATTGTTGTTTGTTGTGTATATAAGTACAAATTTGAAATTCCTTGAGATATTTACAAGTTTTAATTTATAATTTAACATGCCTAACGAGGCTCAAGACAAATCTGAAAAGAATGGAAAAAGGAACATTTTTATTCTCGAGAGGGAAAGAGAGAGAAAATATATCTTCTGTCTCTCTCTTACCTATATCTTACATATGTAATGATTTTGCCGATTCACTCCCGTACAAACTTCCAACGTCAAACGCGCGTATAGAAGTATAACTTCAAAAAAAAAACATGACAGGCTTCTGAATTTATACGTACTGTAAGTTATAACAAGTGTTACAGACGATCCAAGTGAATAAAGAGTGTATCAACTTGAGCAATCATAACCAAAATTACATGATATCGTTTTCCGTGATCGTTAACTAACTGAAAGAGAGTAAGCAGAAGAAATACTGGAAATCTCATTAGGCTGTATAAAAAAAATTGGATAAAATTTTAGGTTTCAGAAAGTTGCGTGCAAATGAGAACCGCATTCGTTAACATTGATCTAAAGGACTTTTTCAGCAACGATAGGATAATTCTAGTAAAAATAAAAGGATTTTATGATTTTTTCATCAGTATGGATGAGAATTGGGCTACAATCATAATCTTAAATTAAAACAAGAAGGAATCGTGCTAAGGAATAGTGTAAACCTGGTATACCGACTTTTAAGTGATTTAGGGTACACAAATTTTCCAGTAAAATATTAGTATTAACTGTGTTTTTAATAAAACAGGGATTCTGGTCGTTAAAGAAAAACAAAACAGATTATTACTGTGACAGAAAAAATATTATTATGATCACAATATTGAGAATCACTTGTCATTATTATAGTTCACTCTCTCACAAACCTTAAAAATCGTCACAAAAATGAGTAAATTAGTGCGATTTCCTTTAACATATTCGCCAGACTTGGTTCCTTGTAACATATAAAAGAAGTTTTGTGTGGAAAAAGACTTTTATTACACGAAGACTCTACAGCAGCAAAGAAAACCTATACACACTTAAACTGTAATTAAAATTACATTAACAAACAATTACCTGAGTTTCCGTCTTCTCAGCATCCTGAATATGTTGATACATATCGGCATCTTCGTCCCCTTTATCCTCCTTGTCCTGTTTACTATCATTTTTCGCTTCCACGGTTTTCAATTTCTTCCGAACAGGTTGGTCCACGTCTCCCAAACTTCGTTTGGAGTCACTCTCCCCAGGTTTCTGTTTTCTCTTCTGTTCCTCCTTATCTCGATTATCTTTGGCCGTTTTTATTTCTTGTGGGGCGCTGGTTTGTGCTGTGTGACCAGAACTGGTTTCTTCCATCTGCGATTGACCGACGCCTTCTTTATCCGGCCGATCTTCTTGTTGAAGCTCGTCGATTGGTTGGTTTGATTGTTGGTTTTCGGATTTGTTGGCTTGCGCCTGGAATATTATAAATTTTTATTACGACTAAATTGCCTTTTATTATGATATGAATTAATAGCTGCCCTCTTTTAAAACAAGAGGGAATTATATACAACGATCACTATAAGATTTGTACATTTGTAGCATATCACCCCCTGTATCATAAAAACCTCCTGTATCATTTTGGGGTCTGTTTATAATAAACAAATTGCTCTTCCGTTTGATCTCTAGACAATACGCAGGAAATAAACGAATTTTTCCACTTATGCTGGCAAGAGAATCGATATTTGATGATCATTTTACTTCTTGGGAAAGTGGCCGTGAGAAACGGTCACTTTTAAGGTGAAGATCCGAATATTGTCATCAGAGAGGACTTCGATTTTAACAGCCGTTAGTGTACGATGGAGTACATGGAGTCAAACTTAGGTTTGTCCGGTTTTTAGTTTGTTTTGTCGTAATTGGGTACGTAGCTCGTAAAAAAATGGGAAATCAATAATGTAGTGCTGAACTATGAATATGTAAGTACCACAGTAAAATAAAGATAAAATAAAGTGATAAGTTTTAATTCATTTGAAAATTAGTCAGTAAAATCTACAGCAATATTATGTAACTTGATATTAATTTTAAAACTTGTCCTAATGTTGGAGATAACATCGTTAAATGTGCTCTTTCTGGTCAAATGAAGAAATACACATGTTAACTTTTATTGCCTACATATCTAGTGCAGTGCAGCCCAAACTTTTTCTACATATAAGGTATGCACTATTAATTTTACTGGTAGCCCGTAATAATCTTTGTTTGTAAGTACAGCCTAAAAGTTAACATGTCAGTGCTCTGGTGATCAAAGCGAATTGTTGTGCCCTTTTGGTCAGCTAATTAATATGTAAATTTTTTTAAGCTTAGTAAGATATAATGCCTATAATATTGTAATAGTAGGCTATAACTGAAGTAATGCCTAAGTATTTTTGCTATATTTTACTATTTGAATTCATTTTGCAGTTTTACCCGGTGATAAAGGTATTTCACCTAATTTTAGAACAACTTACTGAATACCTGATTTATCTAAATTTGTATTTTTGTCTTTTTGTTGTTTGTTTTATTTTATTTATGCTTACTTGACTGATCTGTTCATATTCCATAATACGTTTATCTGCCTGAACTTTTGAGTAATAAAAATTATTAATTTGTAGCCATTATTTGTTTATTGCACTCTTATAGTCTTCCTTTCTTCAGGTAACTAATTAGAAAGTAAATCTGATATATGAAATATAGAGAGATCTTATACGGTAAGTGTTTTTTTTTTGACTATGTATGCATATTGTTTTTTTGGGAGTTTAGCCTATTTTTTTAATCTTTCTTAAACCAATCTTCTCGTAGGTCCTATTAAGTTTTCCTTGCCCTTCGACTAATGACTAGGTACCACCCTTTATTTTTGCCCCTTCCTTTAGTACCAAAGTCTCTCATTTTCATTGGTAAATCTCAATTCAAATTTGTTAAATATACCCCTATTCCGAATCTATTGAGCCACGTCCCAAAGCTCACCGTTGTGTCCCTCAAAACATTTGAGCACTGGTTTGTAAAGTGAACTAACTTTTATCTGGATTTGATCGTTCTATTGTCATCCCACAATTTCCATCCAGGCAAGTTACGTTACAGATTCATAAAACTCACACACAGAATCTATGAGCAAACAAGTAAATAAACCAATAAATAACTATTACCTTTTAGAAGTTTATGGATTAAAATAAGTTTTATTACCGAAAATATTATATAGATGCGTTTTTTAGACATATGATTAACCCGTCATTAAAATTGCTCTAGCTATTGTTATATTTAACTTTAATTGAGTTTTTTTAGTTTTCTCGAGACGAGAAGTAAGTAGCTTCATAAGTTTGCCCAAATAATTTTCAATACTAAATCTGAATCCTTCCTCAATTGTTCTATATCTATGACAGTTTTGGCTACACTAACCTCAGCCAGACTGAGGGCCCGCGCACAACTAACGAAGCAAAAGTTCTTAAGATCCAATAATGTAAAAATAATATCTTGACTAATTTTTTCTATGTAATACGCTTACTGATTGTTACTGATCGCGTATTATATAAATTAAGTAATAAAGTAATCTAGTAAATACAAATTGTGTACAACATACCTTATCAGCTGCATCTGCATCGTCTATTTCCATAGCTTCTACATTTTCTTGATGACTTTGTGTCTGATCTAACGCATATTCATCCCCATTTTCGCTATTTGCATCATCTTCTTTATCAGCTTTTTCTGTTTCTTTTACAGCATCGTCATCTTTATTTTCATCGTCTTCGCCATCTGCTCCTTCTTCTCCGTCGTTTTTATCTCCTCTTTCAACATCTTCATCATCACTACTAAAATCTTTCTCATCGTCTCTTTTAGACTCATCGTCTTTATTTTCATCTGCTGCTTCATCGTTTTTGTCATCAGGTTTATCATCTGCCTTCATAGTGTCTATATCAAATGGATTTTCGTCTTGCTTGTCATCATTTCCTTCATCGTTGGCTTCTCCCTCGTCCAGTTGCATATCTTCCGGTAAATCCATCGGTTCGGGTTCTGGTAGTTCTTGTTGTTGGCCGTGATGTGGATCGATTTGTTCATCGTCATACTCAGGTTCTTCCATCTCATTAATTTCTTTTTTATTTTTCTCCTTTTCTTCTTTTCCTTCTTTTTGGTCTTCTTCGTCATTGGCAGTTTTACCTTCCTTAGCACCCAGTTGTTCTTCTCCCTCTTTCTCGCCTTTTTCTCCCTTCTCCTCTTTTTGTTCGGGACCTAAAAGACAACGGTTTAGTAAATAAAAAATGTTAATACTCGTATATCACTCAGTAATTATAAATTTTATGTTTGTCCTGTTTACTTATGTATCTATTACACAATATACTGCTTGAATTTATTTTATACAATCGAAGAATTTGATTACACATATAAAAATAAAATAAATGCATACCTTCTTCTTGTTCTTCGCCGTCACCTTCTTCTTTATCATCGCCAAATGTCTCTGAATTTTGTTGTTCTGCGCCCTTTTCAGTCTCCCCCATCTGTTCGTCCGCATCCGAATCACCAGATTCACTATTGCTGTCATCATCATCCTTCTTTTCTTTATCCTAGAAAATATTTGTTTCAGTGAAACAGTTTATAAAGAAAAACATACAGAAAATATTTATAAATTCTTCCCCTCTCTTTGCTTTATATCTGTCAATTAGTGTCATATATATATATATATATATATATATATATATATATATATATATATATATATATATATATATATATATATATTTTTTTTTTTAAATGATTCTAATTTTTTACTACAGGTAAATGAGCATCCATTTTTGACAACTCTGTAATTTTGACTTATCATTCTTTGTATGGATTTCTTGTTTGTCTTTTTTTTTGGACTGCTTGACTTGAGACGTGGACCATCGCCAGGCCGGAATTATATTAAATACAGTATCTTTAGTAATACCAGTCATACTTCTTTAAATTCTATAAGCATTCATGTGCTTGTATTGTATTTTTATCTCATCTTTTAAACGACACCTGCTCCTTTATAGTTCTTTCCGACATTTTAGTTCTTGGCAGGTGTATTAGTTATAAACTAAATTTTATTCGACTTTACATATTATAACACATATGCATAATATAATACATATTACTTGTTTGTGTAATTTTTTTTTAACCTATTCTCTATCCTTCCATTGTTGGATATAGGTCTCCCCCAGTTCTCTCCATATTTCCCTATTTTGAGCTGTTCTCTGCCATGTGGGACCTCTTTGTTTCCTGATGTCATCTTTCCACCTCATCTGTGGTCTGCCTCTTGATCTCTTTGCATTGTAACGACGCCACTTTCCGATGGCATTGTTCCATCGTCCGTCTTGGAGACGTTCATTGTGTCCAGCCCATTTCCATTTCAGTTTTGCTGCTTGTTCTATCGCGTCTAATGTCTTTGTTCTGGTTCTGATCCACTGGTTACGTTTTCTATCTCTAAGTGATACACCCAACATGTCTGTGCTCCGTAGGTGAGCACCGGTATGATACAGGAGTTATATACCTTGCTTCGTAAGTATAGAGGGATTGTTTGATTTTTTAGAACGTAAGAAAGTTTGCCGAACGCTGCCCATCCCACTCTTACTCGTCTCGATATTTCGGCTGTTTGATTTTCTCTATTAGCTCTGATTGCTTGTCCTAGATAGATATACTCATTTACCTGTTCTATTTTTTCTGTTTTTATTTTTATTGCCTCTTGGTCTTCCGTGTTTGTCATTACTTTTGTTTTGTTGAAGTTAATTTTTAGGCCTTTTTGCAGTGATTTTTCATGAAGTTCATTCAGCATTAATTCCAGTTCTTGTCGTTCCGAGGAGATCAGGAGTATATCATCCGCATATCTAAGGTGATTTAGGTATTTTCCGTTAATACATATTCCTCTGTTTTCCCAATCTGTTGATTTTATTATGTCTTCGAGGGTCAAGGTAAACAGTGTAGGTGAAATTATATCGCCTTGTTGGACTCCTCGTTTAACTTTTATATTATCTGTTATTAATTTATCGTCCAGAATTACGGTCATGGTTGCGTTTTGGTAAATATCATGTATCAATTGTCGGTATCTTGAATCTATTCTACTATTGACCAGAGCTTCTTCAACCGCCCAGTGTTCAATGCTTGTGTAATTACAATTTATTAATTTTATGTTTTCAATCCTGGCGCCATCTTTGAAATAGTCGTTCAACTAATATAACATTATTTTAAATATATTACAGATCTGATTTATCAAATATATCAGTCTATTCGAACAATGTTTTGTTCTTCTACTTCTTTTTATATAGACATGACTGTCTGTTTTTCAATGTACATCAATTAAGTTGTCGTTCCATCGTTTTAGTGGTCTTCCCACTGATCGTCTTCCTATTGGGGAACCGTCTCTTGCCGTCTTTACTACTCTATTTGTTGTCATTCGACTTATATGATCCTTCCATTCTACTTTTTTATTTCTTACCTAGTTCTTGATGTTCGCCACCTTGTATCTACGTCGTATATCTGTACTTCTAGCTCTGTCCCATAATGTGTTACCATCAATTTTTCATACACAAAAAGTGCTTTCATCTCTGCTGTTTCTAACATCCTTTTTGTCCTCTCTGTGTTAGGTCTTGTTTCTGCCGCGTATGTCTTTATTGATCTGATGACTGTTTTGTAAACTCTGCCTTTCGATTCTTTCCCGATATTTTTATTTCTCCATATTGTTTCATCCAGGCAGCCTGCGACTCTGTTTGCTCTATTCACTTGATCTTCCACTTCAGTTTCGAGCTTTCCGTAGCTAGATAATGTCATGTCTAGATATTTAAACTCCATCACTTATTCTATTATCTGACCTTCTAGCTCCAACTTACATCTTGTTAAATTTGCTGTTGTAAGCATGACTTTTGTCTTTTTTGGGGAAATTAACATGTTAGATTTACTGGCGGTCATATTAAAATAGTCCAGCATACATTGTAAATCATCTTCACTTTGAGAGAGTAGTGTTGTGTCATCTGCATAGCAGATTATTTTAAGTTGTTTTTTTTCCATTTGGTATCCTTTTATAGTTCTTACTTTTGTTTATTATTTCATCTATCATCAGGTTGAACAATAGATGATTCAGGGAACCTCCTTGTCTTATCCTATTGCCAGCTTCAATAGAGGTATCTCTCTTGGTACAGTAAATGGATAAGGTCTTTTAATTTTACTCCGTCAAATGCCTTTTTAAGGTCCACGAAACATAGATAAGCCGGTTTGTTGTATTCTAGCGTCGGTGCATGGTTTTCCCGACCTAAAGCTTATTGTTTTTCTGCTAGTGTTATAATTTCAGTTTATTTGTTATCACTTTGGTTGTTAATTTTAGGGCCGATTTTTCGAACGCTTATCATTATTATCTAATCAAATATTTAATTACAATCCAATACGTCACAGCAGCTGTCAAAATTATTAAAAATTGCTTAATATTATTATTTATTTGTAAATAAAACCATGAAATTAACATCAGAAAGAGTTTAATTATGTAACAATAAAACACTGAAAACTTTGTTTTCAAACTTCCACAAAATTTATTTTAAATATTATCACTACAACTGTTTCGGCTGATTGCCTTTCTCAAGTGATCTATTTTGGCTTGGGTTTACAAATTTATAGTCTCTAATGAAATAGGTTGAGGAGGGGAGAACTGTTTGTCTCAAGTTGGTCATTCAGAATTATATCTGTGTTTTTTAATTTGTTGATTTCCATAGATTCTAACAAAGATAGCTTAAGGCCTTTATTTTGAATGTGAAGAATTTTAAATTTGTCATTAAAAGAATGATTATGATCTAGAAGGTGAAGTGCGTATGTCGAATCTGTTTTTCTATTCTTGAAAGCCCTTTTATGTTCTGCTATTCGTTTATCAAAGTTTCTACCAGTTTGACCGATGTAAGTTTTTGGGCAGTCGCCACATTGGAGTTTGTATACACCACTATTTAAGTGTTTTTTATTTTGGCTCTTGTTATTTTTAATATATTTGCCTAGGTTGTTATTTGTTCGGAAAGCTGGTGTTATTCCTTTCTTTTTTATGTGTTTGGCAATTTTTGTTGTTATTTTGCCTGTATATGTAATCGAGCAGAAGGTACTGGGTTTTTTCTCTGGTGGTGGAAATACTAATTTCAGGGCTTTCTTGTGTAGTTTTTGATTTAATATTTTATTAATTGTTTGTTCGTTGTATCCGTTGTTTACTGCTATTTGTTTAATTATATTTAATTCTGTCTCAAAGTTGTCTTTTGACATCGGAATTTCTGTTAATCTATGTAACATACTATGATAAGCTGCCAGTTTATGTTGTGTTGGATGGGATGACGAATTGGGTATAGTCGTGTCAGTATGGGTAGGTTTATGAAATATGGAGAAGTCATGTTTGTTTAGGTTAATTTAGGTGAAAATTTAGTGTGGTCTAAATTGTGGTCTAATGTGTGGTCACCTAAATTTACCATAAAAAATACAATAGAACTAGTTAATAAAATACAACATTTTCAATTACCTAACAATTCCAGATTAATTTCATTTGACGTAAAAAATCTTTTTCCTAGTATCCCTCCTACAGAAACTTTTATTCTAGTAAAAAACCTTTTAGACCAAAATAGTACAAATCCAATAATTACATCTGAAATTTTACATCTTCTTGAAGTTTGCATAAACCAGGACTACTTTGAATTTAATAATAAAATATATACAAATAACAGTGCAGGACTTATAATGGGTAATCCTCTAAGCCCATTGTTATCAGATATTTTTATGGATCATCTAGAGACAAAGATTTCAAAACATCCCGTATTCAAACAGTTTTTATATTGGTGGAGATACGTAGACGACGTACTGGTATGTTTCACAGGAACTAACAGGCAACTCGACCAATTTTTATCATATATTAATTCAGTTCATAGTCATATTCAATTTACAATAGAAACAGAACAAAATCAATCCATAAAATTTTTTAGATTTAAAAATTAGCAGACTTCAAAACAAACATGACTTCTCCATATTTCATAAACCTACCCATACTGACACGACTATACACAATTCGTCATCCCATCCAACACAACATAAACTGGCAGCTTATCATAGTATGTTACATAGATTAACAGAAATTCCGATGTCAAAAGACAACTTTGAGACAGAATTAAATATAATTAAACAAATAGCAGTAAACAACGGATACAACGAACAAACAATTAATAAAATATTAAATCAAAAACTACACAAGAAAGCCCTGAAATTAGTATTTCCACCACCAGAGAAAAAACCCAGTACCTTCTGCTCGATTACATATACAGGCAAAATAACAACAAAAATTGCCAAACACATAAAAAAGAAAGGAATAACACCAGCTTTCCGAACAAATAACAACCTAGGCAAATATATTAAAAATAACAAGAGCCAAAATAAAAAACACTTAAATAGTGGTGTATACAAACTCCAATGTGGCGACTGCCCAAAAACTTACATCGGTCAAACTGGTAGAAACTTTGATAAACGAATAGCAGAACATAAAAGGGCTTTCAAGAATAGAAAAACAGATTCGACATACGCACTTCACCTTCTAGATCATAATCATTCTTTTAATGACAAATTTAAAATTCTTCACATTCAAAATAAAGGCCTTAAGCTATCTTTGTTAGAATCTATGGAAATCAACAAATTAAAAAACACAGATATAATTCTGAATGACCAACTTGAGACAAACAGTTCTCCCCTCCTCAACCTATTTCATTAGAGACTATAAATTTGTAAACCCAAGCCAAAATAGATCACTTGAGAAAGGCAATCAGCCGAAACAGCTGTAGTGATAATATTTAAAATAAATTTTGTGGAAGTTTGAAAACAAAGTTTTCAGTGTTTTATTGTTACATAAAATGAATTTCCATCAAGTAACGGTCGAATCCATCAATTAGTTTAATTATGGTTTATTTTAAATTAAAACGCAAAATAATAAAATTGAATAAAATAAATCAGTCAACATAACCTGAAATGTGACGTATTTGATTTTAATTAAATATTTGATTACAATCAAGTATTGATTAGGGTTCGAACAATTGGCCCTTAGTCTTGTGTTTAATAGATTAACTCCTCTCTAATTTTATGGGTCCAATTTGTCTCCCATTTTGAAGAGATTAGGATGCGTGATCTCCATTCTTGAGGAATTCTGTTTTGTTTTATTGTTTTTTGGATTAATTTTAACTGTTGTTTGGTCAGACGTGGTCCTCCGTACTTTAGGAGTTCGTTCGGTATTCTGTCCTCTCCTGCTGATTTTTTATTTTTTAATTTCCTTAATGCATTATTGTCACCTTTAGCAAATAGGGATCGAAAGTAGTCTACCCATGTTTCCTTCTGAATGTGTTTCGTTTTTATTAGTACATTCATCTCTTTTTCTTGTCCTCTGATAACTCTCCAGATTTCTTTTTGTGTTCCGTAAAAGTCGTGTTCCATCTGGTTTGAGCAGCTCTGCCAGTATTCCCTTTTTATTTGACTAACTAAAGTACCTATTCGTTTCATTTCTGATTCGTTTATAGTGGTCGTATGCCTGTTGTGTTTGTTGTGTTCTGCATTGTAAAAAGGCTTTTTTCTTTTCTTCACATCTGCTGAGTTGAGGCATCTTTCGTCGATTATTTTCGGTGGATGTATATCCCTGTTGGTTATAACATAATCTATCATAGATCTTTGTCCACGGGTGTAATTAAATGTATATTTGTGTTGGACTTTGTAGTCAAAAAATGTGTTCTTTATTCTTAGTTCGTTATTCGTGTAAAAATTTATCATCAGTTCTCCATTTGCATTTTTAACATCCTCGTTATGTTTTTGCTTAATTCCGGCTATTACTTGACTGACTATTCGAGCATTAAAATCCTCCCATATTATCATCTTCTTTCTGACTTGATATTTATTTTCATCAATATTTTTGTTAATATGGTATATCATTTATTTAAACTTTTAGATCTAGTTCTTTTCCATATTAAGAAGTACCTATCTCAAATAGTAGTCATTATCACCAAACTGCAGAAACCTTGGCCACTACTTGGGGAGCAGTAAAAAAAACTAGTTTTAAAATATTAAAGTACACAAAATATTAATAATCTTGGATTTTCAGAACAGTTTTTGATAAACTAAATTATTTGCTTGTCCTGATCTTCAATACTGGCCCATAGATCTATCGTTTGATAATATATTGTCTAAGCGCTATTGTCTCCGTATTATTCCATCTTCTTTTGCTAGCCGTATCTGAGAATAGAAAAATATTGACAAATGTATATTACAATGATAAATAGAGGAGTAAATATTATTGTTTGTATGTTCTTTGGACATTTGATAACACTATCATTGGATTATTGTTTTATCATTACTGCATAATCTAATTCGGTCCTTAAAATGTTAACATAAAACCGATAAACTTACCTGCAGTTTACTATCGAAATCTTCACTCATCTCAATTCCCTTTTCTTCCTCCTTGCAGTCTTTGTCCTCTTCGTTATCTTTCTCTTTGCCTGCTGGTTGAGCATCGTCCAGTTGATCTTCGGATTCTATTTTATCCGAAACATCCCGTTCTCCTTGGCCTTCTCCTAATCCTAAGCCGTCCGATGGTTTACTTATTCCTTCTTTATCGAATTCGTCGGAAAACTCGGGTGGAATACAGAATCCCTAAAACAAAAATGTATGCAAATAACAAAAATGAGAATAATCACTATGATTAAACAAATATACGATAATATTTATAAACTGAAGTATCTCGTATATACAGGAATACATAAGGACGTAAGAGGTGAAAGCTCCAAATGTTTGAATTCAATCCTCTGACTTAAAAACAAAAAAAACTTTAACGTTACCCTCCGACCTTCTAAAAGTCTTAAGCTATTAATTATTTACTTCGCAAGCCCTACTACCCAAAATTTGTAGTTTTAGCTAAATCTCCGTTTATCTAGTTGGCCGCCATATTAGTCACGTGGTTATCTAGAGCTATTAGTGAAGTGTCACGTGATTTCCGCTGTAGAATCGGCTTGTCATCTAATTAGGGAAGAAGACCTCAAACTATAACGTATCAAAAACTGGAGATAAATTTAGGGAAGATATATTTGTGACTAAATAATATAAGAAAGTTGAGATCGCCTTCTAAATATAAGTAAGTTACAATCATAACTTTTCCTGGCTTAGAGACAGTATTCTCCAATTATTTCTTCTTGACTGTTCATAGACTTTCCATACAGCAGACAATAAATTTCCTTGGTCTTTTTAAAGCATTCTTTGGAATATAACCCTCTTTATATAAAGATATTTTAGAAAAAATCCATATTAAAAAACATGGTAACTGCATTAACAATAAAACAAATAAAAGACCTCTCTAACCGTAATAGACAGCTATAAAAAAAGAAAAACAGGTATTTAACTTACCTTTGAAGCTAATTCGATAAAGATATTGAGTAACACAGAAGCCATCTTGCAGCTAACTCTATAGGCAGCAACTTGTTGAGTGAAAAAATATCGTTGGAGTAGTATAGCTTGGTCCAGCACATGGTAAACTTGACCTGCCAATGTTTTTCTTTTATCCATATTTTCCAAAGAAGCCCCCATAATATAACTAGCTACTTGGTTAATTTCTTCTAGGATTACCTGCATGTCCAATTGCGAAATATCTTTCGACAAGTTGTCCACCAAGTATTTTGTCAGGTGGTCTTCTAGAATACTTTCTTCAGTTTGGTCAGAATCATCTTTGGGTTTAGGTATAGCTTCATATTGTTTGTGCAGATCTGTGACAGTATTTAAAATTTTTTTGGATAATTTCTTAATTTGTTGTTCACATTTGGCAGAAATCTCGCCTTCAACTGATGTAATAGTTACTACTGGATTTTTTAAATTAGTTGTAATTTGTTGGACTTCATCTGCTAACACTAGTAAATTATTTATTAGTTTTGTGTTGGCAAAAATTGTTTTAAGACTCAATATTTCTTCCTGTACACTTGATAAATTATTGCTTAGTTCACTTAAATTCGTTATAGGTACATATTGATCCCTCAGTAATTGGAAATCAGTGGTTGGTACTACTGCTTTGGCTTTAAATAGTTGTGAAATAAGTTTCCTACAAGAAGATTGAATATTGCTGATAAGAGCAGTTGCTTTAGACCAATACTTGTCATTTTTGTAAACTATTCTGTTTTCCAAATTAGTCTCCAGAATAAGAATTTCAACAGTTTCAGAGTTAAAACTGTTCTCTACTGGACAAGTATTTAAACATATTTGATACTGGCTCATCGTGGAGTTGATTTTAGACAACAAAACCGTTATGCTATCGATCACATTACATGGAAGATATTCTTTGGCATTACAAAATTGTTTGAGTTGACGAGCATAGTGTCTAATGTAGTAATAAACTCTGCTGGCTTCTACTAATTTAATCTTCTGGTGTTGAATTGAAGTCTGAAAATAAATTAATACATTAAAAAGAAGCAATCAATAAAACCTCTAATAGTTTAACTAAAATAAAATATTCTTTTTAACACAAACGTTATATCACACTCAAATAGTCTCAAGCCTCACGTATAGATATCGTCACTAATAACAAATATGTATAATTTTTGAAAAATAATAACCTTCAAACGTCAGATGTGAAAGCTTGAGCTGAATCGGACACTTAGTTTACAAGTTACAAGGGTTCAAGTGTCGATACTATTGCAAGTTTACAAACAATGAAAAAAAATGAACCGCATTAATAAAGCAATGTTTCTTGATGAAAAGCCTTTCGTTATAAACTGGTCGAACTACAGTTACGTGTCTTATTGCAAATCTTCAATTCATTCATGATACCCATTCCAGAATTCTGGGATCCTGTACCAGCTTGCACAGGTCCAGTGAAAAGTTAACATATGTTTTTGGAGTTACTTGATAGTCTCCAAAAACTGTTTGCCACCTGCAATCTAATTCGCAGTCATGAAAGATGTAATTGACTGTTTCAGGTGATCTGGTATAGTCTTTACCTTAAAAATCCATGATACAGCTCCATAGTAAGCAAGTGTCCCTTGAGTGGCTCTTATCCAGTAATGAAGATTGTCATGAATCTTGCTGTCTTGATTCCTACTTGTTTTCCACAGTGCTTTAACATTATCTCCGCGTGTCTATCCTTTTTGAATAAGTGGCTTAATAAGTGTGATAAGCTGTGGCTTAATAAGTGTGATAAAAACTCTGCTGCGTCGGAAACAACGGTTAGGGATATGACAAGCTGACTTTAAAAGCGACCATAGAGAAACAATTGATGCTGAATACTATCACCAACTAGCGTCAAAACTAGAAAGCTTTCAAAAGAACATCCCAAAGTTCACAAAATCGTTTTGGACAATAGTAAATTGACACTTGGAATGACAGTTGTGTAGTTGAACCAAAAATTTATGACACCATTTTTGCAGTGTACGCGAGGTTTGTCCATAGTTAAAAGAGGCGACGTTTCAGTTAGTTGTTGACAAGTTTTTCAACACAAAATACTACGTGAAATATGGTTGAATGGTTGAACTATGGATCCGTTAGTTCCTTCAGTCGCAAATCAGTAGTAACATTGTAGATTAAAGGCTTTGATTTAACACGTTGAAATTGTGCTATAGACTTTTGAGCTAGAATAACACAATCCAATGATTTGTTTACTCAGCCAGATGCCTCCAACAAAACCAATCGCTATCCCTTTCTTATCCCGCGCGTTTCTTTCAAAACTTGGTTCGCGTCGCCTTGGAGAGAGAGAGAGAGAGAGAGAGAGAGAGAGAAAGTCACTTTCGTCAAGATAGTCGACGAAATCATTTCGATTCAGTGATTTGGTTCGAAGGAGGCGAACAGTTTGGTTCGTCCAAAGTAGAGTTGGAAGTGTTTTTATTTTTGTGAGAACCACATGATGGTTTTCTTAATTTCTGGATCATTTCTTGTTATCAAGATGATAAAAACTCATCCAGTTCTCTCCTTACAGGAGCTGAAACATTGTCCCTCAGTTCAATGGTTTCCTATAGCAGCATGAAACCAGAATCAAAGAATAACCATTATCTGTTGTATTCTTATGTCAAATTTGTAAGTATATAGATATACTTCATCTAATTTACTTACTTAATATTTAGGCGGTAGGTGTGTTCTTTTTTAGAATCACTTTGCCGAATACACTGGCATTACAGCCACTAGACATATTTTATTATATACGCGTAGAAATAATATTTAAAGATTTCTATTAATGTTAAATTAAAGAAATACACAATAATATGTTTCATTTAATTGGTATAAATGGATTATAAAGCGTTTTTATGAAGAACATTTGTTCGGAACACACTGTAACTATAATCGAACGAAGGTGATATTTTGGCATAAATTGGTAACACTTATTTGACAGTTGCAGTGTTGACACTTTTTGTACTTTATTATTTTGATTTTAAAGTGAATATCTCTTGGTTTATATTTTTACCTATTTAATAAAATCTGTTCTTTTTAGAACAAAATTAGTGTGTATTATTAATAGCCCAAAATTTAGCCATTCGGCTCACACTCCCTCTAAGGGGAAAATTCACTCATCCCAGATACCTACGGTATCAGAATTGAGCTCTGGTGGGACTCTTTCCATGTTATCGAGCCGTAGGTGACTTGGTATGTTGGAGTATCTCCCAAAAATTTTCTGGACTTCTGGACGTCGCGAGGAGTATAGCCTTCTGCATGGCCTTAAAGAGATGTTCATTTAGACCCAGCTGTTTTGTTCTCTAGGAGGTTTTTGGGAATAACACCAGTAGTAGTTAGAATAATAGGTACTATCTGGGTACTTCCCATTCTCCATTGTCTGCTGATTTGCATTTCTAGATCTCTGTACTTGGCGATCTTTTCGTTGTATTTAACACGTAAATTATTGGTGTTGGGTATAGCCACATCACTAAGTGTTGTTTGCCTAGTAAGTTTATTAACTAGTATGAGATCCGGTCTATTATGCGCTACTGCTTGGTCTGTAAGCACAGTGCAGTCCCAGTATAGCTTGTAGTTGTCATTTTCAAGCATTCTGTCAGGGACGTATTGATAATAAGGAAGATGGTCGGTTTGGAGAAGTCCCAGTTTGTTAGCTAGTTCTTGGTGGATAATCTTTCCTACTGAGTCATGACGTTCTTTATAGTCAGTACCGACAAATGTCTGGCAGCCACCACCGGTAAGATGTTGGATGGTTTCTTGGGCTTGGCATCCATATCGGCATCTGTCATTTTGGACTTGAGGATCTTTAACAATATATTTCAGGTAATTTTTTGTTGAAATAACCTGATCCTGAATGGCAAGTAGGAAACCCTCAGTCTCGGGAAACATCTTTCCTGATGTCAATCAATAGTTCGACGTTATTAATTACTATTATTATTATTATTAGTGTGTGTTATATTAATATGTTTTGTTGTATAATCCATTTTTGCTATAATTATGTGACCTATATGATTTAAAATGGATTCAGGATTTTTTTAAACTTTGGCAACTATGTCAACTTCGATCTCTGTCAATGATAATGACGTGCAACGGTAAGTAAATTAGATAAAGTATATTTGTTCTTAAAATAAAATTTTTTAAAGGACATTTTAACATATGTTTGACTTGTTAACATATTGAGATAATAATTCTAGCAAGTTTACTAAAAGACTATACGAAGTAAATTTTTTTTATTTATTTATTTATTGCTAATTTACAATCTACTTCAATACAGTAATAAGTAAATATGATGTATGTTCTTGGCTTGTGGCAGGTGTCGTCCATTGATTGTAGTAAATGTGATTGTTTCTTTTTCTTTGGATATATAAAGATTAAAAAAGGGTTAAACACCTTTGTTATATTTTTTATATTACTCAGTTAATTATCAGAAAGATAAGGTACCTTTTTACCCATATTAGGTTTAATTTAGGTTACAAGATAATCAACAGTAGCAGAGTAAGGTGTCTAAAGTGGTAGTGGTAGGTGGCTAAAAGGTAGTTTGCGCATTGATTACCTTGAGAAACAAAAAACATCACTAGAGAATAAACGAAAATAAGTGAAGAATAAAAAAGTGGTTTTCCTCAGCGACTACTTGCAAATCACAAAATAATGCACCGAGAAAGCAATTTAGAACAAATGAGATGAGAAATGTTATGGAAACAAGAGAGGATATCACTATCGAAGAAAGGACGATACTATGTTGAAGAGCAAGATCCCCTTTTGCTTAAATATTGTTGTTTTATTAGTTGTGTGTAGTTTATTAGTTAGCGCCTCGTTAACAATGAGGTAAGTCACAAATAGAACTGAAACTAGAAGACAAGCATTCCATATTTTACATATACTTCATAATATTTCAAATTCTACATCTACAAATTCCACACAAAAGTTCGAGGTTATTACTAATTCTGTACTGAAATTTTCTTAGAAAACCAATGAAGTACTTACCAACATATCCTGACTGAAACCTTTCAGCCTCTCGATATTTTGCATTCCAAGTTCTTTAGATGGATTTTGCAAAGCCGTTTCCAGTACGTCGAATCTCATTAAAGAACGCACGTAATATTTTTCACTCGATTCCCAAAATGACAATATTCTCTCTTCTTTATAGCTGCAATTGAAAAATTAGTAATTTACTATGTACCTAGAATATTATTTCGAAATTTAAGAAGATGTTTAATCGACAAACCTAATAAAAACAATTATCAAGGAACATTTTCTCATACTTAAAAATACCTATATCTGTCGGACACAAATTTCGGCTAGAACAGATACATAAATGGTTCTGAATAGGTTTAAGTCTGTTCTAGAGCTGATGCATATTATTTAAAAGTTGTTCTAGATATGTTCAGGACAAGAAATCAAAGAATGCAGCTGTTTCCTACGGCCAACAGAATTTTTTTCGGAGACTAACGCGGCTAACTTTACGTTAAATAAAAACCAACAAGCAATTTTATAAAAAGGATTCCACTTCGACAGAAAGCTCTACCTCACGAAAAATACTAGTCCTCTATCACAAAACAAGAAGTTTCGGTAAACCCAGGTGTACATTACAGCGGTGATGTTCTATGGCGGACATGGCAGAAACCAACCGACAGAAGCTATTAACAGAGCAGAGTGCAAACTCGTAGAATAATTTTCATGGAACGGCAGAGTAACACATTACATCCAAGAAAGACTCAGCATACACTACTGAGGGGGGTGAACATGAAAAGAACCAGCAATTTCTACCAATAGAGAGACATACAGAGACAAACTTAAAAATGTATGGACGATTCAATCCAAGACGTCCAGAGGCTCGGTAACAGTTAAAGTAGATTTCTAAAAATGAGACAGCAATCGGCGAAGAAGCGAAACATAAAAAATAGTTTTATTATCCGAGTTCGTCTTTTGCTCTACCATTAGGGAGCTCCAACTAGACCTAACCATGTCATAGTCTGAAAGGAAGAGGCTTTTAGAGAAAAGGAACACTTAGAACTTCCTACGCATAACTTTGGTGTAATATCTGATAGGAAGGACCAGATGGCCAACGAAAGAAAAAACGGTGTGATTTACGAATAAATTATAAATAAATGTGGTAATTAGCAATTTTATCGTATAAAAACATGAAGGTAAAATAGTAGAATTCATAGAAATGAGAAGATTTTTCTATGAGTGAGTACGGATCGATAATACCATAAACAAACTAACTTTCAAACAAATTAAAATCTACAAAATTATATCGAGACCCGTATTTACTGATGCTAGTTAAAGGACAGTGATGACTGACGACAATAAAAATTTGAGAAGCCGACAAGCCGAGAAATCATCGACAAGCCTTTTGTAGAAATTAAGAGATACCAAGAAAATATTCGTTCGGTCATGAGAAAGACAGCAACCTACTGCTTTCTTGTCTTCAGTTGGAATGTTTTTTCATCCGATTTTGCCTTGTACTTTACAAGGAACTAATAATAGACACGGAATTAGTCTACCTAAACAACTTATTATCCATTATGACGAATGCTATTTGGTCAAAACGTCTACCAAACTTTCCCATACACAGCAACACAATTTTTTAACGGTTTAATACCCAGAAATACACTAAAACATGATTTGATCCCTACAACATTTTTTAAACCTAAACGGCTGATAGGACAAGCTTGATTTAAAAACTGAAAATTATGTTGCAAGTTACAGATACAATATCGTTTACAAAAATTATTTACTCACCCATAGTTTTCATTACGAAACTGGCTTTCTAAATCGATCGGTTTAATGAGAAACTCTGCAGTTGGATCTTTGACTTTACTATCGACAATACCAGTTTTAAAAGATAGTCCCATCTTTGTAAGACTCTTGAAGAGATCTGCTAAAGCGCGATGCTTTCGCTGTAAAATGTTCTTCGCTTGCGATTTTTGTTTTTCCTTGGTTAAAGTTGTGTCAACCTAAAACGCAAATAAAGAAAATATATAATTGTAATGTATAGAGCCCTTTTAGTGCCATGTAATCTTGTCATGGTGGAAAATAATTTTTTCATATCCAGTCCGAGCGGAAACTGAGGTCGGCTCAACTCCGGGTACCATGCGACACCCTTGCATTAGCTTTATTCTAGCACGCGCGACTTTGCAGTCAGTGCCAATTACTTACCTAGCTTCTCGTAAAATAAAAATGAACAAAAAAAAACTACAATGAAGTTCAGCAATGACCGAACAAGGTCCAACAAATGAGTATGAGGTACAGCGACAACAAGATTGAACTTAACTGTTAAAGTAAGGCCTTGAACCAAAAGCCTAATCGAACGCAACCATCAATGATGTAGAATTTATACAAAATATGTTTCAGGTCGTAGTGTGGAATGGTCAAGGAGGCAAACAAATATTTTATTAAGAGTCTAATAGATAAATATTACACAAGAAAATACCTTTTATATTTGAACTATAGTAAAATCAAAAAAACTGTAGCAATGAGTGTCTCAGTTAAAGGAGCAAAGAGAAAAAATATGCTAATGCTTGCTTTTGTAAGAAAGAGTTTTAAGTTTGGAATTTAACGCTACATGGAAATTCGGTATATCAACATTCGTTGACAGGTTGACGTGGATGGTTAAAAAAAATTTTTTTATTAACCCAACTTTCATTACAATCTAACTATACAATATCGACCTAAATGCATAATGCATGTCATAACACTTGAATTGTCTCGATTGGCGATTTAAGTATGACACATCCACCCCTTTATTAAACTTAGTCTTCAATATTGACTATAGTTAACACCTAGTTATTACGACTTCATTGTATTATCTGTCAGCGTTAGGAATCGAGAAAAAACCTTTATAATCCAACTCATCAAATTTCTCACTACCAAGTATTTAAACTACTGAGTACAATATTCTATTAAAAATATATTAAATGTTTACCTCTAATTTCTGGAGATGACTGCTAGTTTCTATAACTTCCGTTACAAACCCATCTAAGTCTTGTATTAATGCAGGATACGTTGTAGATAAAATTATTTGCCTAGATAACTCACGAACTTTTGTTGCTTTATCAAGCGACCTCTTTGCTGAACCGGTAGCAGATTCAATAGAATGTTGAATTTCCTAAAAAATATATTTTGCTCTGTAACTTAGTAAATATAAAGACGTCGAAAAAAATCGTAACTGAGATTTGAGAGGCCATAAAATTACATATTTATACGGTAGACACCATGCTAAATGACGTGAAATTATTATTTTTACATTTCAAGTAGTTTTGTTGGGCCAAAATAATGGTTTAACAAATTGTTTCAAAATGGGTTTTAGTTGTTGTAGAGGAGAGTTAGTGTGTGTTTAGACTTAAATGCTAGAAAACAAATTGGAACTGGCCTAGGGTTTTCCGTAAAAGCCGAAGACCATACATTTTGTTGTCGCCACTAAAGATTAAACGGTCGTCACTTTTGAAATAAGTACTAACTCGCACAAAAATATAGTAACATACCGAGTAACACAAGATCTGTCAAATAAAGTATTACTTGCCATATGGTCATATTTAAAATAATTTTACAACCGTCTACCATTTTGAATTATAAAAACAAATGTGTAATTATTTTGTGGTTCAGAAAATAGTTAAAAAGGGACGAACTTTAGACCAGCACTATATCCAGTTAAAAACAGCAATACCACGTGAAATAAATTTAAAAAAGCTAATAAGAAAGATATAGACAGAACTGTTAACTATTTGACTAGATAAGACATTCGAAATCACATTCTAACCAAACTTAAAACAAGATAACCTAAAAACGAACATTTAAAGCTGGAGGAAGAGCTAACAGAACCCAAAAGAAACGTTTTGTCAATTTAAAATAGAGCGGAAGACCTGGGGAAAAAACCAAAGGGCCAATTATTTATGGCGATTTTAAAGTACACCTGGACATAAAGCAATAATAGCAACTTATTCTCTAATAAAAAGGCTGACAACAGTGAAAAAGTTTCAAAGACAGATTAAAAAGGAAATTGTAGGATTTAAAAAATTAAAAAATGAAGAAAACCAAGTAAAAAGAATATATAAAACTTATGCTTAAGTAAGAAGTCGTTAGATACAATAGCAAATCAAAATGACATTTCATATAACGCTCGAGAAACATAGAATCAGTAAAAAAAGTACTGGACAAAAAATATAAAGCAAACAAGAATCAGGATAAGGACAACATTACACAAGGAAATGGAAATGTGCAGTTCAGTTCCGTTCAGTTCATTGGGTTGTCTGAACAGAATATGCTCCCAAAAGAGGTGTAAATGTTCAAATTCATACTCAAGGTAACTAAAAACTCACAGGTAGATATTGAAAACATATGGCGTAGAAAAGCAAACTGAAAATTATAATTCAATAGTCCTTTGTCAAACAATAGTTACAAACTATGGTAAATACATACATCAATTACTTACCTGTTGATCACTTAAATAGTTGTCAATTTCGCTAGTTAAATAGTGGCTGTAGAAATCAGGCGATTTTCCGTTCTTCGGTTTATCCCAAATACCAACATTTTGAGAACTGCTTTCAGGATCGATATTATGAATGCAAGGTGAAACTGGTTGCTCCAAGGCTGATTGGTACTCTCTCATAAATTTGTGTATATTTTTATGTGATTTCTCGACCGTATCTTTTATGGCCCAGTAGTTGATGTCTTTCCATCTGACTATTTTGACGTAATCCTTTAATTTTTTTTCTATTGGAGATCTAAATAAAAGAAATATTGTATTAGGGGCTCGAAAGAATTACATTGACAAACTATTACTATATAATGAAATATATCTTACTTTAAATCCTTAATTTTTTTGGAAACCACGTCATTAAATTGCCTAAAGTAGCTATATACGTTCCATAATATATTGATGAAAGACTCAGTCTCTTCGGTGTGTTCCAAATAGGTAGCATGACAATGGAAAGCGTACAAAAGATTCAGTCTACCCTGGAATTCGGCCATATTTGATTTGGTTATAAACGTCTGCAATGTTTCTACTAATTCTTTTTCTCCAAACTTCCTTTCGTCGATAAACTGATGCATTACGTTGTACAGATGTAACCACCATTTAGGTAAAGGTTCATTCAGTCTGCAAAATAAGATATTATGTATATTAAATCATAGAAGTTTTTAATTCCATATCACTAATAGTTAAAATCATCTTAAAGATCGTTCAAACAGATTTTTCACTACAAACTTCGTTAATAAGTACTTTTGTTAATAAGTACATATTTTACAGTACACAGACTCGCCAATATTCAAAGGTGTGTAAAGATGGAATTACACCACATTCCCATTGATAACAAGCAAACATATATATATATATATATATACATATTTCCTTTCTCTTCTATCACCGTCCGACTAGCTCAGCCGTGCCCCACGTTAGGCGCCAATTTGAAACGAGTAAATAATTATCAAGTCGGTTTAAATTGAAAGGGAGGAAAAATGGGGCTTAAAATAAGAATACTAGCGCATTCTTGTACAGTAGATAATAATAGAAGTAATAATATAGTAAGAGAAAAGTAATAAGAATTTATAAGATGTTATAGATATACAGAAGGTGGTGATTGGAGTAGATAGCTCAGAGATACATAAGATAAAACAATAATTTTATACAATCACAAAACGAGCAATTGATTTTACTATATTTTTTTTCAGAAATGTGGAAAATATTTGTTCAGACTTGCCTTATATCAACCAAATATTTAAATGCATAAAATTCTGAGGTCACAGAGAACAACGGTGGTCAACGAGGAGTGGACGCCTACGAAGATCAGAGAAGAACAAAAGATCCAGCTTTACAGAAAATTCGAAAATAAAAAAAAAACCGTCGGCCGTCTTGGCAAGACCTTAACATAAAAAAAATGTAGCTGTGCAAACACATTTCGACATAATGTCAGGACACTCAATAAGTCCGCTATTAAATAGACTAATTTGGTTATTTGACACTCAAGAGAATTAAAATTTTCTCAGAAATAAACTCGAATTCGAATCTTGATAATTGTGTTTTGTTCAATTTACTGCTGTCAACGCAATACGTAGAATCAGTTAGTTGCAGAGAAGAACGTATTTGTAACAATATGATAAACTGCATGACTCGATGTATAACTTCTTCCAAATAAACACGTTTTGGCATATTTTTAGAAGACATTATATACATACAGATCAAACAAGCATCTGCTAGTGCAAGTATTCTTTCTATTGATAGACTAAGTAATTAAATATCCTTCTAAAATAAAAAGAATATACTAATTTGAGTATCTTACACCTTTAGGTATATAATCTACTTCCGCCATCTGCTCAGTCGACAAACTATTAATGTGAATGAGAGCTTATTGTACAAACTTGATCTAATGTATTTTTTTATTATTATAAGCAGAAATATAATATTCTACTGATACAATGTAAAGTAACAGCAAGAAAACATATTTTCTTATGCACCGCCAATGATCGAATTCAAAATTTCCTAGAATTCATGATAAACACGTGATTTCGGCTACATTTGACCACTTACGGAGCGTGATTTATGATTTATAGTTTTATTTATTATTTGACAGACTGTAGAATAAACTGAAGCAAGTTTATGGACGTATCTCAAGAAATTAACATAGGTTTTTAGAGAAAATAATAAGATAACTTAGTTTCACTTGTTAAAATCACTGTAACATTGGGACATGTCATTCTCGAGCGACGAGGGCTAAGACGATGTGTCGGCAAAGCCGTTCCCTAATTCTGTTATTTCACTTAGTGTGTTTAACACGTTATAACATGGATGTAATTAATACTACAAAAGGCTTCCATATTTATTTCTCTTTGACTCAATACAAAATGTATCATAGTTTATGTCATATAAACATGCTAAAATAATCAACATTTAATAGCCTGATAGTAGATACCCTGAAGTAGTTTCTTGCACTTACGTATCAATACACGAAGTATGAGCAATTAAATTGAATAACCGTAAAGAAAAAACAGAAAGGCAGGTTGTGTAAATGAAAAATAAACAAAATGAAACATAAATCGTAATACTGAGAAAATCTATACAAAATAAATAAACACATTCTTTTAGCAACTCCAAATAAATACTATCAAACACTTACCTATCGTGTACTTTACTCAAAAGATCTTTCCATACCGAAAGTTCTATTTTTCTCCAAGTTACAATTTGATTCGTCAAATTTTGAGTGTGTTGACTTAAACTAACGCCAGAATGAGCCACTTCTTCCCATTCGTGGCACTTAGTTAGCAATATTTCGAAACCGGTGAGATATCTTGATATAGGACTTGTTATTTCAAACTTATAGATCCTGTCAATTACTGTAAGGATCTAAAAAAATAAGAAACTGTTAGAAAAGTTCATTAATTATATATATATATATATATATATATATATATATATATATATATATATATATATATATATATATATATATATTTAAAAATAAAAAATAAAAAATCAGAAAATGTCTTTCCATTTCGTAATTCCTACCCCAGTCATTCCTATATTTCTCTCTCTGTCTTCGCATATCTTTGTTTTTCTTTCTGTTTCGTATTTCTCCCTTTTTGCCATACGTTCCCTCTTTTTCCTTCCTTTTTCTATTTGTTTCTACCTTTCTCTGGCTTATCACCTCTCCCGATTTTTATTTCTTCATATCTTTTGCATTCCGTCCTTCAGTTGCTACATCTTTTAAGTACCTAGGCATTTCGTTGCACAGGTTTTAAAACAAGCAATTTAAGGAACATTCGTTAAGTTAATCATGGTAGAGAAACAGAAGCAGGCACAAGTAAGTAGTAGATAACATAACAGTAAGTAACTTCGTAGATACTCCACTCAATGAATGCTGAGCTACCCATCATTTCGCCGATGGCTCCATTCTCACAGTCAGCTGCTACGTATATAAGAGACGTATAAGTATATAAGAGACGTTTACTGTCCTTCAGATTTGCCCCCTACAGATACATATAGACACAATTGAACAAATTATTCCTACCGTATTTAACGTTGGCTGGTCTGGCCACTCTGCTAGCAATTCATTGATTTTGTTTTTGAGATCTTCCAAAACGTGGTAACAAGATTTGACTTCTTCGACATTAGAATCCTTGTAGAAGTCATTTGTTTTTTGAGATGAGGTTATTTGGAATATATCATCAGCTAAAACGGAAGAAAAATTATTAATATATTGTTTGGTACAACTGTAAATTGAAAGAAACACTGCATAATTTTTCTTTCGCTGTCTTAGTTCTTTTTTAAATTTGATAATTGTAATAAACCCACGCTGGAATGGCAAGAGAGATGGTACAGGAACTCGTTGTGGCTACGAAAAATATAGGTTTAAATATAGACAAATTTGGTACCCAACCAGAACATCATTATTGGTGGGCAAAAAGTAAAACTCGTGGATAAATATAAATACCTAGGACATAAAATTATGATTGGCAGGGATAATCAGACCCTTGAACTGAAGAGAAGAATCGGTCTTGGTGGGCAGCATATGGAAAACTGAGAGAAACTTTTAAAAGTGAGCTGCCAACATGCCTTAACAGAAAAGTATTTGATCAACGCGTCCTCCTAGTGTTGACATACGGAGCAGAAACACTTACTTTAACAAACTCAAGAGTTATACAGAGAAGAATGAAATGATCCATGTTAGGAATAACTCTGCGAGACAAAATAAAAAAAAAGCGAAGAGATCAGAAGAATAACCAAGGTGACTGACGTCATCGAAAGGATAGCCAGACTAAAACGGAGATGGTCGGGACACATAGCTAGAATTCGAATAAAGTCCAAGGAAAGACAAGAGAAGCGTCGGTCGACCACCTATACGATGGGCTTACGATTTAAGAAGAAACAAATAAAAACTGGATGAGAGTAGCGCTAGATAGACGAGGTTGGAAACATGAGGGGTTGGAAACACGAGGAAGAGACCTATATTCAGCAGTGGACTTTTGAGGCTGGATGATAATGAATAAACCCATAACAGACTGATTAGCTTATATAATATGTTACTATATTATATAAACTGTTCTAATAAATTTTTAAATATTTGTATACTTACTGTTGCCATATCTTTTCTTCACTGCCAATAAAACATTCAAACTAGCAATAAGATCTTCGTCCATTCGATAGTCCACACTATCCATAACCTTCTCCAGGATTTTGGAGAACGTCTTGAATTTCTCCAGTAACGGCAAAATGTAATCGGGAACTAGTTTTTTGGTCTTAGTTGGATTTAGCCACTCATTTCTAGTCATACAAGTGAGTAAATCAACGTGGAGTTGAGTGATGTCTGTTAGATCGTTATACGAAATGACCTCCTCATACTTTGCTTCTATTTTATTTTCTAGAGGTGTGTCGTCGATGTTTGCATCTTTTTGAAAGTCTGCGAAGTCGATGGTGTGATAGTTGGGAAATAGAGTGTTGAGATCTTCTTGGATCTGCTCCTCTTCTGATTTATCATTGCGATTTGTTCTAAAAAGTCAGTAAATATAATAAGATTGTTAAAATATAAAGGAAGAAATAAAAAGTAAACAGATAAAAAGCTTGTATATCTTTTTTTTGAAAGCCATCAACATCAGTTTCAACTGACTTTATAAATACTATATAACTGTATATAGTATTTATAAAGTCAGTTGAAACATTTCTCTCCGATTCGATTTATAAGGGCAGTTCAATATTACATTTACTGGTAATCAAGTTAAAGTATAAATAACACGCGTCAATGTTTCAAACGTATTTGAACAATCCCCGTACTTCGTAGGAAATAGATGGAAGAAAGAGGAAATGAAAGATACATCCCATCAAATAAATATTGGACATTGATATGTTATTCAAAATCACCAATATTTAACTTAACACGTGGAGGTCCCCTTCTAGCCGGTGGCGAAGGGTACAGATAAGAAACTCTGTCGATGCATGCCAGTGCTATACAGCTAAAATGTTTATTATTTTATGAAGTATAATTAAATCATTGTACTGTCAATATAGCCTATTGCCATTTAATTATAAATTATTTTTGTTGCTTAATATGACATGTTAAAGATTTTTTTATACACTTATGTACTTTACGACAGCTTTAGTAAATTAAAATTGTCCTTTTTCTGTTCTACATTAATCTATATTTGATTATAAAAATAAATAATGCGCCCATGTCTGGTAATATGATATTATTCTTTTATTGTTTGACGGCAAGCAGGTTTTTGGGTGTTTCAACTGACTTTATAAATACTATACTATAACTATACTATAAACAGGTAGTAAGGCAGCCAATTATCTTATTATAGGAAATAGCTTTTTCCTGTCCGATTCTGCTATGCTTAGATATAACAAAGTCAAATGGCATCGGGATAAAGCAATCTCTGTCTTTCTTTTTAATTCGTTTACTGCGTGTCACCCATAGTAATTTTAAAATAATAACTGAGTTTTAAATATTAATATAGGCCGGAAATCAGCAGTTTTTTTTACGCTTTAAATGTTCAAGATGGGCAATACTCTTCACCCCACGGGATAAGAAAAAGAGCATTATTGATCCGGTGTTACGCCGGTGCTGGGATTGTCATAGTACGATGCATGGGTGCATCGTTGCCTGATATGGTTGTACATTACTTTAAATAATAATATGCAATAAATACAAGTGTGCAGTTACACCAGCAAGAAAAGACGAAACACGAAATAAAAATTAAGTATGTGCAGTATGGTTAACTCAGAGTTGCGATTAAAAAGCATAATTCACTGCAAGTTTTATCTTTTTTACATCCAGCTACAACAAATTCAATTAGATAAACCGAATATTTCCTGATATATATCAATACAAAAGACACTTGTAATTATTTTTATTTTTTTAACATATCATATAGCCAATGCCAGTACATTGTGTTTTGAGATATTCTATTATTTTTTTGCATGTATGAGTAACCATTGCTTTTTAATACTTCACTAAATTTGTATGTATATTGTAACAAGAAATACTGTCACTTATTGACGTTTGTATTTAGTATACTCTAACAAATTACCATGGCAAGATATACGCTTAAACAACGTTTGGAAATTATCCTAAAATTTTATGATAATACCTAATCGTTTTTTTGTGAATACCTATCGTGCATTACGTGAAAGTTATGGATCAAATTATCGTCCTGATGTGCGTGTAATTCGTCTAATCGTGGAAAAGTTTAAACATGAATTTACTATGCACAATACGAAAGTACCAACTAGACACCGAAATGCAAGAACTCAGTAATATTCCTGCTGTAAGAGCCAGTGTAGCGGAGAATGCAATGTAAATCGTCGTTCCCAAGAACTTGGACTCACCAGAATGACAACTTGGCGAATTCTGAGAAAAGGTTTAGGCCTACTCCCTTACAAGATTGTTCTGACTCAAGAACTGAAGCCACTTGATCATCATAAGCGTCGTTTGTTCGCTGATTGGGCTCTAGACAAACTCGAAAATGACAGCGATTATTTCAAAAAAATAATCTTTTCCGATGAAGCTCATTTTTGATTAAACGGCTTTGTGAATAAGCAAAATTGTCGTTTTTGAAGTGAAAATAATCCACATGAGATTCTTGAGAAGCCTTTGCATCCAGAAAAAGTCACTGTCTGGTGTGGTTTATGGCATGGTGGCATCATCGGACCTTATTTTTTCGAACATGGTGTAACAGTCAACGGTAAAAGGTATCGAACGATGATAACGAATTTTTTGTGGCCTCAGTTGGATGAAATAGATTTGGATGGCATGTTTTTCCAACAGGACGGTGCGACATGTCACACTACTGCCCTAACCATTAATTTATTAAAAGAAAAGTTCCCGGAAACATTGATTTCACTTGATACCAGAGATCCAAGGATAATTCAGCAAATTCGCCTAGATGCTTGGCCTCCAAGAAGCTGCGAGTTAACACCGTTGGATTATTGTTTATGGAGCTATGTTAAGTCATTGGTGTATGTGAACAAACCACAATCTATTGAAGACTTGAAGAGGAACATAGAGCACACCAGTCATGAGATTAATGCAGATATTTTGCATAAAGTGACCAGAAATTGGGTTCATCGGATTCGCTCCTGCAAACGTAGTTGCGGTGGACATTTGAATTATGTGATATTCGGAACATAATTGTTATCTATTGTATTTTGCAATAATTTTTTTTTATTTACAGCAATTTTTACTGTTTTCGTTAAAAAAAAAAACATCCGGACATTCTTATTGGGAGACCCAGTATGATAATAATCAAGGTAGATTATGCTTTTTTAAATTGTGCATGCATTTTGAAATCAAAATATTTTACCAGGTCATCGAGAGATATAAACTTTAAATTTTTATAATGATGTATGTTTGACAGTATTATTTTGTAATGGACATTTCTCTTTTTGTAAAATATAATTTAATGTGTCCAGTTAGTTACCATACTGAGTAGTTTGATGCAGCGATAAAATAGTTAGTAAGTAACCACTTTCTATTATTTTATCTCCCTACTAAACTTACCTTCTTTCGTACCGCAAATGTAATACTAATAACTTCTAAAAAAGACCACATAAGGTAAATTTAATTGTTCCTTTGGACATTTTAGGAAAACATTACAACCTATTTGTTCTAATACTTTTATATATTTATTTATTTGTTTATAAATCCATATAGAATTCTTGAGTTTTTCTTGTTACTCAGAGAAAAGATAAAGTGGAACCCCTTTTTCCTTTATTTAGTTAAATTTTTTATATACTTCTCTTTCAGTTAGTAAGATTAACTTTTTTACTTTATTCCGACTTCAGTTGCTCCCGTCTGGAGATCTGTTGATCCACTTCGCAACGCTTTGTTGTGTCCTTCAAAATACCTGCCAGCCGGTTCGCGTATTGAACGCCTTTAGACCTTGAATTCTTCATTTAACTTAAATTCCAAGACGAAACTTCTCCCTTTTTACGTTAACCAAAATAGTACCCAACTTATGAGCCTCCTTTCTACCCATCCAGGTTTGTTTTACGTTGCAGTACCATACATATTTTTTGTGCAGAAGGTGATTTCTCTCCATTTCTTCTACAGAAGGTAGAAATATTGCATAAATCCTGTTGGGCATGGTATTTTAAATGGCTTAAATACACGAACTGTTATTTTTTTATTTAGCTTTACGTATCACGAAAGCGTAGGTCCTTGACACAGATACATTTTTATTGCATTACATTACAAGAATATACAGTAACATAACAATCGATAAAGATATACATAAAATATTGGTACAATTATCAATTACCAAATTCTAAACTACGTTTCTTCTTCTAAATTTCCTGGTAGAGCCTGGTTTCATAGAGGAAATTAATATGGTTTTCGAATTGATCTGGAGAGGTGAGAATATTTTGTAGGTTTCGACTCAGAAGATTCTTTTTTCCTGTTGTTGAAATAGGGACAGTCTAGGAAGGAAACTCAAGCTTTTTAACGGTTTGATGAATATCACGAAGCTTGGAAGGAATTTTATTTCAGTGATCTTGCCAAGATATTTGGATAATATTTGTAAACTACGACTGTAAATCTGTATGTAATTGTATGTTTTCAGTCTCCATATTAGAAGATGCGGCTTGATTTGCAAAGAGGTCGGCCAGTTCGTTACCAGAGATTCCTACATGAGACGGAATCCAGATCATGGTTATGGATACATTTACTGTCATTTGATTTTGTCCTGATCAACTACTTCTTGTTTTTGTACAGTACAGTAGAGTATTTTTAGTTTTGCTTTAGACCTTTTAGAGCGAATTATACATCTAGCAGTAGATTTTAGAAAAATGCCGTCTAATTAGAAAAGACACGTTCAAAATTTAGTTCCGCTTTGATATGAGCAGTCAATGTAAAAAGTGTACAAAAAACTGTTAAATTTTTCATAATTTGGCACCTAACTTTGGACGGTCTCATTTACATAAACAAGATTCTATATGGAAGCGAACATACACTGGCTAGTTTATTATACAAACACATCTAAAGATACACCATATTATCCCACTCTCAACAAGACAAGACATTATATTACACTCTACCATAAAATTTAGTTAATTAAAATAAGTATTTATTATATTTAACTTAACAATCTGATATTTTAAACACATAAATTCTAATTATAGCACATACTTACTTAATCTTATATAAACTTTCTTCTTCCTGTTTCTTAGCCTCCATTTGCTCCTGTTGTTTATTGTAAGCGCCAATAAAAGTATCTAATAGTTTGCTGAATTGGAAGAAGTCGTGTTTTCTTAAAATTTCGCATGGCAGCGAATTGGATATAGATGTGTTGACACTTTCTACTATGGAACATTGAAGTAACCTGAAACAGTAATGCATTTTTTTAATGTAAAAGTACCAGCAAGTGTACAAACGTCTCCAAAACCGATGAAGGTACAGGGGTTGGTATATAACTAGACCAAGGACAGAAATCTGGTTAAACTTGGAAATATGTTACCGTTTTTCAGATAGATGTTACCGCTATACAAACTTGTGCCATATAACTAATATATCGGCAAGTGGAGAACGACTCAATCGTGATCTACTCCGAGTCAAGGAGATTTAAAACCCCTTCAAAATTTGCGTGGAACTGTTTGGGTACTTTCTCTGACATTAGGTACCCTGGGTTCCAGAGCACCAACGTAAGTAGGTAATGATAAGGCTGGTAAACTGGCCCGAGAAGGCGCTTGTGATTAATTGGCCTGGAGCCCTCCTTTGCAGTTATGAACACACATTAAACAGTAGTTAACGATACATTTTGCAAGAAAGGTGTCTAATGATGGAAAAATGCACCAGGACAAAGAGCTCATTAAGGGAAATTCAGCCAAATTCATAGCCGACTTACTGACTCACAATCGAAAGAAGTGGCCGAGGTAACAGTTAGACTATTGCGCTGGACACTGCAGGCTTAGTAAGAATTTAAGTCGTATGGACTTGATGGAAAAGGATACTTGTCGATTCTGTCTAGAAGAAGAAGAACTCGCTCTACACGTCTTATGTCAGTGTAAAGGCCACACAAAGCCGCAGTAGCCAGAATCTTAGAGGAAAAATCGAAAGCATCATTCTATATGAAAGGACACTCTCAAGGCTGTGGAAGCTCATTAGGAAATATGGACTAGATGAGGAGTTTTAAGTAATCTGTAAGGCCGCAGTGAATCATGCTGAGAGCCACTCTAAAATTCGTTTATTTTGACGTTTCTATTTCCACTTCGAAACCAATTATTTTGTTTTGTTATTTAGAAATTTAAACCAAATCTAAACAATTTAAAGTAAATTATTTTAAACTGATATTGTCAATATTTTTAAGGTGCGTTTCTGGGGCGATTTTATTAAATCAACAATCTTTATCAGGAAGAAACTTTAACACCACTAAGTGTTAGGATAAATGAGCATGAACCATACATTAAAAACAGAGACGAAGAGGGAAAACAGGAAGAAAGATGCATAAATAGTTATAAACGAAACGATTATCTTATTAGATGAAGAAAAATGTACAGAAAGCATAATAGAATTTAGCAGGCTCTAATGACCAATACTGAGAGAAGAATTTAGCAATAAGAGTATACCAATATTAGTAAGTTAATATTAGGTCTTAGACACAATATTTTATAATTAAGAACATCGTCACAGAAACATCAGAATGTGATAGCAATCCGAGCGTACACCAACACCTCTCAGAATTTCACACAAAACATGGTCAATACCTACAAGATCGAGCTAATAAGCCATAAAAAAACAGTTTCGAACGTATAATAAATCTGAGTCCATGGAATTTAAGAAACATCAAAGAAAAATGATAGAATTATGTAAAAGATTTTAAAGAGCAACGCTAGTCATATTCATAATTGTTGAAATAAAAAAGAAAGAAAATACGCCTAGTAAGAATAGCAGTAACAAAAATTTAGGAAAAAATGATCTCTAACAATGGGAGCAGCGAAAAAAAATATTAGTTGTTGGCGACTTTATTGGAAGAATGGGAATAAAAGATGGGTGAGTAAGAAGAGTGTACTGATATAATTGAACGAAAAAGAAGAAGAAATGCATAACAAAAAAAGATTATTGGACTTTAATCTTAACGATATCTTTAGCAGCTTTTATGAACACAAGTAAATACAAAAGTAGTACACTAGACTGGAGCAAATCAGTCATTATAGATTAGGTATTAGTCAAAACAAGTAAAAAAATCAATAATAGATATATAATAAGGCAATTACTCAATAAATGTTTGATTTCTGTTAAATTCTCTCTTAAAATTTCCTGCAAACATTACACTATCAGCAATCACTAAACATCAAGGATTCTTTTTGCGATTTTGCTTATAGTGTGATGGGCCGATTGTTCGAACGCTAATAAATACTTGATTCTAATCAAAAATTTAATTAAAATAAAATACGTCACATTTGTTACAGAGGTTATGTTGACTGATTTATTCAATGACTTATAATTTCTTTTATTCAATTTTATTATTTTATGTTTTAATTTAAAATAAACCATAATTAAACTCTTGCTGATAATAACTTCATGTTTTTATTTACAAATAAATAATAATATTAAGCAATTTTTAATAATTTTGACAGCTACTGTGACGTATTTGATTGTAATTAAATATTTGATTACAATCAAGTTTTGATTAGCATTCGAACAGTTGGCCCTTAATGTTAATAAAAGTATATCTAGGTTTAAAACACGATTCAGTTTTACTCTAACGTTAAATATATCAGTCTCTCTTAAACTTGCCTCTTCTACACTAAGGCAAATTTTTTAAACGATTGTATACAGCCAACTACTGCGATTTCCCATTAATTTTTATAAAGCAAATTTATTTTTTAGATCCTTCCTGATTTTATGCTTAACACAAAAAACCTCATGATGCACCTTATTATATCATGTCTTTTTGTGATCAATAAATACTAAATGACTAATTAAATAATACTTACCTAAAGTTTTCTTGTTCCTGAGCATGAGATTCTTCAGTATCGTCAAGGAAAAATTTAACAGACTTGTTTGTCTTAATAATGTCGTACTCAGAGTTTTGATTTATGGATGGAAACCGCACCAAAGAAATCAAATCATTGGTAGACACCATAGCATTGGATTGCTTCTGTTTTTCATCTTGCATTTTCAATACGCTTAGGTACAGTTTGAAACCATACAAATACTCACTAATGTTACTCAGAAGAGGCTCGATTATATCTGGAAAGCTGCTTCTATACTGGCTTAGTTCGTGGATAAGATTCTCGTAGCTGGGAACTATAGAAAAAGACATGTTAATTTAAATTATAAAAAAAATCAATATAATGTTAACAGTTAAACTCTGTCAGATATGACGGCTTTCATAAAGGAACCACAAATAGAATCACCTTATGAAGGCTAGTGATAATTCTTCGATCCTCATCGTAATCGATGACTTATTCTTGAAAAAAAAAAACTTTTTGTAGCATCCTAACGTACGAAAGCTTAATAATTGTTGAGGTGATGTTGGTACTAGGACATGGAGACATCTGAGGGAAGTGTGATGTTAGAACTTCTTTAATTTATTCTGTTTTAAATTTAAAATAGAATTAAAATATCGTTGAAAGGATACGTTTATTGGTAATATAACTGGTGATATTATTCGTTACAAAATATTGAGGTACGGGCATAGACCTGACACGGGTTAAGTATAAATATAGCACTGATTCACTTCAAATGCAAAATGTTCAATTTATATGAACAAACTGAGTCACAATTTTAGACAAATATCTCTGCTGCGCTATCAGATGATCACTTCGGCCGGCTTTAAATATCGGCTGCCCAATCAGCTGACAACCCATTTGAGCTTATAAGGAAGTTATGGATCTACGATTCATCCATTGTTACCTAACGATGCAAAAATCTTTTTTATTAAGCTGAAACAGGTAAAAACAACGCTTCTAATTGTCGAGATATTCTTATCCATACCCAACTGTGAACAACTGCCCTACATACTTTGAATAATGCGTTCTTATTGAAAAATATTCATGGGAAATGACAGTATATCCTGCTACCGTCTTACGAGACTTCAATTTAGAATAGATTAGAACAATACTGTAGTGCTTTTTAATGTTTTGCACGACACCTGTCAAATCAATGCATTGAAGGAGTATTCAAATAAATGATTTGGATGACTTTTATTAGCGAAGTCATATATGTCAGACTAGAGACTTATTGAATACTGTTGATTATAATAAACGATGTTACTAATTTTTATGGGGTGTTTCATGTCACATCATGTATAAATTCACCAAAAGAACGACTTTTAACCGTGTGAACTAAAGTTTAGTGCAAATGTAAAGATAGCACATAAATTCACAATTTATGTATCTTTAAATCCGATGTGATTGCACTGTGTGCAATTAAATTATGTGATGGCACTATGAAGAAAACTAATGGCATGGAAGTTAAATTACTCCAGTCGTCAAAGAGGAAAACGCCACTGAACCTCACATCTTGAATTTTGTCGATAGCACATTTGGATTAAAAGATATCGAATTTTTACCGCCCAGCCGATAGAAATTTTACTGAACATTGATTTCATTCGCGTATCCGACATGCAAAATCGACTGTCGCTTCAAGCGTTGTTTCTAATAGAACGGTTCATTCTACATAAAAAATGCTTATAAACATTTTTGTTTAAAATTATCTCAGCTACATTTTTTATTTGAAACATTTTTTTCTACAATGTACAATTTCTTGATAAATCGACTTTTTTGCGTTTTTACCCCCCTGCATGGGTGGTTTTAGAGGAAGCCCGGGGGTAAAAGTGGTAATCTTTTATGCAACTTTTTTGGGGTCCCAAAATTAATATTCTCTGCAAAATTCAGCTTGTTCGTATGATTTTTAGGAGTTAACTCTCTGACGACTGGAGTAAATGTGTAACAAAAGTTAAAAAAAGTTAAAATAATAAAAATATACTGACGTAAAAATTCAAACGGGAGAAACAAAAGTAAGTCCTGTTACAAAAGTTTTGGTATGTTTTATTATAATACGAAAAATAATACCTTTGTTTAATCTCTCCCTAATTATTTGTTGCCTGTTAGTGTCGTTCACTTCTACAATATAATCATCTGCAAGAAGTGTGGAAAACGCATAATTTATTACCTAAAAAATAAAAAAAACAGTTAAAGTAATTTATTTTCACCCTGTAGTAATAATAATATATCTGACATTTTTGCCGGAGAGATTCTTTCGGATTATTCCGGCGCCAATTGCATGTTTAACCCCGTTTCATGAAAAAAGTGTCGATGCACACTAGTATTGTAGTAATTTTAAACTTCGTGTTGTAAGCAACAATGTAAACTCATTTTAGTCATTTTTCGTTTTCATAGATATTGGTTTGAATCTTATGGAACAGACTGTACCTCTGGTCTACAAAATTATTCGTCTTAAAGTGCCATATAAGCTTGTTGGTTTTTAAATACTGAAGCCATTATGTAGGACTCTTAGGTAAAATCGTGCGTAAATGGTGTCTAGCCCAAAAATTAAGCGCAGTTGGTCTTAAGTCGCTAAGCCAAGTGTGTATAACGCTTTCTCGAAAATGCAGTGAACATTGTTAGATTTCGCGGGAACACAAAACACATAGAAAATACCACAAAATACAGCAATTTCCTAGAAATATTCTAGATAAGAAAACTTAGGACTGCATACTATTGTGACAGCAAGGAAGAAGAAAAGCAGATGATTATCAAATGGTCTTCTTACTACTACTTCCTGTTGTCGCCCTAATATAATACTTCAGCTAGTTGCAACTCCGGAATTTGGATTTACGATCAGTAAGTTGTAGCATTATATATATACCCCATATATATATATATATATATATATATATATATATATATATATATATATATATATATATATATATATATATATATATATATATATATATATATATATATAGACAAGGTAGTCCAAAATTTTTTGACTAGTTTGGAAAAAATATGTAAATACTTTTTTCTTTTTGGGTGTGGTAGTCAATAAAAAATAGAGCTTTGCTAAGGCGTACTATTTATTCTGAAATCCGAGCTTTCGGTGGTTATTTGCCACCTTTATCAAGGTCTACAATGAAAATTACTGTGTTATAACATTAGGCTGATGTAATATAAAAGTTATAAAAACTTACCAGAAAGTAAGATTCATAGCATATAAAACACAACGTTAAATAACATAATGTGATCTGAATTATTGAAGGCATTAAAAATTTTAAAAACTTTAAAATACTTAAAAATTAAAGAACATGTTACAAAGTTTAAAAAGTAAAAAATAAGACGACATGTTTGACAAAAAACAGTCGTCTTCGCAGGTTTGAATTCAGTCACATCTCACGAACAGAAAGAGGTAGTAGGAGGAACTATTGTTGTTTAAATAGTTCGATGTAACTACAAAAAACAAACTTTCAAACTGATGTCTAACAAAATGCCGTTTGTGATTTTAAGTACTACCAATCATGTTACCAACTTAGAATTGAGAGGGAAATTTAAAAAAAGGTTTTATTATGTCAAAAAATAAAAAGAAAATAGTATTTAGTAAGTAGGTTTGAAAAAACAAACAACCAAAACAAAATGAACATCTGAATAATAACTGAAGTTAATCATGATAATTATAGCAATTAATAATGGAATTTACGAAGCATGAAGCACTCTGAGATACAGAAAACCCTAGTCAAAAGTCAAAATAAAATTGTAAATTTTGCTAAGATTCTGGATCTCAGATCTTTTATTCAGATTGTTGTTATCACTCCTGCTGATATGTACCATTTCTAAGAATGTTCTCTTAAATTTATTTTTCTCTCTGGCTAATATTTTAACATTGTTGAAATCTATCTTATGGTCTAGATCGATAGTGTGTTCTGCCAAAGCACAAGTGGGTTTATTTAGTCTACAGTCACTCTTATGAGAAATGATACGACTAGACAGATTTCTTCCAGTTTCACCAATGTACGTGGATGGACATTCAGTACATTGAATGCAATAAACAACATCTCTTGACTCTAAAGTAGTTAGGGGTTGTTTTATTTTGCTATATAGCTGACGTATGGTTTTGATGTTCTTGTTAGCTATTTTGATGTTCTTAAATTCTTTGAAAATTTTAGTAAGTTCTACGGTTAGTTTTGGAATATACGGAAGGGCATAAAAATACACTAATTCTCAATCAGTGCCCTCAGCACAAAACAATTCTTCTCAAACAAGTGTGTATTTTTATGCCCTTCCGTATATTCCAAAACTAACCGTAGAACTTACTAAAATTTTCAAAGAATTTAAGAACATCAAAATAGCTAACAAGAACATCAAAACCATACGTCAGCTATATAGCAAAATAAAACAACCCCTAACTACTTTAGAGTCAAGAGATGTTGTTTATTGCATTCAATGTACTGAATGTCCATCCACGTACATTGGTGAAACTGGAAGAAATCTGTCTAGTCGTATCATTTCTCATAAGAGTGACTGTAGACTAAATAAACCCACTTGTGCTTTGGCAGAACACACTATCGATCTAGACCATAGATAGATTTCAACAATGTTAAAATATTAGCCAGAGAGAAAAATAAATTTAAGAGAACATTCTTAGAAATGGTACATATCAGCAGGAGTGATAACAACAATCTGAATAAAAGATCTGAGATCCAGAATCTTAGCAAAATTTACAATTTTATTTTGACTTTTGACTAGGGTTTTCTGTATCTCAGAGTGCTTCATGCTTCGTAAATTCCATTATTAATTGCTATAATTATCATGATTAACTTCAGTTATTATTCAGATGTTCATTTTGTTTTGGTTGTTTGTTTTTTCAAACCTACTTACTAAATACTATTTTCTTTTTATTTTTTGACATAATAAAACCTTTTTTTAAATTTCCCTCTCAATTCTAAGTTGGTAACATGGTTGGTAGTACTTAAAATCACAAACGGCATTTTGTTAGACATCAGTTTGAAAGTTTGTTTTTTGTAGTTACATCGAACTATTTAAACAACAATAGTTCCTCCTACTACCTCTTTCTGTTCGTGAGATGTGACTGAATTCAAACCTGCGAAGACGACTGTTTTTTGTCAAACATGTCGTCTTATTTTTTACTTTTTAAACTTTGTAACATGTTCTTTAATTTTTAAGTATTTTAAAGTTTTTAAAATTTTTAATGCCTTCAATAATTCAGATCACATTATGTTATTTAACGTTGTGTTTTATATGCTATGAATCTTACTTTCTGGTAAGTTTTTATAACTTTTATATTACATCAGCCTAATGTTATAACACAGTAATTTTCATTGTAGACCTTGATAAAGGTGGCAAATAACCACCGAAAGCTCGGATTTCAGAATAAATAGTACGCCTTAGCAAAGCTCTATTTTTTATTGACTACCACACCCAAAAAGAAAAAAGTATTTACATATATATATATATATATATATATATATATATATATATATATATATATATATATATATATATATATATCATCATCATCATCATCATCATCTTGGTGCTACAGCCTTTAGAGGGCCTCGACCTTCTCAGGCTTTCTACGCCATTCTGTTCTGTCCCTTGCTTGAATTTTCCAGTTGCCGACTCCGATCTTCTCCGCATCTTGTGTTACCCCATCCATCCACCTCAGCTTTGGTCTACCCCGTCGTCTCATTCCCACAGGTTGCGCTGTTAGAATCTTTTTTATCATGTTTGATTCAGGGGCCCGGGCTACATGTCCTGCCCACTGCAGGCGGTTTCGCTTAATTATAGTGGTAATATCTTTACCACCAAACGTATGCTTGTAGATATTCTGCAGTTCGAAGTTATATCTACGCCTCCATATTCCGTTCTCACAGACCGCTCCAAATATCTTGCGTAGCACCTTTCTTTCAAAAATGGATAGAGCGGATTCATCTGTTTTCGTTAGCGTCCATGCCTCTGATCCGTATGTGAGAACGGGGACTATCAGTGTTCTATACAGCCTTATACGAGTTTTTTGAGATAGACGTTTGTTAGCTAGGTACTTTGATAGACCATAATAACACCTGTTTGCAATTATTATTCGCCTTTTTATTTCCTCAGATGTATTATTATTGGGGTTAACCGATGTCCCTAGATATATGAACTCATTGACTGCTTCGAAAGTTTGGTCATTGATGATTAAATTTGTGTCAACATTTCCAGCTCTTGTGTTTGCGTTAGCCGCCATGAATTTGGTTTTATTTTGATTTATATGTAACCCCATTCGTTCTTCTGCTGCTACTAGCTCGGTTAGGATTTCCGCAGTTCTCGCCCTAGTTCTTGTTATAATGTCCACGTCGTCTGCATATGCTAGAATTTGGACTGATCTATTAAATATTGTTCCCCTGCTATCTAAATTAGCGTCTCGTACAACTTTTTCTTAGGCGACATTAAAAAGCTGACACGCCAGCGCATCTCCCTGCCTTAACCCCCTATGTATTTGAAATGGGGTTGACGAGTCGTTTTGAATTTTTACTGCTGATAGCATCTTCGCCATTGTCACTTTTATCAAACATATGAGTTTTTTTGGAATTCCTAACTCATTCAAAGCATTGTAAAGACTTGGTCTTAAGACACTGTCATATGCCGCTTTAAAATCGACAAAAATATGATACATATCTATGTTAAACTCTTGCGCTTTTTCGAGGATCTGTCGTAGTGTAAAGATCTGGTTAATGGTTGAACGTCCAGGCCTGAATCCTGCCTGATATTCCCCTAGAAACATTTCAGTATAAGGCTTTAATCTCTCGTGCAAAATATTTGATAATATCTTGTATGCTGTATTTAGGAGAGTTATTCCGCGGTAATTATTGCATTCCAGTTGGTTTCCCTTTTTGTGTAACGGGCAAATTAAGCCTAAGCTCCATTCTTCTGGCATTTGCTCCTCAGACCAAATTCTACAAACAATTTCTCGCATCACCTTGGTGAGCTGCTCTCCACCGTGCTTAAATATATATATATATATATATATATATATATATATATATATATATATATATATATATATTTATATTTATATATTTATATATATATATTTATATTTATATATATATATATATATATATATATATATATATATATATATATATATATATATATATATATTAAAACACCGAAAAAGACACGTGAGGAATTTCCATGGAAACGAACTTCGCTTCTCACAGTCATAAGGAAGCAGGGACAATGTGAAATTTTTGAATAAGTAGCATAATATGATCAACAATTGTAGCTTTGGAAACTGCCTGAAGAAAGATTTCTACGGATGAGCGGTCAAATCATCTACTCCAGTCTTTCAGCCATAAATTCTGGCGTCTTCCTTCTGATCCTTTGCTTTGAACTTTACCTTCCAATATGATTCGCAATAATTCATACCTCTCAAGACATGGCCCAAATAAGGGTGTTAATAAGTGAGATATTAGCGACAAGTCACCTGTTGAAAGAATTAAATAGAATTAAAATGTCGTTGAAAGGATACGTTTATTGGTAATACAACTGGTGATATTATTCGTTATAAAATATTGAGGTACGGCCGTAGACCTGATACCGGTTAAGTATAAATATAGCAGTGATTCACTTCAAATGCAAAATGTTCAATTTATATGAACAAACTGAGTCACAATTTTAGACAAATATCTCTGCTGCGCTATCAGATGATCACTTCGGCCGGCTTTAAATATAGGCTGCCCAGTCAGCTGACAACCCATTTGAGCTTATAAGGAAGTTACGGATCTACGATTCATCCATTGTTACCTAACGATGCAAAAATCCTCTTTAATAAGCTGAAACAGGTAAAAACCATAAGTTCGCTATTCTTACTTATTAATAAGTAGAACGAACTGCTATGTGTGAATAAGTACGACGATAAGACCAGCCATCACAAATAAGTGTGTTCAGAAAGTAAGACAGACAAAAAAAGGTTATGAGCTTTTAAATACGAAGAATAAAGAAATTAAACAATTTATACTTCAATGATAAAACAACTAGGCTTGGGGCCTTTTGTGACGACTACAGTCCGAGCTGGCTGGACGCGTAGAGCCGTTAGGGACTCTTTGATGGTTAGAAGAAGACTGCATTTGGTTTAGAAATCAACTATTTTTTATACACTACGTTACGGACCCGTTTAGTGGAAATGATGCTATTTTCAAGTCAAGTGACCAATCAAAGATGGAGATCAGGTCCAAACGTCCATTGATTAGCCTTTGATGAAGCGTCCACAAAAATCCTAAATCCTGGTTAATCTTTTTAAATGGCAATTCATGTTTTTTGAGAAAGGTAGTAAGCAAATAGGCAGCAGAATCCTGATTAAGGTAATTGAAACCTATTTGGGATAGAGACAGAGTCTAGAACCAGGGTCACCATTCTGGTAGTTTCTTTTATATTGCTAGGTACTGTACAGTTTAGACTCATTGTTTCAGGCGTCACGGTAGTAGTTAGCAACTCCATCCTCTTTCAAGGGACCAAGATCCAAAAAGAAGAGAAACCCATTAAGTAGTCTGATGGTCATGTAGATAAGTTGCTTATTTGAAGAAAGCAAGTAGAATAAACAATGAAAAAAGTCACCACAGCCGATAGTATCTATTCTACATCATGGAAAATCGACAAAAATAAGAAAGAGTACTGCTGTCACTGAAAGAAGTTATAGATGCTTACGAAATTAACGAGTTTCGAACTACTCTACTTTATTCGGTACCGATATAGACCATTATAATAGAGTAAAGATCGTAATGATGATATCCAACCTCCTATTGTGAGTCGGACTTAAAGAAGAAGAAAAAAAAATCCATATTGGGTCAAATTATCTGCCTCAAAGTAGATTCATTTTCAGCTATGGTGTTCTCCATATTCTAACTTCCAGATTCGTCAGATCTTCTTCGAAACCGTCGATACAGCGAATACAAATATTTTCTGACCGTTGCGATTCCTCTATAGTGTACTGCGTGTCACTGATCACGAATAATAAGATAAGGAGACAAGTAGACTATATACCCATGAGATAATTGTCAAGGTGAAGGATAACATACATTTTACACTATCGGATTATAGCTGAGATAGCATCAGAAGGGGCTATTCTTGAGTCACTTTCAGTTAATAAACCATGCTATCAACTAATCCACAAACAAATATGTTGCAAAAGCATTGAAAGCGTGGAAACGAAAATGCAGAGGCATGCTTGGAGAGATTTGCTTGTATACATTGCAGTTTGCTGATGACCAGGTTGTTATAGCAAGCGATAAAGATGATCTGGAGTACATGGCAAGGAAATTCCAAGAAGAATATAGAAAGTGGGGACTAGAAATTAATACAGAAAAAACAAAATACCTGCCAATAGGTACCCAACTATTGCACATCACATTAGAAAATAACGAAATCATTATGTCCTGCGACCACTACACATACCTAGGAATCGTTTTGATACAACGGGGAAAGATGATGAAGAAATAAAGAGAAGCATAACACAATCCCGAAAAACAATAGGTTGTCTAAACAGCGTACTGTGGAGTCATGAAATAGGAAAAAGAAGAAAACACAATATCTACGAATCTCTTATTAAAATCAGTCTATTGTATGGAGCAGAAACTTGGCGATTAACCGAAAACAACAGCAGAAAACTGGAGGCAGTAGAAATGGACGCTTTTAGAAGATCAGTAGGAGTGTCACTCAGAGAGAGAATACGTAACGATGAGATAAGACATCGAATGGGGGTTGACGGCTCTCTAACAATAGACATAGAAATAAAACAGCTAATATGGTGACACGTCCAGAGGATGCATAACTCAAGACTCCCAAAAATAATTATGCAATGGGTACCACCAAACCGCAGAAAGAGAGGAAGACCCAAGAAATCTTAAAGAGAGACGGAGTAACGAAGGCGATGAGCGCAAGAGATCTTAGAGAGGGCCCATGGGATGATAGAGTGTCATGGAAATTAGGCATCGGACAACGTCATAAGACGTTTTAAAACCGATTGATATATATATATATATATATATATATATATATATATATATATATATATATATATATATATATATATATATATATGACAGCACCTACCTACCATGACAGCATAAGAGCGTAATAGTAAGTTTTCAAGAAACAGAATCAGAGAAGGTTATCAGACACAATAAAAATACAGAATAATTCATTATTCTACAAACTGATCTAAAACTAAATGGTATGAAAACTTTTTATCGCCGACTTTCAATGTGAAGTAATAGGACTTACTTCTGATTTTCAATAAACATTTATAAAAACTAGTTTAGTTTCTGAAATTGCTGTAATATTAGAGAATTCAATGCTAAGTCACAAAAGGCACACAACAAACTGTCATTGTTTATGATAAAACGTTCTTTCTCGAGGTTTCTCCAAACTAGAAGTAAAGCCTTTCGTTTTAAAATTTTACCCCCGTAACGTTTATTGTTGAATCTGAATCTGTCAAAAGTGTTGTATGTGTTGCTATTTCCGCAGTAAAAATCCTCACTCCGAACGGAGTGCACAAAACTAAGGATTCAATGATTTTAGTGTTTATTTTGATCCAATTATGATAACGTTCAAGGGAAAACTATTAATTAAGAAATTTAATTATATCAAAACATATTACAATGCGCCGAAGAAGGTTTTTGCATCATAATAAAAAATTTCATACATAAGGAATCATAGTGCATAAATAAAACGAATCAAACTTGTTGTATTTAATTTTAGACATGGAATGTAAATAGGGGATAGCTGTGTCAGATTATCCTTAAAGTATATTAATTTGAGTACCAATAAATATTTTTTTCCTACACTCTCACAATCGAATGCGTATTATTTTTCCATCACCGATCGAGAACAACGAAAAAATGGCACTGGATTTATAATTTCCTTTTCTAATATGTGTCGACGACTTGTATGAAACTGTTAAAAATTCTTCTAACCTTAATATGAAACGGTTAATATACAACTTTTTCTTGTTCTAAATACATATAGATTTAGCTATTTAGTTCTAACCATGACATATATAATTAGAATACTCTTTTTAATATATTAAAACATTCAACAACTTACAGATTTACTTCAATGTTATCCGGTCTGTAACTGAATGGGATTGAAGACACTTTGGATGATATTCTTCTTTCTTCGATTTACAAATGAATGGAAGTGGAGACATTCTGGAAAATATTCTTCCTGGTTCTGCTTGAAAATGAATGGAACTGGAATATAGGACGTTGCTCCGTTATGTCAAACTTCAAATGGATAAAAAAGTAGCCTGTGAATATGCTATTTATTATGAATTCAGTGTTTTGTGGTTTTTTTCTAGAATCTGTTCCTGTTGCTGTTTTTTATTATTCCATCCTTCGACTGCAATTTTTTGGAAAAAAACTCTTCATGTCGATAATATGGGATATCGCCTTCGAAGCTCCAATATATTTGAACGGTCTATTGTTTTGTTCGAAGGGCCAATGTAAAAATGAAGTGCATTTGTTCGTTGATTTATATTGAGGGTGAAAAAATATTGAAAAATAATACGCAGTCGATCGCAGAGTAGAAAACAAGTTATTGATAGCTCACGATTAATACACACACTGATGACACACTGATACAAAATTCCACACACTGATGACTTACGTGTTATCTAAGGTACCAATATTAAATGACTTCGCTTCAAATCGGGATTAAATCCTATTTTTAATCCATAAAATTAAATTTTATAAAATAAAAAGTTTTAGGTCAGGAAGATCATGCACCGACGCTATATTTATAATGAGGAAAGTGTAAGAGATATCATTGAAATTCAATAAACCAGTACATGTATGTTTTGTGGACCTTAATAAGGCATTTATATACAGATTGAACCAAATTAAAACGGAACATCCAATTTAATACATGTCTGTTTGAACTGCATTTGAAATAGTGGACCAATCTAAAACTTGGACAAAAATAAATCCATACCTGGGTATAGACACTGTATAAAATATCGTTCAACTATCTGTCTCACAACAATGTTGTTTGCGTAAGACGGGTTTGTCTAAGGAAACGATAATAGTTCAGGAAATAAAGCTCGAAAAAAGTTAAAACCTCGCAATTTTTTCGTCCTGCATGTATCCAGTTAAAATTTTAACACAAGGTAGGTGATAGCCCAAGGATCAAAATCTATAGCGAATCGAAGTGCGCTGAAGGGTTTTAGGGGTGAAAACTACCCCTAATTGTCAAAAATTATAAAATAACATATTAAACCTGAATATGGGTAAGATTTGGTTTGAATTAGTTAAATAATGATTATTTTATACTTTTGAATAGAGTTCCATCATATTTCAACCCTTAAAAAGCAACCTTTGTTAGAGATTATTGTAAAAAAATTACTAATTCTAAAAAAATGATTTCGCCTTGGATCGATTTGGATAAAAATTTGGATTTAAGCTTAATTCACCCGCTGCTTTATAGTTTATGTCATGTCGACGAACCCTGATTGTTCTTAGGGGTGAAAACTACCCCTAATTGTCAAAAATTATAAACTAACATATTAAACCTGAATATGGGTAAAATTTGGTTTTTAAATAATGATAGTTTCGTGCTTTTGAATAAAGTTCCATCATATTTCAACCCTTAAAAAGCGATCCTTATTAGAGATTAATATAAAAAAATTAGTAATGCGAAGAAAATGATTTCACCTTGGAACGATTTGCATAAAAATTTGGAATTAAGCTCAACTCACCCTCTGCTTTATAGTTTATGTCATGCCGATGAACCCTGATTGTTCCTAGGGGTGAAAACTACCCCTAATTTTCAAAAATTGTAAAATAATATTATAAATCTTAAGATGAGTGAAATTTGGTTTGTATTAGTTAAATAGTGATTTTTTTATACTTTAAAATACAAATTCATACATTTTCAACCCTTAAAAATCAATTGTTATGAAAGCTATAGGTGAAAACAATTTTTTGCCAAAATTTTGCAACTTTTCAACTTTTGAAAATCACCCTTTACAACATTGCAGGTTTTATAAACTAATTTATAAGATATAAATTGAAAAAAGTAGAATTAAATACAAAAAAATTTATCAACATAAAAAGCCACCATATATTCTTATACATTTACATAAATAGTTGAAAATATTTACATTTATAGGTAAAACAATTATAATATTAATTTTATTCGTCATCAATTACATCTTCATCGTGATCTATGTCATCCTCATCTTCAATTATTGGTGGACTATTATTGCACCCTTCAACTGAGCACCCAGAACAAGTAGAGTTACAGTATAAACCAACTTTTCTGCACCCACATGAAACACCGCATCCTTTTTTGCATTGGCAAAAAATAATTTTCAAAAAGTTCATCGAGTGCAGGTTGTTTGTTCATGCGTACGGGTAATAACAAACCATCTTTGGAATACCATCCCCAATCATTGGATTTCAAAATAAGAACGCTTAAAATTCCGAATGTATAACGCCCCACTAGCTAATATACCGGTTTTGTAGATTATTATGCTCCGAAATGTACTGTACTATACTAATGGAATTTTCCGGAAAAAAATTCACTGGTTTTTTTAACGTATTTCCTTTAATTTTTAACGATAGAGTGTTTCTTTAAAAACGATTTGTAGAGGTTTTTAAGAGCTACAAGGATCTGTGAATTAAATCTTTTTGGAACCCTTGGTTTTTAAATGGGGTGAGTTTAAAGGGCTCGAACAAGATGGTGCTTGATCGTAAATCGATGCTTTAAACGGCTATATCTCGCCAAATATTCATTGTACAACAAATCTAAATAACGGATAATTTTAGTCATTAAAAAAAGCTACAATTTGGTAATTTTTATTTTTTTCATATATTCAGTATTTTCGGGCATATTTAAAAAAAGAAGGGTAAAAAATATGAAATTGTAAATCGTTTCTCGCTTTAAGCTGTACTTTTTCTAACACAAAGCATTTTAAATGGGTCAAACTTCTTGGACGTGTTAACAATACATGTACAAAGGGAATTGCAGAAGGGTGAAGATCGATTTTAATTATGGGGGTGGTTAGGGGGTTGTTTTCATCGATTTTTTCGTAAAAAATGAGGTATTGACCTTATTTTCATCATAACTCACTTAATTTTTAAGCTAGGGTCTTTTTTATGATAGGTCTATTTATGCTCTTTAAAAAAGGTTTTGTGAGTTTTCTTCCAAAAATGCATCATTTTCCCGATATTTGACTTTGAATATTTCAAATTTGGCATTTGAAGAAAACCGCTGAACATTGATAGGCCGTATTTCGGTTCCTATTATATCGCAAAAACATTTAAAAAAATGAATTGTATTTGTCTTTTTAAAAGCTACAAATTTGTTCTCTACAATTTTTTTGATAAAATGCACCATTTTCGAGTTATTCGCGAAAAATCGATTAAAAACGTGGATTTTTTCGTCTAAAAGTTGTTACTTTCAACCGCGAATAACTTGAAAAATATCTTTTTATAAAAAAAATGTATAGTACATTTTTTGTTTAGAATCACTTTTTTAATCGAAACCTGTAGTTAAAACGTAAAAAAAAATTTCACCCCGGAGATGGGGTGGCAACCACCCCCTACGCTTTGGCGCACTTTGGTTCGATATAGATTTCGATCCTTAGGCTATTACCTACCTTCTGTTAAATTTCAAGTTAATTCACGCAGCACGAAAAAATTGCGAGGTGAAATGCTTCATTTCCTGGACTATAACTGGTTTGACTGCATAAATCGTAGATTTATGTGTAGCTTTCAATTTTTATGAGTTCAGAATCCAGCAGCCCGCTGAAATATGGGATTTTGATGATATAATTATTTGACAATCTTTTGTTGGCCAACCATCTACAGCAGAATTGAGCCGAAATACATTATATTCCTATGTTCCGAATTTATTTCGTTATTATATATATATATATATATATATATATATATATATATATATATATATATATATATATATATATATATATATATATATATCGGTTTTAAAACGTTCTCCTACGTCTTCCGATGCCTAGTCGCCATTCACTTCGGTCCATCCAAAGGTCTTTATCTAATTCTCTTTCTCTCATACTTCGATTTATGCCTTCTCTCCAACTAAGGCGGGGTCTTCCTCTTTTTCGTCTACCATGAGGGGTCCACGTTAGGATTTGTTTCGGGAGTCGTTCTTCGGACATTCTTTGTACGTGTCCATACCATCTAAGCTGTTTGGTACTAATGTCATCTACTATTGTGTGTTTCACATTCATTATTTCCCTAATTCTGTTGTTGGTTACCCTTTCTAATCTTGATTTTCCTGCTGAGCGCCTCCAGAAATCCATTTCTGTTGCTTCAAGTTTTCTCTTGTATCTTTCTTTTATTTGCCATACTTCACTGCTGTAAGTGATTATATTCTTAACAATTGTATTGTATATTCTATGTTTGTTGTTGTTTGATATTGCCTGGTCCCACAGTATGCTATTGAGAAAGGTAATTGCTTTTCTTCCCTGGTTGTTTCTTTCTTCTATCGTCCGGTCTACGTTTCCTTCTTCTGTGATGGTCATACCCAGGTATTTATATGCGTCGCAATGTTTAATAATTTCGCCATTCCCCAGTGTAAGGTCCTGCTGTGTCCCACCGATACACATATATTCGGTCTTTTTTATGTTTATTTCCAAACCACCTTTTTTGTACTCCTCTATTAATTTCCTTGTCATATATTCTATATCATCGTAGTCTTGCGCTAGTACAAGTTGGTCGTCTGCAAATGACAAAGTGTATATTGTATTGTTGTTGATCGGTAATCCCGTGTTTTTGCATTTGCGTTTCCAAAGTTTTAGAGTTTGCTCGAGGTAGATCTTAAATAATGTCGGTGAAAGGCAGCACCCTTGTTTTAGGCCTTTGCTAATTTGGAATCCTCTCGATAGCCCGTTTCCAACTTTCACCCTTGCTGCAGTTTTGGTATACAATTGTTTCGTCGCTGTTATTAAATTTGCGCTTATATTGGTTTTCTCTAATGCTTCCCATAGTTTGTTTTGTGGGATGCTATCATACGCTTTTCTCAAGTCCACATATAACAGATGCACCTCCTGGTTGGTCTACCGTTGATCTCCCTGTCCGGAATCCTGCCTGTTCTTCAACTTCTATATCTTTATATTCGTTTTCGATTTTATTTTTAATCAGTTTTCCGTATATTCGGCTGATCGAGTTCGTTACAGCGATGCCTCTGTAGTTGTCACATTGATCCCGTCTGCCTTTTTTATGTATGGTGGACATCCATGATGTCTTCCATTCTTCTGGGATTTCCGCTCCGTTGAAAGAGTTTAGCCAGGTTTTCATATAATTTTGTTGTGCCATATTTTATTAGTTCAGCTGGTATGTTCCCTGGTCCTGGTGCTTTGTTATTTTTTAAAGACTTACATACTTCTTCTACTTCTTTTGTTGTTATTCGTAATGGTGAGGCTAAGATATTTACGTTGCTGGTATCACTGTTATTTAAAAATTCCGCTCTGTCCGAGTTTTTTTAAAATATTCGTCCCATTGATCCGGTGTGATTGATGATATTATATCTCTTTTCTTTTCCCGTCGTAGCGATTTTATTACTAATACTAATTTAATACTAATACTAATAAGGCATTTGATCGGGTCAAATTAAAAGACATTATCAATTTATTGTACACAAGAGAGATACCTCTAGGAATAATTAAAACGATCGAAAATATCTACCAAAACAACATAATACAAGTAAAAGTAGAAGAAGGGTTAACTGACCCTATTGAAGCTGGCAATAGGATAAGACAGGGTTGACATTGACATGGTTATGGATGAAATAATAGAAAAAGTAATAACTAATAAACAAGGATACCAAATGGAAGAAAAACAGCTTAAAATAATTTGCTATGCTGACTACGCAATACTACTCTCTCAGAGTAAAGACGATTTACAACGTAGGATGCACCAATTTAATATAACCGCCAGAAAATTTGACATGTTAATTTCCCAAAAAAATACATGGTTATAACATCAAATTTGCTAAAGATGGAGCTGGAAGCTCAGATAATTAAAGTGATAAAGGTTAAATATCTAGGCATCATATTATCTAGCTACGGAAAGCTCGAAACAGAAGTGGAAGATCAAGTAAATAGAGCAAACAGAGCCCCAGGTTGCCTGAATGAATCGATATGGAAAAATAAAAATATCATGAAAAAAATGAAAGGCAGAATTGACAAAAGAGTCATCAGACTAATAATAACATACGCGGCAGAAACACGACCTGACGCAGAGAAGACAAAAAGGATAATAGAAATAGCAGAGATGAAAACATTTAGAAAAATTGATAGTAAAACACTATGAGACAGAGCTAGAAGTACATATATACGACGTAGATGCAAGGTGGAGAACATCAAAAACTGGGTAAAAAATAGAAGAGTAGAATGGAACGAACATATTAGCCAACGGATAACAAATGGAGTAGTAAAGACAGCAAGAGACAGTTCCCTAATAAGGCGCTCAGTATGAAGACGATCAATAAACGATGAAACGACAAGTTACTGGAGGCACATTGAAAAACAGAGAGAGTCATGTCTACATACAAAGAAGAAGAAGAAAATGAAAATTATCACGTGCGTTTCTTTTCCTTTATTCAGTATAGTGTCTCGTATATAAAATTTATTGGTATGTAATAAAAATGTTTCTCAGCGTATTGCAATATGTTTGATATAATTTAAATTTCAAAAAGGTAAAAATTAGGCTAATGATGTAAAATTACATTAACTTGATTAATCAACACTTACCTCCGAAACATTACTATAGAGCACATCATCCGGCCTGTAAGCAACATATTTGCTAAGTTCGCGATGTTTAGATTGCAATTTCGTCTGCAAAACTTCTATCTCTTTACAGTAATCATGAACAGTCTCCTTCTTATCACTATAAATTTGATTAAGACTAACATAACACAATCTTAAGACGTCGAACATCTTTATAGCCTCTAAACAGTAATTCCTCTTAAGAGTCTTCTTAGCAAGAGGATCAATCGAGGAAAGCTTGGAATTGAATTTTGCTTTTAAGTAACTAACACTTTGGTATAAACAAGAAATGGTTAAAATAAACTCATCGAGCTCTAAAATATTCTCCAGTTGTTGAAATTTCAGGAACGAGTATTTTATTTTGTCTAAGAGGCCAGTTAGCTCAGGATGAGCGTCGGAACTATGAACATCTTGAAGTTTCTTTAGGATATTTTGCACCAGATCGTTAGTCTCATTCTCAGTGGTTATCTTAAGTGAAAGAGCTAGTTCTTGTAAAAATTTGGTGTATACCTTTGTGATATTTTGTTTCTCACACCACCTAAAACAAAAAAAAAATAGAAATGTGAAACAGGATTAATTTTAAAAGTGATGAATTGTTAAATAATACGCATTTACTCGTTAACTGAAATAACTAATGTATAGTTTATAATGTATAATGTATAGTTTAACCATGTAATGTACAGGGTAGAGCATAAACCTAACATATTTTTAAATTTGTAGTAATCCATAGGTTTATTGCTGTTTAGGAATATATACTTTCAATCTTTTAATACACAAAACGCAAAAGTCTAAGGATATTTTAATAATTTGACAATACCAATGACAGAAATTTCATGACCATATAAATTTGCTTGTACTATAATTGTTGATACAGAACACTCACTTCTTATCAAAAAAAAATTTAAAACTGTACACACAATACGTGTTTTAGAATGTTTTTTATAAGGGACAAAAAAATCGACATTTTTATGTTTTGTTTATTTTTAATTTTAGTCACTTTATACCATTCTTGGTTAAAAAGTAAGTTCAAGATATTGTATTTTACCATGCAACGACAACATTTAACGTTGGACGAGATGAATAGAGCCGTGGGCCTCCTTCAAGCTGGTATGCGACAAAATCAAGTTGCTAACCAGCTGGGTGTCTCGCAAAGCGTCGTAAGTCGTTTGTGGCGTCGGTTTGAAGACACTGGGAGTCCAGGCGAGCAACATCCAGGACGTGGTCGCTCTACAACCGTCGCTCAAGACCGATATTTAATTTTAAATGCCAGAAGGCAGCCAACAATCATAGCACCCGAGCTGGTTAATGAATTACAACTTGCACATAATGTAACAATTAGCAGCAGTACTGTGAGAAATCGTCTCCATGAAGCCAATCTTCATAGTCGGCAACCACTGAGATGTCCACCTCTATCTAGAGGCAATCGCGCTGCAAGATTAACCTGGTGTCAAGAGTTTCTGAATTGGACTGACCATGAATGGGCCACAGTTTTGTTTAGTGACGATTCTAGGTATGGATTTCTTCCAGATTGTCGTCGGACAAGAGTTTGGAGACGACCCGGAAATGGGGAACGATTACGACATCTTCAAGAAGTGTATGCATACAGAGGTGGTACATTAATGGTATGGGGCGGAATCATGATTAACGGAAGAACTGACCTCATTTTCCCACGTGGCTTTCTCACAAGTCAGCAATATTTGGACACTGTTCTTGAACCTGTTGTGCGCCCCTTTGCTGCTGCTGTTGGAGAAAATTTTTACTTTATGCATGATAACGCTCGACCACACGTTGCGCATATTGTAACAAACTGGTTGGATAACGAGGGTATTGATGTATTGCCGTGGCCAGCACAATCACCGGACTTGAATCCCATTGAGTATGTATGGGACATGCTCCAACGAAGAGTTACTTCACATATGGGTAATATCTACAATGAGTTTCAATTAAAAGAGCTTCTGAGAGAACAATGGGCACAACTACCTCAAGCAGACATTAACAGTGTGATTCGAAGCATGAACAGTAGATGTAGAGCTGTGATAAACCAACGTGGTGGCAATACTTTATTTTAAGTTTATATTTCGTATTTTTGACATTTTATGGTGGTATGTGAAACATGCGTGATTTGCAATTATTTTTTTTTTGTTCCAATTTTATGTTTTTTTTGCAATTTATGGTTTTTGACATAATAAACAACAATTTAAACTACAAATTTTGTATTACTTTTTTTAAGTTTATTACAGATAAAGAAAATACGTCTATTCATAAAAATATCCCTAGACTTTTGCGTTGTGTGTATTTGTGATACAGATGACAGCAGTTGTGGTTAAAATAATGAAATATTAATAATCATCACTGACTGTAAAAGCTGACAACTTTTTCACATTTTGTGAGTCAATTTAAAAATCATTAAACGTATTGTATTTCTAAACATAATTTATGTATTTTTACCTTGTTTAAGCATCTGTTGCATACATGCAACATACCACATGTTATAAAAAAATAACTGTTTTATATGTTAGATTTCGCGTTTGTTATAATTTTTTTTTCGATTTTTCAGGGTAATGGATGAAAAAAAAAAGAAGGTGCCTTGCTTAAAAGTGAGAGTATTTGGTTAAAAATACGTAAGACATAAGATCAATACTCGTCTAATTAGTAATGAAGATAATCAAGATAGTGATTTTACCATTTTTATTAAATGATACTTCCTCTGGGATGATGGGACTTCATCAAAATGGCCGATCTGGTATCTTCTGTCAAATATTTTTTGAGTCAATTCAAAAATAAAAACAGAATACACAAACACAAAAAACACATACAATATATTGTATTTATACACATTTTTATGGATAAAATGAAGTAAGTATAACTTGTTTCTTGCGTCTAACACAAGTATGATTAAAATTGTTACCATAATTTAATTTCTAATTTTCTAATTTTACGTATCAGTTGCATACATGCTAATGTTACATTTTATAACTTCTGTACATATATTACATTTCGCGTTTCTTTTATCAATTTTTGCATTTTCATGGTAATAGGTAACAAAAAACAAAGGTGCACTGTTTAAGAATTAGAGTATATGGCTAAAAAATTATTTAAAAAGTAAATGAGGGTCTAATTGGTAATGAAGATAATAAAATAGGAATTTTGAAGATTTAATAGTTTGACACTCTGCATGATGGGAGTTCATCAAAATGCCCAATGTGGATGTAAGTAGTTTGTTTGTCACATTTTGTTGCATATACAGGGTGTCCCATAATTAATTGGACATCAGCTAATGGGTAACTGACATTAAAATAAAGCGTTTGAGCTCAAACTGCTTAGGCAAAATATTGCTAGTTTTCGTTCTACAGAGTGATTCTTTAATATTTTTTTATATTATTTCTAGAGATATAGTAAAAACTATTCAACCAATTTAAGTGAAATTTATTATCTTGCTATTATTTAGTATACTTAATATGAAAATGATTTTAGTTTTACCATTGACACTATGTGGCGTCACCTACTACATACATACTAATTGGTTCATTAATGTGGCCATAATTTTTTTGTCCGCCCTGTAAAAAGCTTCTAGGAAAAAACTATGAAATAACACTCAATTCTACACAAAACAGGTATTCTTGTTTCAAATCAAAAAAGTACACCGTTTTCAAAATAAACTTATTTTTTAGAGACGTGCATAAAATGAAAAAAAATTACAAAAACTTATGTAAATTCAAATATTGTTCAAAAGGTTTTTAATACCAGTGAATATTAAATGTATTAGTAGCAGATAATTTTTATAAACAAAATGCATATGATTGAAACAATTATTTTTATTAAACTTTTACAAACTAATAAATTTAAAATAAATCAGAAATTAAATTAAATTACATTAAATACAAGTGACTTTGGTAGCCCCACAAGTGAAAGTCTAGGGAATTTAGTTCGGGACTGCCTGCTGGCCATGGGTATACATTACCTCTGCCAATCTAGGCTATAATGTTGTGGTGCACTATCATGCATGTACCAAGAGTTACGTCTCAAATTTAAAGGTATGTCTTCTAAAAGAGTTGGTAAATCTCTCAAAAAATTTAGATACTTTACTCCGTCAAGCCTAGTTGGTAATTTAAATGGTCCTACAATACAATCCGCAAATATGACACACCAGATATTTATGGAACACTCATGTTGAAAATAATTTTCTTGAAATGCATGAGGATTTTCTGTCGCCTAGGTATGGCTATTGCGCCAGTTAAACACACCTCTTCTAGCAAATGTGGCTTCATCGGTAAATAAAATTTTATTATAAAACATTAGATCGTCTAAATGCCACCCTATCATAAACTGACTAAATCGGAGCCATGCTGGAAAATCCTGTGGTAAAAGATTCTATACTGAAGTAAAACGATACGGATACAGATTTTCTGTCCGTATTATTCTTGACACTGTAGATTTGCTTATACCCGTGGCCGCAGAAACAAGCCTTGTACTGGTTTCTGGATCTTCTGCAACAAGCACAACAATTTCATCCTCCATATCCACATCAATTACTCTCGGTCTTCCAGCATTCCTGTTTTTGGGATGAAATGACCCTGTTTCGCCTAATCTTTCGAACAATGATCTAATAGTTTTATAGTTTGGTTGCCTTCTATTCGGATACAGTTCTAAATAGCGTTGAGCTGCTTTACAAGAATAAAAATTTTCCTGGGCATACAAACAGATCATATCGCGCATTTCTACATTAGAAAATTAACTATGAAAATTCACGTGGCATTATACCTTTTGACAAATAATGGACTGCACTTTGACAACTAATAATAAATAAATTCGTAATTACGTCTTGACTTTGCCATTAAGTTCAAAGCATACTTGTTTTGCAAAAAATTAAATAGAGACATGCATCATTAACAAAATACGTTTATTTCGAAAACGATGTACTTTTTGATATGAAATAAGACTAGGTACCTTTTTGTGTAGAATTAAATGTTAGTTCATGTTTTTAAAGTTGTACTTCTTTAGGTGCAATTGGGAAACCGTTGAGAGTGAATTTTTATAAAAATGACAGCATAAAGTACCTACGCGCTCCCTGGCAGTATAAAGTTAGTTGCTAAATATTTGAATTACGTACGCATCAATGCAAATAAAGAAAAAATATAATTTATAATTTTTGTATCTTTGAATTTGTCTTTGTCGAAAATATAGATAATAAAATATGATGAAAAGATGATTAAAAGGCAATCTTAATATTATTTGTAGATATAATCTGTCAAAAATACTTATTTTAGTATGAATATTACAGCCATAGCACACTGGCTTACACCAGTTGTCGCTTGAAAACAGAAGTAAAGCAGTGTCAACTAGGGTCAAGCTTTAAATGGTCGACCGCTTAGGAACATGTCATGTTATTGCCTTGCTTACTTTTTTTTTTATTTTCGGTATTTGTAAGAAAATTTTTAGGAAACTTGTAAGTATTAAAATTAGTTTAATATTTAAATAAAACACATCTAAACTCTTTAAAATATATTTATTTCGTTAAAATCATATAATAGAAGTATAACTTCTTACCTGCGTACAAAGTACACACATATTCTTTTTTTTATAATAATAAACTCGCACTGCACTTTGACAACAAATAGTAAACAAATTCGTACTTACGCCTTGACTTTGCCATTCAGTTCACAGTATACCTAGGTATATCTGCTTGTTTTGCGGTGTACTTTTTTGATTTGAAACAAGAGTACCTTTTTTGTGTAGAATTGAATGTTATGTCATGTTTTTTTATTACTATAATGTTTATACAGGCCAGACAAAAAAATTATGGCCACATTAATGAACCAACGTTATAGCAGGTGGCGCCACCTAGTGTCAATGATAAAACTAATATTATTTTCCTATTAGGCATATTAAGTAATAGCAAGATACCAAATTTCACTTAAATCGGTTAAATAGTTTTCAATATATCCCTAAAAATAATATAAAAAATAATGAATCACCCTGTAGATCGAAAAATAGCAATATTTTGTATAAGCAATTTGAGCTCAAACGCTTTATTTTGATGTCAGCTATCACCCATTAGCTAATGTCGAATTAATTATGGGACACCCTGTATGTTACATTTCGCGTTTCTTATAAATAAAATTATTACATTTCTGGGTAATAGATAACAAAAAATGAAGGTATACTGTTCAAGAATTAGAATATTTGGTTAAAACTCTGTCAGACAGGATAAATAACCGTCTAATTGGTAATGGAGATAACAAGATAGTGATTTTGACGATTTTCATTAGCTGACACTCTGTATGATGTGAGTTTATCAAAATGGCCAATATGTACTCCAAGTCCATGTGCATAGACCATGTGTATGTTACCCTGCATTCAAAAATCATTACAAGTTGTACGAAGAAGCAACTGACATATAAATTGCCTAATAGTACAGGTTTTACCTTTAGACCTTTATTAAATATAATAAATTCTGTATCCGTTTATGTTCCAATAACACTCAAAACTGTTTCAGTAACTTCTGTACAAATTAATTACTCTGTGCATATTTTTTTGACCAAATATATTAGGTGATAATAAATATTTTTTACTTTAAAATAGTGTACCCAAAAAAGCTCTGTAGCAAACATGCAATACAAAAAAAAATGAAAAAAGAATATTTGTCAATAAACAGAGTTTTAAACATTTTTTGTGATTATATTCTTAAAAATCTATCAAATGAAATTTTTTAATCGAAAACACAAATTTGCACATTATAGGACTAAAAGAAACTTAGTCATATTTATTATATAAAATGCTATACAGGACAAACATAGACAAAATAGAAAAACGTGCGTTTGAGCATAAATATTCCAGAGCAACAACATTAAAGATCTGAAAGTTGTAAATAAAAACTTACTAATCAAATATAATTTATTAAGAATATATACTTATAAATTAATACTTACATAAATGAATAATCCTTGTCGGATAACTGATATAAATTACCCCAAAGCGTGAGATTCAAAACATCGTGTTGTTTCATTAGATGTCTAAAATTACCAAGAGTTATTCTTCCCAAATCTTCCACACCTTTGGCATTGATCAACAAATTACTTAACAGGAAAGTAATTTTAGGACCAAACTCATTTATCTCTTTCTCTTCGTCTTCGCCCAAAAATTTGGAGGGTTGTGCAGAGGGCGACAGCATAAGGTACTGGTAGTAGTGCCGGTACATTTCGTACGATAATCGTGGATCTTTTGTTCTATGGTACAATACTAGAGTACCACATAACTCTGTAGGTATGAGTACATTTTTGGTAAGCGGCATGTCACGTGTGGTAGAAATATTATGTCGTATTTGTAAGTGCATTAAATGATCTAGTAATGGTACAAGTTGTAATTCAAATTTGGTGCACGGTTCAAGATTGTGAGAATTAATTTTGATGCTAATTTCATTTATTTGCTCAATCTTTTTATCAAAATCGTTAAACCCGTAGTCTAATCCTGCTTTGAACTCTACCAGAGAAGATCTTAAACCTTTATTTCCATTGAAGGAGTTAAAAATATTCAAAACATCATTTCCTTTACGACTAGAATTGTAACGTTCACTTATCTCGTTGAATTTATAGATAATATCATAGTGTTCTTTGCTTGTATAAGGAGGAGGTCTATTGCTCGATTTCTGATAGTTTTTGCCCAGTTTATGCATAATCGAAAACTGTTTATCTAATTTACTATTTATTTGCTTTAGAATATCTTCTAAGCTTTCTAGTACTGGCAGATTTGTAATCTTTGAAACGGCCTGCACAGAAAATTTATAAAACCATCTGTAGTGTACAGGAAGTTCAGCAAAAACCTTTTGTAGCTGTTTTTGGTCCACATCTACGGAATAATTAAAGTGAAGAAGTTCTACCAACTTAGATTTCCAAAAAAGCATGTAAATCAAATCTATAATATCGTGATTATTAATATTTTCTGTCATATTCACAACAGTTATTAAAAAATCGTTGTAGGCTTTAGTTAGATTAGTAAAATTTTGAATAACAACATCGCCAAAGCGGTCTTCAATTAAACCGTGTTGTAAATATCGAGAATATTCAACTAGAGTTAGCTTGCTTCCTTTTTTTGGTTTAATAAAATTCAATTTCTTGCCATCGAACTCTATTCTATTTCCAGAAATATTAGATAAGTTGGTATTTTCTAACAAAGTATCAACACTGAAGAACAAAGGCAACATTAAGGTGTTGCTTTCAAAAGTATCTTTCGATGTAGATATTTCTGGAATCCAGTTGTGGTCAATGGGCAAACTTAGGGCAGTTGAACTCCTCTGGCATATATACAATAGCTTATTTGTTATATTTAACAGCAAATTTTGCAATGGTGGAGTTAAATGTTGAATAGATTTAATTTTTGCTTGTAAATAGGAATGCCGAACACTTATATCTTCCAAGGAAGTTGTAGAATAAAAGCAAAAGAGCAAATGTCCAAGTTTAACGTCTACATCTGCGCAAGTTTTGACTACATTCTCTAAATAATCAAAAAGCAAGACAGACTGTTGTTTAATCTTCTCGATAGATGAATTCAGAGATATTTCTCGTGTTTTAAGTGTTGCATTTGAGTCAAAACAAGCTGGGACTGTACCGGATTCGGTATTAAGTAATTTAGTGATTTCCTCGCTTATAACAGTTTCAAAATTAGTGCAAGTAAATTCACAGGGTGACCTAGTTTTGTAATAAATTTCCAGTATTGTACTTGTAAAAGTCTCTTTGCTATCTACACCGTATTTTAGTTGCTGAGCTGCTAAAGTTGAGACTTGAATTAGCTCGTTTACATTTGGTCTTTCGCCTATGATGAGTTCGGAAATAAAATTGTGTAGTTTTATTAGCATTTGTGCATGGAATGAGCTTAGTCCTTCTAGCTGGATTAAACTACTTCTGTCGATGTCATGTGAGCGTTGCAGTTCTCCTTCGTTTAATAGGTAGATTTCTATGCCTCTATTTCTCATAGCCCTAAAATTTAAATGGTACATTTAATTTTAGAAACACCAAAATTAGAATTAAATCTATGGCATAAAGAGGATTTTTTAACTAATTCTTACAATATACATTCGGAATAATCGATAATAATACATCGAATTAGGACACAACGGGTACGGCACAATAAAATATACAATCATTTAAGAACTTAGCCTTTTTTACGCGGGTTAAGGAAGATATACACAAGACACAATCCCTTCTATAATAGATAGTAGTTTAGAATGTATGCCCAATAAAAACCTCCATTTGTAGAGAAGGATATGATGGAAAATCCATGTGGCAGTACTTCAGCCTCATTCGCTCTCCATCACATCTGCTCCAGTCTAAACTGCAACATTCTGGTCCAGAAAGATCAATTTGGATTCAAAAAAGGAAGAAATTGTAAGTCAGCTGTAACTGGCAAGATTAATTAGTTAAGCAAAAATCGATTTTAACAGGAATAGAAGAAGCGAAATGGCTACATAGAAAAAGTCTATGACACAGTTTGGAAAGAAGCTATATCTTCAAGATATAGAGACTAAGATTACACTCATACCTTGTCAATATATGTGATGTATACATAACCAGCAGAACTTTTTAGGTAACAGCAGACCAGAAGATGTCTAGGATGTAAGTAGTTTACGAAGGGATTTCTCAGGGTAGCATGATATCGCCGTTATTACATATTTTTGTTTCAGACCTGACCACTGATGACGAAACTAACATGACGGTATACGTAGATGACACAACAATCTACACAGCATCAAAGGTTCCCAGAATAATAATCGGAAGATGATGAGACATTCTTTTTCTGAGTTTTCAATCAACAAACCAACAAAAGAAAATATAATCCAAGTAGATGTCGTCAAGTGTCTAAAAGTCCACCTCGACACAAGAAATCAAGATTAATGACAGAGTAAGAAAATCTAATTACATCAAGCTAACGTTAAAGCCACGACTTTGTATGCACATAGATCCAATATGAAATTACGCAGCAGAGACCAACTGGAAGAAGTTAGACAGAATAAAGGCGGCGCGTTACACTCATCGATGGATCCCAATGACAGAATACAGTGCAACCATCCGCGTAAGGATCCAGTATACACTATTGAGGGAAAAGACCAGCAAATTCTATCACAAGGGTACAAGAAGACTGCCTTCTAAAAACTACAGACATCTTCACAAACAAGAGGGTGTAACGATTGTACAGGCGATTATTAACAACAACCAAGAAGAGATGTAGGTAGAGCGCCGAAAAAGTAACTACTGAAACAGACGTTTAAAAGCTCAGCGGTAGTAGATTCCGGAACTCGAAACCGCATATAGAGGTTGGTGATAGAGGCAGTAAGGCCATAAAAGAAAAGAAGATCGAGAACAAAATATATTTTTGATTATATAAATGGTTAGGTAGGGCAACAAACTTTTTTATTTTTTCATTCTTAGTTTTTATTTTTTACGTTTGATCGAGAGTGGCGGCTGCACTCAGCATTTGTTCTTTCTAGTAGGAGCGGCTGCTCCTATAATAAAACTCGCCAACCTACACGGCCAGCGTAGCATTTGAAGCCCAATTTCCCACAAAAAGAAAATGATAAATGAGAAAACAGTTCACGCTTTGCTTTACAAAAAAACTATCCAAGTGTGTAAAAAAAATCGTGTCCTTATTTAACAGCTTTATAGAAATTGACTTCATTTGTGGCAAAATTCAAAAATTGCATACAAAAGCTGCATTCTAATACCTATTAAAAAACCTGGGAAACCAGAAAATTGCAGTAGATCATATAGACCAATATCCTTAACCTCTTGCTTCCTAAAGACGTTAGAAAGATTAATAAAAAATAGAATCGAACATTGGTTAGAGCAAGAACATATCCTCCCAAAATCTCAGTATGGATTTCGCAAATCGAAATCAACCCAAGATGCCATAACTGCCTTAGTCTCATCCATACTAATAAACTTTACTGATAATATGTATACTATGACTGCTTTTGTTGATGTCTCCTCTGCATTCGATACCGTTAACTTGGACATTATGCATACAAAGCTATTAGACATTGGCTTCCCCATCACCATAGCTAGCTTTCTGAGGACATTGTACACTAATAGATCAACTGTCTTAAAAATCAACCATTCCATCTCTCCACCACGTCTTACAAATATAGGACTTCCACAGGGTAGCATATTAAGCCCAATACTATTTATTTTATATAATATGGATATAGAAAATTGTATTAATAGCCCAACAAAAATTATTCAATATGCTGATGATGTAGTAGTTTACACAGCCCACAAATCATTGGATATATGTAAAAATAATTTTGATCTCTCAATTAAAGCTGTTCTTAATCACTATGAAAATATTGGTTTAGAAATATCAGAATCTAAAACAGAAATTTGTATTTTCTCTAGAAAACATAAAATTCCACAAGGTCATCTGGAAGTAGGTCAAATTCGATTCCCTATTAAAAATTATATAAAATATCTCGGTACTTATTTAGACAGAAAACTTCTATGGAAGGATCAAATTCATCAAGTCATAAAAAAGTCTGAAAATGCAATGAACATTCTAAGAGCCTTTTGTAGAACTAACTGGGGCACTGATCCAAATGTAGCACTTTTATTTTACCGTACTATGATTCGTCCCATTTCCGATTACAGTTGTCATTTGTATGGAACTGCCGCAAACACACATTTAAATAAATTAGAAATACAGAAAAATAAATGCCTTCGGCTTTGTCTTGGATATTTGAATTCTACACCTGTTAATATAATGGAAGTTGAGGCGATAGAACCACCTCTGAAATTTCGACGGGGTTTTTAAGTGATAAATTCATTACTAGAGCCATAGGGAAAAATACTAACTATCTACAGGATATTCATATTTTATCAATTTTAGATCAAACTCATAAATATTGGACAAAGAAAAAATGTTCTCTTCTGGTAAATAGTTACTTGAGGATATCTCAATACCGACATACTTTCTATTCGTATAAAAATCAAGTTTCACCTATGTATTCCCATATATTAGAAGAGCTTTTCTCAAAACATATTAATACCTTTCTTATGGAAAGTAATTTAGATCCAGTCGCTTTTCAATCATTTACACAGCATAAATGGCCAAATTATCAGTTTTACTTTACAGACAGATCTAAAGTACAACACAAAGTAGGATGTGCATTAATTAATATTCAAAGTGGATTTAAAAAATTATTGAAATTGCCAGCTGAATCATCAATATACACTGCTGAAATGACAGCGATTCTTCTTGCATTAAGGCATATACATAGTAACGAACCCTGCAGCTGCATAATATTTACAGACAGTAAGAGTGTCGTCGACAGACTAACAAACGTACATAGGTCCAAACAACTAAATCATATAGCACTAGAAATTATGACTATTTACAATAAAATTACAAATTTCGGGAAAAACATTATTATATCATGGATAAAGGGACACGCGGGCATTAAGGGCAATGAAATAGCAGATAGCCTAGCCAAATCTGCCCTAGACATAGGCGGAGAAGCTCCCTTGAACTTACTCCCCTTTTCAGACATTGATATAATTAGTAAAGGGCATAAAAAGAAAAATGGCAAACACATTATCGAAACACGAGAACTGGAAATAATTACAAACAAATGCAGCCTGAAATACCCATAAAAAGATGGTTTCATACTCTATCAAATCGCCATTTCATAAGGGTTATAAACAGATTAAGATCTAATCATGGTCTTACCCCCCTTCATATGTACAAGTTGGGTCTCGCGGAGTCACCTAATTGCAAGTGTGGAAAAGAAGGTAACCTATTACATATTTTCCTTGAATGTTCCCATGAATCAGTAAACATAAACAAATTTTATGATAATCTTATTACATTGAAAATTCCACTTCCCGTCTACCTGAACAATTTGATTTTCTCCAGAGATATCAATATATTAAAATCAATTTACGAACATTCCAAAAACTGTAAATATAAATTGTAGCTTAAAACTAACCCTTATATTTAAGTAAATATTGTATTATAGCAGAAATATATATATATATATATATATATATTTATATATTTATATATATATATATATATATATATATATATATTTATATATTTATATATATATATATATATATATATATATATATATATATATATATATATATTTATATATATATATATATATATATATATATATATATATATATATAAAGAATTAAAAAATAATAAAAAAGAAGATGTAAACCTCCGAGATGTTGAATCGGGTTATGTCTTCGCGCAGGAAAAAAAAAATAATTATTAACAATGTAATTAATATAATTAAAAAATGTAATTTATTAACAATTGCACGTTAGATTGTATGGATGATTGTATGTTTATTCCTCTAACTGTAAAAAATTCCTCCGATTGTTAAAATTGTTTATCTTTAAATTTGTCTGGCTAATTAGCTCGGCCAAGGCCATCAAACTAAAAAAAAGCTGCACTCTTTAGATTTAAAACACATTTGAATTAATTTTTACCGTCGAGTCGATACAAATTTAATTTAAAATTGATTTCGCGCGCGTAACTGACATTCAAAATCGCCGGTCTCTTCAAGCATTGTTTCTGAGAGATCATGCTACACAAAAAATGCTAATAAACATTTTTGTTGTGTTTGTTCAAAATTATTTCAGCTACATTTATTGTTTGGAACATGTTTCTACATCGTACAGATTCTTGGTAAATCGATTTTTTCCGATTTCCTCCCTTCTAGGGAGGGTTTAAGGTGGAAACTAGGGAGTAGAAGTAGCGAACTTTTTTGCATATTTTTGGGATCCCAAAACTAATATTCGAAGCAAAATTCAGCTTGCTGCTCTCGTTTTTAGAGATCACATTTCTCTATATAAGTTTTAATATTAAAAATTGCATTATATTACGGAGCTAGTAGCTAAAGTCATGTCATATTCGTCGGGAATACCACCGATCCAATATAGAGAGGAGCTAATCAAATAAGCGTACATAGTATTGATATAATTTCGGCCTCCTTGCGGTAAAATATTCTATGAAATGAAACACATTGATATCGAAATTTATTAGTTAATATGACCAAGCTGTTGTTTCTCATATTGTGGCCAAAAAACTGACAAAAGTAGATAATAAAAAGCTTCTCGTTCACAATACTTAACTAAGACCACGTTGATTAACTGATGAGCTTCATTGGGAGTGGGTAAGGATATAAATGATAGAAAAGTACAGTTCAAAGACAAATAGATAAAGGATAAACGATAAACGTTTGACAAAGAAAAACAATAAAAACAGGGAATACAGCTAAACTGCAAAACAAAATGGGCGCCAATGAGTTTTAACCTGAAACTCATGAAGGAACTCAAGAATTAATAAGTTAAACAAACATTTTTAACATTTCGCATCAGAAACACCGACATCAGAAAACATATCAGTAAATTATCAATAAAAATCCCACAAACCCACAAACTGTACCAAAGGTTACATATTCAATAATATACTTTAAAAGAGTTATATCGTCTCTAAACAAAAATAAAATAATAAACCTCAAAAAATAGTTTATCATTACTTAAAAATTTTATTAATAAATACATATTAATAAAAAAAGATGATGACACATATTGTCACCAATAATCTTAGACTTAAAACAGAGTATAGTCTTAAAATAATTTAAATATTAATTAAAACTTTAATCTCTTAACATAAAAAATATTAATCAAATAAATATTTGACTGCAGCCTAAACGAATCTCATCGGCCATAGTCTCCTTTATTCTAATATTACCGTTACAAAGAAAAACAGGAATTTCCATAATTCCTATACTTAATTAATTATTCATGAAAATGGCTTATAAAAATTTAAATTCTTTAAAAAAAGTTCGGTAAAATGAAATAGAAATAGGTAAGTTACCCCTTACCCCTTAAAACCAAAAGTCTGGTTCCGCTACGTTGATGATACATTTATCATCTGGCCCCATGGTCAACATACCCTTTCTCGCTTCCTAGATCATCTTAACTCACAACATTGTGTAAAAGGAGTATAAAATTCACAATGGAAGTAGAAAATAATCGGTCCCTTCCCTTTCTCGATGTGTTAGTCACCTCCAAGCCCAATGGCCGATTGGGTCACTCTGTTTATAGAAAAAAGACTCACACGAATCGTTACCTACATGCTTCATCACACCACCATCCTGCCCAAAAGAATTCTGTGATCAACTCTCTCATCCATCGGGCCATTTCGATTTTTGAACCTGACAACCTTAGAGAAGAACTTGGCCATCTGCAAAAAACCCTTGTCGCCAACGGTTACTCCAAGTCCACAATTCAAAATATTACACACCGACATCTACATCCCCCTTTACACCCTAGGACGACAAATTCAGAATCTTCGGGTAATACTCCTGTGGCTTTCCTTCCGTATATTCGAAGTGTCACTGATAGGATTGGCAAAATTCTTCGCAAAGAAGGTATCAGGACCACTTTTCGACCACCCAAGACAATCTCACAATATCTACCCTCTCCTAAGGACCCATTACCGCCCCTATCTTCCTGTGGTGTCTATTCTATTCCTTGTTCACGTGGACATGTGTATATTGGCCAAACTGGTCGTTCCGTCAAAACTCGGATTCAAGAGCATCAAAAATGCATTCGATCAGGTCTTTTCTCCCATTCTGCAGTTGCAGAACACTGCCAAGAAAAAGGTCATTCCATATTGTTCGAAAAAACCCATATTATTTCTAAGAGCCCCTTCTTTTATTCCAGGAAAATCCGCGAATCTCTAGAGATCCGAAAAAATCCACATAATATCAATCGAGAGGAAGGATACTACTTGTCTCCCATCTGGAATCTCAGTCTAGAGCCGCCGTCCGGTCCCGCTACCACGGTGCAGCCACATGATTGGCCAGCGCGCGCTGCTTGACGTTCGCGCCACGGAGTATGCCGATACGTCCCGACACGACAGGTCACCGCGACTATAAATAGAGCAGTAGCGGAGTAATCGTCGGATTCACTCCCCGCCTCTCGACGCGTTAGTGTTCTGAGCTGTTAGACGTGAATCCCTGTCCTGGCATTTGGTTTTCATCTCTGGCTGCGTTAAGTAGTTGAGTTACTGTGACCAAATGCCCATCTTGGTAGTTAGTATTCGCCTCTAGTTGCGTTGAGTAACTGAGTTACCGTTGCTAACTACCCATCTTCCTGTCTTTTAGACAGGACAAATTAGACCTAAATTAATTAAGTTTGGGAAGGGAAAGTGTAGTTTGTTTCAAAATATTTTTTCTATTGAGAAAATAATACCGCTTAACTAAATTATTAGCTAAAACCAATATAATTGTGAGAGAGATTATGTGAGATTAATACTTGAATGAAGCGGTTTAAAAGAAAACGTATCTTATAACGTCAAACCTAATTAATTACGCCAAGGGAGACTTTTAAGTACAAACACTTATACTTGTTCGAAGCGATACAAATTAATATTCTCTAGACATAGTACTGACAATACAGCTCCATCAAGAGTTTTAAATTCAAAAAATTCAACATACTTGAATAGGTAATACTATTTTATAGAAGTAAGATCATCAACAAGAGCAAATCCATAGTATAGTTTCGCTCTTTCAGCCCCATATAAATAATTATATCAAGATTCTTGGGAGAAATAAAATAAACTAAATATTGTGGAACTTTTTCAGAACAAAAATACTAAGAATAATAGAAGTTTTTCCAAGTTCCATGTGAGAAACAGGAAGTAAAAAACTACTGCCAAGAGTTATTGTTTTAACAACGCTCCAGTTGACTTCTACAATTTAAAATTGTATGTGCTTGTTAGAGTATAATTTTGGGATTAACCTTCTTCATTATTTTCTTTTTTTTTTTATAAGCAAAAATGCTTGTTCAATGTCGATTAATGCCTCTATTGGAGGTTATCACTCCATCTTTTGCGTGGTCGCCCGATACTTCTTCTACCTTTTGGTGATTTGTCCCTCGCTATTCTGACTAATCGGGTCTCTTCCATTCTGTTTATGTGTTCGTTCCATTCCTTTTTTCTGGTCAGTGTCCACTCATTTATTTCTGGTATATTGCATTTTCTTCTGATCTCTTCACTCCTCATTCGATCCCTCAGTGTGTTTCCTGTAATTCTCCTCAGTAAACGCATCTCCGCTGTTTCTAGTAGTTGCTGAGTTTTGGAGGTATCCGGTCTTGTCTCTGAAGTGTATGTCATTATTGGTCTTATTGTTGTTGTAGATTCTTGATTTCACGTCGGTATTAATGTGGGGATTTCGCCATATCGTGTTATTAAGACAACCTGCTATTTTATTAGCTTTTTGTACTTGATTTTTCACTTCCTTCTCCACATCTCCGTAGCTAGACAGTGTAATTCCTAGGTAATTTGTCTCCATTACTTGCTCAATGCTGATACCGTCGATTTCCAGATTACATCTAATTGGTTCTTTACTGATTACAATTGTTTTAGTTTTCTGTGTAGAGATCACCATATTAAAGTCCTTTGCCCTTGTGTTGAATCTATGGGTTATTCTTTGTAGATCGTCTTCACTGGATGCAATTAGGGCCGCATCATCTGCATAGCAGAGTATTCTGATTTCTTTGTTCCCCATTTTGTATCCTCTTCCTTTATTAATAGTATTGATAATTTCATCCATGATTAGATTGAATAGCGTTGGACTAAGCGAGTCTCCTTGTCTTATTCCATTGCCCATATCTATTGGATCTGTAAGCCGGTCATCTATTCTGACTTCCATATTGTTGTTCTGGTAAATGTTCTCTATTGTTTTGTAACATCTAGTGGAATTTCTCTATCGTAAAGAAGGTGAATTACATCTTTAAGCTTTACTTTATCGTACGCTTTCTTCAGGTCTATTAGACATATAAATGCTGGTCTGTTATACTCTAATGCTTTCTCGGTAATCTGTTTTATGATGAATACTGCATCTGTGCACGATCTTCCTGTGCGAAAACCCTGCTGTTCATCCGCTAAGGTAATTCTCTGATTTATTTGGCCTTGCAATATTTTGGTTGTAAGCTTCAAAGTGGTGTTTAATAAGTTGATACCTCTGTAGTTTTCAGGTTGTTTTTTATCTCCTTTTTTGTATAGTAGGATAAGCTCGCTTGCCTTCCACTCTTCAGGTATTTTATAATGTTTGATGATTTTGTTAATTAGTGCTGTTAGCTGTTCTGTTAATGCTTCTCCACCATATTTCAATAATTCATTTGGAATTCCATCTTTACCTGCAGCTTTTCTGTTCTTCAGTTTTTCTAAAGTTTGTTTTACTTCTTGTACGGTTATCTCGACTTCCTCGTTTGTAATGATTTCTGGTGTTTCTGGTCTCTGGGATTAACCTGTAAGATCAAAATAATATGTTTTAAAATTATGATATATTTTTGTACCTTGAAATTTCTCCGTTTCTTGGATCCATCGTAAGGAAGAGCCTAAAATCTTTATGCGGTTTTATTTCTACCATTTGACCGTTGGCGTCCACTCCTCTTTCAGAAACCGTTAGAACTCCATTAGGTTCTAGAAGGGCGTTTAGACGGTCTAGAACAGCAGAGCTACACAAGTTCACGTTGTCTACTAGTAACCAGGAACCATCTTGAAGACACTACAATTATAAAACCAATTATAAGAAATAATAAATAATTGAATCCTACTTTATGATACAATATTAAAAAAATAAGATTTTTTTAGTACAAGTTTTAAATTAACCGAATTAACGGTTATTATTCTAGGATAACACAAAAATTTGAATATCATCAACAATCGATAATTCGAACAAATAAAAAAGCCATCGTGATTTTATCCAACTAATACACTAAAATTTTAGCTGAAGGAGCATTTAATGATAAGAAAAGAAGAGTCACAAGTCCAGAAAAAATGCACACAGAGAAACGTTTGAACTGAACAGAGTAGTACTCTACTAGAGACTTTTCTAGATATATCTTTTCAGATATCCAATCTCCGATAGGAGAGGCACTCAAAGAAGAAGAAGAGACTTTTCTAATGAGTTGTTGCAGTTAACATACACATGTCTACAACAATAGAAAATAAAGCAACCACACGCTCAAAATATAGGCAAATTAGTTTAATGAGTAATGCCTTAAAGATGTTACTAAGAATTGTACAATAAAGCTTTAATAAATCTTATTTCACTCAAGACTTTTTCTGTCATCTTCAGCTTCCTTCACTTGTTCTTCTATCAGTTCAGCTCTGTCCGCATGGTCTATCGACCTATTTGCTTCTATTGATAATTCGACAATGGATCACCGATGGTATAAGTAATCTCCATTTGTTGGTCAACAGCTACAGGTAGAAGAACCGACACATTGCCCTGAAGATGAGTAATTAAGTCCGAAGGCGGAAGAGTTAAATTAGTCAACGATATTGAGATTTGCAAAGCGACGAGATGACTACCACGTTAAAGATTCGGATGGATATTCTTAGTATAAATCATCATGGACCCACTAGTCGATAATTTACTTAATGATCATGAATCTCGAAATAAAAGATCCGACAGGAGAAGAAAATCAGATTTAGACGACAGGGCCTCTTAGGTCGTCATCAATGTTAATCTCTGTCAAACAAATAAGAATAACTCTATAGCTTTGAAAATTGAAACATGAAACGTAAGAAGTTTATACCAATTAGGAAAACTAGATAACACATAACAAAAAGCTGTTTATAACTTTCGTTTCCTACTCTGATCAAGTATTGATAGTGTCTCCCAACTCTCATTTAAAACGTAACTTAGATATAATCCAAGTATATGCACCAATTGCAGATAAGGATGAACACACCATAGAGAACTTCTATGAACAAATTGGCAGTTGTCTTAAAGCTGACTAGAAGACATAATTTTAATATTAAATTGGGAGATTTAAACGCTAAAGTGAGCCAAGGAGAAGTGGAGAATTGTGTTTGGCGATACGGATTCGGAAAGAGGAATGAATGTGGCGATCGTAGTAAATGGTTGATTTCTGTATTAATGAGGAACTCATAATTGCAAATACCTTGCTCAAACTTCCTAAACATCATCATCTGACATTAACAACAAAATAGTCAGAAATGAAATGGATTATATTATCGTCAAATGAAGATATAGAAATTTGGCAAACTATTGGCCAAAAATAGGGAAAAATTCAACATGCCCTTGCGTCAGTTGAAAAAGAATCCCTCAAAACACTTGGGGAAAAAACGAAACCTTGGATGAGAGTGAAACTCTTGAACTTATCAAAGAACGAAGAAAACATAAAGAAAAGTACCTGAATAATTACAAACAAATCCAGAAATTCATCAGAAAGAAAATTGACGAGACAAAAAAGAGAGATGGGTCTGCGACAGATGCAAGCAAATAGAAGAGCTGGATAAATGGTATGATAGGTTAGGACTACGCCTAAGAATGCTTCGGTGTTATGTATTCACTACTCTTCTTTATGGCTTGGAACCATAGACCTTAAAACAAGTGCATCTAAATAAGTTGGCCGCCTTTGAATTTTGGTGTTACAGAAGAATCCTACGATTATCATGAACTCAAAGAATGTCAAACGCAGAAGTTACTAGAAGACTAAGAAATGAAGTTGAAATAATATTGATTATCAAAAAAAGAAAACTTGAGTACTTAGACCATGTTATAAGAGAGCAAAGATACTCATTATTACAGCTTATTATGCAATGCAAAATTCGAGGAAAGCGAAATGTGGGAAGACGAAAAAATGTGTGACTTAAGAACTTGAGCGAATGGTTTGAAAACAGTGGTGCAGAACTATTTAGAGCGGCAGTCAACAGGGTCCGCATAGCCATGATGATTTCCACCCTTCGATAGAAGATGTAACTTAAAGAAGAAGAATTCGAAGTGTTGGATGTATTTTCACCCCTTTCGAGGTCTTCCTATGATTCGTTCTCTTTTAATATTTTATAATACTATCGAGTTTTTTATAATTTTTTGTATACTGTAGGAAATGTCTATATTTCTTATTTCTTCATTACGTAATTTGACGAGTCTTGTGCATTTTTTATACCTTTTTAAACTCATCTTCGAAGCTTAAATTATTGTATTTCTTTGTGATTTTCGAAGTTTTGATGTCTGCCAATACAGACCTATCATTTATCTATAATGTTTATCATTAATTTAATTTTTGTTTTATATTTTACAGATTTTATTATTCCATATACGATGTCTATGTCGTAAAGATTAATTATTTTATCTTAATTATTACAATCGAAACAAATATCAATCTATAGAAAACAAACTCATTATCTTTGGAAGTAGACAACTTCCAAAAATTTTAAGATATTTTCATGATGATGATTTTCAACAGCGATTACTAATAATATTTTATTCTTTGTTCCTTTTAGCTAATCTCCTTAATCGTCAGTTTTGTCCGTATTCTTTTTCCACTTCTCAAATTGATTTATTTTCCCTTTATTTTTTCAATTTTGTGAGAACATTTTCTTAATTTCTACCAGTGCTCGACGAATTTTAACCTGCTTTGGACATCACACTGGCTTCTACGATATTTCTAAACAGGGTCATAAGCTGGACTGTTTTGGAAGAAGAATCGATCAGCTTTCACAAGGATGTGAGTTTTGAAATAGCTAGCAAAAGACAGAAACGTAAAAATGGGATATCAATCTAAAGACATGTTTAAATGAGATTTTTGTAGTTGCTTTTGGTTTGATTGGTCCGGGATGTGAGGATGTGCGTGAGTTAATTGAGGGTCTGAGTGATGCACAGGATTTGGCTTGTGTAAGATCAAATGGTAGGTATGAAAGAAAACAACCATACTGGTAGAACGAGCAGCTTGAAAATCTGAGGACAAACTGCATGACAGTAAGAAGGGAGTGTAAGAGGTTAAGAAGAGTACACGCACGAGATTTGGAAGTGAGAATAAATGAATTAAAGCGAATGCAGAATAAATACAGGAATGAGATAAGAAGATCTAAGAAAGAAAGTTGGAGTAACCTGCTTCAGGATCTCGAAAGGGATATCTGAGGGCAGGGCTTCAAGATTGTCTATACCGAATTGAAGGGGAAAAAGACACCCTACTCCCTGCCTGAGGAGGAGAAACTCCGTTTAAGACGGGAACTCTTTCCTCAGGTGGAGGATAGGCGTGAAAGGGTTATTGGTTTCGTAGATGCGGAACCTTTCACTGAGTTGGAACTCGGCGAGGCTGTTGGACGGATGAAGATCCGAAAAGCACCTGGCATAGATGGAGTCTTGCCAGAGACAGTAAGACCACCATAAGGACAGTAAGACAGTGAATATATCAAAAAGTCCACCATAGATGCGGTCACAGAAGTAACCTCTTAAGTTACGCAGGATACAAAGAGATGGGTGGCTCTCATCCTGCTTGATGTCAAGAATGCCTTTAATACGACATCATGGGAAAAATCATGTCCAGGCTGAGAGAATTGCGCGTTAGTGAGTACCTGGTCAACTTAATTGACAGATACTTTACTAACAGGTCCATAAGAGAAAAATATACCAGCATCAGTTTGTCGCAGGGTGTTCCGCAAGGTTCAGTACTAGGTCCCATCCTGTGGAATGTCCTGTACGGCAGAGTATTGAGGCTACAGATGCCAGGGGGATGCACTCTTGTAGCTTATGCCGATGATCTCGCATTGGTTGCGAAGGCGAGTCAGAAAACCAACAAGGCTAATGCGGCTAACACAGCCCTGTGTCGCATCAGTAGGTGGATCAGAGAGGACGATCTACAACTAGTGCCTCAGAAAACTGAGGTGTTAGTTCCCAAAGGGACACAAGAAAAATCTTCACTTCGCTTTATAGTGGAAGGTTGCACTGATTAAATCAATTAAGTATCTGGGAGTCTGGTTGTCGGAAGGACTAAGGATCGGAGTACATATCCAAAAGACAGTAAAGAAGGCGAACCGAAATCTGAAGGCGTTGATACGGCTGATACCAAAAATTGGAGGCCCAGGCAGCAAAAAAAGGTTTAACACCTTTCCAGTTTTATAGTCAGTGATAACCTACGTTGTCCGTGTGTGGTGTAGCGTACTAAACACTGCGAAATACGCTAAGCTGCAAATCGTTTTGTTGTGCAAAGAGCGAGCGAGGATGTATGTGAGGAGGATAGATATAAATATAGATGAGAATGAGAGAGAAATAACGATAGTAGAGTGGCAGAGATAATGGGCGAATGAGATTGGAAAGGCAAGGTGGACGAAGGAGTTTATTCCCGATCTAAGATATTGGTGGGAATGTAAGTTCTAGAAACTAGACTACTTACTGACGCAGTTTCTGGCCGGACATGGTAGTTTTGGCACCTTCACAAATAGAATAGGCAAATCTGCCTCGGCAGACTGTACTGTTTGTGGGGTACAGGACGCTCCCGCTCACATTTTAACTGCCAGAGATGGGCAAATGAGAGGGGAGATTTCGAGAGGCGAATGGATTTCGGGCTGGATGAAAGAAACATTATAAATATAATGTTGAGGAGAGAAAGAATGGAGAGAAGTACACTGTTTGATTTCTAGGATGATGAAAAAAAAAAGGAGTAGGCGGACAGAAGGGGAAATTAAGCCAGGGATTTGAAAATTATGCTTAATATTATCTATTAGTTTATGGCCTAACGTCTGAAATATTTTCTGATTTACGGTAATAGGTATGGATATTTATAAATTTTTAGTTTTTTATTTTAGTTGTGGCAAGACCAGCTCTCTGAAACGGTGGTTAAAGTTTTTGAATGTTGCCCCTCCCACCGTTGCCTTTTAGAATTCAATGGATACCTTCTTCTCTTACTGGAATCTGGCAATATGGCAATTAAAAAAAATTCTTATTAGATTTTAGTCTACGTCAATCCGATTAACCATATGTAAACATTATTTGGATTTGAGGCGGAATAATATTGAAGCAGTTAAGAATATATTAGTAGTGGGCAGTTAATTATTGCCCACTACGAAACTGGACACAATTAGTTACATAATAATCAATAGATTAATGTAACATTTAATTTTTATATTCACTACAACACGACTAAAAATCTGATACCCTAGGAGGTAAAAGAAATTAGGAGAAGAAGAAGTAAGCGATGTCTGCTTTTCCAAACTCTTTATTATTTTTCATGCCTCTCAACGTTCTCTTTATTTCAGGTTTACTAATATCCTATTGAATCTCAGACCTTATTTTTTATTTTAATCTGTATCCATTTTTTAATGTATTCCATTGTCCCCACTTATAAGGATTTGATTTTCATTTTTAATTTTGTTTATTTAAATTTTCCAAGGCATGATTTTAAAAATAAATTTTAAGTTTAACTACATTTTAATAAAGTTAAAAAGCTTATTTACTTACTTTTATCAATACAGAATCCACCCATTCGAATTTTCCTCCAGCATTAAGTGAAGATTCATTCTTTATTGCGAAGGATATTTTTTGCAGACGGTCCATTAAAGCTGCAACTATTGATTCTTGATAGTACGAGCTGATAAACTGGGCGACGTCCTCCAATCTGCTGATCTTTCTTAGGAACAGTTTAATTTCTTCTTCCATTGAAGAACTAGGAGTATCTAAAAAGTATTTTCACATTAACATTGTAAAAGACAGCAATTTTTTTCAGTAATAAAATGCCAACAATAAAAAAAATCACAAATGCAGCAAACACAAAAAAATTAAAACACAAATTGTTTAATTATATTCCAGAAGCATTAAAAAATGCTTTAGATGCATTAGACTTGGTATACCTGCCAGAACTACCCTCAGATATAAATTGGATGGTAGTCGGCCTGAAACAACTAGTAAAGTAGGACCAAAGTGAGTGTTAGGAGACAATTCAAAGAAACGTGATGCTCTTGAATGAAAGGTTTGTGTGAAAAAGGTTTCTCAGTGACCAAAGATGGATTGTGCTATTCTGTTCAAAAAATATTAACTAAAGGAGAATAAAGTTAAGAAAAAAGAAAAAAACAAGATAAAAAGAAAAGAAAATCAACAGAAACATGTTGAAGCACAAGAAATAAAAAAGAACCTGAAAATATAGTCTCTCTAAGAGGTATCCGGAATTTTATATTTTTCCTAATTTTAATAGATTTCATTTTTGTAAAATTTTAAGACAAAAGTAATGCATCAAGTACAAGGTAGCCCGTAGATGGTAGAGTCGTACAAGATGAGAAGAATTGCAATTCTAGACGACCACTAAACGCCCCGTCTGTGGAGCTCAATGCAAAAACGCAGGAACTTGTGCGGTGGGGAGAGACCTCATCATCACACAGCCAAATTTGTCCACTGTCGAACATAGGCCTCCTCAAGATGTCTCCACTCTTCTCTGTCCTGTGCAGCTGCGATCGAGTTTGTCACTATTCTTTTAATGTCGTCCGTCCATCTGGTAGGTGGTCTTCCACGATTTCGCTTGTCTGCCCTTGGCCGCCATTCTAAAATCTTCTTTGTCCATCTGTTGTCTCTCTGTCTTGCGACGTGTCCTGACCATTTCCACTTCAACTTCGTAATCCGTTTTATGACGTCTTCCACTCCAGTTCTTCGCCGTATCTCATCATTTCGTATTCGGTCTCTCAAAGTTACGCCAAGCATAGATCTTTCCATTTTTCGTTGTGCTACTTGTAACTTTTTTATTGATGCTTTAGTCAATGTCAGTGTTTCAGCTCCAGAAGTGAGCACCGGAAGTACCCACTGGTTAAATGGTTTTCTCTCTAGCTTTATTGGGATGTTTTCCTTAAACACGTCTTTTAGCTTGCCATAGGCTGCCCATCCTAAAGCTATTCTTCTAGATAATTCGCATGTTTGGTTGTCTCTACTTATTTGTATTTCGTGGCCCAGATATATGTATTTGTCAACAGTTTCCATATGCCAGTTTTCTAGTTTCAATGGTCCACTAGGTACTAAGTTGGTCATCATTTTAGTTTTCGCAAAGTTTATTTCCAGCCCTACTTTTTGGGAGACTCGTTGTAAATCTTGTAGCATTTCGTTGGCCTCCTTTAGCTCGTCGGTTATTGGAACTATGTCATCTGCAAATCGTAGGTGGTTCAGCCTTTCGCCATCGACACTCAAACCTTTGTTTTCCCATTCTAACATCTGGAATGCATGCTGCATTACGGCATTGAATAGTTTTGGTGACATGTTGTCTCCTTGTCTAACTCCCCTTTTTAGTTTTATTTTTTGAGTAGGGGTGTGGAGGTTTATTGCTGTTGTGGCATTTGCATATATATGTTGAATAATGCTGGTATATCGGTAGTCGATTCTACAATCTCTCAAAGCTCTTAAGATAGCTACTATCTCGATAGTGTCAAAGGCTTTTTTATAGTCAACAAATACTAGAACTAGTGGCCGGTTGTACTCTATAGTTTTTTTTAATAAGGGCCTTTAGACAAGTTAGATGGTCATTTGTACCATACCCAGGGGGGAAACCTGTCTGTTCTCTTGGTTGGCATGTTTCTAGTTTGTTCTCAATTCGGGCAGTGATAATTCGAGCAAATAATTTTAACAGCTGACTTAGAAGACTGATTGGCCTATAGTTTTCGAGGTCTGTTTGATCTCCTTTCTTATGCATGAGGAGCGTTATAGAATTATTCCATTCAGCTGGTATTGCTTGGTTTTCTAAGCATATATTGAAGAGCTGCTTGATTGTCCTGATGAGAGCAGAGCCTCCGATTTTTAGCGCATCCGCCACTACTCCATCTTCTCCTGGTGCTTTGTTTTTTTTTTCATTTTCTTTAGAGCATGGTAAATTTCAGCCGTTGATATGTCGGGAATATCTTCTGAACCTTGATTCATAATTTTTTGTTCTGTATGTTCTGTCGTGTTTAAGTCCAATTTATTTGTGTATAGTGTTTTATAGAAGTCTTCTACTATCTCTAGCATTTCGTCTCTGTTGGACGTTAGTTTGCCATTCTTTCCCTTAAGTCTGATGATTTCTTTTCTGCTGTTCGTCAATTTCCTTCTTAATATCTTCATGCTCTTGTTGTGCTCGATTGTCTGCGAGATTTTCTCATTTTTATATGCCCTTATGTCCTTTCTAATTGCTTTTGAGACCTCTTTGTTGATTTTATTTATGCTTTGTTGTTCTATACTCTTATCTTTTAGCATTTCTCTTCTTTCTTCCATTTTAAGTTTGGTGTTAGCAGCGATTCTCTCCTCTCTCTTGCTACCTGTACAACATTTTCTTTGAGCTTCTGCTATGGTATTAGTAATTACTTTATTTAGCTGATTTATATCATTTGTGGGGGACCTGTTTTGTAGACGTACCGTTATTTGATCTGCAAACTCTGTTTCATTTTTTGGTTGTGACCATGCTTTCAATTTTTTCTTTCTTATTAGTTTATTTCTCTCTTTATCGATGTTAATTTCTATTCTAGAAATTAACATCGATAAAGAAATTAACATCGATCACATCTGTGATCACTTCCTGTTGTGAAGCTGTTGAGTACAGTGACATCTTTAACTATACATTTTTTATCTGTTATTATATAGTCAATTTCATTTTGCGTTCTCCCGTCCGGGCTTCTCCATGTCTACCTTCTATGTTGTTTTTTGTAAAAGAAGCTATTCATTTGATATAATTTGTTCTACGGGAGAGACCTACGCGATTGAAATTCGAGCGTCGACCCATGAGCGGACGGCCTAAACTATTTTGTGGAAGGGCTGGCCACTCGATTTGAAATAACCTATATACGGGGTTTTTTAAAATTTAATACAACCCAATTTGAACAAGATGTAACCTATCCAACCCTTGACATGTTAAAATACAAGTCACTACCTTTTCAGTTTCTGATTTGAAAGCTTTCTGTACTACATATTATGATCTCCTTCTTCTTGATTAGAAATATTCCGTTCAAACCTGTAGATATTCTTCTCCAAGTGCCATCTCCGCGGCGAAGGTCGGCAATCATCATAGCTATTCGGACTTTTGAGACGGCTTCTCTGAAAAGTTTATTTTATGTACATCCGTACCACCCTCTCAGGTTGCGTAGCCATGACATTCTACGCCTCCTATGCTTCTCTTTCCTTGGATCTTTCCCTGCATAACCAGTTGGAGCAAGGTGTATTTCTCTCCACGTGTAATATGTTTGAGATATTGCAATTTTCTTGTTTTAATCGTATTCAAAATTTCTACTTCTTTATTAATCCTTTTCAGAACCTCTTTGTTTGTGACGTGTTCTGTCCACGATATTTTCAGAATTCTTTTAGACACCCACAGCTCGAATGATTCTAGTTTTTTCATTGATGTTACATTCAAGGTCCAAGATTCTATTCCATAAAATAAAGTCGAAAAACGTAGCACCTCGCCAACCTAACTCTTAGTTCCAATTTTAAATCCCTTGTACATAGCACTCTTCTCATTTTGTTAAAATTTGCTCTAGCGTGGGTCTAAGTTTATTTTTTTGTGAATTTTTTTCTTAATAGCAAATTTGATGCGGGTGTAGTAATCAATCATGTCACTTCTAATGTTTGAAATAATTTACAAAGTTTAACGTAGACTGTATTAAATATTCACCTATCTCAAAAAATAAAAAAAAACTTTCGAAATATCTAATTCTGGAACGCCTATACGTTGACATTTTTGTAATGAGATCCATTTTAAGTAAAAGGTAAAAAAATTCAAATGTTTATTGAATTCCTTAGGGATTCCGAACGACAAATGGCAAAATGTAATCACGGATATCTTTCCTTTATTTTTATCTTATTCTTCTCATCTTATAATGCAATAATCCAATCGACACAAGTTGCGAGGTGAATATCAAATCTTTTGAATCTTGCGATTTTAAATTAGAATATTCTCAAAATAAATTTCATTTTAGCATATTGAGCCTCGGAGTTTTATTTCATTTTAAAGATTGAATCAACGAATTTTGAAATCAATAATTAATACGAAGTGAAAAAAATTAAATTTTAAATATGTAGGTTTAATGTGTCTCAGAAAACACAACCATTGACAGTTTCAGTGTAAAGTTCTTGTGTAAATAAAAGTTTTTATGAAAAGTGAAACAGAAAGGATTAAGTTCAAAACCAGTGTTAATTGTTTTTAAGCATATTTTTCTATCTTTAGAAATAATTGTACTTTGTTTCTCCACTCTAAAGATAAAATCGTACCATTGCCGTCATAAAAAAACTGGTACAACTCTTATAACCGAAAATCGTGTTTTTCAAGTTGTCTAAGTTGAGCTTGTCACATGTGTCATTCTAATTTCGAAGGCAACGTTGCCAGTTCAACGAAAATATTATATCAAACCAGCTAAAGTAGGGCTATGCGACAAGTTGCCAGTTTTTAGTATACTAAAACAATATCGAGCATTCTCGATCAGTCAGTTACATTTATATTTATACATTTATTTAAACATACATCTTAAAAATTCTATTAATTTTGAAATTTTCCATTATCTCACTACTTATACATTGATTCGTGTTTTATTATAATGTATGAAAATATTTCAATTCAAAAATAATTATAGATAATAAATCTAAACATGACTTTAAATTAATGTTTAATTTCAAATCGAGAGGTGTGATTGGTTTCTCGTAAAGTGTAGCACAAAATTGTATTGAGTTGTGGAATACTATAGTAAATAAAACCCACTGGAAAAAATTTAAATTTAATTTGAAATTAATAAAAAATGAATAATTTTTACAGTGAACAAGTGTGGGATTTAAATATATGTATTACAATTCGAAAAGTTAATATTTTATTATAGCTCCTTCATTATTATTAATCACTTCTTGTAATCTTCTGGGAACTGAGTTAATTAAATTTAGTGACAAATTTTCATCTTCGACCAAGCTTTCCCAGGTTTCTTCAATGATGGTCCATAAATGATCTCTGTTTTGGGGAACTACATTTAATTTTTGTATTTTGTTGATCCTAAGTCCCCAAAAGTTCTCTATTGGATTAATATCTGGACTTTTAGAGGGCCATGGAAGAGCTTCAATGCTTCAATGTAGAATGTCTACTCATGTCGGATAGCCCACAACTGACGAAATGCCCCTGAAGATGATCTATTGATCGAAAGTACTTGGGCAAGATTTAATTAATCACTGTGTTCGATAGTTGCCTTGTATACTATCAAAGTTTAATTATTCGAACATTTAACCTTATATTGACTGAATAAAATTATTGTTGGGGAAAATTTCCCTAACCGGTGGCAACATCACATTATCTAATATATGTAAATAGGTTTCAGTATTGAATCGTCCTTTAATTCTCCAATACATTCCTAAACCTCCTCTATACATCCAAGCCCAAACATTTATAGAGAACCGTCCGGACTTATCACTTGATGAAATATAGATTTCGTTAAACATATTTCGAGGCGGTCTATAAACCCTACTATGGCCATCATAATGAGACTGGAACACTTTTTCATCAGTAAAAATTACATGGTCCCAAAAATTATCTGGATCATTTAAAACGCAATTTACAGCAAATAAGAGTCTACTTTATGTTCCTCGCTAAATTTGTATTTTCGGGCGGTTGCACAATTTTTTAAATCTGTTCTTCTAATTCTCCGTAATGCTGTAGTTATAGAAGCATTAAAGTTTGTATTAACTTTTTGCTTGCCTTGCCGTATGGAAGGGATACGCTCTTAAATAATTAGTTAATATTTCATCTTGGGCTGTAGTAATAACTGGTCTCCCACTCCCTCTCCTTCTATCCAAAGTCTGCTCGTGTTCCCATCTTTTTTTAATGTTGTGGATTGTGGTTTTACATCTATTTAACTCTTGAGCCAGTTCCAACCATCTTCTATTTTTAAAATTATTCTCGTTTTATCAAACTGACTTAATGACGTGGCATCTTTAAAAATTCACTTTGACAAACTTGTCAATTCTGACTGATGGCAAGCAATATTTTGTATGTTTAATTTTTATGTTTAATTGTTCGGATAAGTTCAAGTTTTCACGCACTGTTAACATCTGTAGATACTAAACCAAAATTTTTTAGTTATAAGAAGATTTTTTACAGTTATAAGAGGATAATATAATACTGTCACGTTTGGAAAAACGTTTTTCGTCCCAGTTTATAATCTACGTAGGATAAACTATAATGTTAGTTTTTCATATTTATCGTTCATGTAATAAATAATAAATTAATTTAGGCAGTTTTCCTGTTTCTAAACTTATTGACATAACATACAGTTAGCAATTAGTGTTCTGTAAGTAATTGAAGTATAAAATTACAGTAGATGCATTCCAATGTTCCCTGTGCCCTAAGTTTAAATATCGTTCAACATTTTGGACATTAACTCAATTCTCTTTCTGGTTAATAAATTTATTAGATACGGTATTTTGTTGTTAATAATAAAAATAATATCTATCTAAAAACTTACATTTTTGAACATTATTTTTTACGTTTTACGTTTTATTTAAATTTACTAAAATTCCGTTATCTGTGATGGCAACGACGAATTGATTCACAAATCATCGTGTACAGTTTGAACACAGGTTTACATTGGGAAAAAAAAGTGAAACAGTTTTATATAATGGGAAGTGTACAAGCATGTTGGCAACATTATGAAAAAATTATAGTTATTTATTGTACAAGACGATAAAATTGTATTTTATCTTCGAGAGCGTTTTTAGCGTCGAGACGTCAGTCGAGACGCTAATTATGCTCGAGAAGATAATGCGATTTTAACGTCGTGTGCAATACAACATTTTTTTCTATAGCAAGACTTCAAGTTCAGGTGAAAAATAAAATTTCAAAGAAAATTGTAATTTTTAGCACAAAAATCGCAATTGTATTGCTCCGTTTCTAGGGATATGAATTACTCTGTCAACAAAAATGTCAAACAAATGTTACAGAAAATCAATCCAGTACCTCGAATCAAGTATTTAAGCAAACGAGTACAAGTTGTGATGCTCCAAAAATAGATATTTCTAATAATGTTAATTGTAAAATTTCAGTTGTTTTTAATCCTTAATGTGTTTGAATTTGTAAATTTTATTAAATGAAAAAAAGTTAAAACATTTTATCTACTCTTGCTGTTAAAGTGTCACTTTATCTACCCTTGCGGTAAAAGTGATATTTTATCTACTCAAAACAGTTGTTATAGCAACACTTTAACATTAACTATGGAAAAAAATATTTAATACATTAAATTGAAATTAAAAAAATAATAATAATAAAAAACGGTGAAATAAACTACAGTGGTGCTAAAAAGTCCTGCATCACCTTACCACATACATGAAAATAGAAGTTTAAGGCATTTATCTTAAATATTTTTTAACTGTCTACATCAAACAAGCACATAAACACAATATTATAAAATGGAAATACAGCAAAAATTTTGATTAATAAAAAAATTTTTTTTATTTAATATTACAAAAATTAGGCTATTTACATCAAGACGATATTGCACATCACACTGAAGTAATTTAAACTAATTTTAATATTTAATTGGCCTGCCCTTGTTTTTAATAACTCGTTCACATCTTTTGGGCATGGAATTTATTAATATTTGCAGTTCCTCCATGGAAATACATTGATGCCAAGCGTGGATTAGAGATTCGATTAATTTCGTTATATTTGTGTTTGTGATTAATGATGTTTGATATCCTTTGCACACAAATTCTCGATGGGATTGAGGTCCGGGGATTGCGCTGGCCAGTCCATCCTATCAATTTCATTACTCTCCATCCAAGCTTTAACCAATTTTGCTCTATGACAAGGAGCATTATCATCCTGAAAAATAAATTTTTCTTCGCCAAACAGGTCTTTTTTTCCACTACGCAGCACCTTATTCTGTAGTACCTCAATGTATTTGGTAGCATTCATTATCACAGAGATAACGTGTAGGCGACCAAATCCTCGAGCGGACATGTAACCCCATATCATAACGGAAGTTGGATGTTTAATTGTGGGAAGAACACATTTTGGAGAAAATTCTTCACCAGGAAATCTTCTGACGTAGGCACTTTCAGCATGATTATTAATATTGAAAGTGGATTCATCACTAAACAGTACACTCTGCCACTGATCTGCTGTCCAGATTCGATGTCCCATTGCAAACGGTGCAATCCTTGCTTTTTTGAACGCAGTGGTTTCTTCCGTGCCTTACATCCTCGTCCAAAACTAAGCAGTTTTTTTCTCACAGTAGAAGTGTGCACACTTATACCTGTAGATTCAGACAACAGCTTCGTCAATTGGGTGGAATAAAGGCTTCTGCCAGACTTGTTCTTCTTAACGCAGCGTCATCCCGAACAGAAGTTTTCATTGGTCGGCCAGTACGCGGTCTGTCGTCGATTTTTTCTTGTTCAGCATACTTCTTCATCATCATCCTTTTGGCTTTACAACCCTGTGTGGGTCCTAGCCTCAGCAAGAATTTTTTGCCAGTCGTCCCTATCCATCGCCTTCCTCCGCCAAGCACGTATTTCCACATTTCTCATATCTTGATCTATATTATCTAGGGATCTTGTTCTGGATCTTCCTCTTCTTCTTTGACCAATAGGTCTATCAAGGAGCGTTTTTCTAGCTGGGTCGGATTGCTCCATCTGCATTACATGGCCTCAGACGTCCTATCTTAATGTGTTTTACGATATTTGGTTCCTAGTATATTCTATGGAGTTCGGAGTTGTATCGTCTTCTCCAGACACCATTTTCATTTTCCGCTCCATAGATTCGCCTTACTATTTTTCTTTCGAAATATCCAACACGTTTTCATCGCTTTTTGTTAAAGTCCAGGTTTCTGAACCATATGTTAGGACTGGGCGTATTATTGTTTTGTAGAGTTTTACTTTTGTATTTCTTGATATAACTGTAGATTTAAAAGGATATTAAGCCCAAAATAGCATCTATTAGCTGTGCAAATTCTGCGGTTTATCTCTGCGATAATGTCATTTTCAGTATTGCAGAGCGTTCCCAGGTACACAAATTCGTTAACCGCTTCGATGACGTCGTTTTCTATAACAAGTGGCCGTAGTATTTGTGGTTGCGTACCTATTGGTGTTTATTCTTAAACCCATTTTTGTAGCCGCTTCCTTTAGTGATACGTACGCCTCTCGTGCTGCGTTTTCCGTTCTCCCAACAATATTGATATCATCAGCATATACTAGGATTTGCACAGATTTGTTATATATTGAACCGATGGTTGTGATTTGTGACGTACGTATTACTTTTTCCAGAGCTAGATTGAATAGTATACAGGAGAGTGGGTCTCTCTCACGTAGCCCGTTATTTGCTTTAAAAGGTTCAGAGAGGGTTCCCCCTGGATTCGTACTCTGTATTCAACTTTCTCAAGGGTTAGTTTGGTTAGACTTACCAACTGATTTGGTACTCCTAGGTTTAGACTAATGATACTCCTATCATTACTCTAAACCATTCTCTTCTATTTACAGAGTCGTAGGCTGCCTTGTAGTCTATAATTATGTGGTGCGTGTCTACACCGTATTTCAGTGTTTTCTCTAGAATTTGTCTGGAAGTTGAAATCTGATGATATATTGATTTACCACCTCTGAAACCAGACTGGTATTGTCCTATTATTCGCTCTGAATATGGTGCCATACGATGGCATAGTACATTGGAGAATAATTTATACGCTGCATTTAGGAGCGTAATTCCTCGATGGTTAGAGCATTCAAAGATATCCCCCTTTTCGTGTATGGTGCAAAGTATTCCAATATTCCAATCAGTGGGAAGGGACTTCTGTATCCATATTTCTTTTATAAGCTGCTGTAGCGCTATTATGATATCGTGGCCACCTTCTTTAGATAATTCCGCTGGGAGATTATCTATTCCGGGTGATTTGTTTCTGGCTAGTTTGTTTACAGCGTCTTTAACTTCCAGGACGTTGGTGGATCCTCCTCCCTCTTGTCTGCTCCGCTTACCTCATAGCTTTCGTCTTCCGGGTTTTCTTCTTCTTCCTCTATATTAAGTATCTGGTTAAAATATTCCGTCCATCGATTTAGTACGTCTGTTCTTATTGTTAATAGATCGGCATTCAAACTTGATTTGTGTTTGCCTTGAATTATTTCTCTCTATTGAGGTTTTCTTTATATTGAAGTTCCCTTTCTAAGTGGTTTCGTTTCTTCATTCTGTGTATTTTCTTTTCTTTTCTTCTCTTCTCTTCTCTTTGTCAGGTAATTCTCTATACTTGTTCTAGTTCGGCGGGTAAGCATTTTTGCATAGGCTTAATTTTTTTTCTGTGTTGCGTCTTTGAATTCATCGTCAAACCAGTGATTTTTTCGGGTACAAGTTTCTGTTCCTATTTCATCTTGTGCTGCTGACTCAATATCTTCCTTTATACTGTTCCAGTAGGGGTCTATATCTCTCTGGTATTCTTCGCTTAGACTTTGATTCCTTAACCTATTGGTAATATTTTCCCAGTACTGTTTGGCAACAGTTGCATCTCTTAGCTTCCGTACGTTCTATTTCTTTCTATTTTTTTTCTTTGTTGGAATTTTAAATTCTAGCCCTTAGTGTTGAGCTTACTAAACAATGGTCTGAGTCTATGTTTGCGCCTCTATGACTTCTGCAGTTCGTTATATCCGTTCCGTGTCTTGAATCTATTAAGATGTGATCAATCTGACTAGTTGTTCTTCCATCAGGGGTGGTCCAGGTTACCTTGTGTATATATGTGTACCAGCATACTTCTTGTCTTCTTAATGACTCTAATTGCTGTAGATTGATTACAGTTTACTGCGAATGCTATTTTGCGACTAGATTTGTCGTTTTTATGGTGAAAAATAATTTCAAAAGGCTTTTCCTCCAATAATTTAGTTTGTTTGGTCTGGGATGACATTTTGACTTTTTATCAAAAATCAAAGAGCAAATATGTGTTGGGTAACTACAGTGTTTATATAGTCTAAGATTCTATCTAATAGTACTTTTAACGACTTAATAATCACCTCATAATTTTCTCGCATTATGGGAAATCCCGTGAATTAGATTATTTTAATCTTTTCTGTAGAATTTTGAGCTAAAAATTAAAAATCATTAGTAAGTATACCGATAATGCTAATTACAAGTACAAACATAAAATGAATTAGCGAAAATATACAAAAAACTTGTGTTAAACCTCAAAAACTATAAGGCGCTTAGGTGATACAGGACTTTTTCACACCATTGTACTTTCTCCGATTTGCAAGCTGTAGAGATAACCATTTGATGTATCTAGGAGACGAGACAGTTTCGATTTATAATAATTTGCACTGCATCGTTCTCATATTATGCCCTGTATCGTATATTAGTATCAATTATTAATTACAATTACATAAAGGTATGGTCGACCAATATATCAACAACGAGTAATTTCATGTGTGAAACTGAAATGAGTTTTTGCACCGATGTTACCCATTGCGGTTTAATAAACTTAATTGCAGTCCATTTTGGTGTAAACGACCGTATAAACGAGATAACAAAAACCGAAATGTTGGTGCACTGAACATGAAGTTCGAAAGTTCAAACGTCACGTGCTCTTGACAGTTTCAATTTCTACCTTGGGATTGTTGAATTTAATTCTGGGAGATTTGTGGGCAAAGGTGTCGAGAGCGTGTAAAAATTTAATTTATGCATTCTGTGTTTGCTCACCTAAACTACATAATTCTAGTAGGTTTTATTTTGTTGTATTTAAAAAAATAACCATAGATAAAAACAATATCATATTGTTTTCATCTATGGTCCCGATTCCTGTTGAATTCCCAATGCATACGTTTTAGGTTTTTGCTCGGTTTACGGATAGCCTCATTAATTATGACTGCTTGTATAATTTATTTTGTGTAAAATAAATTATAGTGACTGTTTAGGAAAGTATTTAGTAGTTACTTAAATATTTTATTCTTAATATTCTTTCTCTTCCACAAGGGAAATGAAATTTCTGTATTTGGCTGTATACCATCAATCACAAAAGTTTTATTTAAAAATCCTTTATAAAAGGTATATAATTAAAATACCCTTTCAGGTTAAATTACAAACGTTTTCGTACTAACAAGTCCATCATCAGTGTATTTACCTGAAATAAGTATTACCACTTTAGCGAATACAAACGAAAAGAGTAATTTTCGACTAAGGAAAAAAGTAATGTGGTTAAATACTTACCTGGTGTACATGTGTCAAGCGACTAAATACTTGGGTAAAAACCCTTAACCCATTATGACCTAGTGTTACTTTTATGTAACGTTTGAAAAGGTACTTAGAAAACTGTACATGAAGTTTCAGTTTGGCTATAATCACCTAGATGACGGTGTAAGGCATTCAAAACAAACATAAAAACCATTATGTGCAAAGCTACGCTGATTGTTGTTTTAGTTAGTGAGTAACTGCAGTCGGAATCAGATATAATTTAGCAACTAACATGGAGCATAACATTCGTTTCGAGTAAGTGTTACAAAAATCTTATTTTTAGAGTAAAATGCATGATATTTTTACAAGAAAACTGTTAAATTAGATTGAACGGAATGAGAAGACCAGTTTTTTGTTATTGTCTGTGAAAATTTATAAAATACTTTGTGTATGTTTGATAACAACAGCATTGAATTGTAAAGTTACATATATGTAACGCTAGGCTCTCTGAAGTCTCCTTTTCAACCTTGACATAAGTATTAATACTTTGTATTTCTTTCTAGACGAGGTTTAACTCTACAAGAAGCAATATATTTACCATATATAGATGACACAGATGAAATCTTCATTGATCCTCCGGATGCCAGTGAATTAACGGATAAGGATTGTGGAAATGGGATGAGGGAGGCACTTTAGACAATTTAACTGGCCGTCAACTTCTGTCCAAAGTGGAAATTAGATTTAAAAAATATAGAGATAGTGATGATGATGAAGCTCTTTCAGATGATGCATCCGAACAAAATACAGACGGAGAAACTATAGAAAATGAGAATTTTGAAAAGCAGGAAGAGAGGGAGGATATCTCAAAAAAAAATTAAGCTTAACAGTACAATCAACTGGAACGAGAATTGTGATTTAGTTCCGTCACATGCACGACCTCTTCCTGTGCAAAGTGATAAAAAAGATATCGAAGATCCTGTTGCTCTGTTCGAAAAAATGTTAGATGATAATATTATCCAGATGTTGGTAACAGAAACAAGAATGTATGCCATGTTTAAAAACTGTCCAGATCCTCAAATTACGGCGGAAGAAATTCGATGTTTCATTGCCATTCTAATCTTGAGTGAATACGACTGCAAAGCTAGCAAGCGAAACTTTTGGCACAGCCAGCCTACATGCAAAATGAAGCAGTTTATAATGTTATGAACCGGGAAAGATTCACTCAGATGATGCGATTTATACACTGCGCTAATAACTCCAAAGTCGACACTAATGACAAACTCTTTAAACTTCGACTGCTTGCAAATATGGTAAAAAATAATTTTCATAAACATTTTGTTCCCGTTGAGCACCTGTCTTATGATGAGTCAATGATTCGATACTTTGGCAAGCACGGGTGCAAGCAATTTATAAAAGCAAAGCCAATTAGATTTGGTTTCAATATGTGGGCGCTCAATTCCTACAATGGATATCTTCTAGATTTTGAATTTTACCAAGGTAAACAAAATATATACACACCACAGTTGAGGAAACCTTTGGAAAACCTACCACTCCTCTGATAAAACTGTTGGAGCAGATACCACATAAAGTAATATCCTTATCATTTCTATGTGGATAATCTTTTCACTAATATAAACGTATTTAACTACTTGAAATTAAAAAGATATAATATTACGGGAACCTTTAGGGATGACAGAATTCCTAAAACTTGTCCACTAACGAGAAAAAAAGAATTGAAAAATTTGGACCGTGGTAGTTTTGCTTCATGTATCGACAGCGATCATGGTATTTTTTCATAAAGTGGGTAGACAATAACGTTGTGGCTGCTGCATCTACAGCTTATGGTGCTGCGTATGTGGGAACTGTGCGTAGATATAGCAAAAAAGAAAAAAATATGTGCAAATTCCAAGACCGCAAATCATTGCCAAATATAACAATAATATGGGAGAAATGGATTTAATGAACCAAAACATCTCTACATATAGAATTGGAATCCGTTTAAAGAAGTGGTGGTGGTGTATCTTCACATGGCTTATTGATGCAAGTATTAGTAACAGATGGATATTCTACAAGCACTACTACCCCAAGATTTCCCAATTAGATTTCAGAAGATGTATTGCTCAGTCATATCTTAAAAAATATACAAATGCTCCAAAGCATGGAGGAAGACCCAGTTTTTCAAAATTTAGTGTCTCGCTTAATATAATCTCAGACAATCTAAAGTACGATGAAAACAATCACCTTTTAATATTTATACCTAACAACAAAAGATGTCGCTGTGCAGGAGAGCGGTGTAGCAGTAGTACTCGAACAATGTGTAGCAAATGTGATGGCATCTGTATTGACTACAATTATAATTTTTATATGAAGATATTCTAGTTATAATATAAATTTCATTGTTAGAGAATTATTTATTCTCTTATTTATTTATTTACTTAAGAATTTATTTTATTTTAGTTACGGTACCGTAAGGATCTAGCGTTATATTTATGTAACACATATTTTTTTGTTAGTTAATAAGTTTTTGGGTTGAAAAATTGATAATTTGTCTATTATTATACATTTTTAATAAAAATATATTAGTTTCTTTAATAAATTACAAAAAAAAAAATAATTCGGGTCATAATGGGTTAAAATGGTACAAAATTTGTTATTTATAAACATTATATAACAAATTTTATACCATATTGAGGGATTATTTACACCAAATTTTGTACCCTTTTAAGGGTTTTTACCCAAATATTTAGTGGCTTGACTCATGTACACCTAGTAACTATTTAACCACATTTCCTTTTTAAACTTGGTCAAAATTTAATCTTTACGTTTGTATTCACTAAAGTGGTAATACGTATTCAAGATAAATTCACTGATGATGTACCTGTTAGTCCAAAAACGTTCTGTGATGTAGCCCGAAAGGGTCGTTTAATTATACATTCTAAAACTTTATACCTTTTATAAAGGATATTTAAATAAAACTTCTTATTTTTTTCCTTATTTAATATTTCATATTTATTATTCATTGTTAACCTTTAGCTACACTCGGTTTTATTGCAACAGTTAACTTCATTAGGTTAGGTCAATTACCTTATTTTTCCCATTGATAATATGGTGCTGAAACATGGACTCTCCAAAAAATCAATCGAAGTAAAATCGAAGCTTTAGAAATGTAGGTCTACAGAAAAAATCTACCCGTGTCCTGGACAGAGCTAACCTATCAATTCTGGAAGAGGTTCATATAAAAGACAGGCTGTGATTAGACAGATACGACATTTGTAGGTTATGAAAAGGCCTGTGACACCATAGATCAACAAAAAATGTTGAAAGCCTCGACAGAATGCCGAATGGACTGGATATATAAATATAAATAACCACATGTACCAAAATGCAACAGCTAGTGTTAGAGTGGGTAATCGTCAAACTCAGAAATTCCCGATACAACGTGGAGTACGTCAGGGGCACACCATATCACCGAAACTGTTCACTACGCTTTTCGAATATATATGAAAAAGGGCAAAACTGACCGACAAGAACATAAAGATATATGAAGAAAAGCTTAACCACCTGAGGTTTGCAGATGATACTGTGAAAAGATAACCAAACCGTTGAGCTTCTCTATCATATAAGACTGACTTGAGCAGCCTTATGGAGCGGAAACGTTGATATGACAAGCAGAACAGTTAAAAAGATTTGTGAGAAAATCCCAAACCGCCAGCTACGACAAACATCAGGAGTGGCTGATGTTGAACAACAGTGAAATGGAACTGAGGAGCTCACGTGACTCGAATGATAGATAACAAATAAACAAAGCGGATATTCAAATGGAGACCAAGGGATGCTGACCATCAAAGCAAAGGTTGTCCACCTACACGTTAGACTGACGATCTAAAACGTTGCCACAGGAATTGGATGCAAGAGGCATCCAGCAGTGGACAACCGAAGATTGAACGATGATGACGATGATTAAAAAAACTAAATCGAACATACCTTAATTACTTTAGCGGATGGAACTATTGGTAGTAGAAGGTAGTAGACCAAATAAAGGCTCTGGGGAAAACTCTCAAATGAAACCGTCCATTTGGCTCAGGATCGTATGCAATGGAGGCAGGAAGCTAGCTAAAATGTCACCACGTCCTGAGAAGAGCTCAAGGAATGAGGAGCAGTTTGATAAAGATGAAACAATAAAACAATCCAGTAGATCTTTATGGACGAAAGTAACAATGACCGAAGTTAAACAGTATTGTATATAAATTATATAATATTAATTTAAATATATAAACCTGGTATGGCATGTAAAGCAAAAATTAAATGCATGTTAATTTTGTAATTTGATTCAATCAAATATCTAAAATTTGATATTTCCATTTTTATTCTAAATTGTTTGAGTACTTTAAGAATTAAAATAGCGAATTCGGGGTCTCAATAACTTATCTCGTAAATAAAAAAAGGGCAAATTCTCACCTGACAGTTGCCGATAAGTTTCCCAGTGCTGCATCAGCCTTAGGGCATCTCCATTTTTGCCGTTTACCAGGAATTCTTGATTCACTTCAAGACATACTCGCTCCAGTTCCCTAGCTATCTCATCTAAGTGTCGGCTATAATCGGTCTGGAAAGAACAGATAAAAAAGGAAGTTATTACTACGTGCTTTTTTAAACTTTATAAAGAGTCGCGAGGGACTGTTTATTTTATAGTACTCAAGATTTAAATTTGGCTTTTAACATTATTAAAGTTTGTTTTCAAGACTTCAAAATAACAACTTAGTATAACAAGTAGGCGTTTATAGGGTATTTACTTCGTAAATACAGTTATGTAATTTTTGACATGAATATAATGACCCAACATCTTGAAAGGATCAATGTTGAAAAGATATTTTTTTACTAATTATTTGTATAAAAATATGTTTGTCAATAAAAATTTATGGTCACTATCACTAAAAATCCTAAGTTTTAATCATCGTTTGACCCGGATCTATCCACTGCTGGATATAGGTCTCCCTCAGTCTTTTCCATGTATTTCTGTTTTGTGCTGTTTGCATCCAATTTTTGTCGATCCGTTTTATGTCATCAGACATCTTGTTGGTGGACGACCTCTACTTCGATGTGCTTCTTGTCTCGGTCTCCGCTGTATTATTCGCTGTGTCCATCTGTTATCCGACATTCTAGCTATGTGCCCCGCCCAGTTCCACTTAAGGGTCATAATTATTTCTATGGCATCTGTCACTCTTGTTCTCCGTCTTATTTCCTTGTTCGTGATCCAATCCCTACGAGAAATGCCTACCATCGATCGTTCCATGGCTTTTTGGGTAACACAAATTTTATTTATTACTTTCTTGGTTAGTGTTAATGTCTCTGCACCATATGTAAGTACTGGCAACACGCACTGACTAAAGACTTTTCTTTTAAGACACTTAGGCAGTTCTGATTTAAAGAACATAGCTCAGCTTGCCGAATGCCACCCAAGTGAATCCTACGCGGCGGCTTAGTTCGCACGAGTTTTTATAATAATACGAAAAAGAAAAGAAAATTGGAAAACCAATTTATAATTGTTTATTGCAAAAAGTACGGCCTAGTTATTATTTTCAAGTGGCATAGACCAGGCTGGATCGGTTTTGGGCTGGATGTGAGAGTTGGGTGGCATTCTAATTTTTGCAGAAAAAGATGTTGTGTAATACTTATCCTCCCTCACAATAATATTTCCTCCAGGGAATATTAATTAAAATATTAAGATATATAAAAATGATTAAAACAATTTTTGTTTTTATAAAAACAAATGTTTTTATTTCTGTAAATTTCTTGTTTATAACTTTAAAACGATTAATTTTGGTGCAAAGTCGTAATGAAATAAAATAGCGACAATTTAATTTTCGATAAGATACGACTGATTTAAAATGTTTAGTCTGCAAGCAGTTTTACGATTTTGTGTCCAGTTGAACTCGTCGTTTAATATGATCGTTTAGTAAATCATACATTTTTCCAAAAAAAATCTTTTTACGTTTCTCTATTATTGCATTTGTAATGCATTCTTATGCCAGTTACATTCATTGCACCATAAAATAAAACCATTGGCAATCAACCATGACACGACGTCTACTCCCCCTTTAGTTCTATCTCTGACGATTTCCGGCTTTCTCCGAATTTCTTTGTAACATTTTTTTGTGATTAGATTAGTAACTAATTATTATATATTACCCTATATGGCCGTATCCAAAAATGTCCGTTTTGCGCCGTATGAGAGGAGCCGATACAGTCTTTTATGAGAACATAACGGTACTTTAGAATTTTGTATCTTTATAGACCTAATTTCCTATAAGTTTATGCTCCAACTGCAGACAAACCATTAAAACTTTCTACAAAGGCCTACACAACATTTTAAAATCCATTAAAACGCAAGATGTAACGATTATAATGGGAAACTTTAACGTAAAAGTTGGGGAAGAAAAAGTAAAAGAATGTACAGGAGGATATGGTATGGGCAACAGAAACGAAAGGGGTGACAGGCTTATCGAATTTTTCCAAAACAATAATTTTGTTCTAGCTAATACATTATTCAAAATGCCAAAGAGAACAAAGAGAAGACTATATACCTGGAAGTCACCAGCAGATCAAGAAGAGAGAATTGTAAGAAACCAAATAGACTATGTATTAGTTAGACAAAGATACAGGAACGCAATTATATCCGCAAAAACCTATCCAAGTGCCGACATACGATCAGATCACAACCCAGTAGTGACCAAAATTAGCATCAAAATGAAAATACTAAAACGAAGAACAGCAAATGCAAAAATCGATACAAGTAAATTAAGGAACCCACACATAAGGCAACGCCTGGCAGATGAAATCACCAACGGATTAATGAACATTAAAGAACAAATTCTGCAAAATATTGTGACGGAGAAAAAATGCTTATTAATAAAGACAGAAATAGATAAAAGTCAAAAAGAAATTCTAATACCAACCAGATATCAAAAGAAGATAAATTTTAGATTTAATGGAAGAAAGACGTCAATATAAGAACAAAGATAATCAGATGTATAAAAAAGTGGATAAACAAATAAAATACAGAATTAAGAAAGCGAAAGAACAATGGTTAAAAGAACAATGCGCAGAAATAGAAGAATACCAGAAAAGACATGATAGTTTTAACACACCTAAAAAAAATGTTAAAGAATTAACTCACAAAAATAGAACAAGAAAACCGGGAATACTGAAAGATGCAAATGGGAAACTTGTGTTGAATACTAACGACAAATTAAAGAGATGGACAGAATACATCAATGAACTGTTCAAAGACAATAGAACATAACAGATGGAGATGGAAGTAGAAGAGGATGTGGTTTTAAAGATATTACAAGAGGAAATTAAAATGGCATTAAAAAAACATCAAAAATGGTAAATCATTAGATCCAGACCAAATCTTAGACCCTATAAAAATCTTAAAATGCATGAATGATGAAACCTTAGACAATATAGTAGTTAACTCAATATGCAAAACAGGACACATACCGAAACAATGGTTACTCTCCACCTTTTGTGCTATCCCTAAAAATACAAACCCTAAATATTGCAGTGAATACAAAATAATATCACTAATAAGTCACATTCTCAAGTTATTTCTAAAAATAATACATGGTCGTATAAATAAAAAACTGGAAGAAGGAATAGATGATAGTCAGTTTGGGTTTAGAAACGGACTAGGAACCAGAGAAGCGTTATTTGCTTTTAATGTGATGGCTCAAAGATGCATGGTTATGAATGTTGATGTGCATGTTTGTTACGTTAATTTTTAATTAATTTTGAAAAAGCAATTGACGAAGTAAGAGATGAAAAATTAGTCCAAATTCTAAAGACAAAAAACATAGACCATAGGGACTTACGAATAAAAACAAACCTCTACTGAAATCAAAAAGCACAATTCGTAATAGATAACGAACCCAGTTAAGAAATAGAAATCAGGAGAGGAGTTAGGCAGGGATGTATTATGTCCCCATTACTATTTAATGTATATCATCATCATCTTTGGCTCGACAATCCTCTGTGGATCTTGGCCTGCTCTAAGATTCGTCGCCATTCTGTTCGGTTTTTGGCAACATGTTGCCATCTTCTGATTTTTAATATTCGTAAGTCGGTTTCTACTCCATCTAACCACCTAATTCGCGGTCGGCCTTTACTTCTTTTTCCTACAGGTGTTCCTGTGATTAGCTTTTTAGCAATGGTATTTTCTGGCATTTGTATTATGTGTCCAGCCCATCTAAGTCGCTGTGTTTTAATGAACGTTATGACATCTGGCTCATCAAAGAGCTGATACAATTCAAAATTATATCTTCTGCGCCACTGCCCTTGGTCGTTTACAGCTCCAAATATTTTGCGGAGTATTTTTCGCTCAAATATTCCCAAAAGTCTTTCATCTTTCTGGGTTAGTGTCCATGTTTCTGCTCCATATGTAAGGACCGGCCTCAGCAATGTTTTGTATATAATAATTTTAGTTCTTCTTTGAATGTTTCTTGAGTGGAAATGCTTTTGGAGTTCATAGTATGCCCTATTTGTAAGATTTATTCGTCTTTTGATTTCTTCGCTTGTTTTATTGGTAGCAGTCAATAGCGACCCAAGGTATGTGAAGTTGTCAACACGTCCAAAGGTATGACTTCCAAAGACTGTTTCTCGTTCCTCATTTGCTATCGGATCCTTTGTAACCAACATGTACTGGGTTTTGTCTTCGTTGATGACTAGACCGACATGTTTCGCCGCTGTTTCCAATTCTAGGAGATATTGCTCAACATCTCGCTTGCTACGCCCTACTATGTCAATGTCATCAGCATATGCTAAGACTTGTATCGATCTATTTAATGTATATAGTGAAGCCATTTTTGAAGAATCATTACTATCTCAAAGTGAAGGAATAATAATTAACGCAAGACCTATTAACAACATAAGATATGCAGATACCACCGTGATTATGGCAAGCTCTGCTTAACAACTCCAATTACTGATAAACAAAACAAACAGTTTCTGTGAAAAATATGGACTAAACATGAATATAAAAAAGACCAAATATATGATAATAAAAAAGAGAACAAATATACCAACAAACATATATTTGGGAAATGTACCAATAGAAAGGGTTGATAAATACAAATACCTAGGAACCTGGATTTCAGAAAATAATGATTAAACAACCGAAATAAGAGCCAGGATAGAATGCGTTTGTAAAAATGAAAACAATTCTCTGTAACAAAGATCTTAGATTAGAACTGAGAGTAAGAGCACTGAGACGCTACGTGTTTTCGATGCTGCAATATGGACTTGAAGGCTGAACATTGAAGCAAGAACACATAAATAAGTTACAGTCCTTTGAAATGTGGTGTTACAGAAGAATGCTTAGAATAGCATGTACACAGAAGAAAACTAACACGGAAGTATTGCGAGAAATTGGCAAAGAATGCGGAATAATAAACACAATAAAAATAAGAAAGTTACAATATCTGGGACACGTAATGACGGGATAGCGATATTAACTACTAAGGCTGATGATATTGCTAATAAAAGATAAGAGGAGGAAGGAGTATAAGCAGAAGGAGAGTGTCATGGTTGAAGAATTTAAGTAACTGGTTTAAATGCAGTTCTATAGAACTTTTTAGAGCAGCAGTAGATAAAGTAAAGATAGTGATGATGATATCCAACCTCCGATTAGGAGACGGCACTTAAAGAAGAAGACTTAATTCTTCGAATCGTTCAGCTTTTTTATTCCTTAAAAGAAGTACCGAAATATGCAGATTGCTTTGTGGCTGCCTTTGTCCGACTTGTGACGGTTGGGTCAAGGAAGCGACTACTTTACTTCCAAGACAACTGTTTCCTCAATATTGTACAGTTATTTGCCTTTTTGCTTTCGTTTTTAAAAAATACCAGTATGTTTGTATGTTTGCACCGAAAATGAAAATAAGTAGGTTCTTGTTAAGAAGAAGTTCTTTAAGTGGAAATTATTCTATTCTAGGGAATAGTTTGTCCAATTTGAGAAGGAGAGAACCACTTTTCGTCTGGTGGCCTAAGAGATTAGACTGACTTTTGGTTGCGTCGTCTATGAGTTTTGACGTATTTCATTCTCTGGGAATTTATCTATAAGTGTATATATATATATATATAAATATATATATATATATATATATATATATATATATATATATATATATATATATACACTTCTATTGTATCTCAAGTAGTTTTATCTAACACCCGAGTACATCAAATATACGTTATAAATTACCTTCAGTGGTTGATACCAAAGTTGAGTAGTTTAAATTCAGTGCGATTTAAGAGGCAACATCATCTAGAGTTGGTCTTACTATTAATCTGTGTGGTTACTCTGTAAGTGATCTTACTATTAATATTACCTCCAACTATCTCCAAAGGTGCAGAAAACTGGAAGCATTTGAGATGTATCTATATTGACGAATATTTAAGATCTCGTGGACTGACCGAGTCACAAATGAGAAGGTCCTCAGAATAATGAATAAAAAACTGAGAAATACTCACCACCATCAAATCTCGAAAGTTACAATCTTTGGACATATTAAGCGAAATGAATTCAGATATGCTCTCCTTCAAGCCATCCTGTAAGAAAAACTATTTCCAAAATGAGGTCCAGGAAGAAGAAGAACATCTTGGTTAAAGAACCGCAGAATCTGGTTCAATACAACGTCTGTGCAGCTTTTCCGCGCTGCTGCATATCACATAAAGGTTACCATGATGATCGCCAATATTCGTAACGGATAGAATCATCAAGAAGAAGAATCTACAAAGGTAGAGTAATTTACGGGGTATCTTCGACAACATCTTCCTGATCGATGGTTAAAGCTAAACTACCGATGCAGATCAATTCCTCTAAGGAACAACTATTTCTTCAATAGAACTTTTCAGAACTTTCATTAACTTTCATATCTTTTCATTAACAAATAGTAATTAAAAACATTAATTATTTAAATAAAAGTTGTGCGAGTAGCTTTTTGTGAACCAAGTGTGGTTTGGTTCTTATGTTAATTGTTGGAAAAACCAATTTTTATAATCTTGTCTCAATACTTTTGCAACGTTATTGTAAATTAATTTAGTGTTATTTTGTACTTGCTATCAATTACTACTTTTAAAGCCAGTTATCTCTAGATAAACCTAGAACATTAAGGAGAGATATTTATATGATCTACTCTTTTGGATTTTTTTATAATGTTATATTTTATTTACATGTGCATGTGTCTATGTTTATTATATTGAGAGATTTTGCATTTTTTTGTATGTTCGGCATATTTATTTATATTTCCTGTTTTTGGATTTCACCCGTTTTTGTGATTAGTGGTGAATTCAGGTTGTGATCAGTTATTGAATATATTTTGTTTACCTACTGAATTTTATTTATCTACTCCTAATAAGTTTCCTGATAATAGAGTATCTAAATATTTGCTAATAAAGATATTTAACTATCACAACAATCTTCGACCAGGAGAAAGATCAGGCTGTATATGTTTGTAGGTAAGTAGGTGGACGAATTCCACCGAACATATTTATAATTTATTAAAAATTGTTTGTAAAAGGTATATATTAAGAACCCAAACGGGCTAAGTTAAACATACAAAACGTTTTCGGAATCCATATTTCATCATCAGTGTCTAACAGTACATGAATGTAGCCACTAAATATTTATAATTTGTTTATGTAGTGTGTTGATCACATATTCAATAGTTAACTGTTAATACCTTTTCTGGTCTTTGGTCTCAGAACCTAATTATCTCTCCTTATCTCTTTTAGCTATTCGGACTTTTGAGACGGCTGCTCTGAAAAGTTTTCGTTTTTAAGGTCTCCTAATTTTCTCTTGTAACCCTCAAAAAGTTAAGTGGCGCCCTGTTTCTTATCTTCTCTATTTTTGGTAATTTTACCTATCTCTCTTGTTACCTATTTCTCTGTCTTTTCTAATCGATCTTATCTTGTCTTGTCTTTATTATTTCTTCTGTTAGATCCATTCCCGGTTCCAAAAGCTAGTTTCGAAACCCTGAATCGCTCTCTACCAACCATATAGTTGCCGTTCGCAGTGTCTCCATTGCTAACCTTATCCAAAAATCCGAGGTTACATCTTCATCAATTTACATTTAAGAAATTCATAGTTAAAAGTAGTAAAATATTTTTATTACTTCGCGGAATATACGATACAATAGTTAAAATAAAAAGAAAAATTTAAAGGTAAACAAATTACTATTGATCCACCACTAATTTTTCAAAGAATGACTGTAGCTATGCATGATAAGCAAGGTAACCTTGAAGACTACTTAACACATTCCCTGCCAGGCATATTTTCGTATATGTGAATCTACAGGCCAATGTTATTATACTGTAGTTTTTTGTATACAAAGCCTTGCCGTTTGATTATTTCGTCAAAATTATTGTTTATTTACGAAATAAATTTAAAAAACCGCTTTGGTCCCATCGCATCGGACCAACGTGGCCGGTTGAGGCACTTCGATGCCTTTGCGCGCCGTTGGTCCCACTGCAGTGAGAAGCACATGGCACTGCATAACCTAAAATTTTTATATCGGCTTATGTCAACGGTGACTGTATATTGTTATATCAAGTTAAAAGTAATGATTTTATGAGTTTATCTTCAAAATTATAATATATTGTAAGTGCCAAATATTATTTTTAAGTCAATATTTTATAATTATGCGATATTTTTTCAGAATGTTTCCTCGTAAACGTAAACTGACAACTCAACAGTTACAAAAATATGCAGATGATGTCAGATAATGAAGACGGTTGGGAACCGTTTGAGAGCTCAGATAGTAATGAATCATTCCAGTATGAGTCCGAATCAGAGTCAGAAACTTCATCCAATTCAAAAGTAGAAAATATCCAGACACTTACCTTCAACAAATGGTTCAACATCAACAAATTCAGTGTTGCCGATTCAAAAAATGCCAACTAATAGGCAAGAGTCTCCGAATTTGACATTAATATCGGTACCAGGTTCGCAATCAAATGAAGATCCATTATGGGGACCCACAATTGGAAATTATAAGCCAATAGATTCTTTCTCTATTCCATCGGGAGTGAAACCAGAGGTAGCAGCATTGTTGGTGAGTAGTACACCAGGTGAATTGTTTGATGCTGTAGTAGATGATAAAGTAATATCACTTATTTGCGACGAGACAAACAACTATGAGACCCAATTTCTTACAGCTCATGACGCTACACCAAACTCCCGTTTGCATGCTTGGAATCCCACCACAAAGTCTGAAATTAGACATTTTTTAGGATTAGTAGCTTGGATGGGATTAGTAAAACAGCCATAATTGCCTGACTACTGGAGTACAGATGAGCTATTTAGTAATAATTTTGCTCCAAAGGTAATGCCGAGAAATCGATTTGAAATTTTATTACGCATGATTCATTTCGCTGATAATGTAACGGCAGATAAAAGCGACAAATTGTACAAAATATCACCATTGCTGAATATTTTAAAAACAACTTTTCAGTTGTTGTATGTCTCTGAAGAATTTATTTGTGTAGACGAAACTCACCTACCATTTAGAGGAAGACTAGGATTTCGTCAGTATATCAACACAAAACGGCACAAGTATGGGATAAAGCTATTCAAACTTTGTTCTGGGTCTGGATACACATATAATATCAAAATATATGCAGGCAAAGAAGACACTACTGTCACTCCTGAAAAAGTTGTACTATATCTAACTCAAGGTTTAGTAAATGAGGGACGAACACTAATTACTGATAACTGGTACACTAGTCTGCCTCTGGCCAAAAAAATGTTAGACGCCAATATACATGTAATTGGAACTATTCGGAAAAACCGAAAAAGTCTGCCCAAAGAAGTTGTAAGAGCGAAGTTAAAACGTGGCGAAATTTGTTCCATGGAAAATGACTGCGGCATTACAATTATCAATTGGAAAGATAAGAGAAACATTCTTATGCTTTCTACAAAACATGGAAACGAGATGATAGAAGTGCCATGCAATCAGCACATAAAACTAAAACCCCAGGTTGTAGTGGACTACAACAAAAGCAGCTGTAGATCTATCAGATCAATTTGGGCCCTATTCAAATCCACTAAGGAAAAGTGTAAAGTGGTTCCGAAAAGTGGGATTTAAACTTATTCTTACTACATCTTTAGTAAATGCGTACATTTTATATAAACTAGTAACAGGAAATACGATCTCTATAACAGATTTCAAAAAAGATGTGGTCAAACACCTAATAAAAGCCGAGGAAACTATAGAAAGTGCCACTCAGACCTCGTGTGTAGAAAACCACATCATTAAAGTGAAGAAAGAGGGAAATAAACATAGCAGAAGAAAAATGTGTACGAACTGCTACAAAAAAAAATTCTGAGACACACGGGCGAAAATATGCCATGAATAAAACGAAAAAAGTTGATACATATTGTGAAAATTGTGAAAATCAGCCACATTTTTGTATCAATTGTTTTAGTGAGGTTCACGCATAATATTTTATATACGTATATCAGAGATTGTAAGAGTTTCTAAATACATTTTACAAAAAATAAAATGTTTTTATTTTTATCACTTCCCATCAAATAACTGGGACCATGAGGTACTATTTTCAAATAATTCAATGGGCCATTCTTACAGTATATACTTTCTAGGGCACGTGGATCTTTTAGTCTGAGATATTAGACATTATTATGAACCAGCAGCATAACAAGCATTAAAAAAGGTGTTGGTCCCATGGGACCAACGTGTCAGGGAACGTGTTAAAATATAAACTTGCACCATATCCTCTTTCAATTTTTAAAGATGTTCTGATTCGAAAATCGGACAAATCCAAATTAATAAATTAACACAGATTTCTTTTAATACTACTAAAAGTCTTCATCTTCACTCCTGATCATTACTAGCTGATTTTCCACGTCTAAATTTTTGTTAACTTATATACAGTCTGGAATGAAGCAGTGGTATTCAAAGCAAACAGCGTAGGGATTAGATGTGTATTATTGAGTATGCAAGTATATTTCATTCCCTTTAACGCTCACTTTAACAAAGTTAAAAGTATAAATATTATGTAAAACTCAAATGTCCAAAGATTATCACATAAATTATAGATTCGTATATGCCCATCACTAGTATATGTTTTAGCATATTTTTTGATAAACTTCAAATACTTGTCAACTCTGGTGTAGACACTGAGATGCTTCCCCTTGCATCCTTTACCCCAAGAAACAATTCCAAATTGAACCTCTCCACATAACAACGGTCCTCCGGAGTCTCCAAAGCATGTGTCTTTGTTTCTTGTAAATGTGCAGATGACATTTTTCGATATTCTTATTTGGCAGTCCACATACTTTAATACTTCCAAATATACACACTGTAGGAGGGATGATGCAACAGGTTTATCTTCTTCAAGGTATCCCCATCCCATAACAAGACCATAGTCACAAAATCGTACAGACATTCCGTAATCTTTGGCTGGCAATTTGACCACATGACGGGAGTTTGTAGCATTGGATAATTTACACAGTGCTATATCATTCATATGTGTGTACTGATCGTAGTCTGGATGTACTACTGTATAATCTACGAACATAACGGTCATATTTTCGTTATTTTCTGCGAGTGATATGTTATTGAGTCTATTACCTCTTATACCAAGTACTGCTATGGCGTTTGGTACGTAACAGTGTGCAGCAGTCAGTACCCATTCAGGATTTATTAAAGTTCCGCAACATTTATGCAAGTTTGGCTGGTCTGTAGGTCGCAAAGAAACCATAAAGAGATATTCTTTATCACACGGTTCTCCTCCAACTATTCCTGTAGATGGAGATACAAATACATTTGGATACATTGGCAGTGGTTCGGTCACATTACACCAAGATAAAGACATATAATGAAAAATGTATACAAACAGCTCAATCATATAAACTTGACAGAAGTGGTATTACATTTTGACAATGAAATGTTTATCGAAACAAACTTCATTTGATTTTTGTTGGCTTTTTCTTCTGCTTCGTTTTTAATTATTTTTATCTATTATTGTATAGAGTGAAACCTCAATACTCCGGGAGTATTGGATTTTAGGAAGTGTAAGACTTCCAAATTCCAGAAGAACTGGAAGAGAGGTGATGAAAATACTAAAGATATGGCTAAGCTCAGAGGAACACATTTAAATGGCCAAAGAGACACTAAATCTCAAGTGAGTGTTCGGGCTAGCTTCAATGCACTGGATTGTGGCTTTAAAGATATAAACAGATAGCAAGGATACTGAGCTAATGAGACAAGAAACGAAATGAGGCCTGGTAATATCAAACGTGATACAACTAAAGAAGGTCACTGGGAATAAATTTATAGAAAAAGAACAATAAGAAGAGAAGAAGAAGGGCGCCAACTCAACGATAGTTGAGATTTTGAAGTAACAAATGACAGGAAACAAATGATACTGGAGATAATAACCTGAAATACAAAATACTAAATACTAATCTTGTCTTGCTATATTTTATACTGGTTTGTAGAAACTGAAATAAAACTTAAAATAGTAACAATAAATATATTTGAATGAACAATTGACCAATTATATGAACCAATATGAACAATTTACATATAATGCAAAGCTAAATAACAGTGGTAGTGGATGGTGTAAATATACAATAGGACTTAATAGCCCCTCAACAAGCGAATAATCACTACCACTGGCCAAATAAAGTATAAAATATCGGTAAAAATTTAAGAATAGTCCGTATCATAGCCAAAGTCTTAACACAAAAAGGTAGTAATTTAAATTTAACTAGTTCGACTAAAATGAGATACAAATTACAATATTGTAAAGATATCAAACTTGATAAATCTATTACAATTATATTATATATTACAAGTAAGTTGTTCCATACTCATTATATCATATTTAAAAAAAACACATGAAATTTATTTCACTCCCCAATATCAAAATTGTATTATATCAAATGTATTGTATTAAAAAAAATATTATAGCAAAAGTGAGTATCGTCAGTACTCTTGAAATCCTAGTTAAAATCCCAATTTATTTCGCTCCCCAATATCAAAATTAGATTATCACAAAGGTATTCACCTTATCATATGCATATGAAAAGTGTACAAAATAGACAGTAACAAAAAATTACACAGTCAAACAACTTATCTTTACAGCCCTATAAGTCCATAGGCTTCTTGGCACGGTTACATCAGTTTGTGAGTGTAAGGACAAACCCAGGGGAGTCTAATGTAGTCAAACCAGGCACTGGTCTATCTGCTCCGAGAAATCGGTAACTCCATAACCAAGTTGTTAACTATTCAAGAAATTTAATATTTTCCAGTGAATATTCTTAAATGAATATTGTCAAGTGACGGAATTTGGAACACGCACCCACGCCAAAAAAAATATCTTTTTATGTGGAACTCTTAGATTAGAAAATCTTGATTTTTAAAATTTACTTATTATTATTATTACTGAGATATGATTATTGAATTAGATATTATTTTATTCGTCCCAGATTATTTTACTGCTCAAATTTCGTCACTTTGAATTGACTGACGTGGCTGCGTAGTACGAGTTTCTTGACCAAACTGACTGCTTTCTTCCGCACAAAATCGATCAATCCTTTCAAAGCGCTCCCAGCGCGTGAGTAGAGAAGTGTAGATTTAAAAATCGATCGCTGGCGGATCACAAGAAATTTCGTGAGGGGTTTTAGTTGGACTAGTCAGTAGCGTAAACGCTACAAGAGCCATAGAAAAAATACATAATTAGAGTAATAGTATATTACTTTATGTGACGGAGAAGCATGACTTTTCTTGACGCGTCTGATAATACGCGCCGAACGAAGTGAGGCGCGTAATAGAGGGCAAGTCAAGAAAAATGGCTTCTTTGCCGAATAAAGTATTCGCTCCGTGCGTGACCATGGTAGGGGTACATTGAAACGATGCCAGCGTGCGTAGCGGCGAAATATGACAAAATTGGAATATTGGACAAAATATTTTTACGCATTAATTTTATCAAAAATGCGTGCAAATACATGTTGCGTATTTAATTGTGCTAATAATAGCAAAAATGGTGATTGTAGTTTTCATAGGTTCCCAAAGATTACATATAAATTAGGAAAAAGAAAAAGATGAATTCGTGCTATTAATATGAAAAAGTAAATATTACATAATTTCATTTTTATGCAATTGAAATAGAAAAAATTTAAATAATTTACCTTGAATGATATTTCATAAGGCTTCAAGCTAACTGCAGATGACTTTAGCTTTTATATCCTAACTTTTACTATTATTGTTTTTAATTATATGCTCTTTTGCGTGAAAAACTTGATTTGCCAGTACTAGATTTTTCCCTTTCTTTTCCGTTTGGAGTTGTAAAGGTATATTATGATGTATTTTGAGAAACCCAGTTTTTAATACTACATTTATTTTGTACATAAACTTTAAAATATAGTTAAAAAACTAATTTATTAATAATTGTCAATTTCGCATGTATTTAACAATGTCAAACATATGTCATAAGTTTAACCTGAAAATTGGGATTCCCAAATTGTCAGATGAAGGCGGTAGGTGTCGCATCAGTCACGCACGGAGCGAATACTATTTTTTCTTCAAAAGTAGCAATTTTCAACCATAAATAGTACAATTCATACGCTATTTTTACTCGAAATTAACTGTGACAATTATCAAAGTCGTCTAGATGTTAGAAATTAAAATAATTAAGTCGTCGGTGGGATTTGTGTCTCCCTGGTTACAGTTGTTTGACAGTTGTTTGCAATTATTAAAGAGAGCTTATTGTTGTTGCAACCGCAAGCGCAAATTTAGTGCGAAAATGGAAATCCTAAACGAAATTGAGTCCGCAGCTAATGATGCAGTAGCACGTATGGGGCCCTCCAAGTCCGGAATAAAGTATCGGTTAGCGTACAAGCACTTCCAAGAGTGGTGCGATACAAGAGGAGTACGGCAAGTTACCGAAGACGTTTGACTGGCATATTTTAATATAATGGAAAATGAAAATAAATGGAAATCTTCTACAATGTGGTCACGATACTCTATGATAAAATCCGAGTTAGTTATTAAAAAACATGTGGATATAAGCAAATTTTTAAAGTTACGTGCCTTTCTGAAAAAAACAAGCGAACGATATACTGCAAAGAAGTCTAAAGTTTTCACTAAAGACGAGTTTGATAAATTTTTGTTTGAAGCGCCAGATAAGTTGTATTTAGGATTAAAGGTAAAAAAAATATATTGCAAAGCATGTAGTATACTCTACTAAATTATAAAAATATTTCAGATTGATTTGTTAATTGGGATTACCAGCGCCTGTCGATGCGACGAAATGGTAAAAATGAAGACTTTGGACATTGACGATAAAAAAAATGTAATAATTATCAAAATCCCAGACAGTAAAACACGACAAATTACATCTTTTACGATAATTATTCAAAACTACATTAAACTGTATAAAAAGTATGCATCACTGCGGCCTGAAAATTTTACAGAAAACCGATTTTTTATCAAGTACCAAAATGGAAAGTGTTACCGAAGCGTCATGGGAATAAATTCGATCAGCACAGTAGCCCAAAAAGTAGCAAGTTATTTAAATTTAAACGATACAAGCGCATACACGGGTCACTATTTACGACGAACTTCAGCAACACTTTTAATTGATGGAGGCGGAAATCTAGGATGCCTCAAACGACATGGGGGCTGGAAATCAAGCACGGTTGCCGAAGGATATATAGAGGATTCAATAAGAAATAAGAACGATAATGCTCAAAAAATTTTAAACCTTCATGATTCGCCAACATCGGGAATGATTGCTGAAAGTTGTTCTCGACCATCAGTATCATTAACAATTACCAATGCGTATCAAGAGTCGGGAACATTTTGCACGGGTTCAATTTTGAAAATGCCTCATTAACTAATTGTACTTTTAATATTACTATAAATAAAAATGGTGTTTAATTGTTGTTAATGACATTTGTATTGTTGCTTTGTGACATGTTTCATATTGTTGCCATGACAACATTTTTCTCTCCGCCGTAAAGAAATGGGAAAAAAAACTGCTGCCGGCGGAGACATCAAACTTTGACATCATTATTTGACGTTTGAAGAAAAAAGAGTTTTTCAAACTGTTGTATTGTAGCATATTTAAGTTTATTATTTTATATAGTATAATATTTAATATAATATAATATTTAATTAATTACTTAATATATATATATATATATATATATATATATATGTATAATATATATATATATATATATATATATATATATATATATATATATATATACAAACAACACAGTTTATTAGGGTTGCAGTCAGAATATTGGCCGGGATGTTAAAAAAACACTCTTTTGACTTTTTGTCGAGCTTTTGGAATGGTTTTATTCCTCTTTCAAGACATAGTCGTTGAGATTATTTTTGTAAGAATTGACACTCAACATTTATACCACACATTAAAATATACAATTATGGACATAATACATCATAAAATTTTTAAAATTTTTAAGTGCGATAAGAAGTCTTCACTTCAAAAATAAACCTAAAATAGTAACTTTTTAAATCAAGAATAAAGTTTTTTAGTGGTGTTGCTTTTAAATATGATAATCTTCGAACCTTAAAATCTTATTTTAATCTTAGAACATCAATTTTTCGTGTTGATGTAATATGACACATACTATATTTTATTTTTATTGATTTTAATATTTATTTCGTCTTTTTTTTGCAGCGACATCATCTTACTGAGTTATCACCCTTTTGTCAGTTTTCCAAATACTCTCGTAATATTTTTTGATGCGATGCTATTATGATCCAGAGTAATTTCTCAAACTAGACGTGAAACACGAATAGTAGATATTACATAAGATCTTTTTTGGGGAATTGAGCAAAAAGAAGGATATTGTAACTAATTTTTCAACCTTAGAAGACAAAAGGCTACATATCCGACAGCAAATGTGTTTTACTCGGCATAATCGATCGTTCTCAGTGGCGTCCAAAATTTAAATTGGCAAAGTGTAAAATATTAAAACTACGTATGTACCTATTTTTATATACAATTTTTTATTTTATATACAATTGGTACGAATGACAAAAAATAACTGTTTTATTATTGTAAATACAGCTAATTTTACCTTAATATTTGTGTTGTACACTTATTATTTAGGGTGTGCTTTTAATTATGTTTTAACACTAGAAAGTCGAAGTTGCCAATTTGGCCCCTGTTGCGATTTGAAGTTATTGTAGTTCTTTTATTTGACAAAATAATAATTTCATATTTTATGACTTTTAATATTTTGATACAAAGTATTATTTAACGCAAAAAAATATTGTTTACTAAATTTATTAAATGGATTTTCTAACAAACCTACTATAGCAGTCTGAAGGGGCCAAACTGGCCCTGTATTAATTATTATCGTTTTCTCGGAAATTTGACGATTTCTTTTAACTTTCTGTCGGATAGATAAAATTATGTTTATGTACGTTTATTCCTAGAAGGTATTTTGTTACATACTGTTTGTTCCTTGAGGGTATTTTGTTTATTGAGCGGTTTATTAGGTTCTGCTGACTCTCGTTTTTAGAATATTGAAACATTCGTTCAATTGTGAAAATTCAAGACGACTGTAAAGATGTCTCGTCGTGGACTATCAGAGCTTAAACTTCTTGAAGAAATACGAAAAATATAAGAAGATGTTTCGGGAGGTGAATCTGAATTTGCAGAAAATAATGAGTCAGACGATGAACAATACGTACCACCACAAAATAATGATTCAAGTGACTCTGATGCTTCAGACCAGTTAGAAAGTTTTATTGTACAAGACTCACCAATTTATGTAAACACTGCTTCTACAACTCAACAGCACGAGTCAGCTAATTTTATCATGAATCCAAGTGCATCTAAGCCAAGTCACAAGAGAAAAAGAGGTCAACAAGGAAAAACTATTTCAATCGGAGACACCGAACAATCGAAAGACGGAACAACGTGGAAAGTTATTGATTCTGGATCAGTACCTGGTAAGATTCTGATTTTTAGTATCTACATATTCATTGAATGTTTGCTCATTACAGGACGCCGCGCTCAGCACAACATTTATCGAGAGGAATCAGGTCCTACGTCGTATGCAAAAAGGAACGTGAGGAACAATTGTGTGGTAAGTGCTTGGCATCTAATAATCAACGACAGCATGTTACGTCATATAAAAGAATGCACTATTGCAGAAGCACATCGATGTTTCAAAAATGACACATGGACTATAACTTTGGAAGAACTCTAGGCTGCCCTTGCTATTATGTACTCAAGAGGAGTCTACGGCGCCAAAAATTTCCCAACCAACAGCTTGTGGTCAACAGTATGGGGTCCTCAGTTTTTTAGGCAAACTATACCACGAGACAGATTCAAGGATATTATAAAATATCTCAGATTTGACATAAAGCAAACGAGATCTGAACGATTGAAAACCGACAACTTTGCTGTAGCCTCTGCGGTTTGGAATGGATTTATAAGCCGGATAAGTTTGGCATACAATTTTGGCTTTTGACATGCGTGGAATCAAAATATATTGTAAATGGTTACCCTTATACTGGCACTGATCATCTATGCAAGAAAGATACAAGTGTTGGTGAACATGTTTTGCGCTTAATGGAAAATCAACTGGGAAAGGGCAAAAATGTTACGACAGATAACTACTTTACATCGTTAAAATTGGCCCAGGCATTGCAAAAAAAATCAACAAGTCTTGTGGGTAGTTTGAATCGTAACAGAAAGGAAGTTCCTCTAAGCGTAAAGAGTAAAAATGGAGAATTATATGTTACCCATATATTCCAGAGCGACGAAAAGATAACACTTACTGCATACCAAGGAAAGACTCACAAAAGTGTGCTTTCTTTGAGCTCATTACATCAATCAGTGGATGTTGCTGTCGATGGAAAAAAACTTCCTCAAACAGTAAGTTTTTATAATAAAACAAAATACGGGGTTGATGTAGTGGACCAAATGGCGCGTCTTTATACTACAAAAGTTGCTTCAAGACGATGGCCAATGCACGTGTTTTATAACATTCTTGACTTAGGAGCAATAAATGCATGGATTATTTATAAAGAAGTTAATGGAAGTAAAATCAGTCGTCGTAAGTTTATTCTTCAGCTGTGTGAAGAATTACGGGCTCCATACCTTGCCTCCCGAAATCTGGTACTATACCCAGCACCACCGGAATTACCAACCACCAGCATTATTACTAGCCAAAAAAAGAAAAAAATGTCAGTTAAAAATGTTTTGTAAAGGAAATCATACTTCCAATGAGTGCTACGGCTGTAACAAGGCAATGTGTGGCAAATGCCAAAAACTGCAAACTGTATGGTGTTCCAAATGTTTAAAATGAAACTAAAAAATTAAATCAAATTCTATCGTCAAGAGTTTATATAATTTCTTAAAACTGTTTATTTTTATTTTTTGTTTATTCCCAAAAAAATAGTTAATTCTAAACTTGGTTTTTATTGATTTAGGAACTTGGGGCCAAAATGATCCCTTCGGGCTTTCTAGGTAGGTATGATAAGCCCGACTTTCTAGTGTTAAATTGTTGCATGTCCTTCAATTTGTTTATGCACAATTATCTCTCTATCGAGTCAAATGCTAACTAGAAGTTTATGAATGTGACAAATAATTCTTCTTTCTTTTTTATTTTTCTTTTGTTTGTTTCTCTTTCAGGTTTAAAGCCAATTGTTCTTCTTTTAATTTAGACTCGTGCATGCTTTTTCAATTAAAACACGGAATAATTAAAAGAAAATGTAAAAAACCTAAGTATAATCTTTAAATCTTTATTGATGAAAGCCTTGGAAAACGATATCAGGGAAGATTCCGTCTATTTCTACTAAGTATTATCCTACTAAGTTCTAAGCCCCGCGTGTCTTGATCTAAGTTCAGACTTATGCGAAACTTGTCAAGAACAAGGAGATCTTAACCACATCTTTTTTAAGTGTTCCAAATATCTTCAGCATTCAGGAACTCTTTTAAACAACTTACAATCTCTGCAAATATTTCCTCCATATCACATAAATAACCTGTTGGCTACTAATAATAAAAAAGTCTATGATTGTTTGATTAAATTTATACATAGCGCAAATGTGTGTCTGTAGTCAATCTTAGCTAAGCTCGTTAACCTTTGTTTTAACCCAATTGTTGTTTACCTTTCTTTCCGTGACCTATTGCTAGTAATGTCTTAAACAAATGTCCTGATGGGTCCCTGGACGAGAAGTGAGTATCCCTGTTTTTCCTTATATTTGTTTTTTCTTGCTATAATTTTCTCTTTTTATTTGATTCAGTTATAGGGATTTTATACGGTTTTTTGACTCGAATAGACACACTTTTTGCACTATAGATTATACACTTATGTATGTATACACTTGTATATGTACACTTATGTATGCACTTATGTGTATGCATACATTTTATTTTTTTTATTTTTTTTTTAGTATTAATTATATTAGAATATTGATATTATTAATTTTTCTTTTATTATTTCTCTATACGTAATTGGCTAAATAGCTAAGTGTTAAAGCCACAAAAAAAATACCCTGTCAGTATTTCCTACTAACACTAAATCTTTTTCTTAGTCTTCTTGACTGGCTTTACAGCTCGGAGTGTCTTCGTCGCATCCATTATAGCCTTCCATCTTCTACGAACTTGCGCTTCCATTACCCATGGTTGTATCCCAACCCTACATAAATCAACATCATACTTCCATCTTTTTCTGGGATAGCCTAATGATCTTTTACCATCTGGTCTCTCAAAAGACACTGTCTTTAGCATTTTGCCTTCCTCTGATCTTACCACATGACGTGCTCATCTTATCTGGTTAGCTCTTATATGTCTGACGATGTTTTCAGTACCATAAAGAGTCACCAATTCAGGCATCTCTTCATCAATGCATCTCTTTGGGGACCAAATATCCTTCTGAGAACCCTTCTTTCAAAGTAGCAGCTTGTTTATTTCTCGCTCATGAATCCATGTTTTACTTCCATATTATATAATTGGGCAAATAATTGACATGCACGTCTTAATTTAGATTGCCTTTTTAGCAGATTAGATCCTAATAATGATGATAGGGAGTATGCCCCGCAGCTATCCTTGCTGAGACCTCTTTTTCTGTGGTTGTCGTCTGTAATTACCGCCCCCAGATATTTAAACTTTTTTACTACTTCGAAATTGTGGTCATTTATAGTTATGTTCTGTCTAACTTTTGGTCTTGGTCTAAATTTCTGACGATATTTTACTTATTGCATATTGTAAAGCACACAAACAATATGTGACAACTATAGAGGAATAACCCTACTAACCGTAACATACAAAATATTGGCATATATTCTTTATGACCGACTATCGGGATATTGTGAAGACATAATAGGTAAATATCAGTGTGGGTTTCGTAAAGAAAGATCAAAGACCTATCAAATATTCCTTCTAAGACAAGCTCTACAAAAAACATGAGTATGGCATTGATATTCATCACCTGTTTGTTGATTTTAGATGTGCCTATTATAGTGTTGAAAGAAACGCACTGTACAAGGCCATGATAGAATTCAGCATCCCAGTAAACTGTGTAAAATTGGTAAAAGCGACCCTCTCAAGAGTCGAGTGTAAAGTTAGAGTGCAGATAGGAGTTCCCAGAACGTTCCAGTCTCAGATAGGACTGAGACACGGAGACAGCCTATTATGCCTTCTATTCAATATTGCACTAAAGAAAGCGATCAGAGAATCTGAAATAACAACCAGAGGAACTATTATTAATCGCAGCGTACAAGTACTAGCGTACGCCGATGACATCGACATTATTGCAAGAATCATTCAAGGCGCTTGAAGCAGCAACAAAAAGAATATGAGTAGAGGTTAACACTCGTAAGACGAAGTATATAAAAGTATCAAATTATATACAAGCATCACAACCCGAAGATCTAACGATCGGAACATATACTTTCGAATAAGTAAGAGAGTTTATATACTTAGGCTTACAAATTAATCAGAATAATGCAGTAAGTGCAGAAATTAACAGACAAATATATCGGGCAAATAGAGCCTATTATGGATTAAGAAAATTTTTAACAAGCCTCGTTACAAAAAGAACGAAACTAGTCATATACAGAACTCTTATCAAGACCATCCTCACCTACACGTCGGAAACATGGACGATGACAAAGAGCGATGAATAACGTTTAAGATGCTTTGAGCATATAATCCTCCGGCATATCTATGGAGGAGTACAGGAGGGCGGATTATGGCGCAGACGCTATAATTTCGAACTTTACAGCCTTTATGACAAACTTGATATTATTAGGTCCATCAAAATAAACCGGCTGCGGTGGTGGATGAGATGGAGCCGCTAAACCATATTTATAACCAAAGAATAGATGGTGTGAGAAGGAGAGCCAGGCCCAAAGTACGATTTAAGGATCAGGTGGAGGAAGATTTGAGAATGTTGGGAGTATTAAACTGAAAAGTCAAGGCGAAGAATACGAGAAAAGGGAGACTTATCCTTGAGCAGGTCAAGACCCATCATGGGTTGTGGAGCAACTGATGATGATGATATTCTAAAGCCTAATTGAATAGCAACAGTGATAAGTGCTGATGTTATACCAAGTGGCAGAGAAGTTTTGTTTCCTATCTTTACTTTCTTCTTTTTATATAGACATGACTCTATCTATTTTTCAATGTACCTCCAGTAAGTTGTCGTTACATCGTTTTCGTGGTCTTCCTATTGAGGAACCGTTTCTTGTCTTCTGCCTTATTTGTTGTTATATGATCTTTCCATTCTACTCTTCTATTTATTACTCAATTCTTGATGTTCTTCACCTTGCATTTACATCGAATATATGTACTTCTAGCTCTGTTCCATAGTGTCTTACCATCAATGTTTTTAAGTGTTTTCATCTCTGCTATTTTTAACATCCTTTTTGTCCTCTCTGTGTCAGGTCTTGTTTTTGCCGGTTATGTCATTAATGGTCTGACGACTGTTTTGTAAATTCTGCTTTTCGTTACTTTTCCGATATTCTTATTTCTCCATATTGTTTCATTCAGGCAGCTCGAGGCCCTGCTTGCTGGGGAAACTACTGCTGGGTTTTTGGGGAAATTAACATGTTGAATTTTCTGGCGATTATATTAAATTGGTGCATCTTACGTTGTAAATCATCTTCACTTTTTTGCTTTTCTCCCATTTGGTATCCCTTTTTTTACGTTTACCATCTTTACCTGTGCATATGAATCTGCCACGCACATGTGAGTTAGCTCCAGTAATTTTCTTGGTATTCCCATTTCTAGCATTGCTAGACATAGTCTGCTTTTTTATCGAATTATATGCTTGCTGGAAATCTACGAAAATTTGACATACATTTTAGTTGAACTCCCAGGTTTTTTCTAATATTTGTCGGATCGTAAATATTTGATCTATTGTTGACCTTTCGGCACGAAAGATACATTGGTAGTCGCGTAGAATATCTTCCCAATATAGAGTGAGCCTCTTTAGCAAGATAATTGATAGAAATTTATATGCTGTACTAATAAGCAATATGCCTTTATGGTTTCGAAATTGTTATATATCTCCCTTTTTTACGCATGGGCATTAGAACGCTTCCATTCCATTCCGTAGGCATTTAATGTTGCTGCCACTCTCTCAGAATATTATCATATAATTTTTGATGTAAAACGATTTCTCCTTTTTTATCAATTCCCCATTTATACCATTATTTCCTCTCGCATTATTATCTTTAAAAGATGCTTTTCTTTACTTCTTGAAGTGCTGGTATTTCCATATCTGCAGAATGGAATGTAATATCTGTTTCTTGCATCTAACTTTTAATATTTAGTAAATTCCGCATTCCTTCCATCGTTCGACGATATTTGGTATAATCCCAACTTTTTCTTTGATTTTATTGCTCCAGGTTCGGTAGTGATATTCGTGTTCTCAACTTAGATTTTACAAAAGTGATCACTATCGTTGTCCGCTCCTCTCATTCTTCGCGAATTAATAATGCTACTAGAGTGTCTTACATCCACGAGGACATGATTTACATCACATTATCATCTAAAATACTACATCATTAACATAAATTTGGAATCAGCATACCACGGAATGATTAATGAAATGAATAAAAATAATGAAAGAAAACAAATAAAAACTGAATGAGTAGCGCACGATAGATCATCATAGGCTTATGTTTAGCAGTAAACCTTCGAAACTAAATGATGATATTCTGTTGGAAACATGTATTATATATATATATATATATATATATATATATATATATATATATATATATATATATATTATATATATATATATATATATATATATATATATATATCCGGATTTTTAGGCGTTACGCCCGTACGGTAGGGATCTATGGAGGAGTATCACCGAGCCGCAAGCCCTTATCTCTTACCGTATTGCTCCACCATAGGCCGATCAGACCCCAGCATATTCTAGTCTAAGCCGCAGATTCATCTAGAATTTTAAACTGCTGCGTTAGACTTTTTGTTTTCTGTACACCGCGCTGGGGCTCGATCCCACATCCACTGAACCGACAGTGAAGCGAATGAGAGGCAGCCGCACAGCCCGCTGAGCTATCTGACCGACTATATATGAGAGGCAGCCGCACAGCCCGCTGAGCTATCTGACCGACTATATATATATATATATATATATATATATATATATATATATATATATATATATATAATGTTATTCTTAAGCTATCTTTGTTAGAATCTATGGAAATCAACAAATTAAAAAACACAGATATAATTCTGAATAACCAACTTGAAACAAACAGTTCCCCCCTCCTCAACCTATTTCATTTAGAGACTACAAATTGTAAACTCATGCTAAAAATAGATCACTTGAGAAAGACAATCAGCCGAAATAGCTGTAGTGATAAGAGTTAAAATAAATTTTGTGGAAGTTTGAAAACAAAGTTTTCAGACTACTACTATGATTTTGTGCTACGGGAAGATCCTATCTTGTTAGTCATTGTATCATGTCTAAATCCAAATTGTAAGTTACTTATGTCCTGCTCAAGTTTGTTGTGTATTCTCCGGTGTATAATTTTTAAAAATATTTTTAAAAAATTATTTATTGTAGCATGACTTAAAGGGTTAAGTTTATCTTTGAGATTGTATATTTTACTTTCTAATTTATAATTTGTACCTGAAATCTTCTTTTAATTTAAAGTGATGGTAAATAACTCACGTAACACTAGCATCAAACAAATCAATTAATTTTTAGATCAAACCCAAACCTCTGAATGCACAAAATGAATTTTGAGCCTAAACTTATCACCCCTACAAAGTTGTTCTCACAAAATATATCATCAAACTAGTAGGTACAATTTTGCAAATGTGTCAAATTTCAAATTTAGAGCCAATATCTCTACTGTATAATTTATACAGTTGGTCAGGGTGTGCAATGTGAACTTCAATTATACTACGTATATATACGTGTTTAGCAGCGGTTTTCCGTGCATATATACATTTGCTTCAACATATAAATCAAGGCTAGTTAATTTTGAATTTAATCGGTTTTCTGTGGTCTTCTAATCTCGAATAGCAACTCATTTAGTACGTTTGTGTAATCTTCGTCGGAAAAATTACCATACCATAAACGACAAGCGTTTGTCTATATTCATTTATTAGTGTTTATGAGGCTGAAATATCAAACTTACCACCTATATTATTGTGCTCGTAATATTTATTACGAGGAACATCCAGAAATTAGGAGAAGAAGACATTTTTTCCTAATCTTTCCTTTTCCCTTTAGGAGAAGAAGTTGGTATCTGTGATGTATGGAGTGATTCGTATTGCAGTGAGTCCAAGTGAGTATCTCATTCTAACTAACGTAACTAGTATGTAAAACCAAGGTAACTATTTGTCCTCAGTTTTGTAGACTTATGGATTCTAGGTCCCATTATTTATTTTCGTCGCCTCTTAACAAGAAATCCTTGGTTCATCTTCCATTGTCGCCAAGTAACCCAGAAAACTCATTCTTCTTGATGTAATGATCTAGAAAATTTTTGGTTTTCCAGAGACTTGCCAATTTATGCATTTGTTAATTTACTTCAATCGTTGTTTCCCAATTTGACATAAATGCTCCTCATCCGACTCATCTCCCAGATATATTTATTTTATTTTTGATTCATAACCCAGAGTTCCTACCATCAGGAAAGTCTCGGTATGAAACCACTCTCGGTTATAGTTCAATTATGACGCTCTGGAGATATTATTTGGTTTCAATAATATATAAAGAGCTAAATAATTTTTCTTGAAATCCGATTCTTAATTTCTTTACTGTAATCTTTTTTCCAACTACTGAACACAATCTATTCCACAGCAATCATTCCACGTGAAATGCTGACATCAACATTTATTTGTCTACCAAAGAAAGTAAATGCCAAAGAATATAGTGATTATCGAACGATCAGTCTAATGTCACATACCTTAAAAACTCTGCTAAAAATCATCCATAATAGAATACACGCTAAGCTGGAGATGCATATTAGTGATTCCCAGTTTGGATTTCGGAATGGAGTTGCCACAAGAGAGGCACTACTTTCTTTTAACGTGCTGACCCAAAGATATGTGGATGTTTATCGAGACCTTTATGTATGCTCTATAGACTACAACAAGGCATTTGATAAAGTAAAACATGACCGACTTTTAGAAGTACTCAAAAACAAGAATCTGGATGTGAGGGATGTAACATTGATATCAAATTTATACTACAGCCAACGATCAAATGTGAAAATTGGAAGTGTCGGAAGAAGTGGAGATAAGGAGAGGGGTCAGGTAAGGTTGCATACTGTGGCCGTTATTATTTAATGCTTATTCTAAAAAAATCATATAAGAAGCTTTGGTAAACGAGACAGTCGGCATAAAAGTGGACGGAAGTTTAATTAACAACATTATATATGACGACGATAGTCATAATAGCCGACAACTTGGCAGACTTAGAAAGAATAATGAACAAAATATTAAGGTATAGTGGAGAATACGAACTCTCTCTTAATATACAAAAACCAAATTCATGAAAATTAACAAGAACAACAATACAAATAAAATATTAACGGTAGGCGGCCAGCAGATTGAGAGAGTAAAAAGATATACTTACTTGGGAACGATAATCACAGAAAACAACGATAATACTGCAGAGATAATACTTGAAACGTGAAAATGAAAAAGATTTTATGCAGCAAAGATCTGACATTGGCCCTCAGAATAAGGCTAATTAAATGCTATGTACACAGTGTACTATGGAGCTGAACCATGGATATTAAACCGGAATACAATAAATCGACTTAACGCGTTTGAAATGTAGACATTTAGAATATTGTTAATTTCATGTTTATCTAGAGTCACAAATGCAGAAGTCTTAAGGAGAATAGGAAGGATATAATAGAAAGGAATAGAAAGGATAGAAGGATAGAATAGAAAGAGAGAAATGGAAAATACAATAAAAGAAAGGAAATTGCAATATCTCGTACATGTAATGAGAGGCGAAAGATTCAACATCTTGAGACTCATAATTCAAGGAAAAATAGAGGGTAGGAGAAGCGTAGGAAGAAGACGCGTTTCCTGGTTGAAGAACCTGAGAGAGTGATTTGGTTGCAGCTCAAGGCAATTGTTCAGAGCAGCTGCCTCGAAGGTCAGAATAGCCACGATGATTGCCAACCTTCGTCGCGGAGATGGCACTTAAAGAAGATTTCTTTTTATTTGATAGAGTAACCCTAGGTAATCAAACAATTGCATCTTGTTAAAAAAATTTTCATTATTGGCGGCCGTTTAAATTTACATGCAAAATATATAGTGCTATTGAAGATAATTGATGGATTCGACCGTTACTTGATGGAAATTCATTTTATGTAACAATAAAACACTGAAAACTTTGTTTTCAAACTTCCACAAAATTTATTTTAACTCTTATCACTACAGCGGTTTCGGCTGATTGCCTTTCTCAAGTGATCTATTTTTGGCTTGGGTTTACAAATTAATAGTCTCTAATAAAATAGGTTGAGGAGGGGAGAACTGTTTGTCTCAAGTTGGTCATTCAGAATTATATCTGTGTTTTTTAATTTGTTGATTTCCATACATTCTAACAAAGATAGCTTAAGGCCTTTATTTTGAATGTGAAGAATTTTAAATTTGTCATTAAAAGAATGATTATGATCTAGAAGGTGAAGTGCGTATGTCGAATCTGTTTTTCTATTATTAAAAGCCCTTTTATGTTCTGCTATTCGTTTATTAAAGTTTCTACCAGTTTGACCGATGTAAGTTTTTGGGCAGTCGCCACATTGAAGTTTGTATACACCACTATTTAAGTGTTTTTTATTTTGGCTCTTGTTATTTTTAATATATTTGCCTAGGTTGTTATTTGTTCGGTTGTTATAATAACACCAGCTTTCCGAACAAATAACAACCTAGGCAAATATATTAAAAATAACCAGAGCCAAAATAAAAAAAAAACACTTAAATAGTGGTGTGTACAAACTTCAATGTGGCGACTGCCCAAAAACTTACATCGGTCAAACTGGTAGAAACTTTAATAGAGGCAGAACATAAAAGGGCTTTCAATAATAGAAAAACAGATTCGACATACGCACTTCACCTTCTAGATCATAATCATTCTTTTAATGACAAATTTAAAATTCTTCACATTCAAATTAAAGGCCTTAAGCTATCTTTGTTAGAATCTATGGAAATCAACAAATTAAAAAACACAGATATAATTCTGAATGACCAACTTGAGACAAACGGTTCTCCCCTCCTTAACCTATTTCATTAGAGACTATAAATTTGTAAACCCAAGCCAAAAATAGATCACTTGAGAAAGGCAAACAGCCGAAACAGCTATAGTGATAAGAGTTAAAATAAATTTTGTGGAAGTTTGAAAACAAAGCTATTGAAGATATAAGGAGAAAGGGAAAAATAAGGTGGATCAACTTCCCTTGCTACGACATATCTTTTAAATAAAAGAAGAGAATAGAAATATAAATACACAGAAAATCATGTGGTATTTAGACAGTTGGAGGAAAAGTTTAAAGGTCCGGCAGAGAAAAATAATTGAAAGATCGATAAATATTTGCAACCATTGGGTCTCTTTAACCATTTAGCCATTCTTCTTCTTAAAGTGCCCTTCCTCAATGGAGGTTGGCTACTACAATTTTAAACTCTTCTCTATCTTCAGCTGTTCTTATTAGCTGTTCAAAATTTAGCCCTGTCCATTGTCGGATGTTTCTGAGCCACGATAGTCTTTTCCTTCCTAGGCCTCTCTTTCCCTCGATTGTTCCTTTCACTATAAGTTGGGCATATTGGTACTTATTATTTCTCAGTATGTGGCCTAGGTATAATGTTTTTCTAACTTTTACTGTGTTAAAAAGTTCTCTTTTCTTGCCTATTCTATGCAGCACTTCTTCGTTTGAGGTATGCGGTGTCCATGAAATTTTGAGTATTGTCCGGTAGATCCACATTTCAAAGGCCTCCAATTTATTTACGGATGATGTTTTAGGGGTCCAAGTTTCAACTGCAATATAGAAGAGTCGACCAGACGTAGCATTTTGATAAACGTAGTCGAATTGCGAGTTTTATTCGAGAATCACAAAGCAGTTTTTTTATTTTTTCGAAAGATTTTCTGGCCTGTTCTATTCTCGATCTTATTTCTTGATCAGGATTTAGGCTGCTATCGATCCAACATCCCAGGTACTTAAATCTATTGACCTGTTCTAAGATGTGCCCATTTATTGTGCAAGGTTGAGGTACGTTTTGGTTTTTTCGGATTGACATACCTTTGGTTTTTTTAATGTTTATTTTCATACCAAATTGCTCACAGGTCGAGTTGCTATTACTTTATAAGTATATTACTTTATAAGTATATTTAGCCATTACTTTATAATTAAAATACCAAAGTACGCAGTTAACGTAAACTCGTGTGTGTTACACTCAATTATTATCAAGTAAAATAATGCTCCCGTATTTTAGTTTTATAGTCACCTAGTAAAATTCTAACATAAAATACTACTTTAATTTTTTTGTGTTTTTTATGCGGTGCTGATTTTGATTGTTTTTTGCGTTTTTGTGATTAGCGTACACCGCATATAATAATACATACCATCATTGGTACATATAACACAGGTTGAGAATAGCTGAATTAGACAGTTTCCCACCTTGCCAACACGTTGGGTTTCTCTCCAGATATGCAACAAATAATCATCTACAAGTACAGCAAGCATATCGTTCGTATATCGGTAGACTACAATAAGATACTTCATACTATAGATTATCATAAAATGCTTCGAGCATTGGCTGACTGCCGTTATATTTCCGTGATTAAAAGTATCTACGAAATCTCCAGAATCTCCAAAAGTTTAACGGAGTTAAGTCTCCAGATTTGACTCCGTTAGATTTTTTTATAGGGATATTATAAGAGCAAAATGTATCAATAATCATAATATGTAAGCACTACCAGCCTAGTAGACCCATTACTTGATGTACTATTCTTTTCCACTCCCTTTGTCAATTGCTTTTCTTTTCCAGTTCGCTATGTAAGTCTTATCATATATTCTTTAACTTTGTTGCCCGATTTTGACGTTGGTCTTCCTCTTCGCTTTTTACCTACTAATGCACTATACTGTGGGAATTCAAGACGGAATCATTATCTGTAAATGACCATAATATCTAAGTCGTTGTGCCTTAATTACCATTAATATGATAGGTTCTTATGAACACAACATATTAACGGCGTATATGTTATATGATCATACTAATTAAAAAACCATTCTAAATATATGAAGAGAAGAATCAAGGAGAATACCAGAGAAGATTTCGGAAAGCAAGATCAACAACCGATCAATTTTTTATGCTAAAACAAATCCTGATCAATTGCTATGAATACAACATTTCAGCACAAGTAGTTTTTATTGATTGCAAAGCCGCCTAGAGTACAATAGACAGAAACAAGTTAATAGAAACCCTAAAAAAATTCCAAGTGCCAGAAAATATAGTAAGATTGGTAAAAATGACAAACCACTTGTACAGTAAGATGCAACGGTACAGTCTCAGAAGAATTCGAAGGGAAAAAAGGTGTTCGCCAAAGAGATCCGTTGTCTACATTGCTATTCAATATAGTTTTAGAAAAAAATGTACGGGTTAGTGGGATAAATAGGTCCGGCACCGATTCTCATTGCAAGAAATCTAAAAGAACTGGCAAATATAGCAAAAAAACTTATTCGGGAAAGCTCTAAAATGGGACTGAAAGTTAATATTAATAAATCGAAGTACATGGAAATCTCGAGCAAAAAAGGTATAAACATCAGTGGATCCTTTAAATTGAAGGTGGATGATGTATAAGTTGTAGAATTCGAAAAGGTGGATGAATATATGTACTTAGATACTCTTATTGATCAGACATGTAAGGAAGCAACTGAAATCAACCTGAGACTGACCAAGAGCAACATGTGTGCTGGAGCCATTAGCAAAATAATTGAGGCCAAAGGTATATCTCGTACTACAAAAATAAGAGTATACAAAACTATAATTAGACCTACAATCCTAGACGCTGCCGAGACATGGACTATGAACAAAACCATACAGAATAGATTAGAAACATGGGAAAAAAGATACTTCGCAGAGTGTTTGGTGGAAAAGTAGTAGAGGGAAAATGGAGAAGACGAACTAATGCAGAAGTGTACCATTTGTATGCTAACCCTAGAATGTAAGGTACTAGACTAGTCAAGAATATTGCATCCACAGTACCTTAGGGCAAAAAAAAGAGAGGAAGACCAAGAAAGAAATGGAGAGATGTAGTGATGGAATATGTCAGAGAGATGGAAATTAGAGACTGGAAGCTGATAGCTAAGAACAGAACACAATGGAAATTATCAATCCAGCAATGGGCAAAAAAGGCCTGTTAACGCTGTACCTACATACAAAGGTTGTTAGGTTAGGTTAGGCTAGACTTTTTTATGGGGATATTTGAATAATGTAGAAGAGTTAAGTAGGAGCGTGTTAGCTGGAATTGAGAAAGATCAAAACGGAAATTGCACAAATAACTCCTGAAGTCATTGAGAACTTTAATTTAATATTTTCACTGCATCATTGCTCATGCCATGAAAATAATTTATCTTTTTCATTGCATTATTGCTGAAGGTTGCCAATTTCAACAGTTTTTATAATTTAATTGTATTTTACTAACAGTTATTATCAGTTAATTGCGTTAATACAGTTTGGTTTTGGTTAACCGTGTAGAAACAAAATTTCAAATAATTGCATTGTTGCAAGAGCGATTTGAAGACTTTTCAAATGAGGTGTCTCGTGACCTCGGTTTGTATTTAAAAAAAATGTCACTGATGACGTAATTTCTAGCACATATATTTATATACTTCTGAAATAATGAATTTATTTAATAGATTTGCATCATACTGTATAATTGACCACATTTTTAATATACCTATATTTTATAAAAAATCATGTCACTAATCTTGACTTGTTACTTTTTGGGTAAACCCTAGATTGGATCCACCCTTATCAAGAGGCAAGTTTTCAAAAACTCGTTTAAGCCATATATCACTTTGGAATTTACTCCGTGTACAAGACTTTAATTAAGGGTAGACGAATTTTTCGTTCTTTCCAGTTTCGCCCTTTGCGCGCTGAGTATCTAAGCATTCCTATCATCTGAGCGAATAACAATGACTTCCGGAGCTCTCTAAGTTGGATACTTTAAATTCGCTGTACCATCTAAACCGAAATTTAAAATTATAATTTAGTTTTTGAACCGCTAAAATAATTTATATGCCCTTTTTATTCCATTTACCCCGTTGATGAATTTCTTTTAAATGTAATATAAAGTAGAGTGGAAAAACTACTCTCCATTGCTCACTACAAGAAAATGATTAAGAAATTAATGCTTTACTTAAAATTTTATTAATTGTTTGTTCGTTATACCCATTGTTCACTGCTATTTGCTTAAAGATATTTAATTTTATCTCAAAATTGTATTTTGACATCGGAATTTCTATGGTACATGCTATGGTACGCTGCAATTTATGTTGTGTAGGATGGGATGATGAATTTTGAATAGTCGTGTCAGTATGGGTAGATATCTGAAATACGGAAACTCATGTTTGTTTTAAGTCTGATAATTTCTAAATCTAAAAATTTATGGATTGATTTTGTTCTGTTTCTATTGTAAATTCAATATGACTATGGAGTGAATTAATATACGATGAATATTGGTCAAGTTGCTGTTAGTTCCTGTAAAACATACTAGAACATCGTATCTCCACCAATATAAAAACTGTTTGAATACGGAATGTTTTGAAATCTATGTGTCTAGATTATCCATAAAAATATCTGATAATAATGGGCTTAGAGGATTAAACATTAGAAGTTCTGCACTGTTATTTGTATATATTTAATAATTAAATTCAAAGTAGTCCTGGTTTATACAAATTTCAAGAATATTTAAAATCTCAGATGTAATGATTGGAATTGTAATATTATGGTCTAAAAGAATTTTTACTATAGTAGGACAATTTTCAATCAAAGGTGACTATTCTACAAATTGAACTAAACGGTAGCGGCAACCATGAAAAATTTCATTAGTAAATTCTTACCGGGGTCATTTTTATTGTGTATACTTCGCCCATGTAAATATGTAAATTTGTAACCCATGTAAGATAAATTTGCCTCCGTAACAATATAAATTGGTGCGATTCACGACTGTAGAGTGAGACAAGTTCATAGAATAGTTTGGAATATCGGTAAAATTATCAATATTTTGCTGGTCTATATATATTTACGTTTTTAGAAAGAATGTTAATTAGAGAAATATGATATCTTAGTTTATTGAAGTTTATGAAATATTATATCTTCCAGATTTTATACATATGTACATAGGCGTAGTCTATTAATGGGAATATATTTATTAAATATACTTTATTATTAACTTTAAAATAGTTTTTAGGTAAGTAAAGTAAATTTGAGGCCAGTTTATTCTTTACATAGTATTAAACCCTTAACGGCCGCTTAATATACAAAGAGAAATTTGACAATTAATTTATTAGATTGGATTAAAAACACAAATTAGGAAAAAATTACAACCAAAAAGATTTTTTTTCTCATTTTTAAGGAAAACTGTACAATTTTTAATAAAGGAACATATTGTATCTTAAACGTAAATTAAATTTTAAGGTAAAAATTTTTGAAATATGGGGTGTAGATGCATTTTACAGTTTTTACATAAAAAAATAGTATTACTGTTGTACATCCTACATTTTTGCATTATCGTCTCTTTTTATAATGTGGCCAATATTGTCGAATCTGGTTTCATCTGGTAAAGCAAATTTAGATTGACGCCCATGTACTGACACTGCTGTAGCGGTTTCTTTACTTTATGAATTAAAATTATAAATCTATGTCGGCTCATGGTATCTCTTATAATATGCACTTCTTTATCCTCATCCTTTGACCAATGCATATCAACTTGAAGCAGAGTGTAAACCAGATAATATACATATGCTAATAATTTTTTTAAATCTATGTTATTCATTTCAAAATTGTGACGGTTATTCTCAATTACTTTTTTATCAAAAAGAGTGAAAAAACTTCAATATATTACTTGCCTACATGGTTGGCTTTTATATTGTCTAAATATCAATCAGACTGATGTTGAATTACTACTGAGCACGAAAGAATATCCGTTATTACAACTTGAGATAAATTTGGATTTACTATTTTTGTCTGGTTTTTTCCTTGGACGTTTTATCTGTATTTCAGAGGAATATCATAATCAGAATCGTTAGAATTTCCAATCACTTCTATTTCATATGTACCTGCAATATCCGATTTTATTCATTCTTCACAAATCACATTATCATCAATCTCTTCAAGGAATACAATAATATACCAGCAAACGAATGGGAAAGATACCTAACGGAACTGTTTAAAGCAAAGGAAATAATAATCAACACAATAACGTACCTGAACTAAGAGACGAAATAGATATCAGTTTTCACGAAGTAGAAATAGTCATAAATTCACTCAAAAATAGAAAGTCACCAGGACCAGACGGAATAACCAACTAGCTTCTAAAATACGGCTGAGAAAGTTTAACCCTAGAGATGACAAAACTTATACAAAAACTAATATTGCACTGCAAGATACCAGACGCATAGAGAAACAGCATAATGATACCAATGGTCAAGAAAGGAGATAAAGAAGACCCCAACAATTATAGAGGTATAAATCTACTGAACACCGCACTTAAGCTTACCACAAAAGTCCTAACCAACAAAATCAATAAACTAACAACTTTATCAGATGAACAACAAGGATTCAGATCCGGATGATCCTGCGTAGACGCCGTATTTGTACTAAGACAAATCACAGAAAAGGCCATCATATCTATGTTGTATAGACCTGACAAAGGCTTTCGATCGCATCCAAGTCGAAGACGTCTTACACCTACTGTATAAAAGGAACATACCAATCAATATTATACAAACCATCGAAAGCATCTACTTCCATAATCGAATACAGGCACAGATAAATGGAAAACTAACACAGTGTATAACAGTACAAAGCGGAGTCAGACAGGGTGACTCGTTAAGCCCACTTCTCTTTAATATATTAATGGACGAAATAATACAAGCAGTACGTAAAAGTCATGGTTACAGAATTGGGAACAAAGAAATCCAAATATTATGTTATGCAGACGACGCCGCATTAATCGCCGAGACAGAAGACGACCTCTAAAGATTAACACATATCTTCAATACAACAGCTAAGAAATACAATATGATAATATCAGCGGAAAAATCCAAATGTATGACATTTAAATACCCACTACGGTGTAAAATCGAAATTGATGGGAAAATAATAAAGCCGGAAGCAAGGATATCTGGGAATAGATATAACTAGTTACGGAGATGTTGAAGAAGAAGTACGACAGCAAAGCTTAAAAGCAAGTAAAGCGGCGGGTTCTCTTAATGACACAATCTGGAAGAACAAACACCTAAGACAAGACACAAAAACAAGAGTCTATAAAGCAGAAATTAGACCTATATTACCATACACGGCTGAGACAAGACCTGACACATCTAAAACGAGACGACTGCTAGAAACAACAGAGATCAAAATACTCCGACGAATATCAAGGAGAAGTTTGTTGGATAGGGAGAGAAGCAAAAACGTAAGAAGAGCATATAATATAGAAGACATAAATGGATGGGTGACAAAACGAAAACAAATCTCTTTTGTTTTCGGAGGTTTGTTTTCGAAACAAACACATCAGTAAAATTGCGGAGCATAGAATAGTACGAATAGCACGAGATAAGTCACCAAATGAACGAAGAAGTATTGGCAGACCAAGAAAAAGATAGTGCGACAATTTAAACAATTTAGGAAGCTAATATTGAAGAAGAAACAGGCTTTAAAGCCTACAAACTAGAAGGAAGAAGAAGAAGAAGATCAATGTCTTCTACATCAGAAACTTTCTAATCTAATCTCGGAGGCAAATAAACCACATTAAGTGGCATTTTCACAATCTGAGTCTTCTTCTAACAAAGCTATTAACTCTTTAATAGTTAGTGCCATCTTCATTTCATATTTCGAGAATTTACTGAAATAAACAAATGCACTGCTATATAAACGCATTCATATGATAATAGTTTAGCTTACTTCATTTTAATTTATATGAACTTCATAATATATTTTCATATTTATATAACCAAATAAACACAAGCAAACTTTCAAATTAAGTTAAAAAAAAACAAATATAACGTTTACAGCACACAGTAATTCTATAAATAGAGAATAATGTGTAATGATGTGTAATTAAAATTGCAGATTGTTTTTAGTCTAATGAAAAAAAAAAATATTTTCCAAAGTTTTCTGTTTTTTGAAGTTCTGTATTAGATACTGTCTAATAAGAATAAAATTTTATTTTATTTTGCTAGACAACTATAAGATACCTGTTAAAAGAGACATGATAATTTAATAATTAAATCGGTCTTGGATTTAATTTTTACGTAATTACTTATGTGTATAAATAAATAATTAAAATTTTTCTTGGTACGCCTCTGCAAAATTGATAATTTCAATACGATTTGGTTGAAAAGTTATCGTTAAGGGCTTCGTTAAGTACGATGTTGCCAAGTAATCACCTTCAATTAAAAATTGTTTTAGTATAGAACAAAAGTTTCTGTAGCAAGAATACTAGGAAAAATATTTTTTTTTCTTAGAGACACTCTGCCGAAACAGATATTATAATAAATTTTGTTGAAGTTTTGTTTGAAAACAAAGTTGTTATATAAAGTTATATTTATTTAAAAAAATATTTATGTTATCAATGGCCTGGGAGTCAGGTAGAGAAGTAGAGAAGAATACGTTACTTTCAATTTACAATAATTTATCAGAACTTATCAGCTTACTAGAATGATTAGAAATCTTCATTTCTAAAATTTTAAGTTGCTAGGTATTCTTAAGATTGACTGGAACATTTTCTGGAGTTTTAATCTTACAAAAAGTAGGGAATACTTTACGCTACGGTTTTAACACCTAAGTATTATAATCATATCTAACTTCAAAGTGCCAGTTATAGTGGCTAAGCGCATGTATTGGGGAGCCAAGTTGACCATACCATTAAAAAATATTCCTTGAATAAAGGATCTTTTAATAAAGTTATTTGTAATACATTTACATTACATTTGGTTCATTCTAGACTAGGCCAGCGCCGATAATTATCATGCTAAGAAAAATTTTTTTTTTTTTTTTGTTTAATAAAACTCCAACAGGAATCTTATGACTATTGCTATCTGATCATTCACTATGATCAATAAGCAAGTTAGTTCTATATATAAATATTACAAGAAACTTATCTAAGGTTATATTCAGCAATATTTCTTGGGCTCTAATACATTATAGTACTTTAGCCGCACTTTACTCTGCTTTTTCACTTTCACTCACTTATACCACTAAATCAAACGGCTTCGTTCTCTTTAGTCTTCTTATCTGGTTGGCGTTGTCTAGGAGTTTGATGGCCTCGACGTTCACGTGGTTGGAGAGCCTCTGTTCATGACTCTCGGCAAACTTACTTATTGTCTGGATAACTGTATCCATCTGGAGGTCTCGATGAAGATCATAGTTTCTAAAGTACCATGGAGCGTTAACGATGTTCCTTAATACTTTATTCTGATATCGTTGCATATGTTGGATGTTGCTTTCTTTTGTACAGCTCCATAGCTGTATTCCGTATGTCCATATCGGTTTAAGGACTTGCTTATATAATAGCAATTTGTTGTAAATAGACAGAGTGGATTTTTTTCCCATCAACCAGTACATCTTTCTGAACTTAATTTCTAATTCCTTCTTTTTTTCTTAACATGTGCTTTCCAACGTAGCTTGGAATCTAACGTCATACCCAAATATTTTGCCGTATTTGCATAAGGTATTTGGTTTCTATTTATATGTACTGGGATATGTTGTTCTCTTTTGTTAGTAAAATTGACATGAACAGATTTGGTTTCATTCAATTTGATACGCCATCGGCTGGTCCAGATGTTAATTTGTTCAACAGAGTTCTGTAACATGGTAGCTGCATCCTCGTGGTTTTGTCCGACTGCTAGTATGCATGTGTCGTCTGCAAATGTCGCAATTGTGTTAGGTTCTAATGATGGAATATCGCTGGTATAGAGCAGGTATAGCACTGGCCCTAGGACACTTCCTTGTGGAACTCCAGCTTTAACTTCTCTTAATTCTGAATATGCTTCCTCATATTTAACTCGAAAGTATCTGTCGGATATATATGATTCTAGTAGTTCAGAATATTGTTTTGGTAAGTAGCATCTTATTTTATGATATAGTCCATCATGCCACACCTTGTCAAAAGCCTGCGCTACATCGAGTAAAATTGCGGAACAAACTTTTCCTTCTTCTAGAGCTTTTTCTATGATATCTGTTATTCTATGCACCTGATCTATCGTTGAGTGGCTTGCTCTAAACCCAAACTGATAATTAGGAATTAAATTTTTTTCTTCTATAATCGGTTTTAGTCTCTTCAAGAGTAATTTTTCGTATAATTTAGAGATGACAGGTAACAGTGAAATAGGCCTATATGAAGAAGCTTCTTGTGGAGGTTTTCCTGGTTTTAGTGTCATTATAATTTCTGCCACCTTCCATATCTTTGGTACGTACCTCAACCTAAAGGAATCGTTTATAAGATGTGTTAATTTTACAATAGCTTTCCTTGGAAGTTGCTTTAACACTTCCCCAGTAATTAGATCAAATCCAGGAGCTTTCTTTGGATTTATATTTTCTTTTATTTCCAAATATACTTCTTTTGGAGTTACAAGGCTAATCTCCATTTCGTCTTGATCAGAGAGCTCCCAGTTTATTCTTTCTTGTTCTTCATTTGGTTGAAAAGTATTTTCTAGGTGGTCAGCAGAAGAAGAAAGAAAAAAATTTATAAAACTTTTCTTACAAATTAATGTCATCCTATGTATTTTTTGGCGCTAAAAAAATCTGAAATTAGATTTTACGCATTACCCACAGTTTTCCCACAACATGACATTGGTTTAATCTACAATATATTTTTTTGAAAAAGACAAAATACCGAAATACATACATTAAAATGATACATTATTAGAATAATACCTTTTATCTAATTCTTATCTTGTAATAGTATAGGTCTGTACATTCATTCAAGAGTCAATGCTTTTGTATTTTCTTTCTCTTTTTTCTGCAAAACTTCTCAAGTAGGCTTTTCTTTTATGCGAGGCACTCTGTTGTTCCCGATGAAGTGACCAACAGTAATCAGCCATAATGTTGGTGTTCCAACGTCCGTGGTATCGTTTCTCCGTCGTCTTGATATCCTGGTGGAATCGTTCGGCATGTTCTTTACTGACATCGCCCAGATTTTCAGGGAAAAAGTCAAAATGGTTATACAAAATGTGGATTTTGAGGCTCATTTGCATTACCTAAAAACTTGGTTACAACTTTTTTTAATGCAATCCAAGCTTCTTTTTCCTTACTAGTCATCTTGGTTTCAAAGGTAGAGTCGAACATCATTTTATGAATATCTGGTCCAACAAAAACACATTCTTTCAATTTGGATTCTAATAGATAAGGAAACTTTCCACTCAAGTACTTCAAATATTCTTCATCTTTAGGCATGGCCTTGACAAACTGTTTCATCAAGCCTAACTTGATAAATAACGGTCACAGGAGGATGTTTTTTCGATCTACCAAAGTTTTGTAAAAAAATTTCGTCTCGCCAGGTGCTAAAACATTTATTATGGGCCATTGTTTTGTGGACCAGTGTTTATCACTTGCTCTACTGTCCCATTCTCAAATAAAACATAATACTTTGTAAATCCCTTTTGTTGACAAAATTGTAGCATGCAAACAACTTTTAAATCTCAATTGTGAGCCGAATAGATGATTTTCTATAGAATTGTGTCTCTTTCATATGGACGGAATGAGCAATAGGAAGTGAAGCATAAGTGTTTTCCTTGTTTAAGAGTCCAGCTTTTAAACTTGTTTTTGAAGAGGCTATAAAAAGCCTTCAATCATCCTTATTATACTGAATAACAAACTCATTCATTAGACCACCAATATCATGACAGTAGACCAAATCCCCTTTTTGTCTAAAAAACTGAGCAACCTGGTATTTAATACCTTTTCTTTATAGTAAAATGCTGAGACGAGCGTCACAGAAGTAGCGCCACGACACGGCATCATGGAAGTATTACTAGTCACGGGTAAGGAAACTAGCAGCGGTTTTATGTAATTCTAAATTTTTATTTGAATCATATATAGATTCACCACATTACTAGTCACGGCTAAGGAAACTCTATCTATCTAATTAGCCTTCTTCGGTCCATCTTTGGACATAGGCCTCCCCAATCCTTTTCCATTCTTCTCTGTCTGTCGCAACAGTCATCCATCTAGAGCCCACGTGCTTCTTGACATCATCTGCCCATCTCATTTGGGGCCTTCCTCTGCTTCGTTTATATTCCCACGGTCTCCAACTTATAAGAATTTTGTTCCATCGGTCTTCTTTTTGTCTTATATTGTGTCCGGCAAATCTCCATTTCAATTTTGCAACTTCTTGTCTAACATCCCTCACTTTTGTTTTCTCTCTTATCCACTCGTTTCTCTTCTTATCCATTAGTCTTATGTGCAACATTTGTCTTTCCATTGCTCTTTGGGTTTTTATGATTTTGTCCATGTTTGCTTAGGCTAAGGAAACTACCAGCGGTTTTATGTAATTCTTAAATTTTTTTTATTTGAATCATATATAGATTCACCACGTGTTTTTTAAAGAATTTTAAAAATACTATTTAAAATTAAAAAATACAGAAAACCGTATGAAGTTTCGCGCTAGTTTACAGTATCACCTACTGTACAAAGAGGAAAGAAAGTAGAAAATTTTCCATAGTATGATATTTTTTTTACATCATCGGAAAGTAGATTTCAGCAAACAAAAAGCACAACGAATTTTTAAAAAGAGCAGATATTTTGACGTGATAATATTCGATCGACAATAAGAGTGCTGTTTCCGATAATAAATCAAAATAAGTGTAAAAAAACAAATATTTAAAAAAAAAACGGGTGTGGTAGTCCAGTGCGACTGCCGCCGGTAGAAGTTATACTTCTATACACGCGTTCGCCGTTACACATTTATGTGGGAGTCAATCTGCACAATCATTACATATTCAATGCTATAAGTAAGAGAGAGCAGAAAGAGAAAAATAATTAGGTATATAGGTATATGGTGCATCGTTTGCTGTATATAAACATTTGACCTGTATGAGGAGTATAGTAAATAAAGGATTGCATCAATATTTTAATGAAAAATATATATTTTTATTTTCATATGTATAAAAGGAGTTAAATGCAAAAAAATTTTTTACACATACTATATATATATTACAGGATCCAATTTGTAAATAGAATACATCTTGGAGACGGCTATCGCCGTATTCCCGTCCTCCTCCGCCAATCCTCTTGGTCCAAGGCATGCTCCCCCTCCAAACCTCTCGATTCCATTGCTCTTCTAATACCTTCATTCCATGAGCGTCGAGGTCTACCTCTTTTTCTTCTACCAGGGGGCTTCCATCTGTGAAGTTTTTGGGGCCAACGTTCGTCAGGCATTCTTAACAGGTGTCCAAACCATTTTAAACCTCTTCTTTCTATTCTGTCTATGACCGTATCTGTAGCATTCATCTGATTTCTTATAGATTCGTTGGTTTTCCTTTCCAGCCTTGATGTTCTAGCACTTCTTCTCAAATAATCCATTTCAACTGCCAACAATCTTCTTTTCAGGTCTGCATTAATTGTCCATACTTCAGAGCCATAACAAAGAACTGATTTAACCATCGTTTGCCCTATTCTTTTTTTGTTCCTTTTGAAAATGTTGCGATCCCACCATAAGGAGTTCAAACATCCTACAATTTTACGTCCCTGATTAATTCGGTGTTTAATTTCGGTTTCACCCAAGCCGTTCTTATCAATGAATGCACCTAAATATTTAAATTTTTCCACTTGTGTGATTTCCACGTCCTCGTCTATCAACACTTCAAACCTTGCATCTGAATTGATAACTAGATATTCCGTTTTCTTCATGCTGACTTTTAACCCCCATTTTACATATTCTCTGTATAGACGCTTTATCATAAATTCTAGATCATAAGAATCTTGAGCTAGAACGACTTGGTCATCCGCAAAGTTCAGGGAGAACAGTACGTCATTTCCTATTGGGATTCCCATTCCCTGGCAGTGGTTTTTCCAATTTTGAAGGGCTGCCTCAATATATAAATTAAACAGTAAAGGTGACATACTGTATCCTTGTCTCAGTCCTTTAGTTACTTTTATCGGCTCTGATAGTCTATTTCCGATTTTTAGGTAAGTGGTGTTATCCCTGTATACTTCTGTGATTATTCCTAAAAGGTGTGGACTAATGCCGAGTTGTTGTAAAGCTTGCCACAATTTAGGCCTTGGTACTGTATCATACGCTTTTTCTAGATCGATGAAGGCTAGATGTACTTCGTTACCAACCGCTATTCTTTTTTCTATTAATTGTTGGAGTATAAACAAGTTATCAGTGCAAGATCTACCAGGCGTAAATCCGCTTTGGTCTTCGCTAATTAGATGTCCTACATCATCTTGTATTTTTCTATTTATTATCTTTCCAAACAATCTGCCGAAAGTAGGTAGGACACTCAATCCTCTGTAGCAGTTAGGATCTTTTCGATTACCCTTTTTAAAGATGGACACTTGGTGAGCGGTTTTCCATTCAGATGGTATTTTAATTTGTTGGCAGCATTGATTCATTAGAAAAGTTATTCGTTCGATTAGGAGTGGACCTCCTGCTTTAAGTAACTCTACAGCTATATTGCCAGGTCCTGAAGATCGCCCGTTTTTCATTTTAATTAGCGCAGTACGGACCTCGTTGCTGGTAGTATTAATGTTACTATTTGTTTGTCTCTCCATACTGTATTCTTCTCCCATATATTCCAATCTGGACTCTTGGAGTAAATTTTTATAGTGATTTTCCCATTTTTCTATAGAAATTAAGTTGCTTAATGAGTTATGGGTGTTCTTCTTTAGATTAGTGATAGTTCTCCATGCTTCCGTTGTCTGAGAACCACCCATTAAATTTTCAACTTGGACACATTTTTGTTCCCAGAAATTGTTTTTTGCTTCTTTTGTTTGCTGGCGTACTTCTCCGTTTTTCATTTGATATGATACTCTATTGCTAGATGTTTTATTTGTTAGCCATTTTTTATATAATTTGTTCTTTTCTTGTATCATTTCTTTTACGTTTTCTGTCATCCATGGTGGTTCGTGGTGTTTTTTGTCGTTGTTCTCTGTTCCTAATACTTCATAAGCAATTTTTTTTATTATCATTTTGAGGTTATTGTATTCTTGTTCTACATCATGAAGTAATGGTCTGTCCCACAGTTAGACCCTCTTTTTACTCTGCAGTCTTGGCACTTAAATTTTTTTACACATACTCTAAAGTAAAATTCATTGTTTATTTTGTTATTAATATAAAAATTACAATACAATACACTGCAACATAACTCAATATAATAAGACAATACAAATTAAATTAAAATACAATATTCATAAGTATTTAAAACTGCCCATATACATAACTTACTGTATGAAGATAAAAATAAAAAACCAACAACTCGGATTATGTTGTAACTTTTCGTTTTATTTTAAAATTTAGCATTTTTGCGTATACTACATATATTTAATACCATTAACGTGAGGTTTTTAAATATTTTAAAAATAAAAAAGTAAATTCATATTAGGATTCGAACTCACATCCACCAGCGTATGAACCAAAGACGTAAAAGATTTGCCAATTAGACATGATACTAACGGACTTTAAAGTTGACAGTTGTCTGTCATATAGTGATTATTTTGAAATACAAAAGCCTAAAAGAATTATGAACATTTAATAAATAATACAAAAAATATAACATAAATAACAATATATATTATATTATATATAATATATTATATGTAAAATATTATATATATATATATATATATATATATATATATATATATATATATATCTATATACAAAAGGAACATTTTTATTCTCGAGAGAGGAAGAGAGAGAAAATATATCTTCTGTCTCTCTCTTACTCATTATCTTACTTATGTAATGGTTTCACAGATTCACTCTCATACAAATTTCCAACGCCGACCGTGCGTATAAAAGTATAACTTAAAAAATTATGCTTTTTTGTTTGGAACATCAAAAGGAAAGTTTTCGCTAAATTTCGTAAAAATAATTTTATCCTATTAATATTTTTTGGTCTCAAAAATTAACGGCCCTATCCTAGTTTTTTTTGTGTGATATTTCAAATGTAACCAAATGGTACCATTCTCAGTATGATTCCAAAGAATTTTTAAGAATAAGTCAACGAATTGTACTGAATTCAGTAACACAGTTATTTCTCGTGGATTTATACTTTTACCTAACGTAGACTTTTCGTGACAATATACATGTTAAAATTAAATCTAACAAGCGAATAAACGTTTACATGAAAAGCAAATATTCATTCCAACGTAAGCAGAAAATGGTCCAAACCGTAAATTTAATTATCGTTGCGACACTAAAGACATTAAATTTAAAGTTAAAGTAAGGTCCAAAGGGAACTTAAATTAGATTCTGTGTAGAGAACACCTGATCTCACTAAAAACAAATCGGGAACTTAAACATCGAAGGAAAATGGGCGACAAGAAAAGATTAAAAGAATGTACTTGAATTAGGTTACTTTTTTGTTGTGAAAATCGAAAAGAGGTTATAGTGTTCTATTTTTATTTAAAAATATGTTGGTTTATCTTAGTATGGTTAATTGAAATAGATTTTTTATTCATACGATAAAAATAGAATATCTGAATATTATATTATCATATTTATTATAAAAAAGCTAATCTGTTTTTTTTCGTGTTAAGCGTATATGGCCATCTTTAGTTAGGCTTTATCTTTAAATTGTTTACTATTTTTTAGTATTGTAACTGACACATTCCGTATGATGAAGTGGATTTTAGGCCGTTTTCCTTGGCAGCCTTTTATGACATTTTTAACATTTCTTATAGATAGATCCTTTTAGCATTTCTAGATTTCCTTTTTATTGCAACATTAATTTCTTTGTATATTTTTCGTGTACTTTTGCCTCTTTCTATCGTTCTTGTTACTTCATTTTCTTATTTTCTTCTATCCGCTGTAGTCTATCTCAGGCTATCCATATTCTGTTTTGTCTTTTTTTTTTCATACCAATTTTGGCTTATAGTTTAATTATTATTTCCTTAAAAATTTTTTATGCTTTCTTCATTGTCACATGGAATGCCAATCGGTTGCTTAATCATCAAGAACTGCAACAATATTTGACAGTAAAAAAATTGATTTGTGTCGTGTTGCAGTTTCGCAACTATATATAACCATTGGTAAAATATTACTACCTGCACAGTCAACAGAGACGAGTTCCATCAGTGACTAAGAGACAGTTCCATCATCTAGTAGGGGTGGATGATGCTCCGACATCAACAACTATTTTGTTCCTGACCTGCCAAGAAGACAGGGGTCTTCGCTACATTTCGCTAACTTTACTTCACGTGGTAAAATACGTATTCTATTATAGACCAACTATATTTGTTACGAAATCGTATAGTTGTGCTGAACTATTTAATATTGTTTGAGTTAAACTTTAATCAGAACATTTTACGTTTATTTAAGTACTTATTTGCTATATTGTATATTTATAGTTTTGTTTGACACTTGTATTTATACATATATATAGTTTATAATATATTATTTGTCTTATACACAAAATCATCTAATTGGATCTAATCATTCTTTTGTAGACGGGCGGTTTGGTTTGTGTGATAAAGATATACACAATTCGTCTCATAATGATTAGTTTTCAAAACAGCTGTGTTTTACGGAAAGTAGTTTACCTTTTGTAAGCTCATTTCAACTATAAATAAAATATTGGCTTTCTTATTATATAATATTTAAAGTTGATATTTATGTTGATCTATATTTGTCTTTTGGTTTGACTTGCTTTTAAATAGAGTTCTATATAGACCACTCGCTTATTATTTTTCTATGGTAATATACATACCCAATGCGAAAGGAAGAAACCACTAAGTTTTAGATCAAACACATATATTCTCCTCTGTTTCTGATGGCTTTATACGTTACTTAAAGTCACCTTACGTACAGAAAGTAACATTTGTCTCTTTTATGACAAAGACAAATGTCTTAATAATTATATCGTTCGTTACTAAAAAGAATGTAATTTAAGAGTCATCTGAGTCACTGATGATGATCAGATGGGATTAAAAACGTTGTGAAAATATACAAATACATTCGGGATAGAGTATATTGTACTCCAGTGAAAAATACATTATAGTAATTAGAGTGATTTCAAGAATTTCTTAATAGATTTGAAAGAACAAATAAAGATATCAGAATTTTACAAAACAATGGACATTGAACATAAAAATGCGGTTTCGGAATTTTATTATTTTGAAATAGGTATTCAAATTTATTGTAAGCGGTTGTAACTGTAGATAAGTAGGGATAATTAGAGTATTAGTACGAAATATTTGCATAAATTGTTGGGTAAATTGTTTCTAGCAGCCGAGAACAACAGATTTCGATTTCGGTTATTACAAATGGTCTAGTACGACGTAGTTTTTGTGTCAACAAGAAACCGGTAGACATTTTGTTTGTTTAATTTGACGAAATGAGGAGACGGAAAAACAGGATTGGCCAAAGGTAGGAGAAGCCAATATATGTCTTTTCTTGAAGTGTTGTTATTCGTCAAGTAAGAGATTTTGAGGAAGTGGCAGAAAAGGAAACCTAGGTTTGGATTTGGATAAAGAAAAGCTGTTTTTTGGTTTATTCGTCAACAACAAATATTGTTTTTTTCCGGCAACAAAAAGTAAGTAGTGAACAAAGATTGTTAAGTTTTGTGGTAGCAGCCAAGCAGTGCGAGTAGAGATCTGCAAAGCTCAAAATTGTAAGTTTCTTTAAATATAAATTATTTGAAGCTAGGCTGTCTATTCCTCTCTTGAGATGACACCAGATTCGGAGATATGGAAGCAGCAGCAGGTTGTACCAAACCATCCTAAGGTGAAACAAAATACTTTACGATTGACATTACCAAAACTAGAGAAGGCATTATCTTCAGAATACGTTGGGATTAGGTGCTAAGGATATAAGAGTTATCGCCAATCTATATTGGAACCAAACAGCAACAGTATGTCTTCAAAATTTTAAAGAAGCAGACGATTTCCCAATAAACAAGGGAGTACGTAGCATTCGTAGAAGCAGTAGCAGACTCTAGTGAGGGTATTACAATAAATATTAAATTTATTAATATTATCTATGCCAATAGTGGCAGCCAAAATCGAAGATCGCCAATGTCATTTAAATGATCTAACTCCTGCAAGTGAAGCTTTGGATTTAAAAATAATTATAAATAGACAAAAACCATGATTAGAGGTAGAAATAATTGCCCAAATGCAAAGATATATGTAGCTAGAGAAGAAATCGAGCAAGACAGGCAGTTTAAATACTTGAACTGGCTGCTAAACGATAGTTGGGATCATGAGACTGAAACAAACAGTAAAACAGAGTACAACAAGCCAGAAATGCTTTTTTGAAATTTCGGACTGATCGAAAGTTGGATTTTAACCTAAGATACAAGATGCTAAAGTGTAATGTTTGACCTGTTCTCTTGTACGGAATAGAAGCATCAACGTTATAGCATAGACCCATTAACAAACTTAAAAGTTTTTAAAATGAGATGCCTGCACCGAATGCGTAGAAGAGCGGGCCTCAGAAAAGGAAACTTTTTGATTATGTAAAAAGTAAGAAGACCGCATATTTAGGTGGAGAACACATATTACGAGGAGAACTATAATTTTTTAACAACTAGTACTACAAGGAAAGGTAGAGGATAAGAGAGGTCTAGGACGTAAAACAATATCTATTTATCTATACAGCCCTTGCTGCCCAATTTGGACATAGGCCTCTTCTTCCTTCTTCCACGTCTCTCTATTGTAAGCAGTTTGTATCCTCTTGGGGCCTGCGTGTTTCTTCAAGTCATCCATCTGTAGTCTTTCTGTGTTATGGAATGACCAGCGAACTTCCACTTTTTGTTTTGCTATCTGCCTTGATACATCGGTCACTTTTGTTTTGTTGCGGACCCAAGTATTTTTTTCTTGTCTGATAGCCTGATATTCAGCATTTGCCTTTCCATGGCTTTTTGGGTCTTTGCTATGTTATCCATGTTTTCCGTTGTAAACGTCCAAGTTTGAGAACCGTAGGTGAGAACAGGGAGTATACATTGGTTGAAGACTCTTGTTTTTAAATATTGGGGGTATTTTCTATTTTCTAGTATCATTGATTATAAACCACCCACAATGGTGGTTTATAATTAATGCTAGTATATAGGAAATTTTTTGTGAAGGATACCCAAGCCAACCGTATCCTTCTCTTTATTTCTCCGGTCTGTTTTTCTTTATTTAATTTAACTAGTTGTCCCAAATATATATATTCTTTTACTTGTTCTATGGTTGTTTGTGCAATTGTAATTATTAATTCTTCTGGTTGGTTGGTCATAATTTTCGTTTTATTATAGTTCATTTGTAGACCTATTTTTGTTGATTCGCTATTTAATTCATCCATCATATTTTGTAATTCTTTCCTTTTATCTGTTATTAATACGATGTTTACTGCATATCTCAAGTGATTGAATTCCCGTATTGGCCATTTTTTTTATTTATTTATGTTAATATCCCGTTTTTTTCATTGTAATTTCCCAAACTATTCAATCACTTTGAATTATATAAGTGTCACCCTGCCTGACTCCTCGTCGTATCTTAATAGGCTCCGTTTGTTTAACTATTTTAATGGATGATGTTGCTTGATCATATACATTGGAAATTAAGTCCGTATATGTATAGTCTATTTTCCCATTTTGCAAAGTGTTCTTAACTGCCCAATGTTCACCTTATCGAATGCTCTGTCAAAGTCTACAAATGCCATATACATTGGGATTTGATATTCGTTGGGCCTTTGCAATTAATATTTTTATCGTAAGCAGATGTACTTTCTGCTTGTACTGAATCCTTTTCTAAAACCGGCTTGCTCTCTTGACTGGTAATTATCTAACTTAGTTGTTAATCTGTTTGTTATTAGTTTAGTTAACAGTTTGTACATTACATTAAGTAGCGCTATGGGTCTATAGTTTTTCAGATCATTTCTATCGCCTTTCTTAAATAGTAATAGTGTTATTGCCCCGTTCCATGTAGTGGGTATTTGTTATGTGTTCAATATCTTATTCATTAGTATATAAAGGACTTCCACTGTAGTTTCCCCCAATTTTTTAGCATTTCCACAATTATTTCATCTTTCCAACGAGATTTGTTATTCTTCATTTCTTTGAGTGCCTTTTTTTATTTTATTTTTACTAATTTCTGGTTGTAGGTCAGAAAAACGATATCATGGCTGCGTAATATTTGTCAATGGACAGGAATTCCTAATTATAAAATTCTGTAAAATCTCACCTGGCAAGACAACGTACGGCACACGAAGAATTGTGGTCTTAAAAGCGTTAACATTCAAACATATAAAGACAAATAATAATCCGACCCTGCACACTTGCAACCTTGGCAACAAGTTTTTGTTTATTTTTTACGAGGATAATACATTAAGGGATAATAAAGATAAAAAAATACAATCCTGTAATCTAATGTCAAACTCTATTAACATTGTATAGCACTTAGAAAGTCTAAACTTTGAACCACTAACTACATTAAAAAGCGCGAGGTGCTTTTCTTTGGATAATGTTCTGTACTAAATTAACCAGGCCGTTAAATATATATTACCAAAGTTTTTGTTTATACATCGCCATTTTAGAGGAAATATGTTTCCAAAAGCTTTAATAAAAAAAACTATGAAGTTGATTCCCACTGGAGGTGTTTTTACTTGTTCGCTAGCATTAAAATAACCAAACTATTTCAGAGGCTACGTAGAAAGGTCGTTTCAGCATAATAAAATGTTATTATAATCGTAAAACTTTTGATAGTTTATGCCCGTTAAGAAAAATTCAACATAAAATGAAAAATGATTTTTGTTGTAAATGTTCTATAAAGAAATATAAGATAATATGACATAAAATTGCTGCATGTCGTAGATTTAATGATGTGATAAATTCATGTTATATGCCTTAAAATATTTAATTAAAATTCAGTACATATGCTAATTAAATTTTTGTTGCAATTATATTTAAAATAAACGTGAAACAATTATAACAATCGAAGAACTATTTCATGATCAGAGAGAAGCTAGTACATCTGTAGATAGCCAAACGGGAGATGTAGACCCAGAGATAACCAAATCAGAGGTTAGTCAGGCATTAAACCCAATGAAAACCAATAAATCTGCTGGCCCAGATGAATTACCAAGCGAGCTATTAAAGTTGGTCAACGACAAAAACCTGGACATAATAATAGAACTGTTCAACGCTATCTTAACTACGGGAATCATCCCTAGAGAAATGTCGACATCAGCATTTGTGTGTTTTACAAAGAAATTGAACGCCAAAGAGTGCAGTGACTATCGAACCATAACCTTAATGTTATATAACTTGAAAATTTTGTTGAAAATTATCCACGAAAGAATTCACTCTAAACTCGAGCTGGATATTAGTGACACACAATATGGGTTCCGCAATGGGACAGCAAGGATCACGAACAAGGAAGTTCTAGGAAAAATGAAGAAGGAACCAGATATTGTGTTTACGATCAAACGCATAAAATTGCAATATCTGGGACACGTTATGAGAAATCAGCACCGTTACTCCCTGCTACAGTCTATATTGCAAGGTAAAGTCAAAGGTAAGCGGGGACCCGGTAGAAGGGGAATATCATGGCTGCGGAATTTAAGAACATGGTTTAAGAAAAACCTCAACGGAGCTGTTTCGAGCCGCAGCGAACAAGGTTATGATTGCCAATATAATTTCCAACATCCGAAACGGATAGAAACCAGAAGAATAAGAAGAAGAATGGTATGGGCAGCAGAGAGGCTGTATTCTCCTTCAACGTGCTGACACAGAGATGTTTGGATGTTAACCGTCCTTTTTGCGTCTGTTTTATAGACTACAATATAGCGTTTGATAAAGTAAAACATGACCGACTCATAGAAATTCTCAAAAATAAAAACCTACATGCAAGAGATTTAAGGCTAATAACAAACCTTTATTACAACTAGCGAGCAATAGTACGAATTGAAAAAGAGACATCCGAAGAAATGCAAGGCTGCATACTATCATCTCTATTATTTAACGCTTATTCTGAAGAGGTAATTCGAGAAATTCTGGAGGATGAAACAGTCTGCATAAGAGTAAATGAAGTGTTAGTTAACAACATCAGATATGCAGATGATACAGTAATAATAGCTGATAGTTTACAAGACCTGGAAAGACTCATAAGTAAAATAGTAATGTGTAGTAGGGAGTACGGACTCTCGCTCAATATCAAAAAGACGAAGTTTATGAAAATTTGTAAAAACAACCATAATACTAACGAAATCTTGATAGTAGAGGACCAGCAGATCGAAAGAGTAAAAAAGTACACTTACTTAGGAACACTTATAACAGAAAATAATGACTACACTGCAGAAATCAAAGTCAGAATCGAAAAAGCACTAAAAAGCTCTAATTTTATGAAAATGAAAAAGGTCCTATGTGGCAATGATTTAACATTAGCTCTTAAAGTACATCTAACAAAATGTTACGTATACAGTGTACTATACTATGGAGTGGAATCATGGACGTTAAATTTAGACACACGACTTAACGCTTTTGAAATGTGGACCTATGAATTATGAGGGTTTCCTAGGTAGATAGGGTTACGAACAATGAAGTACTGAGAATATTTAAAGAGAAAGAAGTTAAACTTACAATTAAAGAAAGAAAGCTACATTATCTCTGACATGTGATGCGGGGCAAGAAGTATGGCATCCTGCGACTGATAATGCAAGGAAAGATAGATGGTAGAATAAGTATCGGAAGAAGACGAATTTCATGGCTTGGTAACCTGAGAGAATGATTTGGATTCAACTCAAAACAACTATTTAGAGCTACTGCCTCAAAAATTAAAATATCTATGATGATTCTCAACCTCCTTAGCTAAGATGGCATCTGAAGAAAAAGAGATTATAACAATATTCATAAAATCAACCTCAAATAAGTTGTTTACAATATAAGAATAACTCTTTTATTATTAGTTGATTGTTCTTGTCAAATATTCCTACAGGTGAAGAGTAACAGAGTACTGTAACGATGTGCATCGCCAGCGCTCACCATCGGTTTGCCATCGCTCTGTACATACGCAATTCCATCGCTACCTTCCACTTAAAGTTCTACCAGAGTATTGAACTGATAAAAACTTCACTTGGCCCTTGGGCATTTACCAAAGTCCATTCCTACCCGCGACCAAGTACTGATTGGTCGCTTTATGTTCCTCATCCGGATCGAGTAGTGATCGATTCGGCCACCTCCATCCCAGAATCTTCTTCTTCTTCAGATGCAAATCCACTAATGGATGTTAGCGATCACATTTTTCATTAATTCTCTATTTCTTGCCAGAATAAAAAGTGATTATTCTTTCTAGTTGATGTTTGAGTACTGACCAATACATCAGATTGGTATTTTGTTTTATATTCATTGTTCATTTTATATAGAATCTAATTTTAATTTACTATTTATTTATTTCGAAGAAAAACAAAAATTATTCTCTGAGTGCAAAAAGCTTGACTGAAGGAAAAAGAAAACTAAGGAGAAAGTGGCAAAACACACATCTATTGGAAAAGCAAACCTAAACAGAATAACCAGTTTAACAAGACCTAAAAATCTGTTAAAAAAAGAAAAAAATAAGGGGATCCAAACTTATCTAAAAAATCTGACGCTATTCTTTATGGAAAGCGATGAGAAAATTAAAAGGGCCAAAAAACGCCATACCTCCTTTACACAACGCCAAAAGTAAATGGGCAAGAACAGATACAGAGAAATCTGAGATATTCGCAGAACATCTTTCGACAGTATTTAGTCCATTTACCAGAGTAGTGCAGGTAGAACAAGAAGAACCTCTTCATTCTTTTCTTGATGCTTCATATCAAATGAAACTACCAATTTCCCAATTTAAAATTAAAAATGTAACACATATAATAAAAAATGAGTTAAAACCCAATAAGGCGTGGGAATACGATCTCATTACAGGTAAGGTCCTTCAAGAACTAACCCATGATTGCTAAAGAATAATTACTATGATCTTTAGTGCTACGTTAAGTCTGTACTACTTTCCTTTGCAATGGAAAGTGGCACAGATTATACTCATTAAAAAACTTGGTAAAGATTTAAAAGATTTCAACTCCCACCGACCGATTAGTTTACTCCCAATCATGTCTAAGGTTTCTGAAAAACTTCTGTTGGGAAAATCAAACCAATATTAGACAAAAAGGGGTCTTATACCTGACCATCAATTCGGATTTCGTAACCAACACGCTACAATAGAACAAGTTCACAGATTATACATAACAGTAAGAACTAGTTTCGAAAACAAGCAATACTGTAGTGCAGCCTTTTTAGATGCTCTCAAGGTGTGCAAAACAGGACTTCTGTACAAGTTAAAGAAAAACCTACCTTAAACTTAATTCAAACTGCTTAAATCATACCATACAGGAAGAAGATATTTAGTAAGGTATAGTGAAGCCCATACAAAACCTATACCCCATCATATCTGGTTTACTTCAGGATAGTGTACTCGGATCGATCCTGTACTTGATTTATACGGCTGACTTACCAACAAGCAATAACCTTACTCTTGCATCTTGCAAGAGTTGCAGATGATACTGCTTTCCTAATATCTTATAGTAATCCAGTAATAGCATCACAGATACTGCAACTACATCTAAACAAAACTAATGAATGGTTTAAACTCTGGAGAATTATAGTAAATCCCTCAAAATCCACACACATTATATTTACTCTAAGAAGAGGTATAGATCCAGAAGTTAACCGCGATGGACATCCTCTACTCCAAAAGGACGATGTAAAATATATCGGCATTAATCTGGATAAACGATTAACATGGAAAAACATAATATGGCCGAAAAGCATACAACTAGGAATTTTATACAGAAAACTTACCGGAAAACGTATACTGGATGCTGAGAAAAACTCACACCTATCGATCAACAAGCTGCTGATATACAAAGTTATAATAAAACCCATTTGGTCATATGGTTCGCAGTTTTGGGGATCAGGTAGCAAATCTAATGTTATAAAAATACAAAGATTTCAATCTAAAAACAGGTTGCGCGTGCATCCTAACACCCTGGCATACAATTTTCTTCACAACAAACAAGCGAAGAGATTGTTCCTGACAGTGCCCACAACAGTTCAACAGAGCCCAGTCAGTGTGATCTGTGCCGCTTTTAGTATTCGTGTTGGCGTATTTGTATATGTGCGTATCCCACCGGTAAACAAGCCAACATTTGTGTTCTAATGCTTTGGTTACTGGATCTTAGATCTCTCTGACATTGTAAAGACAATCAATTTTACTTATTGTTTTTATTGTGAAACAGATTGTAAAAAATCTTGATGTTAAAAAAATGATTTATTTCGAATATATTTTTATTTACAATAAAATTGTGTTTTACTGAGTTTGGTGTCTAGCAGAGCTACCCGTTTGTCTAAGACAATTTGAGCTCTTCTTTTTCAATTATAGTTATTGACCTTGTTGCGCTATGTTGAGAAAGAAAAAGACGCTAAATAAGCTCATTTTTTAAGTGCGAACTATCAGAAATATGTGGGTAATATGATGAATCTGATGGAGGTGTCAACAGTGACCATTTAAATGTCGTAACAACTGCTTCAAAAACACAAGTTTACTTTGATCTTGTTGCAAAACATTCGCATGTTAGTTATTAATTTTAAGTGCCGGCACCAATAAGATGATTCCGGCATGCGTTTAGTTCGTCCACAGTAGTTGATCGGTGAATAATTGGAAGGATCTGACAAAAATCACCAATCAATAAAATCATGACTCAAAAAAAATCTTTTGATTTTCACGAATATCTTTTACAGTTTTGTCCAGTGCTTCCAATGACCTCTTGTGAGCCATTGTACATTCAACCAAACGATTAATTTGCATACCTGCAAAATATTCGCCATTCAGCTGTTCAAAAGTTAAAGCTATTTCAGAGGAATCAACAATAAAGCTACTTGATTTTGCGATCTGATCGTCGCTAATAACAATGAAATTAGGAATGTTTTCCCATTTCAAACCATTTCACTAATCAAATTACCAAAAATGGTAAATAACAGTGCTTTTATAGAGTTACAAAGTAAATGAATAACATATTTGTTTACTGTTATATATTAATGGTGCATTCAGACATTTTCGTGGAAAGATATATCAAGCGAGATAATGAAACTATATCTTGATAAAGAACTAAAATAATAAAAAAAACAATGAGTAAATAATAGACCAAATAATTGAATGAGCAAACTATGGGCTTTTTAACCTTCCATCAAGGTAATCATTTGCCGTCATCTCTTTTATTGAGACAATTTGGCATTTTTCAATTTCTATTGCTTCTCGGATAATTCTTGGTTTATAGAAACCGATGAGGACTATGATTTTGGAGTTTTCAAAATTAATTGTGTGACCTGTGTGAACACGGTGTTGACCTAGAGCTGAAATTGACTCGGAATTGCGAACAAAAATGGAATGTTCATAAATCCTATTCTGGAATTTACCACTTCTTTAGCCTATATAAAATCGGAGGCAGTTTGCACAAGGAATTTCCTAAAAAAAACTCCGTGTTGTTCATTTCTAATGTTGTCTTTGATCGATCAGACAAGAGATGAAAGTTTTTGTTGGAGGGTAAATCTTGTCTTGATTCCTCTTGATTTAAAAATTTTGTCGAGTATGTCAGTGACACGTTAGAGCTAAGGAAGACAAGTTTACGTATGATGAGGATCTAAGTCTTTGGGTGGAGATGGAGTGGGAGATTGACGTCTGTGGATGCTCCTATTAATGTAATTTCGTTATTGTATAACAAGCAATCTCATTGTAGTAACATTATAGTAAACTTATTAATTTCAATATTAATCATAAAAATTTTCAAAAACAAAAGTTAGTTTGGCGTACATGAAGTTTGAAAAAATACATAATTGCATTTGAAAAGGAAATAATTCAATATAAAATAATTAGTTTTATCCTTTAAATAACAGATAAAATTAAATACGAAAAAATGAATAACTAGTCCTGATAAAATGTGTTTTCAGAAAACCAACTAACGCAGCATCCTTAGGACATGTTGATGCAGTTTTCTGTGATTTGATTGGTTAATTGACTAATGCGTCATAGACTCCAAAGATAAAACTTGAACCGTTACAAAAAAAGTAATGATGGATTGATGCTTTTGATTAACTACACTCTGTAGAAATATGTTAAGTGCTACAACTTTTATTTATGTACTTCAAATTTGAAGTAGTTGTTATGAAGTTTCGCTAAAAACTAACTTAAAAACAAATATGTTTTTGGTGCAGAAGAAATGAACAGGCCTTCTAATGCATTTGGACCTCGACATTGAAATTTACTGATTCTGCGCATTTCATTTGAAAAGCTTACTTTACCATGTAAGGATATATCTAAAAAAATTTGTGTAAATACCAAAAATATTATAACAAAATATTTTGTTTTAGTATTTTTTCAAAACATTTATTACTCTGTACACAACACAGTAACATAAATAATAAAAATTTTACCAAATATATGTTTCTGGAACGTCCACTGCCCCCTTTTTCAAAATTAGTCCAACTTTTAGTTTCAAATCGCTTTGTCGTTGGAAAGGGAAAGAGAAAATAGGCGTTCCTGAGTCTCGCACAGAATCCTTTGCAGTATCATCGCGAATTTTGGCCCGAAAACATGTTCCGGGAACTCCGTCGCGATTGGTTATTGTGGATCGTCGTGGTGTAGGACGGAATTCCAAGGATTCCACCGTTACGAAATAAGTTCGAAAAGGAGTGTGAGAAACTGCCGATGTTAATGAAAACGACGAGGTATAAGAAGTTTTTGGGGCAACTTTTACATTCTTAGGTACACAGTTATAATAAATAAAATAGAAATGATTTACATATACATATATATATATATATATATATATATATATATATATATATATATATATATATATATATATATATATATATATACGAGTTTTTGCAATTTTAATTCTGCAATGTTACTTCTTGTATCTCATGCGTCAACACTTCTTGTCATTCCAGTCTTCATCGTGGAGTGCTTTGCTTTCCATTGTCGTACGAATGTTTATGATCAAGTTCTTGGTTTGTGTTTCGCGTTTAAAGAATTTTTTTGTCTCAATTTTCATCTGAACCTGTTCAGTAAAAACAAACACCTTCTCCAGTACATCTTTTCTATTGAGGAAAGTTATGTGATATTTTTGCCAAATAAATTCTTCATAGAGTTTTCGTTACCGTTCTTCCTTCATATTGATTCCTATTCCTACTTTTTCTGTCTATCTTTATTATCTCTCACGTCTTTATTTATAATAAATCAGTCGTAGTCGTATTATTTTACCTACTGTGCAGAGTATTTTATTATACACCTCCACTTGTTTCTTTGCTCCATTTTGTGAATTCATCCCATCATATATATATATATATATATATATATATATATATATATATATATATACACAAATGGGCCATAGAAAATTCAATGGGAAATTCTAAATTGTTGAATTTCTGCTTCACTAATTATTTTACATTAAAATGCATAACAAACTATTTGCAAAGGACTGGAATATGTATTAAAAACAAATGTTAAAATTGTTCTACGAATTAAATGTATTCCAAAATTTTGTAAAAATATAATACATTTTTCAGGCCACCCCTTAAAATTAGGCCATACGCGGTACAAGAATGTGTATGACATGTTGCGTTTGGTCATATTTGTTTGGTGCTCTGCAATAATAGTCTAAGCCACATATATATGGTTCAGAGTAAATAAGCATATTATGTCTACCTACTTTAAGAAATTCACTGATAGAAAATAAGGCTTTATTTTTACATTTTTATATTTCAATAATTACAGGCTACCTAAAAAAACGTACAAAAGCAAAATAAGTAAAACCATTTTATTGCAAAAATAACTTAGTGGCTTAGACGGTTTTTGCAAAATTGTAAAAATATAAATGATTATTTTGCAATAACCGTCTATCCCTCCGAAATGGTAAATACACAAAAAAACTTACTACTACTACTTATTACTACAAAAGTAATAGTAACTGTTACTGATTAAATTCCTAATCGATTTAATCTTGATCAATCTCGAAATCAGGAGTTAACCCAATTCCTTCTAATCATACCTATAATATTGCTATCATATTCCTACAATATTTTGCTGACCAGAATTTTGACTATCAAGCAACAGTTCCAATATTTTATATAATGAACAACTCGTTTCATTATTTGGACGACTTTCTGCAGAAAGGAACCAACCCACAAAATACATTTTTTTGCTGTATTCATAGTACCGCTTTGAATAGTCGTTAAAAATTATATGCAGAATGGAACCAGGCCACAGCAAGTGTATGCTGCCATCTATCTGGTAGTGAACCAACCCACATTACTTCAGTCCCCAATGAAGTAATCTGTAGAAAAGATCCAAGTGGGTTGGTTCTATTCTGCAAAATTTGGGAATTGGGTAGTATAAAACACTTGGTTCCTTTCTTCAATGACTTAATACTTTTGTTTGTCACGCGGTAATGCTAAGACTGCATGTTTGTGTATAATAAAGTATAATAGGGTATAATACGTATAATAAAGTAGTGAAAATATTGCAAATTATTAGTTTTTAATAACTATTGGGTGGTAACACATTTCTTAAACAATGAGTTATAGATCTTCCAGAGGACAACATATACTAAATTTGGCTTTAAATGTTTCAAAAGCAGAAAATGAGGTTAATTTTGCCACGACTCTTTATGTTAGCATTTAATTGACTTTTTTCTTTTTAAATTAGATGGAATCTTCAAACAATGATCAAGATAATGAGTATGATGGCTATGATTCCGACGTAGATCCAGAATTCAGATTAGAGGATGAATATCAAACTAATATAAGACATAATGAAGAACATTATCAGGAAGGTGATGTAGCTTTGGAAATCAAAGAAGAAATGCTAGAACAGGTAATACACTCTACTCCAGTAAATACAGGTAGGCCAAAGAAGGGACGAAAACGAAAATATCTGGGTTTAACAAGAGAAGAAAATAAGCGTCAGAGAAATTTACAAAATGTTCATTATAACTACAAAGGCAAAACTTGATGAAAAGCTCTCTAATAATAACTCTAATGATGAAAGCTGCACTTGAAACTCATGCGTCACTAAGATCTATATCCGGTTCCTAATATCAGGGCATAGTTTCTTACCAAACGATGCCAATTTTTCAGACATAGAGTCTGCACTCAAACATCAACAAAGGTTATACCTGCCCGAAGATTACATAACTGTAATGAAAAATTGCAGAAATAGAAACAAATTTGATGTCATTAGAATGACTTCTTCTGATTTTTTTGGTACAATAGAAGCAGAAACACAAATCTGTAACAGAAAAGTTGACATAAACAAACAAAAAGTTAATTGGTTAAAAACAAGGGAGATAATGCTAGATAAATCAAAACTAGATAAATCAAAACCATTTTATATTTTCATGAAAACAAGCTTTGCATATGAAAAGTATTCTGAAGTTTACATCGGTAAGAAACATGGAAGGCCAGCAGTAACCAATAATTTCAGCCATTTACTTACAAAAATGTGGCCTAACGGGAAGCCCATTTCTCTTCCAAAATTAGAAGACATAAAATCTGTCATGCATTTAATACCAGGTGATGCTCAAGAATATTACAAACGTTTAACTGGGGACTCTGAAATTATTGATGATATTGAGGGATTTAGTGGCCGTCCTGATGAACTTGATGACCTTGAAGATGAAACCATGACACATTAGCCGTTTTGGGAATATATTTTTGTATTTTAGCTTTGCATTACAATTATATTTTTATATACTAGTATTGTTGTATTAAATGTAATAATTTTAATAAAACTTTTCTAAAGAGTTAATTTTTTAAAATACAGAAAGGAACCAACCCACTTTTATACATATATGCATAGCTGTACTATTATTTTAACAATAAAATTTTAAAGAAACATAAATTCTAATGTATTAACTCACTTAGGAACTTTCGTCAAATAAATTTAAATGAGCTACAATTTTTTTTGTCGCAGAACTTTAACTTCAATTTTCTCAGCTTGAGCTATTTGTGGGTTGGTTCCTTTCTGCAGAAAGTCGTCCATTTGATAATGCAATTTTTTGTCGGCATTTATGGCACCGACATTCGAGTAATCGCAAAACATATTATGTTACCTTTTCGGTATACCTACTATCTGCGATAAAAGGAATTTAAAAATTAATCAATTGCCGAGCTTATTAACACAGAAAATTCACAGTTTTAAATAATATACTTTCGTATTTTACCATTAATGATAAAGCCTCTAGTTTGGTGCAATTTTATTTATTTAAATAAAATTGTAATATTAGTGTAATAATAAATTTCTCGTCTTTTAATAAGTCAAAATAAAGATTTGTTCAATTTAATATTTTGCATCTGGTGCACACAATGCAAAGACCCTTACAAAGATTTACAACAAGCGTCTAACCCACATATTTATAATGAAAACATGGGTTAGACTATTTTTACAAATTTCTGTTTTCATATTATTTGACGCATGTGGTTAGAACTTAGTTCACAAACACCTTCATGAGTATGGATATGGCTTATATAATTTTTTCTTGATGTATTATGCATTACGGTCGACAGTTTGACATGTCTAACCTCATTTTAAACAAATGTGAGTTAGATGGTTGTTGAAAAACACCGTCCATTTATTTCACGTCCGTTTCTGATATTTGACAATAGTTGAATTACCTGAAATTTTAGAAAAATTCACGGTAAGGTAAATGTTTTTTATTAGATAATATATGGTAGCTAATTATAATTTATTCTCTTTCAGCCCTGAAGAAGCCAAATTAATTCTCTTTGGCGAAAACGTTAGGTGAAATAATTGATACACATTAGAGTTTTTTTTGCAGATTTCCCCAATATTTAAGAGTTTACTATTTAACTTATCTGCAAAGATTAAATTTCTTTTATTTATATATATATATATATATATATATATATATATATATATATATATATATATATATATATATATATATATATATATATATATATATATCTATCAAGTGGTGATTCTTAAGGATGCAGTCAGTCTATTTGGCCCACAAGACAAAGAAAACTCTTTGACTTACTATCTAGCTTTCGAATTTAATTTAATACAGTTAATATTGTACTTTACAAAACAAACCATTACAAGTTAATATATTAATTTTTTTTTAAATAACTATATTGTCACTATATATTTCATTGTCATGTTGGTTTGATTAATGGACATATATGAATGAATATACAGTTATTTAACGTGGAAAGCAAAACCAGTAACAATAGTTTTTATTATTATTTATTTAATTGTCGATAAAAAATAAATTAATCCAGTCAGTTTGTCTGAAGCACATATACATTTTTTAATGTTGGGATGTCGATAGAAAATGAGATTATGATGGTATTTATTGATATGTTAATATATAAATAATATGTTAATCAAACCAACATGACAATGACCTATATAGTGACAATACAGTTATTTCAAAAAAAATTAATATATTAATTTGACTAGTAAGTAAGACAATTAACAATTTTAACTAGTTAATTTTTATAATTCTTTGTTAACAGATGTCTTGAAAAAGAACTACATTAAATTCGAAAGCTTGACAGTAAGTCAAAGAGTTTTCTTTGTCCTGTTGGGCCAAGTAGACTGACTGCATGCTCAAGAATCACCACTTGATATTTAAATCCATATATATATATATATATATATATATATATATATATATATACATACATATATATATATAATATATATATATATATATATAATATATATATATATATAATATATATAATACATATATATACATATATATATATATATATATATATATATATATATATATATATATATATATATTTATATTCCCAAGAAAACGCATTTTCTTGTCCGTTTCTAAAAAAAACTTTTAGAAAATCCTTTTAACATCTTTAGTATATGTATCCTGGATGGTGAATCATCAAACAAAATCGAATCCAATCGTAAAGCAAATGGGAAATTCTAAAGCGTTGAATTCCTGCTTCCCAATTATTTTTGATCTAAAGTTATAAATTACTATTTGTAGAGAACTGGAATCTGTACTGAAAACAAATGTTAAAATTGATCTATGAAGTAAAACATTCCAAAATGTTGCAAAAATGCATTTGCCACAGTATTGTTGTAAAAGTTACGTACTGCAGAATGTGTATAACGAGTTGCGTTAGGTCATATTAAAATTAGATATTAACATTATTTGAAATATAATATTTTTATTTTAGTATGTATTGGTCAAAAAGCAAGAATGCTGGTGTACTATACTCAGTTGAGGAAAAATCAGCAACAGTTTTTATTCAGGCAATAGTGCGAGCACTGCCAGATCTTTATTTAGCGTAAGCGTAAGATATTTTAATAGACATAAAATTCCAGGTTATAGAACAATTTAAAGGATTTAAAAAAATAATTGATGGTTTCGACCGTTACTTGATTATTACTTGAAATTTATTTTATATAATAGAACTAGGTAATAAAATACACCATTTTCAATTATCTAACAGCTCAAGATTAATTTCATTTGATGTAAAAAATCTTTTCCGAGTATTCCTCCTACAGAAACTTTTATTCCAGTAAAAAACATTTTAGACCAAAATATTACAAATCCAATCATTACATCTGAAATTTTACATCTTCTTGAAATTTGCATAAACCAGGACTACTTTGAATTTAATAATCAAATATCTACAAATAACAGTGCAGGACTTACAATGGGCAATCCTCTATTGCCCATTATAAGTCCATCTAAAAGCTCATTGCTATTAGATATTTTTAACTAACAGGCAACTCGACCAATTGTTTTAGTATAGTTTCACTTCATAGTCATACTGAATTTACAATAGAAACACAACAAAATAAATCCATAAATTTTTTAGATTTAAAAAGTATCAGACGTGAAAACTAACATGACTTCTCCATATTTCATAAACCTACCTATACTGAAACGACTATATACAATTCATCATCCCGTCCCACACAAAATAAACTGGCAGCCTATGATAGTATGTTACATAGATTAACAGAAATTCCGATGTTAAAATACAACTTTGAGACATAATTAAATATCATTAAGCAAATAGCAGTAAACAATGGATACAACGAACAAACAATTAATAAAATTTCAAAGCAAAACTAGACAAGAAAGTTCTGAAATTAGTATTTCCATCATATATATATATATATATATATATATATATATATATATATATATATATATATATATATATATATATATATATATATATATGAAATAACGAGAAGTTGAGAGACCTCTCTGATAGCAAATTAGGTGAACCGCAAATTCAAAGCCTCTTGCTAGAGGCTTTCAACGACGCTAGAAGTACATTTTTACTTCGACATGCATCTACGATTCACCTTTGAAAATTACCATCTTTTTTCTCTTTACGTAGAGAAAGACGTTTAAATGAAAGTAAAAGATTGCATTTCATTTCGATAGGAACTCCACCATAGCCCGACACGTGTTTCGGGTTATTCAACCCATCGTCAGGAGCTCTTGTGGAAGTTCAACCGAAATGAAATGCAGTCTAGTAGTTGGCGATTATAACTACAATAATAGCCAGGGTACGCTAGCAGCGACATCTATATGAAATAACGAGAAGTTGAGAGACCTCTCTGATAGCAAATTAGGTGAACCGCAAATTCAAAGCCTCTTGCTAGAGGCTTTCAACGACGCTAGAAGTACATTTTTACTTCGACATGCATCTACGATTCACCTTTGAAAATTACCATCTTTTTTCTCTTTACGTAGAGAAAGACGTTTAAATGAAAGTAAAAGATTGCATTTCATTTCGATAGGAACTCCACCATAGCCCGACACGTGTTTCGGGTTATTCAACCCATCGTCAGGAGCTCTTGTGGAAGTTCAACCGAAATGAAATGCAGTCTAGTAGTTGGCGATTATAACTACAATAATAGCCAGGGTACGCTAGCAGCGACATCTATATGAAATAACGAGAAGTTGAGAGACCTCTCTGATAGCAAATTAGGTGAACCGCAAATTCAAAGCCTCTTGCTAGAGGCTTTCAACGACGCTAGAAGTACATTTTTACTTCGACATGCATCTACGATTCACCTTTGAAAATTACCATCTTTTTTCTCTTTACGTAGAGAAAGACGTTTAAATGAAAGTAAAAGATTGCATTTCATTTCGATAGGAACTCCACCATAGCCCGACACGTGCTTTGAATTTGCGGTTCACCTAATTTGCTATCAGAGAGGTCTCTCAACTTCTCGTTATTTCATATAGATGTCGCTGCTAGCGTACCCTGGCTATTATTGTAGTTATAATCGCCAACTACTAGACTGCATTTCATTTCGGTTGAACTTCCACAAGAGCTCCTGACGATGGGTTGAATAACCCGAAACACGTGTCGGGCTATGGTGGAGTTCCTATCGAAATGAAATGCAATCTTTTACTTTCATTTAAACGTCTTTCTCTACGTAAAGAGAAAAAAGATGGTAATTTTCAAAGGTGAATCGTAGATGCATGTCGAAGTAAAAATGTACTTCTAGCGTCGTTGAAAGCCTCTAGCAAGAGGCTTTGAATTTGCGGTTCACCTAATTTGCTATCAGAGAGGTCTCTCAACTTCTCGTTATTTCATATAGATGTCGCTGCTAGCGTACCCTGGCTATTATTGTAGTTATAATCGCCAACTACTAGACTGCATTTCATTTCGGTTGAACTTCCACAAGAGCTCCTGACGATGGGTTGAATAACCCGAAACACGTGTCGGGCTATGGTGGAGTTCCTATCGAAATGAAATGCAATCTTTTACTTTCATTTAAACGTCTTTCTCTACGTAAAGAGAAAAAAGATGGTAATTTTCAAAGGTGAATCGTAGATGCATGTCGAAGTAAAAATGTACTTCTAGCGTCGTTGAAAGCCTCTAGCAAGAGGCTTTGAATTTGCGGTTCACCTAATTTGCTATCAGAGAGGTCTCTCAACTTCTCGTTATTTCATATAGATGTCGCTGCTAGCGTACCCTGGCTATTATTGTAGTTATAATCGCCAACTACTAGACTGCATTTCATTTCGGTTGAACTTCCACAAGAGCTCCTGACGATGGGTTGAATAACCCGAAACACGTGTCGGGCTATGGTGGAGTTCCTATCGAAATGAAATGCAATCTTTTACTTTCATATATATATATATATATATATATATATATATATATATATATATATATATCCGGTTTTTTAGGCGTTACGCCTGTCCGGTAGGGATCTATGGAGGAGTATCACCGAGCCGCAAGCCCTTATCTCTTGCCGTACTGCTCCACCATAGGCCGATCAGATCCCAGCATATCCTAGTCTAAGCCGCAGATTCATCTAGAATTTTAAACTGCTGCGTTAGACTTTTTGTTTTCTGTACACCGAGCTTGGGCTCGATCCCACATCCACTAAACCATTCGACAGTGAAGCGAATGAGAGGCAGCCGCACAGCCCGCTGAGCTATCTGACCGACTATTTTTTTTATTAGTTTTATTAAAAAATTTAGCAAAATGTAAAAAATATTTGGTTCAAATCAGTCTTACACATATTTTATAATTTTACATGACCTGCAAAATGCTAAATTACAAAACTACATCTTAAAGAATATTGAAAATATCGACACACAAACAAAAAACATTTATAAAATTAACATAAAATCAAGTTCAAATTAATGCGAATAAACGAAAAAAAATATATTTTACTTTTTCTCAACAGCTTCCTTTTTTTCTTCTACTGCTTTAACTGGCTTGCCATATTTCCATCAACATTCTGCTTGATTACATATACAGGCAAAATATCAACAAAAATAGCCAAACACATAAAAAAGAAAGGAATAGCACCAGCTTTCAGAACAAACAACAACTTAGACAAAAGTATTAAAATCAACAAGAGCCATAATAAAAAGCATGTTGTATACAAACTTAAATGTGGCGACTTCCCAAAAACTTACATCGGTTAAACTGGTAGAAATTTTAATAAAAGAATAGCAGAACATAAAAGGGGTTTTAATAATAGAAAAACAGATTCTATATACGAACTTCACCTAGATCATAATCATTCTTTTAATAACGAATTTCAAATTCTTCACATTCAAAATAAACAAGGAAATATAAAGGAAAGAAAAAACAAGGATAAATAATATGGAAATTAACAAAGTGTTTAAATTTAGTGTTTTATTGTTACGATTTTAAAAAAGTTTGTAAATACAGAGACTGTGATTCCTAATTATAGATGAGTTAAAGAAAGAATAAAAAATAATTTATGGTAATTTTATTAATTATTATTATTAATTTTTAATATTATTATTAATCAATTTATGATAATGAAATAACAAACTATAATAAATCTTCAAACAATCTGCTACTTTGTATTAAGCTATATATTTGTTTAATTTGTTGTTTTTCAGAACAAACAACAAATTAGGCAAATACATATATTAAGAACAACAAAAGTCAAAAGAAAAATCAATTAAACAATAGTTGATACGAACATTTAAAAAGCCTATAGCAGAACACAAAAGGGCTTTTAATAGTAGAAAAAACCACTTCACCTTCTACATAATAATCATTCTTTCAATGACCAATTTCAAATTCTCCATATATTCAAACTAAAGGCCTGACGCTATCTTTATTAAAATCTATGGAAATTATTGAATTAAAAATACAGATATAATTTTGAATGACCAACTTAGACAAACAGCTCTAACAAACTTAACTTATTCAGCTAAAGACTATATAGTGTAGATTCATAGTACATCACTTGGGTAAGGCACCCTGACGAAACAGCTGAAGTGATAATAAAGTATAATACATTTCGTGTAAGTGTTGAAAATAAAAGTTTTTAGTGTTTTATTGTTAGATCAAATGAACTTTCATCAAGTAACGGTCAAATTCATCCCTTACATTGAAATTTATGCTAACAAAATTTATTTCTTTTTAAAAATTTTAAGGCTGTCGAATTTTGAATGTCAAACTCGTCTGTTATGGTTCGAAAACGTATTGCAGGATTCTCAAATACTGTTAATAAATTTAATTCATTCTGATTTTATAAATTTCTTGGTACCTTAGCAATAATGTTTGCAGAGGTTCAATAAGGAATGACGGTTACAGTATTTTAAAACTTTTTAAAAATCGTTTGAATTGTTGAATGACTTGGAATTGGTCTATACTTGTTATAGACCAATATATATATATTTTTTTTTTAAACAATAAATCATAAAATAATAATTTTGAGAATTTCAATATTTTTAATATATAACTTCATTGTGCCCAAAGGCAACCCGTTATACATATTGTGTACTACCTGTGGTCTAAATTTGAAAACAATACTCTTACATCATTACTGGCAAATGTTTCATTCCGCAAATGCTTCGAAATATGAGACAACGTTTCGAACAAAACCTTTATTATTGTATGGACGCCGCGGGTAATCAGTTTCATTTGGTCAACTTTGGTCAAGAAATAAATACCCAGCTAAAAATATTAATTTTATAATTAATTTTTTAAAAATAAATCATATAAATTATTGGACCGAATTTAAAAAATTTAAGATTAATGTATAGAGAATTGCAAGACCTTTAAAATGTTATTTTATTTGATGCTTACCCTGAGTTAGGCATCAAAGTAAAATAATCGAAAATTCCAGAAAACTGTGTCCACTTTTAATCAAAAATCAACGTGTTGCTGGGTTTTCTAAAAATCTTCTCACAGTTCCTGATAATGCCTCTCGTCCAGCCAGCCTATATATATATATATATATATATATATATATATATATATATATATATATATATATATAGTAAACTCTTAAATATTGGGGAAATCTGCAAGAAAAACTCTAATGTGTATCAATTGTTTCGCCTAACGTTTTCGCCAAAGAGAATTAATTTGGCTTCTTCAGGGAAGAAAGAGAATAAATTATAATTAGCTACCATATATTACCTAATAAAAAACATTTACCTTACCGTAAATTTTAGAAATTTCGAGTTATGATGTTAAAAAACTTTAGCTAGTAACAACATAGTGGTGTTTTTTTGTTACTATGTGCAAAAAAGTGTTTTTGTTAACGTTGGAAATGTATGGTAGCTTTGAACTTAAAACGCAAAGGTTTACCCAAGGTTAATCGAAAAACCCAATGTAACTACATTTACAGGAAGTAATTCTTTGAATTGTCGGCAATAACTAAATTTTTGATTGTTATAAAGTTTGAATGTGAGCTTCTGTTTTCATAGAACGCAAGCGTTGACAATTACAAGCAGTACTTTTAAATATTTATGTCGTTAAGGTTCATTGGTAAAACCGATGAAGTTAGATCCCAGTCTGGGGAGATATTAGTTTAGAATTTTCGTTTAATTTTATTTCTAGTTCAACTTTGTAAGATATTTTGTATTTTTTAGAAGCTCTTGATAAAAATTGTAATCACAATTGAAATTTTTCTTGAAATTGATCTTTTATTGACTTCAACCCATCAAAAACAGTTTTATATTTTTTCCAAACGAGTCACAAGTAGTTCTTTTTTCTTACTCTTATATATATATATATATATATATATATCTATATATATATATATATATATATATATATATATATATATATATATGTCTATATATATATATATATATATATATATATATATATATATATATATATATATATATATGGACAATGATTTTTTTCTTCAATTCTAAGTCAAGGTACATATTATGTAGGTACATATTATTAGGTGTTCATACGTATTTCATGATTTCCCAATCATCAGAAGGACTTTGCGAGAAGTGAAAAGAAAGTGAAAAAGAATTCGTTTTGTCTGTCAATTTCTATCAAATATTGTACCAGTGTACGCTTGTATAGCATTTTTCAAATAAAAAAGCTTGCACGTCATTCAAGATTTACGTCGTCAGAACCCCACAGCGTTGCCAAAACATCAGACTAGTTAGTGAGGAATTTTTAAAATGTCAACTATTTGTCAAACTATTATATTAACAGTAAATACACTTAGTTTTAAGACTACTGTAACACATTAAAATACATAGGAAAACATTTTAATACACAATTATATATTCTAAATTTTAAACTTACCTCTTTTAGGTCTTGAATAACAAAAACGTCCCGCCATTATTTCTTGTTCAAAATATTCTATCATATATGAAAGCTTAACAGCTTTTATTTGTTTTGGTACATCACAATCACAATACACAACAATAATTAGTTTTTAAAGCTATTAATCTAAATTTAATATGCATTTATAAATAGAATTTATTAATATATATTATATTATGATCAAATTCTGTAAAAAATCAAAACATAAAAAAAATTCCTACTCTAAAAAACTGGCAACACTTTATACACTTCTGCTACCCACTGAACTGTCAATAATATTTGATATATTTCCGTATCAGTTGCGTACAATTGTCTAATATATTTAATTAAAATTATTATTTTGTGGAATATTAGACTACAAGGGTTATTTCATAAAATTTATATTATTAATAATAATAAATGTTTTTGGTTATTTAATCAATATAATTCTAAAATTTCTAATATAATGATGATTATATTTTTCTGATTATTACACCATGTTGACGCCTATGAAAGATCGAGCAGTTCCGTATGGGTTTCGTATTATTAGCTGTGTTAGGAAAATTTGAACTATGTATAAGGTTGATGTTCTGGAAATTTTAAATAAAAGTGACGTAACTTTGTATAAATCGTGATTTGCAAGTGTTTTACTTTGAAAAATGGTATAGCTTGTTGGAAAATATTTTTTATCTAAAATAAAATTCTTCTAAATTCTTTTATTGTTTCTAAAAGGTAAAAAAATAGCCTATAAATTGTGTTTTATATTGATGCATCATAGTTGATTTATTATTAAATTAATTACCCGGTAAATTAGCAACATGATCTTGTACTTTTTTCAGAACTATTGAAAGTCTATCTGAATTAGCTTCTTCTGTAGTAAACTTGAACACATTCAAAATAATTTCTCGTCAGAAGAAATATTTAAATACTTAATAACACTCTAATAAATTTAACGTTAGGATCCCGAACTCTTTTAGGAATAGGAATTAGATTTTAGCAATTTTAACTTTAAAACAATAGTATACATTATATTAATTCATACAAAAACATCGTTATTAATAGGATGATATTTATGACCCCAACCTTACGATTAGAGCGGAAAAGTCATCTCGACTTTAATGGAAAAGTTTTCCCATAACAGTGAAGCACAAATACATAAAAGAAATATTTGACAGTCTTAAAGAGATAAGTAGTATAAGTCGAGACATTTCGACAAAAGTTCAAGAGTTAAATTGGAAATAGCGTTACAAATTATATTTGGGCCACGGACTTTTTTAAGCTTAGGGTAAACAATAACAGTAAAGTTTCTTTTATTCTTTTTATATTATCCATATTGCTTGTGAAAGTTAACAGTAAAATATATTTGGATTAAACGGCTAATCTCAAATAATATTTTTGTTTCTACAATAATCTGGTTAGCACTTCTCCAACTATGGTAAAATATCCCGGAAAAAGTATATTTTTGTTTCAACAACTACCAGAAAGCTTTTGGTAAGAGTCCAGCATAAAACAATGTTGTGTAAACTACAGAAAATGAAGCTAGGCGGATAAGATTTCCGCCTAATTCAAAACCTTTATTGGAACCATGAAGCAATCTTAAAATATTTCAACCACACTACTAAACGCGTCAGTATATAAAGCGGTATTCGACAAGGCTGTGTCATGTCTCCATCGCTCTTTAACTTGTACTCTGAATGCATATTCAAACAAGCACTAGACGGCGCCGAAATTGGTAAAAAAAGGGTAAATATATTAATAATATGAGATATGCAGACGATATCGTTTTAATAGCAGAAAAAATCGAAAACTTACAAAATATACCAGACAGAGTTAATAATGCAAGTGAAGCAACAAACAATAAATATTCAAAAAACTAAAGTAATGTTGATTAGCAAAACTAGAGCTATTAAATGCTACGTTTGGTCAGTCCTTCCGTTTGGAGTTGAAGCCTGGACATTAAAATTAAATAACGTGAGACGACTAGAAGCCTTTGTGGCTTTATCGCAGAATACCCAGGATATCATGGATACAATACATTACGAATCGAACAGTATTAAACACCATAAATAGAACTTATAACAACGATTAGGACAAGAAAGACCTCATACCTAGGCCACATAATAAAAAATGACAAATATGATCTGCTACGATTAATAATATAATTGAAGAAAAGATAGAGATCCGAAGTGGAGAGGCAGAAGAGTGGCTATGTCATTTCCTCGCAATATCAGAACTTGAACGGGCATGAACTTTCAACAATTAATAAGAGTGGCACAGAATATAATACATTTTGATGCAGTGATACCAAACCTCCAGCAATGGAGTGTACCAGAAAAAGAGGACACGTTTTAAGGGGGGAAAAGAGGATATTAAAGACGACGAGCGCGAAGGATAGCTCGTGTCTTAAAAAGTCACGTCCAAAAAATAAACGAAATGATTCGAAAAGAGCGAATGTTAAGTAGTGGGATCATATCTGAATATATGGATATTAATAAAGCAGCTATGAGCAAATGTTTTTGAATGATGAAATAAACATGAGGAAAGTCTATGCTAAACTTATGGTCAGACCCCTTACAGCGGAATAGAAGATCATCTGATGTAAATATATTTTCTCTGACATCCTGGAATGCATTGAAAAGGACTCAGACTTTTTGTCAAGCTTGAGACGAAACATGGAATCTTCAATATAACCGTGCACCAAGTGGCAATCCATGCAGTGGAAGACTCCAATTTCTCCAATGTCCAAATTCAGGGCGACGTTGGTTGTTGTCTTCGATATAAGGAATACTGCATGTCATGTGTATTATACAACAATAGAGAGTTAATCAAAATTACTACTCACAGGTTCTACGAAAACTCCGAAAAACAATTCGCAAAAAGAGGCACGAAATGTGGGAAGAGAACTTCCATCACGATCTCCATCACAACAACGCATACTCTACCTAGGGCTATTTGGCCAAAAATCAGGTCATTGTCGAGGAGTACGCCCCTATTCACTAGATTTGGCATTCTTTATCTATTTATAAAAAACAAATACTTCTTAAAACTAGGCCGCTACATTAGGAAAATCACTAATTAACGTAAAACAGAAATTAAAAGTGTTACAATATAGATGCTATATATATCAAGAGTCTCCGAACTTAATTGACCAAGCAGTAGACCAAATAATCTCTTATTTCTTCTTCTTTTTTCTTTGTATAAGCAATTCTGCTTGTTCATTGGCGGATTAATACCTCTATAGAAGGTTTTCACTTCATCTTTTGCACGGTCGTCCGATACTTCTTCTGCCGACCCGTGACGACACGGGTCTTCTCCATTCTGCTGATGTGGTTATTCCATTCTTTTTTCGTGTTCATTCAATTAGACACTGTACGTTACATTTTCTTCTAATGTCTTCATTTCTCTTTCGATCTCTCAGCGTATTTTCTGTAATTATTCTCAGTACTCTCATTTCTGCAGTTTCCAGTAGCATTTGCGTTGTGGCTGTGTCGGGTCCTGTTTCTGAGGCATATGTCATTATTGGTCTTATAGTGGCTTTATAAATTCTTGACTTCATCTCAGTGTCAATGTGTCTGTTTCGTCATATAGTGTTATTAAGGCATCCTGCCAGTCTATTTGCTTTTTGTACTTGATCTCTCACTTCTTTGTTTAGGTCTCCATAGCTAGACAGTGTAATTCGAAGGTATTTTATTTCCATTACTTGTTCAATACTGATGCCATAAATTTCTATTTTACATCTGGTTGACTCTCTGCTGACTACTATTGTTTTAGTTTTCTGAGATGAGATTGTCGTATTAAATTCTTTTGCTCTTATGTTAAATCAGTGGACCAGTATTTGCAGAATATTTTCATCTTTGGATATCAATATTGCATCGTGACAGTTTAGGAATTGATATTATTGTTTACAAAGTGTAACATTTTTATTATGTATCCTAAAGCTGACTTTTAAGTTAGACATTATTATTCATCGTTAATCGGATAAGTTTTTCTGATATACCAAACTTAAGCATTGATTGCTATAGTACTGTTCTCTTGACACTGTCGTATGCGGCCTTGAAGTCGACTAATAGGTTGCAATGTTAAATTCTAATGTTTTCTCGAAGATCACACAGGAGAATTGGTAGGTAGAAAAAAACCTCGTGGTTGGGAGAGTCGGAGAGTCAAACAACCGTTCAGAATAGCTCACAGCAGTAGGCAAATACGAGGCAATCCATTCGATTTTACACTACCACTTATTTTTGTGAGTTTTTGTGTTTTCCATTAAATTATTCATTAAACTAAGTAGTTTTTAGTATTAATTAGATGTCATTTTCCCATTAAATCGGTCTTGGGATACCAATACCTCTATTTGTATTTAAACACATGGTGAGTAGACATGTTGTTTGGGAGCTCTCTCATTAACCTATTAAAAAAGGTTGCTTTAAGACAGAAATTGTAACCAATATTGTTAATTTTAGGGGAAATCATAAAGTAGTTTACATCTTCTTGTTAATTGTTATTAATTGTCCGTAACTACATTTCAATTGCGATTAATTAATTTGAATTTTGAAAATATATCTCTCCACCATTGATAATTTCATTGATAGTTTCAATTTACTTCAGTGGTTTTCAATATCAAATCGGCCAAAAAAATGTGAAACGGACTATATCTATTCGAGGGAATATGTAAATTTCAGTAAAATTCCGTTGGTATTAAATGTGTGTACACTTACAGCCATTTAAAACTTTTAATTTAAATAATTTATCGACCATTAATTGTCGGTTTTAGGGCAAACATATATTTTCCAGATTTAATTTAAATACTCGAAACAATTTTCAATTTAACTGTGCATTATATACCAAAAATAAATTATTAAACATGGTCATGAATATGAACATGTTTAATTTAATCAATCAATTTTGGTGACACGACTGGAAATTAAAATTATGGTACACAATTATTAATAATTAAAACGCACTGAAAAAGTTTTTAGACCCATTTATCAGAAATATCAGATGGTTAACGGGTCTTTATCACATTAACGGGAAAGAGGATAAGTCTTCTTCAGGTACTGTTTAGAATAATGGAGCACTTGTGCGGGAAGCACGCGTTTTAGTTATAGCGGGAACAGGAATAGTTTGAAACAAATCCTTTGTGATAAAAAACAATATGCTTATTTTGATTATTTTATTTACAGTTAGATACATGAAGGGAGGTGAAAACGTTACAGAAAACAGAAGTTACATCAGAGGAGCTCAAAGAGGACAGTTAACAATAACCATGAAGGTTATTAGAAGGAAACAATCGTGGCTTAATAAGAACTTACTTGCAAAGAATCCTGAAGGAGTTGGGTGCATTTTCGTATGTGATTTATCATAGTTGAATGGAATATTGCGCCAGAATTCTTGCATTATATTATGAAAATTCTGAATTTTTGAAAAATGTATGAATTTCAGCCAAAGCAAATTTTTATGTGTAAGGCCATGTAAATCGTCACAAACCGATTTCAGGGCTTTGCCACACTGGATAAAGTTCAAGAAGTTCCTTTAAATACTGCAAAAGTAAGTGTCTGGAGTGCAGTTACGGGACTGGAAATCATCGGTTGGTCCTTTATCGAAGAAAGTGGTATGGAAAATGTTCAAACTTAATCAACAGATGTAATTTGGAATTTCGAGAACAATTTTTCCAACAGGACGGGACAACTTGCCATACTGTTGTCGTTAGTCAATATCTTTCAGGACATTTTCCAAGCAGATTTATTTCAAGATTACTACCTTCCATTATACTTTACATTCTCTAGACTTTACAACTTCAGACGCATACATTTGGGGCATGGCCAAAACTGCTTTTTTTTTTTAACGGGTACCACAAACCATCGATGAATTATTAAAGAATGCGTTAGAGCCTTCCCCGCGAACATGAAAAACCCCTATTTTATAACAGACGAGAAACTTGGTATAGGTAAGAAGTTTGCCTTAAGCGAGAAGAGCACATTATGTAGAACTTATAATAAAGTATCAAGAATATGTATTTCTTAAGACAATAAGATAATTACAAGTTCAGTAATGTTTATTTTGGGGTATACTGTATTATTTGTAGGATATTTTGAGCAAATAAATCCTATTAAGTATTAAGTCGATGTCGTATTTCACTATTTGCTTACCTTGTATCCCACACTATCTGAAAAATTCTTATAATAAGAAGGGTAAAAATTCAAATGAAATTATAACACTAGCAGAAAAACAACAAGGTATTAGGTCGGGAAAATCATGCACTGACTCTATATTTATAATGAGGCATGTGCAAGAGAAATCATTAGAATACAACAAGCCGGCATATCTATGTTTCGTGGACCTTACGAAGGCATTTGACCGGATCAAATTAAAGGACGATTTCCACTTATTGTACACAAGAGAGATACCTCTAGGAATAATCAAAATGATCGAAAATATCTACCAAAACAACACAATAAAAGTAAAAGTAGAAGAAGAACTAACCGACAGAGCTAAAGGTACAAATATTTTTTTTATTAACACCTGTGCGGTGTTTGTACACTTCTATCTGGTCACAAATGACCAATTATCAGTTATTTTATGACCTAACATAATAACAGCAAATACTTAAATCTAAGGGCTTACCCTATGGCTTACTCTTATTTTATCTATTAACTAATGCATTACAACTATTATGCAATAACTTCACAGCACTATACTCTGTTTTTTACACTAAACTGTTACACATTTACACTAGCTCAAATGGTTTTGTCCTTATGAGTCTTCTCTTTAGTTCAGTGTTGTCAAGAAGCTGGATTGCCTCGACATTCACATCACTATGCAGCCTCTGCTCGTGACTTGCTGCTGTTCTCTTAATTATTTCGATCACAGTTTCCATACCCAGGTCCTGGTGGAGGTTGCTGTTACGGATATACCAAGGAGCATCAACAATGTTTCTCAGTACTTTGTTTTGAAATCTCTGGATAATATGTAGATTACTAGCTTTGGTACAGCCCCAGAGTTGGCACCCATATACCCATACTACCCATACCATACAGATATGCGACATAGATGCAAGGTGGAGAACATCAAAAACTAGGTAAGAAATAGAAGAGTAGAATGGAACGATCATATAAGCCGAATGACAACAAATACAGTAGTAAAGACGGCAAGAGACGATTCCCCAATAGGACCACAATCAGTAGGAAGACCACGCCAACGATGGAATGACAACCTACTGGAGGAACATTGAAAAACAGACATCAGAGCCATGTCTATATAAAAAGAAGAAGAAGAGGAAGCGTATCAACTAATACTTTTAATAAAAACTTGTCACGCCACACCCTGTATAGTTGGAATCTATACATTTCTCAGAACTTAATTGTAGTGGATATTATAACATTTGTAACTATATCTAATAGTAATCGAAAAAAAAGGAGTATAAAAAGAGAGGGTTTAAAATATGGAACACTGAAGTTAAAATTACCATTTAAAGAAAAATGTAACTTAAAATTATTATTTCAACTATTACTTGTAGTATTACTTGTAGTAAAGTTACCGTTGGAATTGGTAACTTGAACATCTTAATTCGTAATAACATATAATGTAACAAAATTTTAAATTATCAACATTTAACCGGATTTTACCCATATATTTAAGTGGCTCATAGCACGTATACTTCGTAAGTATTAACCACATCTTGCATTAACCTTAGTCAACATTTTAAATTCTATGTTGTTTTTAATTAAAGTGGTTACATACTTTCAGGTTACACTGATGATGGAATTTTCATTCCGAAAACGTTCAGTAATGTATTTTACTGAACTGTTTGGGTATTTTATTATATATCTTTTATAAAGGATTTGAAATAAAAAATTTTTGTGATACATGGTATACAGCCAGCTACAGGAACTTAGTTTCCTAGTGGATTGTACTCAAAAAACTTAAAAAATAGCAAAAAAATTTCCATAATCTACAAATATTATCGACACAATCGAATTTGGCCTCATATGGTAAAAGGCTTTCCCGTCTCGACCATAAATATTTTTCTCCGCCAAGCAAAATTGCGTTCATAACGAATAGAATTTCAAACAGTTAAGAGAAAAACGTTCGGGCTTTAATTTAATGCCCGTAAAACGTCTTCGTCGCTTTTCCCTTTAATTGTTCTATGTATTTAACTCACTTATGCAAGATTGAAAACCATGAATATGCATACTCGGTTCAATCAAATCCCAATTAGTTTGAACGGAATAGGACTCTTGACATCTCTTCGAGTGGTCAGTGGCGTATCTTCACTGTACTTCTAAAATACCAATAGTGGTAGAGAGAGTGCAATTGCTTATTATGGGAGATATAGTATCGAAAACAAGACAAGTTATACTCTATTGATAGGATCGGCGTAATCTCAAGAATCTTGTTAATGTAACTATAGGAATAGAACTCTATTATTTCCTCTTAATAGTAATGTATACACCCAAAAATTCATTTCCAAACTTTGACACAGGAAGAAATGCGTAAAAATGCTGATAATTATTGCTAAGGATTGTTATAATAGTAAAATTTATAATAATAAGTATAAATAATATAGTTAATTAATAATAATATGAGTCAAACTACAAGGCACAAAAACATCATGTTCTTAGCGCAGTAGAAAAAACCACATTACCGCGCTATTTAGGAAGGAGAGGATTTATGAGTAGAGCTCGGATCATAGGCAAAATCCTCTTTTGCCTCCATTGCCTATTTTAGAGGTTTTTTGCACATTTTCATGTCTTTTCATTTTGCATCTTGCATTTCGTAAAATCTGCCTGTAAAATGTATGGTACTACCCATATTATTATTCATAGAACTATTACTAAACCTATAATACAAACTTATAATAAAATTTTGTGTTTTGTATAAAACTTAGAGGTCGCTGGTTAAATTAATGTAGAAATAATAATAACAATAAAGAAAAAATGCAATATTTTGACTATAAATAAAATAGCGAAAAATAGCAAATATTATTGTGAATAAATTACGAGAATTAACTAGCTTTAACTCATTACTGTTAACTGTACAAAGAACTTTAACTTACCCTTTGGTATATTCGTATATACTATTAATTAATTGTATAATATACCACCTATTAATCGTAGCCAGTGGAGTAGATTGGTAGCGTTGACCATCGCGACACCATCCGAGGCGCAAAAAGAAAGAACGTCTTATTGTACGCTGTCTCGGTAGGAAGTGGTTCTTGAGATAGTCAGAACAAACCATCTCGCCATTCTTAGATAGTCTATGGAACAAGTGCCCCCCAATAAATCAACACTACTGTAGGGCGGTTCTGAATAGCGACAAACCAATTCAATGGCCACAGTACGTTTTGTGTGTATTGGAGACATAAAAATAACAAAAGAGAAAGTCAAATTCCTTGAACTTAAAACAGAATAAATGAGCTAGCGAGTTTAATAATATGATTTTACTGAATAACAGGAAACAATATATTTTAAAGCAAATAAGTTAGGATATACCATTAAATTAGATCATATTATTGTACGGTAAAAGAAAGTAAAAAAATGTAAAATATGAAAGTAAATACTACATACTTAAATTTTTTTAATTTAATTTAACTACATACGTTTGTGTACAATGGATTTCTCAGCAAATGCACCTGCTGATCGAAAGTTGAGGCTTAACTAAATATGGGCGTTATATAACGTATTCGGATAAATAACACTATTACCAACAAGTATTCGTTTTCTCAATAATAGGTTACAGCAAACTGCCTATTACTTTTGTCACACTATTACTTTTGTCAAAGTGTGACTATAACGTTGGTATTCGAATCGGTATTCGATATGTTGATGTGACAACATCGAACGATGGGAATCGTTCTCTCAATCGGTAACAGGATAGGATGATCATTGTCACCGAATTGATGATGAGCTTTATATTTTGCCACTTAAATAGCTGGGAATACCACCATAAGCACGTACGATTATTAAGACGGAGACTATTATTATATGATTTATAATTTATAGTATAGTAGGTGAATTTTTAAGTCTCTGTCAGATGTATATGTTTAATGTTTATTTTTAACAACCATCAAATGTAATATACATACATACATATAATAGATAGAATGTTTATCACTCACGGTTGAAACAAAAATAAACTATAAACAGTAGAAAGTATTCCTTTATTGAAAAAGATGAATGGAGCGGAATGGAGCTGCTTGCAGCTTGGGTAATAGGTGACAAAAGTAATAGGTTACCGGAACCTATTAGCGGAAGCGGTTAAGCCGCTTAACTGTTGGTAAATCCCTACTAAGAAAACAAATTGTAGAAACTTGATATGTGGAACGTATTTCAAAAATTAAACAGTAGTTAGAGTTCAATTTCTTGTATATTATCGTGGATGAAAAGACGGATGTATGCGGCATGTATATATGTATTTGATGATTGGAGTTTTGATTGAAAAAATTGCGAGAAAACCTTATTTAGTCACCCTTACCTGAACCTTAAATCTTTCTTTCTCTTTCACTCTTCTGAGGAATTTCATTTCTATAAAAACCAAATACTCATATAATATAAAACACAACATCATGACAAGAAGTATACTGATCTACAGGCCTGAAAACTGGGATATAAATAAGAAAGACAAAAAATGCAAACAAAAAAACAAGAAGAAGAAAACCTGGAAGACGAAAAAGATGAGCTAAGTGGAACAGGCGAGAGGGAAGAGCAACCACCAACGATTCTTGAAGTTAAAGATGTAGTTAAAAAACTAGCCAGAAACAAATCACCCGGAATAGATAATCTCCTAGCTGAACTATATAAAGAAGGTGGCCATGATACCATAATAGCATTACAGCAACTTAAAAAAAAGATGGACACAGAAATCCCTCCCCAATAATTGGAATATTGGAATACTTTGCACCATACATAAAAAAAGGAGATATCTTTGAGTGTTCTAACGACAGAGGAATTAGGCTTCTAAATGAAGCGTATAAAATATTCATCAGATTGCAACCATGAAACAAATTTTGGAAAAAAACACTAAAAAATGTCATTGATACTCATCATATATTTATAGACAACAAAGCAGGCTACGACTCTGTGAATAGAATTGAAAAGAAATATTCAAAGAAATAAAAGAGCTAGGAATACCAAATCAGTTGGTATATTTAACAAAACTAACTCTTGAAATAAAAACGATCGAAAACTTGGTACAGACAGACATTAAAGTGACATGGACTACTCTAAAAACAAAAATAACAAAAATACAAGAAGAAGACATCGGGTTGATAAAATACAACAAAAAACAAGAATGGATAACGCAAGAGATCATGGACCTCATGGACGTAAGACGGAAACATAAAACAAGCCCAATAGAATACAAGCGAATCAATAAAATCATTAGAATAAAGTGCAGGGAGGCGAAAGAAAACTGGACGTCAAAAAATTCCTAGACATCGAACAACTTTAGGAAAAATACGACACCTTTAATATTTATAAAAAAGTAAAAGAAATGACAGGTAGACATAAAAAGAGACAAGCAACAATAATAAAAAATGATAATACATTATGGGTACAGAAGACAAACTAGAGAGATGGAAAGAATACATACAAACTTTTTTGACGACGATAGACCTTGTCCTCCACCATCCACAGATAATCGAATAAAGTAAAAAGGCCCAGAAATAACCAAAGAAGAAGTAATTCACGCAGTATCTCAGAAAGATGGAAAAGCTACTGGTCCAGACAATAGCAATGTCGAAATACTAAAACTAACTGCAGATAACGAAAGTAAAAGCCTAGACTTAATAACAGCACTATTCAATAAGATATATGACACAGGTAAAATACCAACAGACTGGCTAAAATCAACATTCGTAGCATTACCAAAAAGATCGAATTCCTCACAATGCGATGATTATTGAATATTAAACTTGATGTCTCATGTCCTTAAAACTTTTCTCTGAATTATCCATACACGAATTTACAAGAAGTGCGAGTTCCAGATAAGTGACACTCAATTTGGATTTCGAAACGGATTGGGAACACGAGAGGCTCTTTTTGCTTTAAATGTGTAACGCAACGATGCAGAGATATGAATGTAAATGTATACGCATGTTTTATTGAGTATCGAGAAGCATTAGACTGTGTTAACCATCAAAAAATGATCGAAATTCGGAGAATCACTGGAGTTGACCAGAAGCATTAGACCAGGTCCAAGGCGGAATTAAGATTAACGGAATCAGCATAAACATCAGATATGCTGATGATACTGTGTTAATAGCAAGCAACGCACAAGAACTACAAAATATAAATGTATAATAAATGCGGTAGGTCACCACAGCGAAATGTTCGGTTTACATCTAAACGTTTCCAAAGCTAAAACTTTAGCATTTTCAAAACACCAATAAACGTACATGTGTATGCCAAAGGTCAAATAATAGAACAGGTAAATTCCATAAAATATTTGGGAGCAAGCATCAATAGTCAGTGTACTCCAAAAAAAAAAAGAAATACTATCAAGAATCGAACAAGCAAGGAAAACATTCATGAGCATGAAAACATTTTTTACAAAATCAGACCTTAGTCTGCAGTTTAGATTCCGAATGATTAAATGTTACGTTTTTTCTGTCTTACTATATGGCTATAAAAGTTGGACAATGGACTCTAAAATAGAAAAAAGAATAGATGCCTTTGTTGAGAATGTTAACAATTCAATGGATACAAAGAGTTACTAATGTTGAAGTACTTCGTCGAATATGTAAACAAAAAGAATTACTAAGAATAATCAAAGAGAGGAAAATGCAATACTTGGGTCATGTGTTGAGAGGCGAAAATTACTTTAAGTTCTACTAGAAGGAAAAGTACAGGGCAAAAGATCAGTAGGAAGACGCCAGAACGCATGGCTGCAAGACCTGAGGAGATGGTTCGACCGCTCATCCGCAGAAATCTTTTGCGCAGCAATTTCCAAAACTACAATTGCCATTTGGATCGCCAACCTTCGAAAGGAGACGGCGCCATGAGAAAAAGAACTCTTGAAAAAGTTAAATGTAGAGTACGAATTCAGAGGGAACTGTCTGAACCTTTTAAAACAAATAACGGGCTGCGCCAAGGAGATCCTCTATCCTGTATACTGTTTAATCTCACTCTGGAAAAAGTAACGTATGTCTTAAATCACAACCACTGGTTCAATATATAATACATCAGTGCAAATCCTGAAAGGCGATTGAAGCATTAAAAGAATCAGCTACAAAAATGGGTTTAATAATAAACACCAACAAAATGAAGTATAGGAAAATAAGCACGAAACCACAAATACTACGACCACTTGTTATAGAAAACGACGTCATCGAAGCAGTGAACGAATTTGTATACCTGGGAGCGCTCCTTAGCACTGAAAATAATACTACCGAAGAGATAAACCGCAAAGTTTGTACGGCCAACAGATGCTATTTTGGGTCCAACCTCCTCCTTAAATCCACAATTATATCGATAAATACAAAAATAAAACTCTGCAAAACAATAATTCGCCCAAACGTAACATATGGTTCAGAGACCTGGACTCTAACAAAAAATAATGAAAACATATTCGGATGTTTCGAAAGAAAAGTACTAAAGCGAATCTATGGAGCAGCGAATGACAATAGAGTGAGGAGAATACGATACAACTTCGAACTTTATAGAATATACCAGGAACCTCATATCGTAAAACATATTAAGATAGGACGTCTGAGGTGGATAGGGCATGTAATACTGATGGAACAAAATGACCCAGCTAGAAAAACGCTCCTTGTTAGACCCATTGGTCAGAGAAAAAGAGGAAGACCTAGAACAAGGTTCCTTGATAACATCAATGAAGACATGAAAAATACCTGCTTGGTATCTCAAGGACGACTGGAGAGAAATTATTCAGAAGGCTAGGACCCACGTAGGATTGTACAGCCAGAATGATGATGATGATGATGATGTGACAAGACGTGACGTACTAAAAACGACATTGATTAAGAAACATGTGGCAATGAACTCAGATGTAATCGAAGGATACACAGGAAAAAAGCCTAGCCTGGTAAGACCATGTCAGGAGATTCGACTCAGAACGTTGGATGATTATTATACAAAATGAAATCCAATAGACAGAAAAAAGAGAGAGGAAACACGAATATTTCCCAGAAATAAAGTATACGAGACAATGAAAAAAAACTGGCAAGATATATAATGGCAGAATGGAACGATCTAAAGAAAACGGATATGAGAAGAAATACAGTGAAATTCGTTAAAATCCTTAGTAATATTATTGATTCTTATTCGTATCACTTTGTATAAATATATTGGAAACGAACTGTAGCTGCTTTACACCTTCGAAAGATTTATCACTATGCCGTAGTCGAATACAAGTGCAAATCACGGTTACTCCAACACAGCAACACTAAAATTATCTCACAATAAGGGAGATAATCCAAAATACCAGGTTTAATCTTATATCTTAAGACTCAACACTTCTTTAATTAAAATTAATTCGAAAGCGATTTGTAATTGGACGTCTGCAAACACTTAAAAAGGGGAGTCTTAATTACTTGACAACAGAAACTAAGATAATGAACAAAAACAATCAAAAAGTTTTCAAGTTTTAAGCATTAAGCAGCAGCAACTTTATTATAACTTTTATGGCCAAATATTTATTAGAATAGTTAAGAAGACCAAGTAATCTATTTGTAATCTTTTAATTATTATTATTAATAGTAATGGATATATTTTGCTTCTTAAATTTATTCTCTACATAAAACCGTTGACGATATTTATTGAGAAATGTGAGCAGTTAGAGTTTGACACCAAAATGTTATTTAGTTTGAGAAAAGATGGTCTAGTACTTCAGTCTTTATAAGTAAACTTACAATGAAGTAAAATCTTCTGATGTAAAATTACCCAAAAGAATTAAAATTTTGAGAACATTTTCGGTCCTTTTAGATCATCACCAGTGAAACAAACATTTAAAAAGTATTTGAAACTAGCCACATATCAAAGTCTAATAATGTTTAGATAACATGTCGAAAATTTAAAATTTTCAAAAAGTTGGGACACGAGGTCGATGTACGAAGGGAACGTACACATTTACCTCACTCATTCATATTGACAATTTAACAACATATACAAAAACATACAGAAGTTAAAACACTTCACAAACTTGTATTTTGGTATAAAAAACATAATATACACTCTGCGTCATAGAAAACGGGCCACCCCTAATATTTAAAATATTTTCGAAATTATTATTTATTGCTACAAAATGAAGCATATATTTTTTCGTACATTAAATCAATAACTCCTTTAGTATAAAATTTCATCATTATCATAAAATATCAATCGAAAATAAAAAATTTAAGAAAAATAGGAAATTTATTGAAAAAATCAACTTACAATTTTTAAAACAACAATGAACTGTATATTAAAAATAAAGCTGGTATCCATTCTCAGTAATGGGTATTGCCACCTCGATTCTGGATTACACACCTCATTCGATTTGGCATGGAATTTATAACGTTTTCGATATCTCTTTGGGGGAAAGTGGCCCATTCCTCAATGAGTGCCATCTGGAGCTTTCCAGGTGTTGTTGGAGCAGGTATGCGACGCCTAACGCGACTTTTTAGTAGGCTCCATATATGCTCAATAGAATTTAAATCGTGGCCTTGAACAGGCTGGTCTATTTTTTGAATACCAACCTCGTCAAGGTACTCTGTTACTATCCTTGTCGTGCGTGGTCTCGCATTATCCTGCATTAGCAGGAATTCGTTGCCAATAAATCCAGCATAGGGCATCACATGATGTAAGATTTCCGTTATGTACCTTACTGCTGTTAACGCATCTCTGTCAATCACGACAGGATCCGTATGCGCATCAAAAGAAATCCCTGACCAAAACATTACTGAACCACCACCAAAAGCAACTCGTGGTGCCCGAGTGCAACCAGCGAAACGTTCTTCAGCTCGTCTGTACAGCTTACTACGTCTGCCTTTACCATAAGTAGACATTCTACACTCATCCGTAAACAATACTTTTTTCCAATCGTCTACTGTCCAATTGATGTGCTCACGGGCAAAATCTAGTCTTCGACTTTTGTGAGCTGGGGAAAGTAAGGGTCCCGTTGCTGGACTGCAAGCTGCCAAACCTTGTTCCCTTAATCTTTGCCGAATAGTAGAAAGGCTGATTGCTGGTCCTTGAGCTTGCTGTAAATGGCCTTGAAGCATTCTAGCGGTTTGGGTCCGATTCTGTAATGAAGCAAGAAGGACGACGCGATCTTTCCTAGCGGTTGCTTTCCGTTTTGGACCCGTACCAGGTCGTCGTTGGTGTGACGATAAATCGTTGCTAATTCCTTTGTACAGTCAAACGACTAATATTCAATTGTCTTGCAACTTGCCTTTGACTTAATCCACTTCCCAGTAACTTACAATTTCAACCGATTTTTGAAAATTTTCCATGGTTATTAACTGAAGACTACTTCACACTAAGTCGGCTACTGTAATACTGAGATGCGTTTAAAACTCATTAGACTCCTTAACAATATCAAACATTTCTCAAAACAATCGCTTCCTAGAAAATTGATCAAGTTTTAAACAACTTTTTCTCAAAATTGTTTTGTTTTATAGGTTATGCGAATATCCTCAATCCAGTTACAGGGTCGGTTTGCTTTCGCAACAACCCATTTAACTTAAATAACCCAAGACACATTAAAAATAAAATAATGTTAATTCAATATACAACAAAATAAATGCTTAATTTTGTAGCAATAAATAATAATTTCAAAAATATTTTAAATATTTGGGGTGGCCCGTTTTCTATGACGCGGAGTGTAGTTAAAACTTTTAAAAGTGTCGTCAAAATTTATATAGTAGCATAACGTTTTCAATCTAATCAGATCATCCTCAGTGCCTTATGTAGTTGAAGCTAACAATAAAGTTGTGGCTGTGACATCCATATATGGGTTTACATCATTCCAAATTTAAATTATGTTGTGACTCTAGGTTGATGACAATGGATGAAATTTTATTACTTTAGGGGCTACATGTCTCCCTGCTCAGGTTTTAACACGTGGTACTTGTCAGTTAAAACGACACAGACTACAGAGGTTGATGATTTAAATTATGCATGTTGGCGGCTAAGTTTAAAACATCTTGTATGAAAATATCGACGAGTTGGATATATAAAGTTAGAGGGCAAGCGCTTGCTGTTTATTGGTCACAATTTCACATCACTATCCTCGTTATTAATGGAGATATCATTATATAATGTAGACTAAAATTTTGAAAAAATTGAAATATCTCGAAAATAAAAAAAAAAGGGAAATCATACGATTTCTACCTGGTGAAATCGAATTCAAATATAAGCCGCCGTGCCCCCTAAATAGTTATTTTTAATAACTATAATCTACGACGGGAAAACATTTTGGTTTGATATGGAGTAGTAACTATACCGTACTGAAGAGATCTAAAGAGATCGAAATACGTATATGCGGCTTGTTGCTGCTCTGTATCAAATCAAAATCTAATACAGTCATTTTGTTTTATCTCGAAAATACTTTATTTTTGGTATAGGATATTCTGCACAAATGTTATCTAAAATTTCATGCAGAATTCGAAAATAAAACAAAAAATATTAGGTCCTATTTAACATAACAAAGTTGACTTCTACTTCCGGTATAAATGGAAGTGCCACATTCAGGATAACATTATATTTCAATTCAGCGTCATCCAAAACCTACAGCTTGATAATTTCAGGTTTTCAACATAACTGTGTCCGCCATTACTTTTAATCAAAACTTGTCGCTCCACACCCGTATATGTCCAAAAATATCATACACTTTGATTATTACTTAAAGGAATCGAATCCTCGGAACATTTAACTAACTAACCGAATGACCAGATCGTTAGATCTGAACTTTATTACGGTTATAATATTGTCGGATATATATTACCCTTAAGGCCTTATGAGAATGGTTCAAACGATATAGATCCTTACCAGGATTTGAGAAGGATCTAAACTGAATTTACGGTGTTTTTGTGACGAAACTCGAAAATTAACCATACATTCAAGGGTATGAAATATTGCTTTTCTTCGGGCAACTATCAACAATACTAATGTAGTGAAAGTTAGGTGTTGATAAAAAACATAATTTAATAAACGAATAAAGAATATATATATATATATATATATATATATATATATATATATATATATATATATATATATATAAGAAGAGTAAGAAAAAAGAAGTACTTGTGACTCGTTTGGAAAAAATATAAAACTGTTTTTGATGGGTTGGAGTCTAAAGTTTTTGACTCCAACCCATCAAAAACAGTTTTATATATATATATATATATATATATATATATATATATATATATATATATATATATTACAGGTTGTTTACGACTGTCGTTGTTTTCCTGTCCCTAGTTTCCACCGTTTCCTATCTCGGGTGTCGGCTTCATTTAGCTGTCTTCCTTCCATGGCTTCATTTACGTCATCTCGCCAGCTTCTTCTTGGACGCCCTCTTTTCCTTCTTTCGGTTGGGATCCATTTTAATATTTTCTTTGGCCACCTCTCGTCTGCCATTCTGTTTACATGACCGAAACAAGTTAGTTGTTTTTTCTGGACTTCATCTATAATGTCTTTTTCTTGCTCCATTCTACGTTTTATTTCTTCATTGCGGATTCTGTCCATTCTTGTCAATCTACAGCTTCTTCTCATAAAATCCATCTCGTTAGCTTGTAATTTTTTCCTGTTTCTTTTACTAGTGTCGCATATTTCTGCTCCGTATGTTACCACCGGCTCAACCATCGTCTTATATATTCGTTTTTTCGTCGTTCTTGTGATTTTTTTATCCCAGAGAATGGAGTTTAGGCAATTGGTAATGTTTCTGCCTTTGTTTATTCTTGTATTTATTTCTTCATGGCTATTTCCGTCTTTTGTAAACACCACTCCTAGATATTTTACTCTATTCGTTCCTTTGATTTTGTCACTCTCCAATGGCAGGTCTTCGACTGTATTTTTCCCCACTGAGAGATATTCGCATTTTTGTAAGTTCATTGTCAGTCCACATTCTTCGTACGCTGTTTGTAGTTTCCTAACCATATAGCTGAGATCGTCTATATATTCTGCTACCACCAGTTAGTCATCAGCGAAGAATAGTGTATAGAGAATATCCTCGTCTATTTGTAATCCCATATTTCTGCATTGTCTTTGCCACTTTTGTAGAGATCGATCCAGATATATTTTAAACAGCATAGGTGATAAACAACATCCCTGTCGCAGCCCTTTCGTAGTGTTGAATTTCTCACTAAGTTTGCCACCTATTTTAATTGATATGGTGTTGTTTACATAAAGAATATAGAATATAAATATCTATTTTAATATGCTTTTTGAACAACTTTTTTGTTTCGACATTCCGAATTAAAAATGTTAATATTTTATTTACCCATCATTATTATTTATTCAAAAGAAGTTTATCTTACACAGTAAATACTAAAATTGTATGTGCCTTCTTTAATTCTAAAGTAGACCATGTTTATTTTTTCCAACATACCGTTGCACCCAAAATACAACCGAGAATATGTTTAAATACTGTTTAAAAAGTGTATTGATGGATAATATAGCTGCGTTCTAGTTGTCCAACGCCAGAAGAAAAATAAAAACGTGTGATCAGAAGTACTACCAAATATAGAGGAATTCGAAATAGAAAGACCTTTAAAAGAGCAAAAAATAATATTAAATGTTCAGGACACAATCCAAGTTTCAAATAGAGTTATTTAATAGATGTCTCAGTAACAGAAAAATCTCTAAAAACTGGAACGAGAGTCCAGTAATATTGCTACACAAAAAAAGGACAAATATGACCTAAAGAATTATAGACTTATATCGTTACTCAGTCAACTGTACAAACTGTTTATGAGAATTATTAACAACCAGGTGACTTACAAAATGGATATAAAACAACCGGTAGAACAGGCTGTCTTTCGCAAAGGATATAATACATCAGACTATCTACCGACAATGAGACCATTGATAGAGAAGACTGATTGTATTGAAATGTGAGCCATAGCACAAGCATATCAACGGTACATAAAGTTCTGTTATCTAAGTCTTTCTGTTAATTCTAAACGATAAGTGGTTTTTTTCATAACGATTAAAGCATTTTCTTTAATTAACATGATCGTTTGTTTAAAATATTCTTTAAATACTTCTGCTGTAATTTTTCCAAAATACTCTTTGGTTGATATCGATTGAAAATCTAGTAAAGCACTTTCAACCCTTTATCCCACCCAAAACAAGTATAATTGATGGATTCGACCGTAACTTGATGGAAATTCATTTTATGTAACAATAAAACACTGAAAACTTTGTTTTCAAACTTCCACAAAATTTATTTTACCTTATCACTACAGCTGTTTCGGCTGATTGCCTTTCTCAAGTGGTCTATTTTTACCATGCGTTTACATTCTATAGTCCCTAATGAAATATATTGAGGAGGGGAGAACTGTTTCTCAAGTTCTGTTTCTCTCAAGTTGGTCATTCAGAATTATATGTGTGTTTTTTAATTTGTTGATATCCATAGATTCTAACAAGGATAGCTTAAGACCTTTATTTTGAATGTGAAGAATTTTAAATTCGTTATTAAAAGAATGATTGTGATCTAGAAGGTGAAGTGCATATGTAGAATCTTTTTTCTATTATTGAAAGTAGTTTTATGTTCTGCTATTCGTTTATTAAAGTTTCTATCAGTTTGACCGATGTAAGTTTTTGGGCAGTCGCCACATTTAAGTTTGTACACACCACTTTGTAAGTGTTTTTTATTTTGGCTCTTGTTGCTTTTGATATATTTGCCTAGGTTGTTATTTGTTCGGAAAGCTGGTGTTATTCCTTTCTTTTTTATGTGTTTGGCTCTTTTAGTTGATATTTTGCCTGTATATGTAATCCAGCAGAAAGTACTGGGTTTTTTCTCTGGTGGTGGAAATACTAATTTCAGGGCTTTCTTTTGTCATTTTTGATTTAACATATTATTAATTGTTTGTTCGTTGTATCCGTTGTTTACTGCTATTTGCTTAATGATATTTAATTCTGTCTCAAAGTTGTATTTTGACATCGGAAATAGGGATGTGTAGTTCACCATCGAAATAGTTCTAATGAACGATTCTTTCAACTGAACTAATTGAACTAGTTCATTAATTTTCATAGAACTAGTTTACTGCGAACGATTTGCATTATAAATTATGTCTCAACTTCTAAAGAAGAAAATAATGAATGAATAAATTAGAACATATATTTATTATTTTGTGAATAGATGGACTAACTAGTTTAAAAAAAAATGCCGATTAGCCTCAGATAACAGATTCATAATTCTTATGAATGTGACGATAACATTCCCCATGTATTGGCTTGGATGTTACCATGCTGTGTTGTTTCTTGTATTGTAATTTTGAAATAAAAATTTTAGTTGTGGTTAAAATGATTGAGGCATTTACATAAAATATAATTTTATGTAAAAGTGAGAATGAAAATGTGTTATTTAATGTTCCTAGAAAATTCAATGATTTTTTTTGTAAAGGTTCTTTTAGAAATAACCTAATTATAAATACCTATGAGTTTAAATATACGTAAATATAAAAATAAATCATACTTGAACCATATTTATATTTAAAACGGTTAATAAAAAACAAATCTTAATAATTTTTTGCAAATAAAAACTAACTAATCATATAATAATTTAAACCATTTAAACCTAAACATACGATCGAAAGACATAGTTCCGAACTACTTGTACAGTAGTGAACTAGTGAAAGACTAAAAGAAAACGGGCGGCTGGCGCCGAGCTTGTGTGATAATTGAGACGAGACATCTGGCAACCAGTTCTGTTAGGGTTGGATTTCGATGTCGGTTCTACAAATAGTTCTTTCGCGAACTAGTTCAATGAACTAGTTCATTTTTGTGAAATAGTTCGGTTGAACTAGTTGAATTCTAAAAGAACTAATAAGCACACCTCTAAGCGGACTTTCTGTTAATCTATGTAACATACTATCTGGCATACTAAACTGGCAGCTTATCATAGTCTTCGATTAATGATATTTGTGAGTATTTCGTATCCCGAACAATGTAAAGAGATGCCTATATAATTCTAACACAACAGTTTGTCTCCTTTTTTATGAATATGACATCTGTTGGTACATCTGTTGTATCAAATTCCTTCCTCCTTGTTTGAGTAGTTCCGCCGGTATTTTATCTATTCCTGGTGCTTTATGGTTTTTTTGTATGTAGATTGCCGTTTGGACATCCTCTAGCGTTGTGGGTCTAGTTAATTTATTTTCTTCTCCATCTTCTCCCAGCTCTTGTTGTTATACCTCCTTCCGTGCCTGCTGTTGCCTCTGTTGTTGTAATGGTGGTTGTGTCCCTTTGCTTATTAATTCCTTAAAATATGTGATCCATATGTGTCCAAGGCATACAATTTAATTATAAAGGAAAAGTTATTTTTCTATCATCCACTACTATAAAATTAAATATCTACTTTTACTTACGAGCATATTCGGGAAAAACATTCACTTTTTATACGGGGAAAAAGTAATTTCATAAAAAGTAATATTTTGTTAAAAGTCAACGGCAAACGTTTTTCCCGCCATTGAATAGTTTGTTTTTTAAATCTAAAGATACCCATACAGTATTTTTATATTTCGATATCAGACCTATATGAATGATACTTGACTTAATAATTCCTTTTGTTGTCATAACTTTTCTACCAGATAAGAAATAAACTAAAAGAAAGTAAATCTTCTGTATGCCGAATTTACAACTTCCTACATAACCCAATTTAGGTTAAACACTTCTGTTGTCAGTATACCTACGCAAACAACTCTATTTTGAACTTTGAAATGCCAACCATAACAAACTATCAACAGCAGATGACGTAGTTTGTAAGTTACGAGCCGAGAAGGTAAGAGACACGTTGGCGACCCTAAAGCCAATTTTGACGGAGGATACAAACAACAAACATAGATTACACCGGTAGCTACTTGTCTGTAACGGCCAAGCAGAAGATTTAATGTTGTAAATGCGAAATGAAAACATATCCCGTAAAAATATATTGATATATCATGTTCTTTTCTTGAACAATGGTGGTGTCGATATTTCTATATCGTGAATATCTAGTATAGCATAGGTTCGAAATTGTAGACACTAAATTCGAGTTATTCTTGGTCTTTTAGTACCGTACACGTTTTTTTGTAAGAGTGAGACGTAACGCTACTTGAAAAAATTTTTACTACTAGACAAATATGCAGGATCGGGCATAATGCAACTAAATAATTTGGACAGCAGATTATATTGACTAACAAAGAGGAAAAATTTGTATACGATATGCTCAAATAAAATAAAATAATTAAATTTATAAAAATCAAATTTACGTGAACATGTTTAAGAGTTGAAATTATCTCATCAATTACAAATCTTAGTGGTCAACCCTGGAATGTTGATATTACAAGTATACACTTAAAACTTTACAATGTATATTTTTAAAAAATATGATCGATAAATGAAGTTGAGGTATATGCCAATCTAGTTGACCAAAAGACATTATCCATAAACCAACACAGTATAAATATTAATACAACTTTAGTGTAGATAGAATTCGTTTTATGTTAATTAATTACAGGTCTACCAATAAACGCAACAAATGAAACACTCTTGAAAAATAACGTAAAAGAATTTACACAAAAGCAATTAAAAGAGGATGTCAAAATAAAATCTACAATGAAGTTAAAAAACAATATATGTCTGGTACAAATGAAGGATTATGGCGAAAAAATTAAGGTAATAAAAGAAAAAAGCAAACTCAGGTTTCGTACTGGAGAAAAGGTCTTCATCTACGATGACCTGACCGAAAAAGAAAGACACATGAGGCAGGAAATTGTAAATAAAGGCAAGGAATTAAGAGCTGAAGGTACAAATGTGAGGATAGGGTATAAAAAACTAACTGTTGATAACAAAAAATGGGTATGGGCAGATGGTACTTTCAAACGAGAAAATTCTAGAACTATGGATCCAAAAAACGGCATATATAGTAGTGGAAAAAAAACATGGCCCATTATGCCAACGATCCCTAGCGATGAACAGGAAAATGAGTTTGAACATAAATAGCAAAATAAAAAATAAGATTATGTACCTAAATATTGCGACATGACATTTACGAGAATTATACGAGGAGGGAGCATTAGTTCAACTAATAGAAGAACTTAAAAAATATAAAATACACATCATAGCAATACAGGAAACACATTTAACTGAAAACAACATTAAAAGATTAGCCAATACACGTTTTATACAAGTGGAGGCGATAATAGGAATTTTTATAGTGGGTTTTATGGTACATGAAGACGTGGATCAGACAGAATGTGAGCAATTAGAATTAAAGAAAAAGAAAACATGAATATCGCTGATAAATATACATGCTCCAACAGAAGAAAAAGGAGAAGAAGTGAAAGATGAATTTTATGAAAAATTAGAGTCATTGTCTGAAGAAATACCCAGACAGATAATTTTTTGGTTAGAATTAATATGAGAGAAGCAATAGTTAAAAGAAATAAACGGAAAAAGAAAGTGCAACGTAAATTTAATTTTTAAAAACTGCGAAAATTTGAGGTAGTGCCGGATTATCAAAAGGATATACAAGAAACCCAAACAAGATAGTATTACTGTGAGTAACATACAACAAAAGTTCTAGAAAATGACAAACACTATAAAGGAAGCAACGTCGAAGAACATATCAAGAATAAAAAGATTTAGTAAAAATCACTGGTGACGATATCGAAAAAATTGATGACGAATGTAGAACAGAGTTAAAAAAAAAGATCAGATTTAAAGTAAAAAGTTTACGATCGCAAAAATAAGACGACCTAGAAAGGTATGCCGAACAATGAAAAAACTAAAGATAATCCTGAGAAAGTGGAAACGAAAGTATATGGATGATAAAATAAAGCGCATTGAAGAAAATTACAAGAAAAATGAAATAAAAAATGTTTACAAGAGGTAAAATACATTCCAACTGGGTATCAGGGAAGAAAGTTGAATGTAAAAGATAAGCAAGGAAACCTGATAGTGGACGAAGACCAAATATGTGAAAGGTGGAAAGAATATTTCAAAGAGATGCTAAATGACGGAGTGGATACTGAAGAAAATTATTATGTTCCTAAACCTAAAATAGTAATAGAAGAAATACCAAAGACCCTAAGAAGAACTTAAAGAAATAATAAAAGATACGAAAAATAAAAAAAAAAACTCGGGGAGAGCGGCATTATGGCAGAGAAAATAAAATATGGAGGAGAGTCCTTAATAAACCAAATTAGTGAGCTAATACTAGAAGTATGGGATGCCGAAGAAATGCCTCAAGAATGGAATAAGTCGATTATAATTCCTATATACAAAAAGGGAGATAGAACTGAATGCGCAAACTATAAAGCAAACTATAGAGGAATATCCGTATTAGAGGTAATATATAAAGTACTATTTATAGAAGAATCTAGGAGAATACGAGGGAGGAAAAATAACGTATCTTAATAAAATTAATCACGAATAAGGCTGCAACGAAAATATTGTTACCTATGGTTTATTTTTGATATATTTAAATTGATAAATTGGTACATTATAAACGCTGAAAAAGTTATAAAGGGAAAACTTAAAAAATTTTGAAATTGATAAAATGTTTGCTACGCTTATTATAAGTCTGTTATCCTTAGTGGCACACATTTCATACTCATAGGTTACACTTATCTATATAAAAAGCAACTGCAGTAAACATTTCAGGACGATACACTGAATGTTGAATAAGTCATGTAGCTTATTCTTTACAATACACGCAGGAAATTTCGCGTTTTTAATAAAATTAACAATCCTTCGTCTTTCAAACTATAATTAAATTTAACAAAATAACCTAAGGACATTCAAATATACTGGAAAATAGTATATTTATTATTGTTCTGAAGCTATTTTCTTGTGGCATTTAAAAGTAATTACTATTTAAATCGGAATAAGCCACAATTAAAGATTAAAGTAAGTTAAAGTAGTAAATTTACTAATGATTGTATTTTGAGAACCATTTCCGAAGTGGAAATTGAAGCGTCAATAAATTTACTTTAAACTTTAATTTTGTGGCTTATTGCCATTAAAATAGTAATTAGTATATTTATTGAAAACAATTTCAAAAAATCATTTAGAAGTTTTCTGAAGAATAAGTCGATGCGTGTAGGAAGTTAAATAATGAGGATTTGCCCATATATAGAGATAATGAAAAATTTCATTGCATTTTACTATAATATATTCGTGTCATCACCTTCAGTGTCAAACAGTTTACTATTTCATCTCATTTACAATATAGAGTCACACGGACGTGACTGTTTGCATCTCGCGAGCTGAATAGCACAGATATATTTTATGATTTTCGTAAACATAAAATTTTTGCCCAAATTTTAAATTTGAAACTTTGTAAATTTTAGCGTATTGTATAAATAAATATAAAAGATCTGTGTTGGTAGCACATGTTCCTTTACAGTTTAACGCGAAAAATATGGTAATATGTTATAAGTAGTCAGAATAAACTTTTATAATATTTTAGGAGAAAAGTTGAAATTCCAGCATTACATAAACTAACTAAGCTACTTGCACTGTATTAAATGATTCATATTTCAGACATTTCCTAGGCATTTATTTAGCCTTAAGGCATTAAGCCAGAAAAGTAAGCCTAAGCAGCAGATAAAAAGGTTTGCGAAATAAAGATGAAACATATTAAAGGTAGAAGTATGAGATATTAGACTAGAGGTGAGAGGTATAAAATACAAGATTAATTACGCAGTGGAAGATCAAAGTAAAATAATCGTTGGTGGACAAAGGATTTTATGAATTATATCTAGTTAGTAGTATTATTACAGATCAGTAGGCCTTTTTAAAACTTCATGTTACTACTTTTATTCCAAAAATAGTTGGCGTCCAATTCTCCATTCAACTCTTCATTCAACTAAATACCCTATTTATTCTTTATCTTTTATTTGCAATGTTCATTTATTTTAGTTATAATTCCTTTATTCAGACCCTATTATATTCTATGATATCATATAACATTACATAAATTAAAAAAAAATATTGGGAAAATCCCAGGAGTTGGCTGTATACCATCGTTTAAAAAACTTATACAGAAGTAAAACACTTTAAATCTGTATGTAGGTATACCTTTATTAAGTTTTCAATGAATACAATCTCCACTTGCAGTTCACATGCGAGATGGAGGTAAATAACACCATTCCGTTCCTTGACATGTTAATTGTACGAGGTGTTGACAGTATCCTAAGAACCAAATGGTTTACAAAGAGCATTGCTAGCAATCACTTGCTTAATTATTATTTCTTTCATCCTAAAAGATTCAAACACAACCTCGTACAGGGACTAGCCTTAAGGACCCACAAGTTGTCACATCCTTTATACCAAAGGGAAGACACTCAGTTAATCAAAACTATATGAATTGAGAATTCTTATCCAACTTTTCTTATTAATAGATATCTTTTTTCTACTGCAAGGTCCGTACTTGACCCGACCTATACCAATATGGGAGATTTTCATAATAACGTATTTTTAACAACAATGAACTCCACCTTGATGAGATATCCACATCTGAGTCTTCTCCTAGACATTGCTCATTGCCCTATTTTTCACAAGTTATAGACAAACTTACTTAATTGCTTAAACCTCTATCTACTAAAATAGGTATCAGAAATTGCAAAACAGTTGGAAATCTCTTTTCACGTACTAAAAACACCTTTAGATATTTGGGAGAAATCAAATGTAGTATCCAACATTCAAAGACTGTCATTTGAAGTATATTGGCCAAATAAAAAGAACCCTTAAAGGGCGTGTCATATCTCATTAGATGTAACAAGAACTCTTGTGCTCTTAGTACCCACTCTATCATTCTTAACCACCAGACTGTGAGAATATTAAATCTCTAGAAACTGAGGCTAATTTCTCTAAGATATTATTCCTGGAAATATGTCACATATTAAGGGAAAAAAAACTCCATGACCATATGTACAGACATCGAGAATCCAGCATCATTTATCACTACTTGCTGTAGAATAATCCTTAAACTCCTTCTAGTTAAATGTTATATTTCATTAACTTAACTTATGTACACCCAAATCCGACAAGAAATGGCCTAAATTTTCGGTTTTTGTCCTCTATGAGTAAAAAGTAGCTACCACCGGTTTTACTTTGATACTTCTAAACTCAATCCCTATATTCATTTCAACGAGAACTTCTGTCATCTTCACACATCACATCCGATGTAAAATCTTCTCTAAAAGGAACCTCCTGGTTAGATAAATAAATTCATATCACGTTACATTCATTAACATTCACTAATTCTAGGTTCCAAAACACAATTTCGTGGTAAATCGTCATCTGTACCTATATATTTCCAACCTTCCATTTAATCTAGATTTATAAAAATTTTACTTTTTTATTCTGCCTGGCTTAAACGAGTAACTTTTTTATCTAGTTGATTTTTCGTACAAAGTCTGATTTCCACAGATAGGAAGCTATATTGAGTTTTGTTTTTCTTTTCATAATAGTCGAGCCCTATCTTTCAAAAGTTGCTTTTTTTAATTTCTTTGGTGTCTCTAATAATAAAGTTAACTTCCCATGCCTTTTTTATATTTTTTTTTAATTGTGTACTAAGCTCTAATTAAAACAAGTTACTTTTTCTCCTGGCTTCACGTTTCGTTATATTGTACATCAGGGATGGAAATAGATAGAAATATTGTATCATATTATATTGTTTTCTTGTTAACATACTGTGACATTTTTGTGACTTTATAATGTTTGTACAAATTAAAAAAAACTTTTAATGTGATTTTTACTGTATTTTTTTTACTGATAATGCGAGTGAATAATAAAAGTAAAAAGTAATGGCATGTCTCGCAAAACAAAAAAACCAAAAATGGTATATCGATGGAATCGATGGAATATCTAACTTGGCTGCACCGTACTGAAGACGACCAATAGTCAGAAATACGTATATACGGTTGCCTTCCATCGATATACCATTTTTGGTTTTTTTTTGTGAGACATGCCATTACTTTTTACTTTTATTTCTGTAGAGTTTGAAACAATACTGGAAGCCCTAAATTAAAGCCGAATAGATTACAGGTACACTACACTAATTAAAAACATCTACGAGAACGCTACATCAAGTATTCGACTACACGAAGACACAGTCTTCGCTTAAAAGAAGACGCTTAAAAGTCTGTCTGAAAGAGCAGGATTAAAGATAAACTTTGAGAAAACTAAGCTTATAACAAATCTCGTAATGAGTGGAAATATAACTATTGACAATAATACCATACAACAAACAGACACTTACAAATATCTGGGACACGAAATTAAAATAAGCAGAGACAATCAAATACATGAAACACAGAGGCAAATAGGCCTAACTTGGGCAGCATTTGGCAAATTAAGCCATATTCTAAAAAGTTCAATTCCCATGTGTCTCAAGCGAAAGGTTTATAACCAATGTGTTTTACCTATACAAACTTATGGAGCAGAGACTTTAACACTCACGCAAAAATCTGCGAATAAACTCAGAGTTACACAACGAGCCATGGAACGTGTAATGCTAAACGCGAGCCTTCGAGACCACATAACAAACCAACAAATCAGGCAACGATCAGGTGTTCAAGACGTCATCGAAAGAACCACGTCGCTTAAGTGGAACTGGGCAGGGCACTTAGCCAGAGCACAAGATGGACGGTGGACAAGACGTATTATGGAATGGAGGCCCAGAAACTATAAAAGAAGCCGAGGACGACCACCGACTAGATGGACCGATGATATAAAACGTGTAGCGGGAGACTGGCTACAAGCGGCCCAGTGTAGAGAACACTGGAAATAACTGAGGGAGGCCTATGTCCAGCAGTGGACGCGATTGGCTGATTGATGATGATGAATGGCAGGCAATCGTAAATACGTATTTCTGACACATTCACACCTTTATCTATTTTCTTTTCTACAGAGTTGCAAGTTTTGCCAATAATTTTTTCCTTATCTATGTTATACTATCCTCGCATTAATTAATATGGTTTTTATTTTTTTAAACTGCTTTCCTCAAGGGTGAAATTCTCCGTGGCTGTATAGCTGTAGAACGTAGGGTCGCTGTAACTTCTTCCGTGTCTATGTTGCGAAGTCACTAGGTTAAAATACAGCGACTTCTGACAGGACAGCCACACTTGGTCGCATGACTCCTGTAGATCTTTTCCCAAGTTAATTTGCTCCTTTCCTAACTTGGCTGTACCGTACTGATGACCACCAAATAGTCAGAAATACGTATTTATGGTTGCCTTCTACCATTATCTTCGTTTCCACTGAGTTCCGAGTTTTGCCAATGATTTTTTTCATTTTTTTCTTATGTGTATTATACTAGTCTCGCATTAATTAACATATTTTTTTACCTAAAAGGGATAACGTACGTAATATATATATATATATATATATATATATACACTTCATCTAATTTATATAACGATGCACGTCATCGGCGTCATAGCCTGTGGCGTCACATGATACCAACACAAAATATTTAGGGTGTAGGTATGTTCTTTTTTAGAACCACTTTACCGAGTACACTGGCATTACAGCCACTGGACATATTTTATTCTATACGCGTAGAAATCATATTTAAAAATTTCTATTAATGTTAACTTGAAGAAATACACAATAATATGTTTCATTTAATTTGTATAAATGCATTATAAAGCGTTTTTATCAAGAACATTTGTTCGGAACACACTGTAACTGTAATCGAACGAAGGTAAAATTTTGGCATAAATTGGTAACACTTATTTGACAGTTGCGGTGTTGACACTTTTTGTACTTCATTATTTTGAATTTTAAAGTGAATATCTCTTGTTTTATATTTTTAACTATCTAATAAAATCTGTTCTTTTTAGAACAAAATTAGTGTGTTTTATTTCAAAAATGTCACGTAAGAATTTAAATTGTCGTTGTAAAGAGATGGTAATACTTTTGCAATAATTATGTAATCTATTTGATTTAAAATGGAGTCAGGATTTTTTTATACTTTGGCAACTATGTCAACTTCGATCTCTGACGTAGATAATGACGTAAGTCGTTATCTAAATTAGATGAAGTATATATATATATATATATATATATATATATATATATATATATATATATGTATATATATATATATATATATGTATATATATATATATATATATATATATATATATATATATATATATATATATCATCATCATCATCATCATTATCAGCGTATTCTACCAATTATGGTGCAGCCTCCCTTACATAGTCGTTCTTCATGTCTGCCCACGACTGTCTAATATTCGCTTTTCTGTGCCATGTTGTACCGGCTTGTTTCCTTATGTCATAGTCCCATCTTAAATTTGGACGTCTTCTTGGTCTCTTGACGCCTCTTGGATACCACAGAGTAATTCTAGTGGACCATCTATTGTCAGTTCTTCTTGCTAAATATATATATATATATATGTATATATATATATATATATATATATATATATATATATATATATATATATTATTTGTAGTCTCAGCAATTGATCTACAAATACAGACCAATTGCTGAGACTACAAATAATATTAAACACAGTACGGTCGAGAATAATTTGATATATATATATATATATATATATATATATATATATATATATATATATATATATATATATATATATATATATATATTACCTGCTGTAATATATATATATATATATATATATATATATATATATATATATATATTACAGCAGGTCAGAAAGTTAACAACTTCTATATAGTACACTATGTTACCATTACTGCCAACGGCTCTCACGAACATTACGTACGTTATCCTTCTTAGGTACAGCACACATCTAGACTCCTAGACTCTGACCTATTATCGATTTAGTATACTTTACAAATAGATAGCTACATTTTATTTTATCGCCATCCGTTTTAATTGATGTCCTATTTTCGTTTATTTGTGCCTGGAAGCATTGAAACAGAAATAATTGAATCCCACTCTGGAAATCGCTTTGGAAAGATCCCGAGTTTCTGCAGAAAACATTAGTTTTAAGTAAAATCGATAGTGAAAATATTTGTTTGATCAAATTCGTTGCTGTTTAAATTTGGCTACAGGGTGATTATGTTCCCAAGTATATTTATTATCGTAGGCACAGGCAAACAGCCGCGGTTATTGAACATGATGATATTTTGTAGATACATATTCGACCGTGCTTTGCTTATTTTATATTGTTGTTAAACGCAATATACAGTATATCTTAGTAGGCTGGAACCTTACAGAAAACTTTTTTATTATTAAGGATTATTTAGGAAAAATCGAATTCGTTCATTTGTATAATATTAATTACTATTTAACTGGGAATAAGCCACAATTAAAGATAAAAATACGTTTATTGACGTTTCAATTTCCACTTCGGAAATCGTTCTCAAAATACAAACAGTAAATTAAACAAATTTTGTTTTTTGTTACATAGTGAAAAATTCTTCTAATAATTTAATTTTATTTGACTCATTTATATTGGCAATTCAGACATACATTATGCATTTTAAAGTAGAAGACTTTAAAATGATACTACCAATATTGTTGAGTTGCGCTCCTGAGACGACTTTATTTATAAGATAGTTCATTCGATTACATGAAATCAACTTTAACTTGAGAATATCCGTCAGAAAAAAATCATAGCATGTAATTCGTCTTTAAAAAGACAAACACATGACATGATGACAGTAAAATTCTCCTGTTAGTGATTCCATAGTAAATTATGAGGGAAAAACCAGGAAAAAAACAGTAATAATAATAATAAGAAAATACCAGTATTAGTAAGTCAGTAACATATAGAGCATACATCATTTATGTTTTTTAAATAACGAAACATACCTATATAATCAGAATTTTGGTGTTTATTGAAGGTAAACTAAATGCACGAACAAATACTTACCATGTCGGGATAGTATTATGAGGTTTTTTTCCTGGTTTTTCCCTCATAATTTACTGTGGAATCACTAACAGGAGAATTTTACTGTCATCATGTCATGTGTTTATCTTTTTAAAGACGAATTACATGCTATGATTTTTTTCTGACGGATATTCTCAAGTTAAATTTGATTTCATGGAATCGAATGAACTATCTTATAAGTAAAGTCGTCCCAGGAGCGCAACTCAACAATATTGGCAATATCATTTTAAAGTCTTCTACTTTAAAATGCATAATGTATATCTGAATTGTCAATATAAATGAGTCAGATAAAATTAAATTATTAGAAGAATTTTTCACTAAGTAATACAAAAACAAAATTTGTTTAATTTACTGTTTGTATTTTGAGAACGATTTCCGAAGTGGAAATTGAAACATCAATAAACGCATTTTTATCTTTAATTGTAGCTTATTCCCAGTTAAATAGGAATTAATTTAAAATGCCACAAGAAAATAGCTTTAGAACAATATTGTATAATATTGTAAAAAAATATGAATTTTGCTCAATAGTAAAATATCTTTATTCTTATCAATAACGAAAACTGTTATTACAAAAAGTTGATCGAAGTTTTTAATTTTCGACCAAAATTTCCATCATATACTAGATAAGAGCAATGATAGAAGAAAAGTAATAGATACAAAAGTACACAGGACCCACAATGGGCAGCGAGCATTACATGGTAGTAATTAAGATACTTCTTCTTCTTTGAGTGCCTCTCCTATCGGAGATTGGATATAATTATGGCGATTCTGTTGTTGTATTATGTCGTATGATGGCGATTAACTACTATTTTGAATAATTCGTTAGTGGTACAGCCAAACCACTCTCTTAAATTTCTCATCCAGGACATTCTTCTACGGCCTAGATTTCTGCGTCCTTGGATCTTTCCTTGCATTATATTTTGTAGGAACGTGTACTTTTGTCCTCTCATCAGGTGGCCTAAGTATTCAAGTTTTCTCTATTTTATATTCATAATAACTTCTGGATCGTTATTTGTTCTGCGTATTACATCTTCGTTTGTAATTCTATCCACCCAACTTATTTTTAGTATACGGCGGTAGCACGACATCTCAAAGCTTTCAAGATTTTTAATATTCCTCTGTTTAAGAGTCCACGCTTCAACACCGTAAAACAAAGTACTGAATACATCGCATTTCAACATTCTAGTTCGTAGATGAATATTAATATCACGATTACAAAATATTTTTTTCATTTTTATAAAGGTAGACCTGGCAATTTCAATACGTCTTTTTATCTCGTAATTTTGGTCACCTCTTTCATTAATGAGGGTTCCCAAGTATTTGTATTTACTTACTTTTTCAAATTGGGTACCGTTTATTGTGATACTGGTGTCATGAATTGAATTCTTCATCCAATCCAATCCAACCAAGAATTAAATTCATCCAATTCAACTAAGATCCAAGAAGCAATAAAAACGAAGAAAAAGCCGAGTACAGAAAAGTAAACATCAATTAAAAAAGAGACGACAACAAAGTATAAATTAAGAAACAAAGAAATGGGCAAAATATTTGAGAAAAAAGTAAACGAAAAACTTGAAACCGTAAAAGAAACAGAACTCAGTAATGACACAAAAAGACTTATGGAATAACTGTAATCTTCTTCTTCAAGTGCCATCTCCGCGGCGGAGGTCGGCAATCTGCTCTGACGGCTGCTATGAAAAGTTCATTTGATGTATATCCGTACCACTCTCTCAGGTTACGCAGCCATGACATTCTACGCCTCCCTATGCTTCTTTTTCCTTGAATCTTTCCCTGTATAATTAGTTAGAGCATCGTGTATTTCTCTCCACGTGTAATATGTCAGAGATATTTTCAGAATTCTTCTATACACCCACAGCTCGAATGATTCAAGTTTTTTCATTGATATCGCATACAAGGTCCAAGATTAAATTCCATAAAATAAAGTCCAAAAAACATAGCACCTTTCCAACCTAACTATTAGTTCCAATTTTAAATCACTAGTACCTAGCACTCATCTCAACACTAATCATTGTTTCCAGATATGCATACTTGTCCACTTGTTCGACGTTGGTTCCGTTGATTAGAAAATTCTCGTTATTTCTTTGAGTTTTCGATATTCTCAAAATTTCGTCTTCTCGACGTTCATTGTTAGACCGTACTTTTTTACACACTCCGCTATTCTGGTCACCAGTCTCTGAATATTTTCAATGTTTTCGGCTAAGATCACAGTGTCGTCCGCACATATAATGTTGTTAATGGAAACTCCATTTACCCTTATTTCAGCTGTTTCACCCTCAAGGGCTCTTTTTAGGATCTCTTCAGAGTAGGCATTAAAAAGAATTGGCGACAATACGCATCTCCGTCTCATTCCACTTTTAATTTCAATTTCTTCTGACGGCTGTTCGTTAACACGTACTTCTGATCGCTGTTTATTATCTAAGGTCGTAGTAGACAATCTTGATTTCAGTACATTCATTAATTGTTCATGTCATACGTTATCGAATGCTTTATTATAGTCAATAAAACATGCATATACCTATATTTTAATTCACGTCCAGTGTAATACTAGCGGGGTTAATCCGCTGTCACCATTGAAATACTAGCGGAGTAAAAATTACTGTAATCCCTATAACATCCTCAGTTTAAACCTTAAAGCATGCTTATCCCTGCGAGAGAAGGCCTTACTGGTCCCACTAGTTTGAATTGGCTGGTTCGCCCTCGTGGATTTACGAGAGGGTAGGAAAATCTGGAAAAAGGGTTAAGGACTTCTAGGTCTCAGGTCCTGTAAAGAGTTGAGTTTATGGGCTTACTTTAGAAGCCGGAGAAATGTGTACTCTCCTAGTCTCTGCCTGTAACGGCCGGGAAGGAACAATAAAACCAAGTTTCGAGTCTACAAATGTATTAAATAAACTGTATACTACAATTAAGCCAACAAGCTCTCAGTTATAACCCATAAAGATTCGTTCAGGCGCGAAGGGAGACGAGAAGAGACCTTAGCAAGAAATTAAAGGGTGGACAATATGCGTTTGTATATATTATTGGGTTAGTATATGGATTTAGTTACCTTCGCGTATTTAGGCCCTAGCTAATGAATACGCCCTTCAGTCCTACTGGAATTCAGGTTCAGTTGTGGAAGCACCGCGCGCTATTACGAGTTTTCGAAACTCCCGGTACCCGGCACTTATACGGTACTATTATCCCGCCGAAATACAATAGCGTGTTCCGAAATACAATTGTTGCAAACTGATATTGAACTCGTGTAATACACTTAAACTAGGTCGAGTTATCATTCTTTGTTTAATTTGAAATGTATACGTTATCTATGTCGAATTGTTTGTTCATTATTCAATTTGGGATATGTAATAATTGTTTAGATAATTATTACTCTTCTCTAGGCTACTACCCCTTATTTTTTTCCTTTATTTTCTTGCTATGTTTACTTTACACCAGGCATCTTTGTGAAACAAACGCCTACGCTTTTGAGAAAACCAAATTGTGTATCATTAACGTCTATGTCCAGTTTGTGATATATTCGGACATGGATGACTTTTAGTAGTAACTTTAGTACATGAAACATCAAGCTAATAGTGCGATAATCGCTGCATTCTCTTGCGTGTTCCTTTTCGGAGAGATAAATAAAAATCAATGGTAATCATTCTTTGAGTAATACGCCTAAACTATGGATTTATTTCAAACGTGTCACTAAAACATCTATGTGCTTCTAATCTAGAAGTTTTAGGATTTCTATGGGAAGCATGTCAGGTCTAGGGCTTTTTGTAATATATGGACCTATTTCTTCTGACGTAAGTCATGGGGTTGGGACTGGGTTAATTGCTTCAATGAGATTTTCACGCATCCAACACATTCTTCTATTAACTTTTTACATTTCTGCACACTTTTTTTCCAAATTGCAGGAGTAGCAGTATAGGATTTTAGGCGGGACAGCGGGTCGCGGAACAGCCTCTTGTCCCGTCCCGTGTCCCGCTCTCACGCAAAGCTAACTTAAAATATATTTTCTAAATAAGTTAACATATTTTTACAATATTGGTATAAAGACAAATTTAATTTTTCTGAGCATATTTTGTTCAGTTTAAGTAAACACAAAAACTATATTATTAGGACAGTTTAATAATTATTTATAATTAAATTATTAAAAAAATTTATTTTAAATGAAATTTTGAAATTTTATGAGTAATGTCGGAGTAATATTATTAAATTATATTATTAATAACATGTATTCTTTTATTTTTTTTTTTTAATTTCTTATTAAATTTGTACCCAACAAACCAATAAATTTTTGATAGCAAACTACTTTACTCTTCATAAAGTTCATATGTTTTGACAAATTTCGTATACGACTTACAAAAATTAATATCTGATAATTTTGTTTTACGTTTTAGAACATGCAGAACTTTATAAAGAACAACTTTTTTCATAATACCAAAAATAAAAAAAAATGATTTGGTGCTGATGCACATACTTTTCTACTAGCAAGTCTGTAAGCTTTTGCAGTTGTTTAAGAAACCTTCTATTGGTTTTATTTAATCCCTTTCTAATTCTTAGATTCAGAATTGCATTAGTCTTGAATTACTGATACAGAAAAAAGTAAGAAAAAAAAGTTCTTTTCATTTATCACGTTCATGATTAGATTGGAAGGTGGTATCATCATCTGATGGTGTCGCCGTAACGTCGGTTGGCGGTTTATTAGGAGAACCTAAGTCAAAACAATTTTTTGCATACCTGGCGTGCATCGCAGTAAATCAAAAAGAATTGTCGACAATATTTAAAATTTTCTGTTATTCTAAATGTATTAATTATGTTTCATCGATATGAAAATGTTACCGCGGGACAAAACGCTAGTCCCGCACTGAGTCACGTCTCGCAGAAAAATCGCTGTCGCATCCCGCACAAATTTTGCTGTCCAGTCCCATCCCGCGTGACAAAATGCGGGACGGGACGTTCCGCGACCTCTAAGCAGTATTCACTGCTTCTGGTTAAATTTCCAAAACTGCTGCATCACTGCAACATATTTCCCAAATATGTTCTATGAGATTGAATTCACATTGGTAAGTGGGGAGTTTTAATAAACTATGTCCAAAAACTATAATCTACTATAAATATTTTTGGATTTTCATTCCTGCTGGCTAATTGTAGTAATCCCTTATATAGTTAACCATCCCTTTATTTTATGTACTGGACAGGAACATGCTGGCTTCTTCTTTTAAATTTCCGAATGGTTAATCATTTGCATTATTAAAAACTATTACCGATGATTCATGTAAATTTTTGAAGCAGTTTTTTTTCAACCATATCACAAACATCTCCGTGATCATGTTATCTTAATAATTAGCCGATTTTAACAAAAAACACAAGATCCAAGCTCTATAAATAAAACCATTGCGCGCAATATAATACGTCTCTTTTCCCCAGAATCGGTGTGTTTTATGGATTATATTTTCTCGTCCTAATCTCGTCCGTTCTATTTCATCTTAAGCAAAACTCCACGTTTCGTCTAAAGAAACAAATGAATGGTGTTCTTTTTTTAAAATAATTATAGTTTCTTAAAAATTCAATTCCTTTGTGAACAACACTAGTTCTTTCACACATGGCTTTTCTATTGCCTTCCATTTTGAACCAACTTAAATCTAATATGTTCCAAAATTCTTCATAGACTTACTTAGCCTGGAAATTCCGAATGTATTTCTGTTTTTTAATTTTTTTAACACCGTCTGCACAAAAACTTGTTCTTTCTTTTCACGAATTTTATATAACTGACAACCCTCAGGAAGATCTTTAGTCTGTGTGTGATCTAGGTTTATATTGTGCGATATCTATTTCACTATTTACACTTTTCTATTTTCTATTTACGTTTTTTAAAACTGACTTGAGTTTTGTCACACAATGCGTCACATACACGTTTATATACGGATTGACCTGGTCGCAAAGGATTCCCGTTTGCTTTTTCAATAGTAAAATTAAATATTACTTGACTTTTATCTAAAATGCCTCTTGCCATTTTCGCTGTCAATACACAAACTCTTTTCAATCACAAATACTACTGTGACAAAGTTATTAGGGCATAAATATATATGCTTTCAGAGCTCACGGATTAGAACCACATTTAATTCTAGGTAATAATTAAACTGGTTGTAACAAATATTAAATGTTTTGCAGATAAATAATCTCCTGGACAAAATTAACGCACCACTTTAATTAATCTAAATATTTACAATATGAACACAAAATAAAACTTTACATTGAAATAATAATAAACACATTCAAATCAGTCCAACATGACTTTATCATGACCTTAATTTGCCTTATTGTTTCTTTAAAAATTTGTTTTTGCCGGAAATGCGTAAATAAGCTAGTATAACTCCAAATTAAAAAGAGAAAAAAAAATCAGTAAAGCAACACAATAAAATGCATCTGGATCAACACTAATACCGTGTAGGCCCTCCTCTACATCTTATCACTGCATTTATGCGTCGAGGCATACTTGATATCAAAACAAAAGCTTCCGGAATATTCTCCCATTCTTTAATAACGGCCTCAATGAGTTGGTTGTGATTGGCCATAGATTGTCTACGACTTCGAATCTATTTTTTGAGATAGTCCCATATATGCTCCATAGGATTCATGTCCGGACTGTTAGGTGGCCACTCTAATAATGGAATATCTGTCAAGCCACATGAGGATGAGCGTTGTCTTGCATGAATAAAAAAGTAGGTTCAAGAAACGGAACAAAAGGCATTACATGTTCAACAATAATGTTGTCTAAGTAATAATGGGTATTCATAGACCTCGTACGTATGGGACCAACTCCGTACGAGCTTCAAAACAAATTCCCCTCCAAAACATTTTAGAGCCACTACCAAAAGGTACTTTGGGAGAGATATTGCAGCTGGCAAACCTTTCTCCTCGCCTTCGCCAGACACGCTCACGACCATCTGAAGCTTTTAGGCTTACTCTAGTCTCATCCGAGAAAAGAACTCATTTCCAATCATCGATGGTCCAATTTTGATGCAATCTTGCAAAATTCAATCTCTGAACTCTGTGTTCTCTGGAGCAAGGTTTTTTTGGCCGGTTTCCTGCTGCTCAATTCTGCTTCATGTAAACTTCTTTCTAACTGTTCGAGACGATATCGCGACATTGTCTGAGACCACGTTGTCTCAAAAAACGATCAATAATTTGATTAGTGCAACGTTTTCGCCCTTGGCCTGGTATTTGATGGTACGACCCTGCTTCATTATATCGCCTCACCTTGCGACTGATGCTGTAATGATGTCTTCCTAACAAACCTGCAACGTATCGCATTGAATATCCTTTATCTATCATCAAGTGAGATGTCTCCTGGTGACTTGTCCACCTTCCTAGAAATGGCAGGATGGACAATGAGCTAAGGGTGACAGCTCCCTAGGAGGATGCACAATGGGTCAATTGTGGCCTAAGTGCTGTGAAACTTAACTCGCCCTCCCTACTCTACAGATACAGAGATTCTTCATCTATGAGAGTCGATGCTCGCACTGCCACCTCCATTGACAAATTTCTTTGGCGGTTCATTTTTTTATTTGATTTTTATGTAAATGAACTTCCAAACATGAATCCGATGAAAAATATTACAATAGAAAGCTTGTTTTTCACAAGTACTTTGCTTTAATCCGCACTTTTTATGAAATTACCCAATTTTAGTCTTAACAAGGTCCATAGGCAACTTGTCGTACAGTAAATTATCAACAAATAAAGCTTATTGAGAAAAATATGAGTGGTGCGTTAATTTTGTCCAGGAGTTTATAAAACAAAAATATGTTTCAAAAATCTAAATTTTTTCATAACCCTGTTTCATAAACTGCTAGACCAACATTTCCACGTAAAGTGTGCAGTTCATATGATTTATGTTAAAATTATTTACTGTAAATAACTTCCTTAGAACTTCTTTAGAAATTAGTTGTTTTATATTTTCATTATTAGGGCAATTTACTTTCGTACTTCTTATGCTGAATAGTAGAATGGATCACTGGCTGTCGAATGTCTAGTAATAATCCAAAACAGTCGCAAATTCATGAAATATACTTAAATTATTTTGTAAATATGCTTTCTTCTCTGTAATGAAATTATTGAATTTTTTACGACAAATAGTCTTGAATGGACGTGAATGGATTTAAATGGCGACCGTCAACTAAGTAGTACGTCTTTTTAAATATCTTATACAAATTTCTTATTTTGCAAATTATTACGCGGCGTAACGTTTTGGTGTTTCGTGACTTTATTACCTAATATGAGGTCTTTCAATTGTAACGAGACCATCGAGCAATAAGACAAAAGAGGGAATCTAATCCTTATGAAAAGGAGACCAAAAAAGTGGCCTCTGATGGCGGACATATCCGGAAATGCGAATGCGCGAAATTTAAATTTTGCGACATTTATCAACAGTAGCTATATAATATTTTTCAGAATGTGTCTTAGACGAGAAAGTTTTAATTAATTATCAATGATAAGAGTCTAAAATGCGACACAATTGTTAAAAAACTTCAATATAAATAAGATTTCATGTGACATTTGGGACAAACAATAACATAACCCAACTAAATTTGATGTCAAACAAGGAGAGAGACTCTCTATCCTTGTTTAAAGTGGCCTCTAAAGATCGCACTTCCTGTCTAACAATATGTTTGCCCCCACTACCTTTACATTCCCTCTATTGTCTTTTTGCTCGATGAACGAGACATAAAATCAACTCCCGATTTTTGATATAAAAATTAAATTGTTACTTTTAGTACGTTCGGGTCAATATGACCCATGCATTTACACCGTTAAAAATTACCTGTGTAGGTATGTTTAGTTGGCAGTATTTTATATATTCTCTAACAGTTTGTCAGTCAGGTACGTCTATAAATAGAAACAAGTTTATTCAAGCTAGAACTTGTAAAAAATGTTTAGTGTAGCTGGACGATGTCATTTAGAATAGAAGGACATATCACGTAGAAGGAAGTGGGGGTGATAGACAAGTGGTAGGCTGGTAGGACACTGATATCCCCAGTGTGGCCAAATTGGGCGATTTACCGCCAATTGGGCTACTTTTAAGAAGACTTTGTTACAAAAATTTTAAGAAAATCGCAAGTCGCAAATTGGGCGATTTTATACTTTTTGGCACAAGTCACTTTTTCATAAATAGTTATCGATTTCACATTTCTATCCAATACGAAAATATAAAAAGTCCCTCAATGAGCAAATAACTTTTTAATCTTATCTTAATTATTATGATACCTGTACGAAACGACAATACATATTTTAAAAATGTTGTCTTTATTTCTTTATAAACAAAGTTATTTTATTAAAAAATTAAAAAAATTTCCTATAATTTATATCTGAAGGTACTAGTGGCGATATCTGTCGAAAATTGGCGACATTTTGAGATTGGATTGGCGACACGAAGAAAATAAATCTGGCCCATTCATTTACATTTCAAATTTCAGATTGTTTGCCTGTTGATAATGTAGCATCGAAGAACACTAACCGAAGATGAGCTTCGCGAGCTCGCGAACGTGTCAGAGAGTGATAAGTGCATATCAGAAACAGAAAACAATACAAGTAGTGAGAGTGAGGAAGAAAGTAGTGATGATTCTGTTGTTCCATTCTACGTACAACATTCTGTAGAACCTTCTGTAACTGTTCCTTAAAAAGACGGTAATATCCAGTGATATCTCGATCCTTCTTATCCACGCGATCGTTTTTCCACGGCCAATGTTATAAATCATGCTCCAGGAGTTACAAGTTCATTCGCATGTGCACGAGTTTTCGATATCAAAAATTCATTTGATGCACTCTTCTCTGACATAGTTGCAAACCAAATTATAAATATGACCAACATGGAAGGACATCGTGTTTTTGGAACCAAATGGAAAGACTTGGATATAATTGGTTTTCAAGCATATATTGGTCTTTTATTGTTAGTTGGAGTTTTTAAATCCCATGGCGAATCAACTAAAAGTTTCGGGAATGAAGAAACGGGTCGTAGTGTATTTCGACCAACAATCTCCCTGGAAGTATTTACAAAAATTTCTCAAGTAGTACGTTTTGATAACAAGACTACTGACAGGATAGGAGACGTACCGATAAACTTGCTGCAATACGTGAAATTTGGGAAAAATGGGTAGAAAATCTACAACAATTTTTTAACCCTGATGAAAATGTTACCGTCCACGAGCAATTAGTTGCTATTAGAGGCCCCTGTCCCTTTAAATAGTACATTCCAACCAAACCAGCGAAATATGGCATAAAAATTTGGGCTTTATGTGACAGTAAAAGTTCGTATGCTCTAAAATTACAGATCTATACAGAAAAGGAAGCAGATGCCGCGCCGGAACGGAATCAGGGAATGCGTGTGGTATGCGACTTGTGTAGTGATTTGAAAGGCCACAATATTACTTGTGATAACTTTTTTACATCATACAATTCAGGACAACTTCTAAAAAAAATACAATGCTGAGGACTGTAAGAAAAAATAAGCCAGAGCTTCCAGCACAAATTGCGAATACAGAAGTTCATAGTTCGTCTTTTTACTTCATGCAAGATACGACTGTTGTTAACTATATTCCTAAAAAGAATAAGCATGTTATTCGAATGAGTACTTTGCATCATGATAAGGCTATTAGTGACATAAATGACAAAAAGCCTCAAATCATTTTAGATTACAATTCCAGTAACTGAGCAGTGGATACTCTAGATCAGCTTGATGGTACATATACATGTAAGAGGAAGACAAATCGCTGGCCTATAACTGTTTTTTATAATATGCTGGACATTTCTGCCTATAACGCCTTCGTTTTATGAACATCAATAAATCCCCAATGGAACACCAACAAACTTACAAAACGGCAAATTTTTCTTGAGGAATTGGCAAAAACACTGGTGAAACCACATATCCTTTCCAGAAAAAATTTACCAGGAACTAAAGACTCACAAGAACTGGTAAAAAGAACACGAACAGAAGCGAGATAACAAGAATTTTTTATGTTGTATATGTCACCAACATATTTGTAAAACTCATTATTTTTATTACTGTCCCAGATATTAATAGCTCCATAGTAGTACACTAAATTAAATTTTGTAGGTATTTATTCCTAGACTTTTCTGAGAAAGAAAAAAAAACCTTTTATTTTTGTTAATAAGGTTTAATTTTAATTAGCAACATAATTTTTATTTAATTAACTATAATTTTTTGTTAATAAAGTTCTGTTTAGCAACATTAGCTTATTTTATTTCGGTTAAGGACCGTAAGCCATAGTTGGGTCATACTGACCCAAACAGTACATTTGCATAGTACATTTGACCCGAACGGTACAGCAGCTAGTAATAAAACAGAACCAGTTGGTCAAAAAACAACATCGACAATGAAAGGATAAAGTAACGCATTCTGAATTTCAACGTTGCCGTTACATTTTGTGCGCTCCTCCCTGTACGACGTATATGTCTAAAAGAGCAGTTTCCGATATTATAAATAATCGTCTAGAGATTCAATCAATCTTGTCGAGTAGGGCAAGGACGACCCAGATAGAAAACTGGATAAGTGTCGAAATGGAGATGCGGTTAAGGAAGTTGTGAAACTGCCTAAAACATTTGAAGACGCGTCAGCCTCTTTGGTCGTCGAACAGTTAAACATGAATCTTTGGTAAATTGCTGAACGTGGGACGCCATGACGCGAACAGAGATATTACGTCGTAAAACGGTGGAATCGTTTTAGGTGATGTCATAGTAACTTAGATTGTAACTAGAAAGTCACACAATGGAATTTTTTGTAAATTTTATATTTAATTAAATCGGCTTACAATCCATAAAAAATACTTTTTTATACCTTGTAAAAAATTATAGAAAAATAAAGTATATATTCAAGTGTGGACAGTATTTCAAGATGGTTTTAAGTATAGCAATTGAAGCATGTATTGTTTACAGTAATTAGCGAACGTGTAGCCTGTGAACCCCATCCAAATAAGCCCGGTACAATAAGAGTGGCAATTTAAAACGAACAGATGGTTAAAATGATTTTTATCGTATATAATATCATAAGAGAGAAAAATTTGTCGAAAATATTTTCGACCTGGATGAAAGTCGAGTGACTGACGAAAAGGCAACAACAAAACCAAAAGAAAAATTTGCCGGTAAATAATTTTCTCTCGAATGATATTAGACAACACTACTTCACGAAACAATGCACCATATCAACAAAACATAATCTTACATTATGGTTAATTAACCATTTATTGGTTAACAATATTAAAACGGCCGGTTCTATAATACTAGTATATACTGAGAATAAAGTTATACTTGAAATAATTTCATTAATGGTGTTCTACAAACAAAGAATAAACTAGGAATACGATAATCGGAGTATATCTATAGAATAACTTTATCCCTCCAAAGTTGAGCAGATATACCGAGTATAAATTTATACTGCATTTCTATTGGTCAGCGAGGGGTTGTCAAATCTGTGATAAAGCCTCGATGGATAAACCTCGATGGATAAACCTGGATAAACCACTCGATAAAGTATGTCATTCGATCTTTGAACTATGGTTTTGTTTGTTTTTATATATAAAATAAAATTTTTGATATGGATCCAGTTAATATTAGTATTTTTGAATCTGATGATGAAGATTTTGAAGAAGGAATACCTAGGCTAAGGCATCCAAAATCTTTTAGAATTCGGTATAAATTAGATACATATTTATGTAGCATTTGAATTCAGTTTCTATATATGTAAAATTGTTACATCTTTTTTATCTATTTTATATTAATTTTGCAAAGTATAATAATATAAACGTAGATAAAATACTATATAAAGATAAAGTATATAAAATACTTTCAATTGTAAACAAATTTTACAGTTATGATAACTGCCAAATGTCACTGTCAATGACAATTTGAACTAATTTTAAGGATATCAGATCTACTATTTCGTTTTACTTTAGGGTTCTGTGGTTATATCCATAATAACTATTCCGCTGTCGATTTCACAATGTAGAACGCTCGAAAGGTGATACTTGGAATAAAGTTAAGTGTAAGTTATACTCAGAATAACTATTCTCAAATTTATACTTTGTAGAACCGGCCCTAAATGTCAATTATTATAAGCTATATAGTATAGTAGTTTGCCCATTATTTTCTACCAAAGCATGTTTTTTTTGTATTATTAACCTGTAGCATTTGGCAACTCAAAGGTCCAACTTCATTTGCTGTTCTGAGATTTTCGATCAACTTCTGGTAGTGACTAGAATCCAGCTGCAGATATGGTTTTAGAGAGCTTGCATTTGAGTGACCCGTTAATTTAATTAACTCCTGTTCAAAAACATCTTGCTTAAACAAGACTGACACAGCTGAAAATCGATGATAATGATTTGTTATTTGATGCTTTTTTGTGTCTATTCCAGTTTTTTAATCTGACATTTTTGTCCATTTAGATACGATGTTGATTCCAAGTGGACAGTTTTTAAACAAAGATCCATCCTTCCAGTTGGGGTTAACGGTAAATAAAGTTTGTCTGATAAAATCTTTGGTCCCCTTTTTTCCATTAATTTCAAAAATAATCAAACTGAGCACAAATTTTCGTTTGATGAATTTCTTACCAGTCATTTGCTTTTTGCCAAACTTTTCAAACCGCCTTGATTTGTTTTGGAAATAATACTGTTGTATACAATTCTCCATAATATCAAATTCTTTCTGGAAAAAGTGAATCTTGCAGTTTACGGCATCGTTGCCACTCCAAGCCAGTTCAAATGAGCAAAGGTAAAAAAACTTTTTTTTGTGCTCCATCGGGGGTCTCCTCGTCGTAGCTTTGGTTTTTATTAGTTCTTCGATGTATAATGCTTTTGAACTGAGTTTTCTTTTTTGTTGGTCACTTTGAAGCTGCATTCGCTTGGTATCTCTGGCCAATCTTGAACATTTGAAAGGTATAGCTGTGAAAGAGTCGATTGTTATGCCATACTCTGAAAAACATTTTTCTTGTACCATTTTTGCAAAATAACGTACGCAATAACCAAAGCAGAGACAGAATCGGTCAGAATATCACCATCGATGACTTTAACTTTGAGCGCGTTAGAGAATTCAAGTATCTTGGAACAACAATAACTGAAGACAATAATGGATCACAAGAAATAAACAACAGGATTCAGGCCGGCAACAGATGTTTTTTTGCCCTCCAAAACCTTATAAAATCGAAACAACTAACACGACGTACGAAGATACAGGTATATAAAATAATCATATGACCCGTTGTGATGTATGGTAGCGAAACGTGGACGATAACAAAGGTAAACGAAGAGAGACTATGTGTTTGGGAAAGAAAAATCCTAAGGAAGATCTTTGGTCATGTACTGGATGAAGCATCAGGACAATATAGGATAAGAATTAACAAAGAGCTCGAAGAACTTTACCTAGACGCCAACATCATAAAAGAAATAAAGTCCAGAAGACTCCAATGGGCAGGACACCTGAGAAGACATTCTGACAAATAAACAGTAAGCCTGGTTTCTAACTGGAAGGAGACAACGCGGACGCCCTCGTCTCCGGTGGCGAGATAATATAGCAGGAGACTTAAGCACTATGGGCGTGGAGAATTGGATGGAGGTTGCTCAAGACAGAAAACAGTGGAGGCATGTTGTCGAGTCGGCTAAAACGCACAAAGGGTTGTAACGCCACGGAGTAAGTAAGTAAGTATTTTTGCATAGTATTCCTAATTGACTTTACATACGACTCTTTATAGTCTTCGCTATTGTTTTCATATTAAAGGCATAATACTCGACAATTTTTGCTATGGTAGTACATCTTTCAAGAGTAAAATTTCTCATCCTAGGAACTCAGAAAATTGGGTTCAAATAGAGCTTCTGTACCTGTGCGTGTTCAACGGGACATTTTCCGAAACCAATTTTTTGATTTCTTCACCTGACTGGCATCCAAATCTTGATTTTTCATCTGGATTCATTATATCTGTCCAAAATTGATTACGTCTCAATAACGTTTGTCAAACTGACAACAATAGAATTACCAAACACGTTCCTGACGGATCTGTCATAATTTAGTCGCTGAGAAATCACGGACAGAAGTTTTGTCAGTAGGAAACGTGCATTGCTATGACGTTTTAACAGTTAAGTTAAATATCTTTACATTTTTAACCGCACATTACTAATATTATAGAGATACTCGTAATCTAAACAATGTTTCGACTAAACGGTTTTTCAATGAGATATTAGTTTGCTTTTCCATACTTATATAGTTTTTTTTATTCGCCGTGAAATGTACAGAACTGCAGTTGTAAAGTAAACAAACGCTAAAGAATACAACCAGACACCAGTAGCATTAAATGATTAAATTAAAAATACAAATATTTCAAATTACGCCGCAAAAATTTATTAAACAAAGACAGGAGAAAAAACAATATAATAGCTTTATAATAATCTTTTTCCTTGAGTTTATTTCATACCCCTTTCTAAACGAGATGGATTAGTTGCCTGGTTTTAACTACGTAACCCGCCCTAGTGAGAGAGGTTACAACTACTGGAGGGTTTCTCCCGGTTACTCCACTACCTGGTTTAGTGCTAAGTGTCCGGACCGCAGAAGTGTAGTAGGTTTCTACTACACTTCTGCGGTCCTAACTAAACCTAAGCTGACCCTCAGGGAATATATTTGGTGACCCCTGTGCTATAGGATCCTTAGTAACCAACGTGTATTTGGTTTTGTCTTTGTTAATGACTAGACCGATCTAATTCGCCGTCGTTTCCAATTCTAGGTAATATTGCTCAACATTTCGCTTGCTATTCAATTGCTTTCGCTTGCTGTCAATGTTATCGGCCTATTATGTTAATTTGTAAATAGTACCGCCGTCTCTAATCCGTGTGTCTCGGACTGCCTTTTCCAAGGCAATGTCAAATAGGGAGCAAGCCAAGGCATTCCCTTGCCTAAGCCCATCCTTTATTTCAAAGGATCGAGAGTTTTCTCCCTGTATCCTAACGATGGTTATACAGTGCCGTTCCGATAATCGGATAAGTTTTTCTGGTATACCAAACTCACGCATTGATTGGTATGGTATTGTTCTCTTTACATTGTCGTATGCGGCCTTGAAGTCAACGAACAGGTGATGGGTTTCAATGTTTATTGATAGTGTTTCTCGAGAATCTGATCGTGAATCTGGTCAATTATTGATTTTTCTGGAGTAAATCCGGTCTGATATTTTCCAATTATGCCAACTGTGTAAACGTAGTACGTTCGTAGAGGATATTTGCTATAAACAAAAAGAGAAATCATACGATTTCTACCTGGCGAAATCGAATTCAAATATAGGCCGCCGTGCTCCCTAAGACTTGCGAAGCAAACAGCTTGATGAATGCATCGGCAAGGGAGTCTAAAAATTGCACTCCAAATGCCGTTCATCATGGCCTATATTCGTAGTGAATTCGATTTCTGGTACTCCAAATGAAGTAAATAAACAAAACAAATAACAAATGAAAGTATTATATTTTGATTTGATACAGAGCAGCAACAAGCCGCATATACGTATTTCGATCTCTTTAGATCTCCTCAGTACGGTATAGTTACTACTTCATGGAGTAGTACCTCTGTAGTTGTCACACTGGAACTGATCGCCTTTTTTATGTAACGGGCATATCACGCCTTGAGATCATTCAAACGGCATGGTCTCGTTTGGCTAGACAAGAAGTAACAGTTTATGCAGTGCTTATACTGCTTATAGTGTCGTAGGGTCGTAGCATCCTCTCCATTATCTGTAGTTCCTGGACGCTTAGCGACCGCCGCTCTCGAGGATGATCTCGTATTACGAGGATCCATCTTTGTATAGGAGTAGGTTCAGATACCGGCTTATTCGTATAAGAAGCTCTACCGAGCCTATGTAATAAGTGAGGGGATACCGGCAATCTCTATCAGTTCAACTTTCTTACAATGATAATATTTCTTACTATGACAATATCTGTTAGAATTCTGTTGCGCGGTATATGCCTCAAATGTACAGAGATGCCGGCCTTCTCACTATGAATCGCCGCGTTCTGTCTCCCTAAGAGAGGCACAAGAATGCCAGTTGTATCGACTCTGCAATAGCCCGTCGCTTTGTGTAGCACCTTTCGCACTATCAGTCTTTTATATGTTTACTAAAAATGCATAAGGTTTAAAGTGACGAAGCGTCGTTGTGGCTTGACTCTGATCAGTGAAATCGATTATAAGTCTCCGTCGAGACTTCTCTTCGTATTCACCGTCGTTGTCCGATAAATCGCTGGTATCAGTTTGACACAATTTGTACTAGTCTTTCTATTTCAAACTGTCTTTCTATTTTCTATTTCAAAAAGATCGTCTTACTGGTTGGAAGCGATTCTACAGCCGATACTTGGTTCTCGTGCTCTATGGTGTATCAGCAGACAGTGAATGATGCCTTCTTTTATTTTCGACGTCTGGTTTGGAAATATTGGTATATCTTCGATTTTAACGAAGTCTCGTTTTCTTTGAATAATGTTCGACGTAAGGACGAGTTGGGTTTTTTTTATTAATAATTAAACAACAGTGTTACTAGGTAGCGTACCAGGCCAACAAGGTCTAGTAGGGCTCGAAGTGAGGGACTACTGAAGTCCCGATCAGAATGTTGAATGTGCGCTGCTCTTTTATACACATCGTGTTTTGAGAATTCGCAGCGCTCTTTCGCCGAGAGGCCAATGACAGCGAAGTTAATAAGGAGCGCTGTGATTGGCCGGCCGGAGTATCAATCTTTGTCGAGATCGACTACTCTAGCAGTACGTCGCCACTATTCGTGTAGAGCTCACTACAAAGATCAGTTCCTGGTGCTTTATTATCTTTAAGCTTTTTAATGGCTTGAGCAACCTCTTCAGTGGTAGGTGGTCTTTCGTTTGGGTTGAATAGATTTCAATCATTAAGATCTGCCACTTTGTTATCTGCCTCTTCAATATAATGACCGTCAAATTTTGGGTAGAAAAATTCAAGATTACGGCCGTATCACTTGGGATATTTCGTTCTCCATCGTTATTGCTCCCTATTGTTGGCTTATACCCTTTACTCATTTTGATTATATTTCTGTAGAACTTTCGAGTTTCGTTTTGATTTCTTAGCCATTCCATGTTTTTTAACTGCTTTTCTTCAAATTGCCTTTTTTTCTTCTATGTAATATTTTCTCTTCCCTTCTTAGGGTCCAGTATTTGCTCTTCTTGTTCATCTATCTTTTAGTATTTAGGCATTTTTTACGAATTTTAAAACACAATTATCATTAAATCTGCGTTCGCCCTACGAACACAACCAATCTTCGCCCGTCTACTTTATAATGTTTCTCAAATGCCGAATATTATCTGTATCTTCTAAAATTTTCAACAAGAGATTTGTATTTCCCCATCTAATTAAAGAAATTGTATTGTTATTCTTATAGTGTGAAATACAAAGAGAATTTTGAAAGCATCATTTATTTCCATCCAAACTACGAATAATGGGCATTTTTCCCTGTTATTCCAGGGATTTTTATGTATTGTAAAATACCAAGAACATTTAAAAGGCTTGTATATAAATAAGTGCATTACTTCAGTATTTTTATGCATTTTACTTCGATTTATATAAGAATCCGCAAAAAGTTACTCAGAAAAGTGGAATCATGGACGTTAAATCTAGACGCAATGAGACGACTTAACGCCTTTCAAATGTGGACCTATAGAAGAATTATAAGGGGTTTCCTAGGTAGACAGAGATACGAACAATGAAGTACTGAGAAGAATAGGTAAAGAGAAAGAAGTTGAACTTACAATTAAAGACAGAAAGCTACAGTATCTCGTACATATGATGCGAGGCGAGAAGTATGGCATCCTGGGACTTATAATGCAACGAAAAATAGATGGCAGACGAAGCGTCGGAAGAAGACGAATTTCATGGCTTAAGAACCTGAGATAATGGTTTGGATGCAGCTGAAAACAACTATTTAGAGCTACTGCCTCAAAAATTAAAATAGCTATGATGATTGGCAACCTCCGTAGCGAAGATGGCACCTGAAGAAGAAGAATGCAAAAAGTTTACTAGTTGTATAAAATCTACAATATATGAAAAATGTGCTCTGTGCATATTTCCCTAAGTCTGCTAATTACCGAAGACGCTCTGTAACGATACGATCGTTAGTAATCTAATCTAATCTAATTTGCCGCCGTTGGGGTATGCAATCAACAATACGATCTCTAATAGTTCATTTTTATGAGTTTCGAACATCGATATCGATAAGATAATCGATTACCTTGTATAGGGAAAACGAATATTGGCCATCGGACATATTCTCCTGATTCATTTTAGGAAGAAAAAAAGTTATTTTATTAGTTTTGGGGAAAGGTGAAGAATTTTTTCTTTGGGGAAGAAGTTGTTTGATTTGGGAAGAACTACACACTACAACACTTGGTTGGTCTGCCAGTCCTTAAGAGCTGATACAGGAACATAGGCTGATCCATCTAGAGTCTTTCCACTACCGGAACACTGGGCAGTAAATTAAGTAACTCCCTTTCCAGCAAAAGGGTTACTAAGAACAGTATATTTTTACAAACTTAATAACTTGAATTTCAATTTTTTTTATAATATTTATATGTATCTTGGATACTTAGGCCGTCAGCCTAAGTGGGTTTACAAAACAGAATTGTGCACAATACCTGGTTAGTACCCTCAATTTTCTTTTGAATCCTTTCACTTGATTTTATTCTCTATTTACCTTAAATTTATTCATTTATTAATATTTTGTTGTTAGGATATATCGATACATTTTTGGCAAAGTAACGTAAGTCACCAAACAAGATTTGTAGAAAAAACAATTTTGTAATTCAACCTGGTTAAAATTATTTAAATTATGACTGAAAAAACTTGTCCTACTTGTTCTAACAAAGGTTTAAAGTAATTCTACGCTTACTATACTTTAGCAGTACCTTTTTAACAATAATAGTGTTAGTGTAATTGAAAAACATAATTACCAAAAATGTATCGATATTATCCAATTGAATGGTCATTTATATGTATTTTCACTTATCGAATTGATGTATGTATTGGTCTAGTGCCTTAACTAACTAGTTTCCGATTTTTTCTTAAACTGCCCTTTTTGTAACTGTATAAGTATTTCATTCTTTTATATTTATATTACTACTTACTCTTACATATATATTTTGGGGATATATTTTAATCACTATTTAGTGTATATAAGTATAGAGTTGGGATAGTAGTATTATAATATATAGTGTATAACGCATTTCAGATTTTTATTTGTTTCCTATCATTTTTATTTTCAGTTAGTATATAACTACATATATCCCAAATTGGAGTGATATTCTAAATTCACCCTGGCGCCCATCCCAAGATCATCCTAGGATTGATCTGATTTAACCTTCAGTTACTACAGGCAAGCAAACGTGCCAACCTCCTCTCTGAGAACTCTAATTCGCTTGAGCTAACCCTATTCCTTTGTAGTGCTTCCAGTAAATTTTATATCTTCTTTTATATTGGTTACATTCCTAGTTATTTAACCTTTTTTTTTTAATAATTATTAATTAATTTTAAATTCTATTCAACCAAACATTTTATTTAATTTTCTAATATTGGCTTCACCATTTTAGTCTTTTCCTTTTTCATTTGCAACAGCTCGACTAAAAGAATGATTGTAAAAATACCTTTAATAGAATAAGAAAACGAGCTAACCTCGTAAATAATTTCTGCTTAAGAAGTGAAACTTCTTGGTTAGGCTGAAAGCACGATTACATTAGTTTTTTGTCAAAATCATCCTGCTACATTAGATGGCATTTAAACAGGTTCCTAAAATTTTCTTTCAATTTTTATTCTGTTTTGAAAAACCATTAAAAGCTACTTCCCTCCAAAAATTGCCAGCACAAATATTTCCCTTACCGACTATTTTCTAATTCGATTATTATATCCGAAACTTCCTTGTAGAAAATCCATCAAGAATGTTGTTCTTTTTTGTTGAAAAAACCTAAAAGGTGGATCCCATTATAACCGCAGAAACTAATTCGTTTTCGGTGCTTTCCAGTCGTTTATTTTCTTTGTTAAAGGGTGCACACATTTCATGGTGTGCACAAAACGAATTAGGTGTTTAAATCGCCTCTAGTTTTGTTTTATTTTTGCGGTTTTACATCTCCAATTGGATTTGCAGGACTCGCCGAACTAAAAAGTTCAAATAAAATCGAATGAAAATAGTTAAAACTGCTGCTTTGTGTTAGATCACTGCTATAGTTTAAAAAGAATCATTAAAAAACAAACAATTAATTCAGTGATAAACCTGTCTGTGCATTTATTTATGTTTTTACGTATACTAAAAGAAAAATGTGTACTACTATTAACCTGGTACAAGTGAAACGGATGCTTGTAAAATTGTGAAAATCCACTAAATTTAGTAAATTTAAAATAACCAGTTCCGGGTTGAAAATGATCGATGAACTCCATTTTTTATATACATACAGGGTGAGTTTTTATTGGGACATCCGTCGATAATTCCATTATGGTATAGGAATATCCAAAAAGTTATTTAGAAAAATTGTAGGCAATGACATTTGATAATGTTCTGAATTCTACAGGGTGATATATAACTACGTTGTATAGCAAACATACAATTTTTTAAATGGGACACACACTATATTTTTTTTCAAATTTGTATTCGTTTGTCGAAATTAATATTCGTGTCTATAACAAACATATAGAACCAGTACAAAGATTTCCGGTATCTTGATTGCTGGATAACAAACGATCTTGACCACGAGGTCGAAATACGTGCTCGTATAGAATATGCTAGGTCCGCATTTCAACGAATGAAAAAATCTCTAATAAACTCTACGTTATCGTTGGATATCCGATACCAATTTATAAATACGTTTTTATTTATGTCATATTGCTATACGGAGTGTAAATCTGGACTCTCGGAATTACAAGTATACGGCGTAGAAGAATGTAGTAGAATAATGCTTGATATCTCTTGGACAGAGCACGTGACCAACAACGAGGTGATAAGAATGGGCAATGAGAGAGAACTCCTAAGTGTCGTAAAAAAAAAACAGAAAAACAGAGGAGAAAAATACAATTTCCTACGACTTATAATGGAAGAGAAAGCGAAAGGAAGAAGAGGTCCAGGAAGAAGAAATGCTCCTGGTTGAAGAATGTAGAGAACAATTTTCTGTAGTTATAGCCAACCTTCAGTAATGGAGAAGGCACCTTAAGAAGAAGAAGAAGGTTCTTCTCATAATTATTGTTCTTATAGTATTTGGTTTTGCATTACTATATAGAGTATTTAAGGAGTTATGACCATTTTTATTTCGAAATACCTATTCAATCACCACCATGTATATGAAGAAGTAAGGCATAAAATATAAAAACAAAAGACGGTATTATATTTTGATTTGATACAGAGCAGCAACAAGCCGCATATACGTATTTCGATCTCTTTAGATCTCCTCAGTACGGTATAGTTACTACTCCATATCAAACCAAAATATTTTCCCGTCGTAGATTATAGTTATTAAAAATAACTATTTACGGACGTAACTACGCCGTCTAAGAACAAAAAGAGAAATCATACGATTTCTACCTGGCGAAATCGAATTCAAATATAGGCCGCCGTGCTCCCTAAGACTTGCGAAGCAAACAGCTTGATGAATGCATCGGCAAGGGAGTCTAAAAATTGCACTCCAAATGCCGTTCATCATGGCCTATATTCGTAGTGAATTCGATTTCTGGTACTCCAAATGAAGTAAATAAACAAAACAAAAGACGGTAATATATTTTGATTTGATACAGAGCAGCAACAAGCCGCATATACGTATTTCGATTTCTTTAGATCTCCTCAGTACGGTATAGTTACTACTCAATATCAAACCAAAATATTTTCCCGTCGTAGATTATAGTTATTAAAAATAACTATTTACGGACGTAACTACGCCATCTAAGAACAAAAAGAGAAATCTACCTGGCGAAATCATTTACTTCATTTGGAGTACCAGAAATCGAATTCACTACGAATATAGGCCATGATGAACGGCATTTGGAGTGCAATTTTTAGACTCCCTTGCCGATGCATTCATTAAGCTGTTTGCTTCGCAAGTCTTAGGGAGCACGGCGGCCTATATTTGAATTCGATTTCGCCAGGTAGAAATCGTATGATTTCTCTTTTTGTTCTTAGATGGCGTAGTTACGTTTGTAAATAGTTATTTTTAATAACTATAATCTACGACGGGAAAATATTTTGGTTTGATCTGGAGTAGTAACTATACCGTACTGAGGAGATCTAAAGAGATAGAAATACGTATATGCGGCTTGTTGCTGCTCTGTATCAAATCAAAATATAATACCGTCTTTTGTTTTGTTAATTTACTTCATTTGGAGTACCAAAAATCGAATTCACTACGAATATAGGCCATGATAAACGGCATTTAGAGTGCAATTTTTAGACTCCCTTGCCGATGCATTCATCAAGCTGTTTGCTTCGCAAGTCTTAAGGAGCACGGCGGCCTATATTTGAATTCGATTTCGCCAGGTAGAAATCGTATGATTTCTCTTTTTGTTCTTAGATGGCGTAGTTACGTCCGTAAATAGTTATTTTTAATAACTATAATCTACGACGGGAAAATATTTTGGTTTGATATGGAGTAGTAACTATACCGTACTGAGGAGATCTAAAGAGATCGAAATACGTATATGCGGCTTGTTGCTGCTCTGTATCAAATCAAAATAAAATACCGTCTTTTGTTTTGTTTATTTACTTCATTTGGAGTACCAGAAATCGAATTCACTACGAATATAGGCCATGATGAACGGCATTTGGAGTGCAATTTTTAGACTTCCTTGCCGATGCATTCATCAAGCTGTTGCTTCGTAAGTCTTAGGGAGCACGGCGGCCTATATTTGAATTCGATTTCGCCAGGTAGAAATCGTATGATTTCTCTTTTTGCATAAAATATTATTTATTTTATATAATAATTTAATTTCAAGTTTAATTGAAATTATTGACAAAAATTTGTATACAGGGTGAACTATAAAACAAAATTACGATGTTCTCAATTTTTTTAAATGGGTCACCCTATATTTTATTTTTAAGAAATATTGTATTTATGACACTTTTTCATTTTTATATATAGCATTCTCTATAGCTAAACTTATATTACTTTTCGAGATATTTTCTTTCTTTAAATTTCGGAAATACATTCAATTTTTGTAAGTAGAAATAAGTATTGAGTATTGAGTAATAATATAATAAAATGATTTTTATTCAATAAGTAACTAACAAAAAATTTAAACAATAACAGTATGCAATAAATGTATCAATAAAGATAATATTATGGAAATATCATATTTCTTTAATAAAATACAAGATTCCTAAAATTTCTACAAGATAATATATTTTTGTATAATAATATAACAAGATTATTTTATTCAATAAATAACTCATACAAAAGAGAAAGCAAAATATACAATTGAGACTCTCCCAATTGATCTTGTCAGTTTGGACAAAATAAAAAATTTTTTGATTCAAATGTAGAATTTTGTTTATATCTAAAATTTAAACAACGGTGCAGTGTAAAAGTGTTACTTCTAAACTAAAAACTAAAAACTAGAATAAGTTTCTATTTTTCTATTTCATCTATAACAAATCCAAATCAAGGCTAAACAACTATTTACTAGTGTCTAGAGCCTGACCCACTATTCTGTGCAGACTTGCGGAGTTCATACTGAATATGTCAATGAGGTTTATTTAATACATTGTATATTAAAAACAGTTAAATAAAAGCATGACAATGCAATATATTAAAGTTCTTTGAATTTTGTATTGGATCCAATAAATAAATAATATACCTGCGCATATGTTTCCAATAAAAATGTGTTATACAGAGTACATACTGATGCCAACTTTATTATTTTAGATAGAATACCAGGTATATTATTTAGTTATTGGATTCAATACAAAATTCAAAGAACGTTAATATATTGGATTGACATGCTTTTATTTAACTGTTTTTAATATACAATGTATTAAAGGCACTATCCCTTCTATATTAACTTTTAAATATATACCGTTTAAGATGTACCTATGTACATTCCATTTGACACCTGGTAAAAATATAGGCAGGTTTCATTTATTTGACATAATATCTATTTTAAAAGAATATAGGAGTACTATTTACATTATTAAAAACAAGTTGAGATACGAAAATCAACTCACTCTTCTTTATTGAAATTAGGTATAGAACCTTTTAAAGTCATAAGGAGACACGCAGAGAGTGATCTATTCATTAACCACCCTGTATCCTAAAATAAGTTAATTAAAACTATAACATGCAATATATCAAAGTTCTGGGAATTTTGTGCACAATCTAAAAATTTTATATCTGTATATAAAATAACACCCTGTATATAAAATAACAAATTTTTATTGCAAAAATGTGCAAAAAATATTTTTTAAAATACTTTTTAAAAAACCTTTAATTTTGATTTGCTATTATTTACTATTAATTTTAGAGTTATTCTTATAATTTAAACATTATTAAACTTGTCAAACAAGTTAAACAGATGGATTGAAATAATTATATTATTAATTTATAAAAAAAATGTTCGCAATGAACTACGCAAGTCTGCACGGAATAGTGGGTTAGGCTCTAGACACTAGTCAACTATTTTGCCGATTTGGAGTGAGGTTAGTGAATGTGGAAATTTTGAACATTTACTTTAGACTTCGAAGCTATTTCTTAATATCGCATTAATTGTTACATTCATTACATATTAATAAAAATAATTTTGTTATATTATCACTCAATAATCAATAATTATTTCTATTTAAAAAAATTTAATATTCCCGAAATTTGAAGAAAACTAAAAATATCTCGGAAAATAATGAGTTTAGGCATGGAAAATGCTATATAAAAATAAAAGAGTATCATAATTACAATATCTCTAAACAACAAAATCGAGGATGATCCATTTAAAAAAAATTGAATAAAATCGTAATTTCGTTTTGTAGTTCACCCTGTATACAATTTTAGTAAACGATTTCAATTAAACTTAATTTAAAAACTACAATGTACTGTTTACCTTATATAAAATAAAAAAATGGTCATAACTTGTTAAATACTTTGTACAGTACAAAGCCTAATATGATAAGAACAAAAATTATGAGAGAAATATAAAGAAATATACAGGGTGTTCCATTTAAAAAAAATTTGGTAGCCATAAACGAAAACGATTTAATAATATCGTTTTCTGCCTCTGAACTCTAGGAAATGTGTAAAAGATTAAATCTTTTAGCAAAAGCTGCTATCGGCTTGTTAAATTAAACGGCCAAATAATATGGCCTAGGAAATTAGTCATAACACCCTATTGATGAGAATGGGTTTAACGAATTTGTCCTCCTAAGCCAGATGTTAAAAAGTGAAGGTGATAGACCACATCCCTGGTTTGTAATTTCATTGAATAACTTTATTTGCACCTCTGTTTTTATATAGTCTTTGCGTTATATCCACCCATTTTTCTTTAAACTGTACTTATTTTATTGCTTTCTGTAGTTGTTTCTTGAGCACGCTATAATATGCTTTCTCCAGGTCTATAAATGTCATACCTGTTTCAATATTATTCTCTTTGTTCTTTTCATCCCCTGTTTCATGATGAATATATTATCTAGTAACGATCTGGATTTTCAAAATCCGGCTTGTTTTCGCCATTATGGTCCATGTTTTGTTCTATTTTTTTTTGTTACTGTGGAACAAAAAAAAATAGAACAAAACATGGACCATAATGGCGACTTCAACGTGCATAAGAAGGTAAGAGAAATTACAGGTAAATGTAAAAACAGAAGAATAAGTAAACTTGTTAATGACAATGGAGAGATAATCGTGGACAAAGACAGTATCAATGATACCTGGAAAAATTACATAAGAAATTTATTTTTTGATGAGAGAGAGAACCAGCCCCCAATACCTACGGAAACAGGACCACCTATACTAGTGACAGAAATAAGAGCAGCCATAATATAACTAAAAGAAGGTAGAGCTCCAGGACCAGACGGAGTACAATCTGAATTTCTTAAACTTCTTGATGATGAATCTTTAAGAGTACTATGTAAAATCTTCAATAATATCTATGACACAGGCAATATCCCAAAAGATTGGCTACTTTCAGAATTTATTACCCTACCAAAGAAACAGGGAGCAAAAAAGTGTGGAGAATATAGGCTAATAAGTCTAATGAGCCATACATTAAAACTTTTTCTTAAAATTATACATCGTAGAATATACAAGCTATGCGAAGAGAGAATACAAGACACACAGTTTGGATTCATGAAAGGCGTAGGTACAAGAGATGCACTGCTTAGTCTACAAGTATTATTTCAAAGATGCAGAGATATGACTTGCGATATTTACACCTGCTTTGTGGACTACCAAAAACCATTTGATACAGTTCAACACCAAAAAATGATGGATATTCTAACAAAAGCCCAAATGGATGATAAAGATCGGCGTATAATACAAAATTTATACTGGAACCAATCAGCCACAATAAGAACGAATTTTATAGGTGAACCAACGGAAATGATCCAGATTCTACGAGGCGTTAGACAAGGTTGTATACTTTCACCTATATTATTTAATCTATATTCAGAGGAAATATTTAGTGAAGCCTTGGAAAAATGCGAACATGGAATACTTCTAAATGGAGAACGTCTAAACAACATCCGTTATGCAGACGACACCGTTATTTTTGCAGACAGTTTGAACAGTTTACAGCAACTAATAAACAAAGTAAATGAAGTAAGTGAAAGATTTGGACTTCAAGTAAATATAACAAAAACTAAATTTATGATCATCAGCAAAAATAAAGTTAGAGACGCTCAACTACTTATCAATAATACACCAGTGGACCGAGTAAACAGTATACCTATCTTGGAACAACAGTAAATGAACAATGGGATCACTCACAGGAAATAAAATGTAGAATAGAGAAGGATAGGAGTACATTCAATAACATGGCCAAACTCTTTAAAAACCACAATCATAATCTGGAGATAAAAGTAAGGCTCCTACGATGTTATATCTTCTCAATATTGTATTACGGAGTTGAATCCTGGACACTAACTGAAGCAATGGAGAAAAAACTTGAAGCCTTCGAGATGTGGCTATACAGGCGAATTCTAAGGATATCATGGACAGACAAGATAACCAACGAGACCGTATTACGAAGAGTGGGCAAAGAAAGAGAGGTGATGTATACCATTAAAAGGAGAAAGTTGGAATATCTCGGACATATAATGAGAAACAGCACTAAATGCAGATTACTGAAGGTAATCCTACAGGGTAAAGTATTCGGAAAGCGAGGAATTGGGAGAAGGAGAATATCATGGTTGAAGAACCTGAGGAAATGTTTCTCCACAACAACAACGAATCTATTTAAAGCATCAGTTAATAAAATAATTATAGCCAAAATGATTGCCAATATTCGGAACGAATAGGCACCGAAAGAAGAAGACTGTGGAACAGATTCCTGCTTGTGAAGGAATTACACTGATCCTTCTATGGCTATTTGGTGACCTTTTATCAACTTTTTTGAAAATTGAGGACATATATGATAGATTCCATTCCTCTAGAATCTCCTCTACTGCTTCGATTTTATTGAACAACACTCGTATGAATGACATGATCCTTGCGCCTCCATATTTCAGTAGTTCCATTTTTATGTTCACTGTTCCTGGTGCTTTGTTGTTTTTGGCTTTCTTTAATGCTTTAGTTTTATCTTTCTCTGTGATTTTTGCTTCCTCTGTTATTGTTGTCACATTTTGTGTAATGCTTTGTCCACTTCTTTAATTTAATTGTCTGTATAATATTTTTACTTCATTTTTACACATTCTCTGCCAGTATTCATTCTTCTCCAGTGTTATTATTTGCTTCACTTGTTGTCTGAGAGCTTTCTATTAGTCATCTCTTCTAAATTGTCCCTGTATTTCTCCAAATATTTATTCTGGTGTTATACAAATTCGTTTGCCGGATTGCTTATTTTTTCCTGTAGGTTCAGATATATTTCTGTTGGGGTCCATTCTTCGTTCGTATATCTATAGCATATTCTGTAGCCTATTCTGTTCTAATACTAAATTAATACTAAATACTAAATTATTGTAAAAGTCCTATTTATATCTCGTATTTGCAATTTTTTGCATCTCTTCATCTCTGTGGATATTGTCTTTTTGCCGTCTTATCGTGTATATAAATTTCCCTAGTACCAATCGATGGTGACTTGTACATTCTGCTTATCCGTATACTCTTACAGCTAGTATTATTGTTTTGCTGGCTTTTCTAACTACTATTAAATCAATAATTGATTTTTGATTTCTACTAGGTTCCCCATAATGTGTATCTATGCAAATTCTTATGCTGAAATCTTCTGTTGGTTGTGACCAACTCGTATTCTGGACAGCTACTTAGAATACTATATTTGATCCGTCTTTCACCTTTTTGTAACCGTCATATATGCTGCCTGTGTTTCCGGTGGTCTATAACTTAAACATGCTTCTCATTGCATTTTTACGTATAATAAATAATTTAAAAACTAGGCTTTTTCTGGAAATGTATCACATAAGCAAAGCAACGAAGACAGACAGTAATGCTATTCGCTTTTATCAATGTTAGTATTGTGTGTCATTTGCCGCCTTGCTAATTCCTTTAAGCCTTGTGCATTAAACAAAACAAAATTTTCTGCGTTTAACGAATAAAGAAAGTCGGTTTCAAAGAGAATAATATAACAAGGAATCCTGGGAACAATAGATAATCAACTTTCTCTTGTTCTGGAAAGCCCTTTTGATATCTGTACGTAATAACCAAGCGAGGAGAAAAACAACATAATCAGGAAACCGCGAGTTAAAAACAATTTTTAGGTAGTCTGTGAAATAATTTTAGAAAATTCGGATTCGGTCTAATTGCAAATTTCGAGAATAATTCCTTTGTAGAATGGACGAATTAGTTGGGGAAAACGGTAAATGATGCTAAATTGTCTATTCGGCGGTTGCGAAGTGCATAGAAGGGAGAACGGTATTAATGGCAGAGCTTGGCGCTAACAAAAAAGGGGATGTTTAGCCTGCGGATGTCGTAGTATCATAAATCTACCAAGATGCCGGACGGCTATTTTTACTCCGGTTTTACGGAATATTATGATAATGCATACAAATTTTTTTAGCTTCAACTATGGAGGTTAACAATGATTACCATTAAGATTTTAATACCAAAAGACGAGTATATCGTTGACTATATTTGTTAAGATTATAATATTTTGATAAAAAGTATCTCATGAACGACACCTTATGTTATTTTCTTTATTAAAAAATTGGTTTGTAATTCTGTAGTTCCGTAGTTGGGCTGGTACTTTCTGAAGTACCTAATCGCATGATTACTTAATTAACCGATTAACTTAAATCGCCCGGTTAAACATTCACTATAAATAAGTTTTGGCACTTTCCGCTAAATTTTGAGCCGGATTAGCTAATCATGATAAAATTGTGGCTGTTAATTTAACTCTAAAGTTACGTCATATTTTAGGTGGTAAATTGATATGTTTTATATAATTAATGGATTCGACCGTTACTTGATGGAAATTCATTTTATGTAACAAAACACTGAAAACTTTGTTTTCAAACTTCCACAAAATTAATTTTAAATTCTTACTACAGCTGTTTCGGCTGATTGCCTTTCTCAAGTGATCTATTTTTGGCTTGCGTTTGCACTTTATAGTCTCTAATGAAATAGGTTGAGGAGGGGAGAACTGTTTGTCTCAAGTTGGTCATTCAGAATAAAATATTTTTTTTTAATTTGTTGATTTCCATAGATTCTAACAAAGATAGCTTAAGGCCTTTATTGTGAACGTGAAGAATTTTAAATTTGTCATTAAAAGAATGATTATGATCTAGAAGGTGAAGTGCGTATGTAGAATCTGTTTTTCTATTATTGAAAGGCCTTTTATGTTCTACTATTCGTTTATTAAAGTTTCTACCATTTTGACCAATGTAAGTTTTTGGGCAGTCGCCACATTTAAGTTTGTACACACGACTATATAAGTGTTTTTTATTTTGGCTCTTCTTGTTTTTAATATATTTGCCTGGGTTGTTATTTGTTCGGAAAGCTGGTGTTATTCCTTTCTTTTTTATGTATTTGGCTATTTTAGTTGATATTTTGCCTGTATAATATGTAATCGAGCAGAAGGTACTGGGTTTTATTCTCTGGTGGTGGATACTAGTAATACAAGTAATTCACAAAAAAATACATAACAAATTACATGAAGATATAAGTAATACACAAATGGGATTTAGCAAAGGACTGGGAACACGAGATGCACTGTTTGCAGTAAGTGTTCTTTCGCAGAGATGCTTAGATATAAATCATGAAGTATATGCCTGTTTTATTGATGTTGAGAAGGCATTTGACAGAGTGCAACATAATCGACATACATAAATGTTATTACATAAAAACATAGACAGTAGAGATATTAGAATCATATTTAACCTCTATTGGAACCAAACAGCAAAAGTGAAAGTTGAAAATGAACTGACCGAGGATATCCAGATTCGCAGTAGGGTACGCCAAGGGTGTATTTTATTACCCTTGTTATTCAATTGAAGTGAAGCCATCTCAGAATTAGCGCTTGCCGAGGTCAGTGAGGGCCTTATAATAAACGGTGAGCCATTTAATAACATAAGATATGCTGACGACATCGTCCTTCTAGCAGGGACACTAGGAGAACTGCAACACCTTCCTGAACCACTAAATATATATTGCAACGATTATGGACTAAAAATAAATTTAAAGAAAACCAAGTTCATGGTACTTACAAAAGCACAAAACATCAAAGTTAAGCTAGTACTAGATAACACAGAAATTGAACAAATATCTTCGTACAAATACCTTATAGCATAAATCACAGAAGATACTGATCAGTCAAAAGTAATAAGATGCCGCATTAAAATTGTACGGTCAACTTTTAATAGAATGAGAAAACTTTTTTGTAACCGCGATATCAACATATCGCTCCGGATAAAAATGCTTCGATGTTATATTTTCTCTACCCTTTTGTATGGAGTTGAAGCTTGGACACTTAAAATATCCAACATTACAAACCGAGAAGCACTCGAAATGTGGTGTTACCGACGTATTTTGAAAATATCATGGATGGATCTCAAAACAGACGAACAAGTTCTCGAACAACTAGGAAAACGAGCGAAGTTCGTTTGTTTCAAGTTGTTCGTTTAGGAAAAAGAGCTAAAAATGCGAAGTTTTAAATTCCATAAAACTCAGGAAATTGGAATACTTGGGGCACATCATGAGAGGTGAAAAATACGAACTACTAAGAAATATAATGCAGGGTAAAATCAAAGGCAGAAGAAGCGTAGGAAGACGTAAAATCTCGTGGCTACACAATCTCCGTGATTGGTTTGGATGCAGTTCAATTGAACTATTCAGGCACGTAACCAACAAAATTATAATTGCCAGAATGATATCCAATCTCTGATAGGAGCGAAACTTGAAGGAGAAGAAGACACATACATAAAATATAAGTAATAAGTTGTTGCGGCTTTTATAGTTTCAGAGATTTGAGATTTTTGTTTTGTGGTTTAAGGTATGCCATTTAATTTATTATAAATGAAAATGTTTTGAAATAGATATATAGTATTTAGTATGCTCCTTTAGTATGCTGCTTTAGTATATCAATTTAAAATAAATGTGTAAATATGAACCAAAATTTAGCATGCTTTTATTTTTGATAAATGTAACTTCTCTTAAACTTATATTTTTAGTATTAGACACATTATCGATATTATTTGCTCATATCCAGTATATAATAAAAAAACTTTCTTGTATGACTTCGTTTTTATGAATTTCTAAATATGGCAATGTGACAGAGTACCTTACCGTTTGTGTAATATTTTTCACCCAACCGATGAAGGACTAATATATTTCAACTCAAAATAATTCTATAGTAGATACCATGGAATTACCGACGATCAAGAAGAGCACCACAATTTAAATGCTCAGATGAACGACGGAGAGAAGATTTGGGGCCTGTGTGTGAAAATGGGTATTCTTGACTGGTTGATTAAGAGTTTTACAATAATATTATTGGTATGAGTAATATTAATTAAGTTAAGCTTTATTTTAGGGGAAATGTGCACAAAACTTTTACCTTTTTATAAAATTTCTTCCATAATTATTGTAATGATGATTTTTAACATTTTATCGTTTAATATCTGTTTAAATTTTCTGCTTTATGCGAATTTTTGGAGTTAACGATTTTTTGTCAAATTTGACTGGATTATAGAGAATATATATATCAGTAGCTAGTTTGTATGAAGAGTAACAAAACCGACGTACGATGAATTACAGCCTAATCAATCAAACCTTTAAAAAAGCTTATCGTTTTGTTTATTTAAAAAATAGATCTGCATACGGTGATTCGTCGAAAGGTTTCAATGGCTGATTTTGATTTACAGCATGCATACGTTGATAAAGATTTTCAGTGCAGCTAGTCGAACAAGATAAAAAAGCATTTTCAATTGTTGGTAGGTCGGTTTGGAATAATGACGATCCAACAATAGCCACGACCGGTATTGTATGAAGGGAAATTAATGATTTTTGAGGTTCGAATGTGACAAGTAGATCATTGGTAAGTACGTAAATAACTGAATTAACGAGGCGTTTTTAATCCACAGTTAAAAGCCAATCCAATGAAGATTTTCCCAGAAAAAAATAAAACAAGTAATAACTCTATTAAAACATGGACGTGTTTTGAGCCCAGGGCATTCCTGCAGAGTTAATTAAAAACGGAACAGACAAACTAGCTACCATCCTAACCAAAATATTTAATAGAACCTTAACTGAGAACCAGTACCTCACACTTAGAACGGAAATAAGGGTGGTATAATACAAAGTATCTCTCTAATGTGGTTTGTAAGATAATATAATTAATAACTCGAAGTAAAACCACAAATTGTAAAAAATCTTTATTATTTAAAACATAGGACGCGTTTCGACATCTCTGTCATCCTCAGCTATAAAGTATTTAATTAGCCTTCTTCGGTCCATCTTTGGACATAGGCCTCCCCAATCCTTTTCCATTCTTCTCTGTCTGTCGCTACAGTCATCCATCTAGAGCCCACGTGCTTCTTGATATCATCTGCCCATCTCATTTGGGCCTCCCTCTGCTTCGTTTATATTCCCACGGTCTCCAACTTATAAGAATTTTGTTCCATCGGTCTTCTTTTTGTCTTATATTGTGTCCGGCAAATCTTAATTTCAATTTTGCAACTTCTTGTCTAACATCCCTCACTTTTGGTTTCTCTCTTATCCACTCGTTTCTCTTCTTATCCATTAGTCTTATGTGCAACATTTGTCTTTCCATTTTACTTTGGGTTTTACGATTTTGTCCATGTTTGCTTTTGTAGATGTCCACGTTTGGGAACCATAAGTAAGATCAGGGAGTACGCATTGATTACATACTTTGGTCTTAAGATGCTGTGGATATCTTTTGTTTTTAAGAATGTAGCTTAGTTTGCCAAATGCCGCCCATGCCAGTCTAACTCGTCTCTTGATCTCTGCTGTTTGGTTCCCTTTGTTAAGTTTTATAGTTTGACCAAGATATATATAATCCATAACTTGTTCTATCTCATCTTGTCCGATTCTCATTGTGATGTCTTCATCTGTATTTTTTATAGTTTTGGTCTTGCTGTAATTCATATGAAGGCCTATCTGTCCAGCTTCTACGTCCAGTTCTTTCATCATTTCAAATAATTCTTCTTTTTTATCGGTTATCAATACGATGTCATCAGCGTTCCTTAGATGGTTCAAGCGTTGCGTACAAATTTTTATACCTTTTTTTCCCATTCTAATCTTTTAAAAGTATCTTCAAGAGGCTGATTGAAAAGTTTCGGTGATATTGTATCACCCTGTCTCACGCCTCTACTTATTTGTAATGATTTTATTCCTTCATATACTTTAATTGTTGTTTTGGCTTCCTTATATATATTGGTTATTAGTTCCGTATATCTGTGCTCAATTCGGCTGTTAGTCAAAGAACTTTTCACTGCCCAATGTTCGACACTGTCGAAAGCCTTTTCGAAATCTATGAACGCCATATATAGAGGAATGTGGTATTCATTCAGTAAGAACTTAGTAGTCAGAAAATTATTGAATGTAACAATTTGGCTCCTTACGGACTATAATTAAAAGGAATTCTAGGTTGTCAGCGCCATAGCTGAATTTTTGTTAAAAAAGACACCAAAAGTAAAATTGATCTCTTCAGGGTATCATTTTGGAGAGAGAGGATGCTACCAGAATTTGTGACATGTGTCAGTACTGTCGTATATATAATATCAGTTGGAAGAATATAGGATTATAGCTAATATTAAATCTGAACTGTCTGAGATTCTTCTAACTGATATCATACATGAACATGAAATGCGTCTATAAAGAAAATTTGAGAAAATCAAACTAAAGAATATTAACAAGTTTGGACGACTCTACAGCAATGACGAAGAATACCACCGTGTATTTAAAGAAAACAGTAAATCGTTTAAGAAAGTCTCCAGCATAACCATACCTGAAGAAATTGAAAAATTTTTGTCATTGGAACCTATGTTTAGTGTATCCTGTGTAAGTAAAGATATTAAACTATGGTCTGTTTTTTTAACCAGGAGGAGTAATTCAAATTTTCCGCGCCGTAATGCTTGTTTGCAATTGGTCCAACCGCAGGAAAGTTTACTCCACTAAATTTAGACATATTGACACTAATGACATTTGTGACATTTATTTATTATTATTATTTTCCTCTAATATATAAATCGATTTCTGACTGTTTAAGTTGTTTGTAATAACTTGGACTTGGTGATATGCGAATAGTATTTAATGTGATATTTTTCTAGATGATATTTAAACTAAATATAGTTTAAAGTGTTTATAAATTTATAAATGTATGTTATTTATATCTAATTATCATAAGAAAAACGGCAACTATCTTTTAAATTTAGTGTATACTTGTTATGAAGCATTTCCATTTTGTTTTCATCACAATAAAAGAACATTAGTAAGGTAATGTTGTGTTAGTTTGATTGTACGATGCAGTTGGTTTTGTCCTTCCTGGTTGTAGATCATCACAAGAAAACTGCAAAATTATGCAAGAATGTAACATTTGTTGATTATCTCGCAGAAATCCAGTATTTTTTAGTAAATTTTATTTGTTGATAACAAATGGGACAAACTCACTGTCAAAATTAAACAAGAATCCAGCATTAAAGAAATTGTAAGTACACACTTATTTATACAAAGTATCTGGTAATAAAAAAAAACTAGATTCAAGAAATTAATCATACCAGAATAAGAATATGGTCTACTATTAAAAGACAAATTTCTAAGAAAAACCATACTTAGATCTGTAACATTATTGACTCTCCCGATCAAAATATTCTCTAAATTATAATTAAATACCATAGACTTAATAGATCTATAAAACTGGATCACCCGATATTTAAATATATATATACATCTGTGAAATGCAAAAAACAAATCATCAAAAATTTTTCACCAAATGTGAAAAACGTCCTTTTTTATTGTAATAATTGTAATATATATTGGAAGTGAATTGAAAAAAAATATTTTATTATTCAAACATAAATAAACGAAGTTATGTTAAAATTGACGTGTGAGGTTGTCCAATATTGATTACTCGATTACCGCAAGGCCGAGATAATCAACAAAAAAAGAAGATGTATTTGGTGACTTTTCTAGTAACTTTCTTGAGTGTGAATCTGTCTTTTTGGTTTACTCCTCCTGGTTAAAAAACAGGGTATAGATAGATTTATTATAGACCAGAAAAATATATTTGATGAGAATCCTGATAAGTCAAAGTCTGTAGTACGAGCTAGAGCAAACAATACCACAAACAAGTATGTAAACCACACTATCAGGAACAAACCAAACCACTTCAACATAATATTTGAAAAAACATGAAAGTTTTTGAAATCAAATCCAGATCGGTACATTCTACAATCAGACAAACGTGGGTGTACTGTTGCCATGAATAAATCAGAATACATGATAAAAACTGAGCTAATACTGCAGGATTCTACATACATAAAATTAAATGCCGATCCAACAATAAGTACACAAACCAAATACAAGAATCTTCTTCTTCTTCAGCCTTAAGTAATCGAACTTCAGACATAGGCCTCCCTCAAATTATTCCAGTGTTTTATATTTTGCGCCACTTACTTCCAGTTGTGTCCTCCGATCTTCCGAATGTCATCAGTCCATATCATTTGTGGTCTTCCTCTGCTTCTCTTTCCTAACCATGGTCTCCATAGTTGTATTTCGTGATTCCATCGTTTATGCTTCACAATGCAGTTCAGCATTGTGTCCTGCGAAGCTTCATTTTAATTTGGCAATATGTTCTCCTGCGTCTTTTACTTTGGTTTTGCTTCCACTCCATTTGTTTGTTTTTTTCTATAAGTCTTACCCCGATCATTGGTCTTTCCATCGCTCTTTGTGCCTTTTCTATTTTATCCATATTAGACTTGGTGAGTGTCCACGTCTGTGAACCATACGTGAGTATAGGGAGGAGTATTGTTCTAGTTAAGTGCTTTTCAAGATCCATCTCAGTTTTTTCTACGTCAATATTATTACGAATATTAAATCCATAGGTGAGATAGACGCTACTGTAGCAAAACAACTGATGATTTACAACTCGATGTTTCCAAAGTTATACTGTCTACGAAAAATTTACAAAAGTAGTATTCCTCTTCACCCTATCAGTTCGATTTGAGTTTTAAATCTAGATTTTGACATGCCTCTCTTCCTGGTTCCTACTGGCTCTTGATATAATATCTGTCTTTGGGGGTCTCCAGTATCTAAGTATTCTTCTTTCAAAGCCGCCCAACAGTGCTTCGTCGCTTTTTACCATAGTCCATGTCTCTGACGCGTTGTGAGGACAGGTTTAATAAGAGTTTCATATTATACGTATCTTGGTTTTTCTGCTAATTATGTGTAATGTTAAACACTGCTTTAGTCCAAAGTAAGCTCTGTTCGCCAGTATACACTTTTCTTAATTTCTAAACTTACTAGGTTGTTGTTATTTAGTTGTGTTCCAAGATATATAAACTCCGAGACCCCTTCGAATGTGTGTGCTTCTGTCACCAGATCTTGTGGTGCCGCTATTTGTGTGCTGTTCGTGACCTTCATGTATTTTATTTTGGGTACGTTGACCTGCAGTGCCATTGTCTTCGCGGCTTTTTCTAATGTTTCAAAAGTCTGTATCAGGTTTCTTTTTGTTCGTGTTGCTATGTCAATGTCATCTGCGTAGGCCAATATCTGTACACTTCTATTGATGATCGTACCTCTGGTTGTTATACTCGATTTCTCTATGGCTGTTTCTAGCGCGATGTTAAACAACAGGCACGATAGACTGTCTCCCTGGCGTAATCCAGTATGTGTTTAAAAAGAACTTGACACTCTGTTTTGTACCTATCAGTCTTCCTATCAGCTTAATTAACTCCAGTACTTATAACCTCTCCAAATATTTGGCTAACATTCTAACTGTTACTTTTAAAAATCAAACCAACTACAATGTGAAAGATACATTTACGTTTGTCGAACAAATCAGAAATGTTATAGTCCCGCAATCCTATGTACTTCTCTCTTTTTTTACGAACATTCCGCTTAAACTGATCATACAAATTGTAGAACAAAATTGGCACTTGGTAAAACTAAATACCACACTAAGTAAGAACAATTTCTTCAAGCTGATTGACTTTTTTTGCCTAGTATGCATTTTTCGTTTGGTGGAACCTTTTAGTCCCAAATCTTTGGCAATACCATGAGCTCTCCGATCGGCCCCTTCTAGCCAACATAGTTTTAAATCATCTATTTAATATAGTAATTTAACTACTACCGTTAATTCTACTAATCCGTATTAGTTAACTACTAAATTACCGTTCATATAAAAATATGTGGATGATCTAATAAGTGCGATCCCCGAGGACAGTATTAAAACTACACTGGACATCTTACACGCCTACAATTTAGCGTTGAAGTTGTGCAATAACAAAGTGTTCCTATTTTAGAAACTAGGGTGATAAGAACATCCGACAATAAAATAATTTTGGATTCGTATCAGAAATCTACTGACTCTGGTAGATTTATAAGTTATTTCCCTCAGCTCTCAAAAACCCAAAAACATAACACTCTTGTTGCGATCTAGAACATAAGTTTGCATATTAGCAATGATAATTTCATACAAAAGGATTTAAAAACCTTATACAACATATTTTTGAATAACGGCAATCCTAGCAAAAATTCTTAAGCAACTAATTTAGAACTCAGACTTATATGACGGGCAATGTGATAGCAGACCAACAGATTCCGTTATTTACAAAAAGCTACCTTCCGTAAATGGCTTAAATACCAATATAATCAAGCTGCTGAGTAAAATTCCCAAAACTAAAATAGCTATTGGGTATATCCACAGCTTATTCTCGAAGCTTACAGACCAGACATCCCTTCTAAATCAGAGTCATCTCATTTACCATTTTTCTTGTTTCGAATGTGATGGCAATATAAGGGGCAAACATAACAGTGGTTAAAACAAAGAATAACGCAACACAAAAGTGATTGCAAAACAGAGAAAAACTCGTGTGTATTAGCACAGTATTCCAACACAACAGTCCACACATTTAATTTGTTAGATGTCAAAATTTTGGAGATAGAAAATAACTATAAAAAAAGATTATTACTCGAAATGTACCTACCACACAAACAAAAATAAAAAAATCAATTAATTGTATCTCAGATACCTGCACTTTACACATATGTAAAAAAAATTCATCGGAGAGTTTCGCTCTGACATAATTTGCTTTATAAAATAAGACACAACCATTTGTAGCATGTATAAATTCCTTATAACCATCTAATATTTAAAGTATAAAATTTATTTGGTACACGCCTGGGCTATATATAAAATTTGTTTAAAGGTTTTGTTTATATTCGATCATTGAAGACATAATTCAACTGCGTAGATAAAATAAGGTCATATTTTACATTTTAGTTCTGCAATTTTCAAAGCTAAGCAACAATCAAAGTCAAATTACCCTGACAAGCGTCGTTAAAAACAATTCCGATTGGCTAGTCCCTTTGACTGGTAGAGGGAAAGAGTGCTAGATAGAAAGCCGGCACAGAGACTGAAGCAAGGTCAATTTTAGGTTGGTTTGAGATCTTGAGGGGAAAAGAGGTTGTAATAACCGGCATATTTCTTGTTGTGCAGCGGTGAATTTTATACTCAAATATGTCAGTTTGTTTTATGCTGTGTTTTACCTGAGGGATTTGTGAAACGGCGTGTGAAACAAGTTTAAAAAGTATCCACACGGCGTCAAGCAGGAGTTATTAAGTTTTTAAAAAGCCAAGTTTTGAAGATTGCGTCAAGATAATCCAGTGCCCAGCTTCCATCATCTATTTGTTTGTCCCTGATCATTCCAGACCATTTTGCAGCTTGTGAGACGCATTTGTATTGTTTTGCAGTGTTTAGAAAACTAGTTCCAGACCAAAAACTTTTAAAGGAGATATAGTATACAGTGAAATCAGGTACTCTTTTTGTTAATTTTTTTTTAAGTAAAAATAGACATTTTTCATAAATAATTGCTTTCATGACAAGTTAAAAAATTTGTAATAAGTAAAATTTGAAATATTAAGGAGTGGCTAACTGTCATATTAATTATTCTTATAAGGTTTTAAAATTTAATCTTGACATATGACATTTAGCATTCTTTTCTTCTGACATTTGGTACATAGCTAACCATAAATTTTGAACTGTTATGTTTTGTTAAAAAAAAAAACAAAAGGTTGACCTTAATGCAAACTGCATTAAAAGAACTAGATGATTTCAATTTATTAATAATTTTAAAGTTCTTATAGTGCTCCCAACGTCTAGAGTTGTAAACCGATAGCAACATTGTAAGTTGTTTTTGTTATTTTGTTATTATTATTTATATTTGTAATTGTTTTTTTGAGATAATAATAAATATTTAATTTTTCTCCCTAAATCAAAAGTATTATTTCATTTAAAAAGATTCTAACACTTTTGATAAATATTTTTTAGGAAAGAAAAGTCTATCTTTCCATTCAGCAGGAAGATTTTTGTAAGCGGCGTTCATTTTAAACAGCTTTTTTAAACAACAATTTTTGTAGTTACCTCATTCCAGTCCCCTTGTTATTCACTGACCTACGACCCAGCTCTTCAAACAAACCAAGAGTAGCCGTTTGTAAACGTTCCGGTTTGTTTTGATTACCTTATCTCGAGTCCAGTAATTGCTGTCCCCAATTTTCAACCCCCTATAAGTGATCCCAATGTGGTAGGCAATATAACCGCTACACATTTCGTAAGTAATAAAATTGTGAATGTTATGTTTGTATCTAATTGGAAAATAAAATAAACGTGGAGAAAGGCAGTAACTTTGTATTAAGCCTAATAAGGCTAATCCTTTAAGGATGAACAGAAGCCTATACACCCAATTCTCTTAAAAGATTAATGTATGGGCAGGAATTATTGGCATCAGGAAGTATGGGCAGCAAATATTACGAGAATTAATTGCGCCATTTCCGAGCTTCTCCCCAATATGATGCGACCGTTCGAAATTATTTGTATGAAATATTTCTACAGCAATCTATTGGGTGTAGGGGATTCATAAAAATAGCCAGCTAGGTCGCCAGACCTTACTCCGCTGGAATTCTATCCATGGGGAAATATTAAATCAAAAGTATATGTTACCCGATTCAATCATATTGACGACCTGAAGGAAAGAAGAAAGAATTCGTACTGAAATTCGTGCCATTCAACCTGAAACTCTTGACAATTTCTTGAAACCAAAACAAAGGTTCTATTCTAGGAAACAAGAGTCTTTAACTGTGTTTTACCTTTTTATTTTCTGTCGTTTATCACTAAAATTAGCAACTATTATTATTATTTAATTAACGAATTAAGAAAAAATGTATTTTTGAAGTATGTAAACATTTATTTCATAGCTGAGCGTTTTCGACTTACAAAGCCATCTTCAGAGCTATGTTACAATAGAACAATGATATAACTATCTGATTTAAAGTTTACAATGTTTCACTTATGTCAAGTATTTAAAGTATCCCTACTATAATAGGAGAGATTTGGTAATTATTCAGAATATTTTTTCTGACCGAAAATTTCTGAATGCTTACCAAATTATCTTTATTTTTTACGAATTACTTTAGGAATTTTAATTCTAACCTCTCCTGCTAGGGATTCTTTAAATACTTTACTTAAGTGAAACATTGTAAACTTTAAATTACCTATTTACATCATTGTTCTATTGTGGCATAGCCCTGAAGCTGGCTTTGTAAGCCGAAAGCGCTCACCTAGAAAATAGACACTTTACACAAAAATAATTTTCTTTTTCCATTCTTTGATTTGTCATAAGTGTGTACAAAAACATATCAGTCTTTTCATTTTTTTAACTACTATTATAATCTGTGTAAAGAACTTGCTCTGCCTTCTCCTCAGGATAAGTTTAAAATGTAATATTGTCTGATCTACTGAATCTATACTGCCGAGATTTGTTTGTACTTTATCAGCATGTAATTTTTACACGTCTATATATTTTTCCAGGAATTCTTTGATTAATAAAGAATCCTTCTCTTGAACAAAAAAAGAAATCATACGATTTCTACCTGGCGAAATCGAATTCGAATATAAGCCGCCGTTCCCCTAAGACTTGCGAATCAAACAGCTTGATGAATGCATCGGCAAGGAAGTCTAAAAATTGCACTCCAAATGCCGTTCATCATGGTCTATATTCGTAGTGAATACGATTTCTGGTACTCCAAATAAAGTAAATAAACAAAAAAAAATGACGGTATTATATTTTGATTTGATACAGAGCAGCAACAAGCCGCATATACGTATTTCGATCTCTTTAGATCTCCTCAGTACGGTATAGTTACTACTCCATATCAAACCAAAATATTTTCCCGTCGTAGATTATAGTTATTAAAAATAACTATTTACGGACGTAACTACGCCATCTAAGAACAAAAAGAGAAATCATACGATTTCTACCTGGCGACATGATATGGAGTAGTAACTATACCGTACTGAGGAGATATAAAGAGATCGAAATACGTATATGCGGCTTGTTGCTGCTCTGTATCAAATCAAAATATAATACCGTCATTTTGTTTTGAATCCCTCTCTTGCTTTTGTAATTTCCCAATGGTCAGTTCCTCGTAGTGTTATAACACTAGTGAGTCAGTACCTCGTAGTGTTGTTATAAATATCAACATCACATCATCACACACGTCCAGTTCCATTGATGTGGTCAGACAAACAATATCCTCTACTATACCTTGCTAGGTTCGGTTACCACTTGTGGCTATAAACATTTATCCGCCGATGACTCTGAGAGTAGAAAAGAAATGTTCAAAGCAATGAAAGAGCTAGGAATATCAAATCAATTGGTAAATTTAACAAAACTAACTCTTGAAAAAGTTGAATGTAGAGTACGAATTCAGGGGAACTGTCTGAACCTATTAAATCAAATAATGAGCTGCGCCAGGGAGACCCTCTCTCCTGTCTACTATTCAATCTGGTTCTGGAAAAAGTAATACGCATGTCACAAATCATAACCTTTGGTTCAATATGTAATAAATCAGTGCAAATACTAGCCTACGCTGATGATATCAATATTGTTGGGAGAACGTCAAACGTTGTACGAGAGGCGTACGTAGCATTAAAACAACAGATGCAAAAATGAGTTTAATACTAAACACCAACAAAACGAAATATATAACAAAAGCCTGCAACTACAAATCCTACCTCGAGGCCAGAGACCCGGACTCTGACAAAAAATAATGAAAACATGTTAGGATCTTTCGAAAGAAAAGTACTAAGGTGAATCTATGGAGTAGTGAATGACAATGGATTATGGAGAAGAGGATACAATTTTGAACTTTATAAAATATACCAGGAACCTAATATCGTAAAACATATTAAGATATGAAGTCTTAGGTGGATAGGACACTAAATGACCCAGCTAGGAAAACGCTCCTTGATAGACCCATTGGTCAGAGAAGAAGAGGAAGACTCAGAACATGGTTCCTTGATAACATCGACGAAGGTACGAGAAATATGGAAATACGCACTTGGCTGAGAGAGGCGATGGATAGGGACGACTGGAGAAAAATTCTTGAGGAGGTTAGGACCCACGCAGGGTTGCAAAGCCAGAATGATGATAATGATAAATAATACAGAATGTACTATATTTTTTAGAACTCTTTCATAGTAGAAAGAAGAGATAGTCTCCGCATGGCAGGCAGCTGAAACTTCTGCACTTGTTTTTTAAGTGTCCTCTATTTTCGTAGCAGTAGATCAATAAATACTTCATTTTGCAATCCTCGCTGATATTGCCGGATAATGCAATTGGCCTGGAAATTACTTCTCTGTTACAACATACAACGTTTTGTACTCTACTACACGTATATTAGATCTGATGATGTGAATGTTAATGAGAATACTCTGTTAGTGTCATCCCGCGAACTAACAAATAATAACAATGTCACAAATTTATGTTTTATGCTTGTTTGTTCGATTTAGAAAAAAGTAATTAATCCAGTGGCATTAATAATGCAATTGTCCATAAAGTGTAATTAACCAGAATAAAATAAACGAGGGATAATATTAGAATTTTAGAATTATTACGAATTGACGATAATTAAAAATTATTATCCAGTGTGTGCATACACTGCGGTGGTCATCCGAAGCGGCAGCTCGACTGTAGATTTTATCGTAAATATATTACAGAATAATTGTTTTGGTCAACAATATTAACCGATGGTAGACCATATTGAAAAATGGCGTAATATATCTTGTCAATAAACGGTTTGATGAAAAATTTGAATAAATTAATGAAGTAAATAGTTAATAGAAAGTTTTAGACAGAAAGTTATAAAATACAGGTCAACTTACGATATTTGTAAGAACAATACTGGAAAAGTATAGTTTCACGAAACAATGATGAATTGAAGCTTAATACAGAAAGACGGTATAAGATTTCATTTTGATTGCAGGGCATCTGCATGTCGCTTATACGTATTTCAACAGAACGACATATGCATTTGCTCTGAATCGAAACAAAATCTCTCCCGTCATAGAATAATAATTATAAAAATAATTATTAACAGACGTTACGCCATCCAATAACAACACTAGGAATTTTAAGATTTCCTACATGGCGAAACTAAATTCAAATCTTTACCACTGTGCATATTAAAACTTGCAAAGCAGATAGATTGATGAACTAGTCAGCAAGAGAATCTATAATCTGCATTCCGCATGCCGTTCATCACGGTAAAAATTCTTAGTGAACTCAGTTTCTGGTACTCGAAACAAAGTAAAGAACTAAAAAAGAAAGATGGCATAAGATTTAATTTTGATTGCAGGTCATAAGCAGCTTGCAGATGCCCTGCAAGGTGATTGGTAGTAATCCAGAAATGATTTTATGGCGCAGGTCGCAATTTCATGTCAAACATTGCAATAAATAGCATAATTGTTTACAAGAATGAGGTATTTAAACAACAGCCTGATTAGGATGTATACTACCAAATCTAAATCTATTATCAAACTCTCTAAACACTGAAAGAAGCATTAATTTAAGCGTGGAAAATATTTCCCAAGGACATTTTTGAAGGATCAGACAATATTAGTGTTGTCGTAAATGTATTCGTGCTGGTGCAGAACATACGTACTATTAACCCAAAAGCGTATTTGTGTATAAAGAAAATTTATCTAGTATCACAATGTTCTGATTGTTTCTAAATTGTTAATGGAACCGATTAACTGATATGATTAATATCATTTAGAAACGTTTGGATGATTTCTTTTTATACATTTTGCCCCCAAAAATTTTAGAGCTATAAAGAAGAGTTCATCTAATTATCTTAACAGTATACTGTTAAGATCCTTATTTATAAATAGTAGAAGTAATAGGGGGGGAGGCTATTAAATTTCATGAATAATTCCATGAACGTTTCTACGTACACTCACCAAGATATGTGACTGATATCCATGATCACCATGCTATTAACTTGTTATATTTACCTGAAACAAAAATATTATATTAATTTTTATTATGACATAAATAAACCACGTAAATAATACCTTCCCAAAGGTAATATAAACAATTTTAGAGGTAGTTGAAAGTATAATAGGACGAATTTTTTCGAAAATATCCATACTCTGGGTCTAATATCTGAATGATATTTGTATATATATATATATATATATATATATATATATATATAAAGTTTATACTTTTTTTATATTATAATATGTTATTATATTATAATATTCAAAGTCTTAGTGCGCCAATCAATTACTTAGCTAATTAATTAATTAATTAATTAAAATTATTTAAATGATATGACTATGATTCTATCACACTTTTTAATTCTCTTATCTCAGGGTTATATTCGTGCTTCAATATCTATGCTATTACATGTGAAAGGTAAGGTCCAAAGAATACCGGAATAATAAATAACATATAGGATCTAACATTATATATTGAAATAAAATAATGAAATAAAATTCACACTCAAATGTTTTCAATAAACAATATCTCATATAGTGATTCTCAAAATTTTGTTCTACGTACGTGAACCTTCAAAATTAATGGTACAAACAATATTAGTTAAAATCTCAAAATCCCAATTATTATTCTAAATCTCCTAATTAAAATATTTATATCTTTTCCAAAGTAATTGTAAAAATTGTGTTATCAATGAAAGAAAAACTGAAGAAAAACAAAACTATCTCTCTATGATGATGAGTGGTCCAAATCCTTGTTCCTTGTAGCCTATACTATCTATTCTTAGCAGCTCCCTAGGTAATCAGCAATCTTACGACAAATTGTTGCAAGTTTATCGTCCTTAATGATCTCCTTCAAATGCACGAATCGTTCAAATTATGCTAGCCTCTTCTCCTCTCGATAAAACTGAATCTCTCGTTGGCCTGAGTAAAAAATGACTCTTGGAATATCTTCTCTTTACGATAAACTGAATCTCTCGTTGGCCTGAACAGTAACTCTTGGAATATAAGTATAAAAATATGACTTACAATCTTTTACTGGATCAGCTTCTGTCAGATACACTAACTACACGAAAACACACAAACTTTCACTGCTACTGCTCCCTACCTCTGGAAAACTACCCGAGAAAAACGGCCGTTCGCCTTATACCCTTGGAAACCAACTCACTATCTTTTTTTCTTCAAAAACTAAAGTCTCATTCTCAAACCAACCATCCCACCTTTTTCAATCTCATCCAATTAAAACGCGTCATACATCTCCCATTTTTTCATTTCGATATCACAAATAAATTTTTACCTACAATTATAAAATTTCCTAAAACTTATTTACAACTAATCTTTTTCTACCAATTCTTAAGAACTAACAAAAACATATCTTTCTAAAATCTATTCTATTGTCCTAATTACTGCACAAATTCATTTGGAAAACCCGCTTCCATGGTCTAGGATTTCACTTAAGCTTATGCAGGTCACTCAAATATATTTTAACAAAGAAAATAATTTATGCATATCTTACGTTTTGTTCAATACAGGTAATCCAAAATTAAAAGACTTCCATTCTTCGAAATGTTTGTTGTTTATTATCCTACTTATCTGAATTATTTTAATTGTTTTGAACTTTGAAATATTTTAAGCAAACCAATATTTTTCTTGATTTTACATATCATAACAATATATATATATATATATATATATATATATATATATATATATATATATTATAATATGTTTAAAACTAGATATTAAGCTTTTTTATTTATGAGTGTTGATGTTTCGACAAATATTCCATGTTTTTATCAAAACTTTATCTAGAATTCATCGATTAGTTGTGTCATAGTATTTACAAAAAACTAATAAAAATGCAATTGGAAAGTGCATGTGTCAGTAAATCATTGCATAAAGGTCAAGCAAAATACAGAAACCATCTCTATGCAACCACCATTACTTAACTAAGAAATAAAAGGTGTATAAGTTTATGTCCATTGTAATAGACAAGGGATCTGAAAGGGATATCTGGCGAAATTTTTAGTGTTTCTCAGAATTATTCTGCCAGCATATCCGTAAACGTTAATGGAAGTTCACATAAATTCATTCCATTTCAAAATAAAATACTTAAAACATAATTACGAATGAGGAAATACTTGTATCATGCTAATTATAAAAAGCAGGAGGCTATAAAAAGATACAAAGGATTTTCTGTAAAGCTTTGCAACGAGGTCTGATAAAAATAGTAGTTCAAAGCTTTCAGTGAAATAAAACATTTTTCCATTAAAGCAAAATGTTTTATATAATAACACTTGGATTATACAAATTTTTGTGACACGTAATATCAAAATTGTAATATACTTTACTAATTATACGTTTATAAAATTTGCAACAACCGTAAACAAGTTCTATTGTGTAATTATTTATTTTATATAATACTGAATTGTATTTGTTAAGTATCTGCCCGCATTTACTGATTAAGTTTTCTTGAGCTTCCTGAAATTCTTTAAAATTTTACAATTTCTCAGAAGTTCTTAGAAGTTTTTTCTTTTCAGAAGAGTTTTTAAAATAAAAAAAATCCCCGCTTTTCCCTAGTTTCCGGAGATTTATCAAGTTTTGACAACTGATTTATTTAATTCAATCACATTCTATCAAGTTGTCTGAAGTTATTCAAGGATTTTTATCAGTTGTTTATAAGGTTGTCTTAAATTTTCGTAATTTTTCTGCAGTTTTCCTGAGGGTTATAAAGTTTTCGCAAGTTTTTTCGAACATTATATCAAGTTTTGTAAATTTTTTCAAAAATTTCAAAGTGTTTTATAAAGTTGTCCCTGCTCTTCTTAATTTTGTTGCAGTTTTCCCCAGTTTTTTACATAACTGCAATTTTTTTCAAGATTTATCCAATTCGGTAATATTAAATTGAGTTTTCAAAAGTTTTAAAAGAGATTTTCAAGTTTGTTATAATCCTGTCCCGTTTTATCTAACTTTGTCTCAAATTTTTTACAGGTTTTTTAAAGAATTAAAAAAACAAAATTAAAAAATCTTTTAAAAATCGTTTATTTATTTATCAAAATTTGTGTAACTTACTCGAATTTATCGAATTCGATCAATTCGAAATTCGAAAAATGCTTCGCAATGCTGCTAAAAACAGAATTATTTAATCCTGAATATTTAACATCTCACCTGACAAGACGATGTACGATGGACGCCTACGCAGAAATGCACGGCACCTTAAAAACAAGATCGAATTTTAAGAACTTTTTTTAAGAATATTTTAAGCTGGTGCCCCAGCTTTTCGAAATTTTCTCAGGTTTTTCCAAGATGTTTTAGGTTTTCAAAAGTACTAAGTTTTTAAGTTTCCTTTAAAGGTCTTTTGTTTAAGTTTTCAAAAAAGTTTCCTCAACTTTTCTTTAGTTTTTTTGAGATTTATTAAGTTTTAGCAGTTTTTTCAAGATTTGTTAATTCATAGTTTTTTATAAACCTGTATGAGCTTTTCTAAATTTTTTCAACTTTTTCCATCAAGTTACAAACTTTCACAGGTTTTTTCAAGTTTGGGACAATTATGTCATATATTATATTTCCAGATGTTTTTTTATCGAAAATGAAGGCAATGCAGGAGAAAGAATGCCCTGGTTACCTGATCAATCTGGTGGCGGAATATCTGTCCGAGAGAAGAATTATGGTAAAAAAAGGGCACGATCGTGGACGTGACGGCCGGGGTACCTCAGGGATCTGTCTTGAGCCCGACGCCATGGAACCTGGTATATGACGGGGTTATGCAGTGTGAATACGAATAGGGTACAACCCCCATCGCATTCGCGGATGACCTTGCTGTATTGGTACTGGCCCGGGATGAGCCAGATCTCAAATACCGGGTTCGGAATGCAGGCCGCAAAGAAATGGATGACACAGCACGACCTAAAGGAGGCTCATGACACGAGTGGACAGAACAAGTTTGTTGCGAAAGAAAGGAGCTCTATGAGAGAAGAGACCCAAACCTAACTGTGGCCGAGGGAAGACAGGAAAGAGAAATGTTAATTGAAAGATGGCAAGACGAGTGGAACAACACGGAGGATGTGGCACAGTGAACGAACATTCTAATCCCGATTGGGTGGATTGTGGCCACATGCGCTGGATTATTTTCTGGCGCAAGTACTCACAGGACACAGGTGTTTTAGAGCCCACCTCTCTAGGATCGGAAAGGTTGACACAGATGAATGCCTATACTGTGGATACTCTGACACTGTGATACATATGATGTTAGATTGCAGCAGATGGATAGTGGAAAGGAACAGAATGGAGAGACAGATAGATAGGTGTGAATTTTGTTACAGTGACAGAAACGATCGAGAGAATGATTGAAAATAAATCATGTTGGACTAAAATACACAGCTATATCCGAGCTTCCGAGCAGTGATCAAGAAAAATAAAGGAGAAGAAAAACAGCTGAACCAACGGCAAAGATAAGAGTAAAAGATGCTGAAAGTTGAAGCTAGAACAGTGGGTCAAACTGTATGAGTTAGAATGCGTGATTCAGACTGTGGGGAAGAAGGAAATGCCCATCTGGAAATGATGTCGAACTAGTAGCAATGAGGGTCTTCTACGCGCTACCTGGAACGAGACAAGGAGCCTTGTTGCTGATGAATAGAGTGTGGATGTGTATCAATGGAGAATGAATGAAATAAGGTAGTGCTTCGGAAGTGATGCCGGTCTTACAGCGGCCATTTCGCTTCCGGATCGCTGGATGACAGAGGAGGGTCTGTTTTAGCAGGTAGGCGTTCGGCGTAGACTCGGCGACGAGAGGGTATTTTAAAGTACCTCGGGAACTAACGCCAGGAGTACGAAGAACGAATTCTGAACTAAGGCTAGTCAGGCGGCGTCCTGGACTGAGATATCTTTTGAAGATTCCAGACAGCCCTCTATAAAGACAAAAAAAAAAGATGATACTGTTTTTCTCAAAATTTCTTTAGTTTTCCTGAGATGTATTAAATTTTCAAAAGTTTTTTTAAATTTTGCCTAACTTACTGGTTTTATATTGAATTTTTTGAACTTCTTTTTTAAGTAAGAATTATTTTTAATATTACTTTTTTTAAGAATTTTCTTAGGTTTTCCCAAGATGTTTCAAGTTTTGACAAGTACATTATGTTTTTAGAAGTTTTTTAACGAGTTTTTAAGTCTCTTATAAAGTTCTTTCAGCTTTTCTCAAGTTTCTCTAGTTTTGTTGAGATTTATAAAGTTTTCACTTAATTCGCTAATACTATATTGAGTTTCAGAAGGTATTCAAGCAGTTTTTTATAATATCAAGGTTTTTAAGTTTGTACAACTGTTTTCAAGATATCAAGTTCAGTTATACTATATTGAGTTTCCAGAAATTTTGATTTTTATTTTTTTTTTCCCAAATTTTAAAAAAATATTTTCACTGTTTTTAAAGAATTGTCCAATTAACCGATATTATATTACGTTTACAGTTTTTTACGAACCTTTTAAGTTGGCAATAAAGTTATTCTCATCTTCCTAAACTTTTTTCCAGTTACAAAAATTTTTCCACACCATATTAATAAGGTTGTCAACAGTTTTTTCAAAGATTATTCAATTCACTCACATTATATTGAGTTTTGTAAAAAAATTTTTAAGCAATTTAAAAGTTTTTCACGGAGTTGTCTTCGCTATTATCAATTTCTCTCCATTTCTCCCAAGATTAATCTAGTTTTTACAACTTATTGTTAAATTTATCAAAAATACTCCTCATCATCATCATCATCTTGGTGCTACAGGCCTTAGAGGGCCTCGATCTTCTCAAGCTTTCTACGCCATTCTGTTCTGTCCCTTGCTTTAATTTTCCAGTTGCCGACTCCGATCTTCTCCGCATCTTGTGTTACCCCATCCATCCACCTCAGCTTTGGTCTACCCCGTCATCTCATTCCTACAGGTTGCGCTGTTAGAATCTTTTTTATCATGTTCGATTCAGGGGCCCGGGCTACATGTCCTGCCCACTGCAGGCGGTTTCGCTTAATTATAGTGGTAATATCTTTACCACCGAACGTATGCTTGTAGATATTCTGCAGTTCGAAGTTATATCTACGCCTCCATATTCAAATTCACAGATTCATCTGTTTTCGTTAGCGTCCATGCCTCTGATCCGTATGTGAGAACGGGGACTATCAGTGTTCTATACAGCCTTATATGAGTTTTTTGAGACAGACGTTTGTTAGCTAAGTACTTTGATAGACCATAATAACACCTGTTTGCAATTATTATTCGCCTTTTTATTTCCTCAGATGTATTATTATTGGGGTTAACCGATGTCCCTAGATATATGAACTCATTGACTGCTTCGAAGTTTTGGTCATTGATGATTAAATTTGTGTCAACATTTCCAGCTCTTGTGTTTGTGTTAGTCGCCATGAATTTGGTTTTATTTTGATTTATATGTAACCCCATTCGTTCTGCTGCTACTAGGTCGGTTAGGATTACCGCATTTCTCGCCCTAGTTCTTATTATAATGTCCACGTCGTCTGCATATGCTAGAATTTGGACTGATCTATTAAATATTGTTCCCCTGCTATCTAAATTAGCGTCTCGTACAACTTTTTCTAAGGCGACATTAAAAAGCTGACACGCCAGCGCATCTCCCTGCCTTAACCCCCTATGTATTTGAAATGGGGTTGGCGAGTCGTTTTGAATTTTTACTGCTGATAGCATCTTCGCCATTGTCACTTTTATCAAACATATGAGTTTTTTTGGAATTCCTAACTCATTCATAGCGTTGTAAAGACTTGGTCTTAAGACACTGTCATATGCCGCATTAAAATCGAGAAAAATATGATACATATCTATGTTAAACTTTTGCGCTTTTTCGAGGATCTGTCGTAGTGTAAAGATCTGGTTAATGGTTGAACGTCCAGGCCTGAATCCTGCCTGATATTACCCTAGAAACATTTCAGTATAAGGCTTTAATCTCTCGTGCAAAATATTTGATAATATCTTGTATGCTGTATTTAGGAGAGTTATTCCGCGGTAATTATTGCATTCCAGTTGGTTTCCCTTTTTGTGTAATGGGCAAATTAAGCCTAAGCTCCATTCTTCTGGCATTTGCTTCTCAGACCAAATTCTACAAACAATTTCTCGCATCACCTTGGTGAGCTGCTCTCCACCGTGCTTAAATAACTCTGCTGGGATGCCATCGCTACCTGGGGACCTATGGTTCCTTAGTTTTTCTATAGATATTTTTACTTCATCTACCGAGGGGGGTTCCACGAGTTCCTCATTTCGGTATTCCAGCTCTATATTGATAGTAGGTTCCCCTTCCAGCAACTCTCGAAAGTGCTCTACCCATCGTAAAAGGATGTCCTCTTTGTTGGTAAGTAAGTTGCCTTCCTTATCATTACAATAGTTGATTCTTGGTTTGAATTCTTTTCTAATACTATTTATTTGATGGTAGAACTTTCTTGTTTCTCCGTGACTCATATGGCTTTCGAGCCGTTCTAACATGTCATTTTCCGAGTCTCGTTTCTTTTTTCGGTGTATGCGTTTTTCCTCTCTCCTTAAGTTCTTGTATCTATCTCCTATTATCTATCTCCAAAAATACCTCCTATCTCCAAAAATACTCCTATTATATTTTATATTCAAAAGATTTTACAAGTGTTGTCAAAAATTTTTAATACGTTCCTAGCTTTTGTTAATTTTCTTCAGTTTTATAGAGAATTATAACGTTTTTAAAAAATCTTTTAAATTTTTTTTTAATTCAATTTTATTACATTGAGCTGTAAACGATTTTTTAAATATATTTGTTAAGTAAAAAGTAAAGTTTTTAAGTAAAAAATAAAGCTTTCTCAGTATTTCTAAAGTTTTCCTAAGACAGTTAAGTTTTCTCAAAAATTCTAGTTTTTGAGAATTTTTGTTAAGCTTTTATCAGTTTTTGCAAGATTTGTTGAATTCATATTTTTCTATAGAGGTTTTCTAAATTTTTCTCAAGTTTTTTTAACAAGTTTCAAATTGTCACAGGTTTTTCAAGTTTTTGGGATAATTAAGTTTTTTTCAACTTTTATAAAGCTGGCCCAGATTTTTTTAAATTTTCTCAGGTTTTTTCAGATGTTTTAAGTTTTTACAAGTTTTGAATTAATTAACTGAAGTTTTCAAGAATGTTTTTTTATGATATCAAGTTTACTAAACGTTTTTATGAAGCTCTATAATTTTTTTCGTTTGTCTTGTTGTATCAAAATTTCTAAAAATTTCCAAAGTTGTTTAAAGCACTCAATCTTTCTCAAACTTTTTCGTGTATTGTTAACTTTTCTCAAGTTTTTTTTTAAGTTTTTATATATAGTATCAGTTTTTATTAATATGTTCTCTTTTTGGTTTTTTAAGTATTTATCAGATTTTGTTAATTGGTTAAACTTATTTTAAGTTTTCTCAAATTCTCTGAAGTTTTCGTAGCTTTTTATTAAATTCCACGGTTTTTTAACCTTTTTCAAGTAAAAATTAGAAAGTCATATAAGGTTTTTACCCGAAACTTTTTAATAAAGTCCAGTTTTGTGCAACTTTTTTCTAGTATTATTAAGTTCTGGAAAGTTTACCAGAGCGGTTTAAGTTTTCTAAAGGTCTGTCAAGTTTTCTACTCCGTCAATTGTATACCATAGTCAAGTATTTTATTTAGCAAATTATTGTTATGGTAATTATTAGTTGTTTGTTTTCTAGCAAATCTAAAATTTAAAATGTATTTTTTAGTTATCGGAAATAGTAGGACAAACATTTCTCAAACCATCAATAACATTATAATTGATTCCATCAAATGCAGAGTCACTTAAATACTTCATTTTACAGTTCAGTAGAAGCCCCATTCGCGAGCTATATCAGTTCGAACAAGAAATTCCAAATGAACGTCTCAGTAGACTAAGCGGCGCTTCGTGACGTATTACCCGGTTGATTCAATTGTTTTCCACTTCTACTAACATTATTTGTGCATCACAATTGAATGTTCCATCTCCCTTTTTGAATGGAAAGTGCTACTTCAAATGCTTATGCTAAGGCAAATTTGAGTAATCGGTTGTTTCTTTGGTGTATATGAAAACCACGATGTCAAGTGTAAGTTTGCAATTTCGTGACTGTTGTGTCTTGTATCAGATGAATTGTTACATAATTAGTTATATTGATATATGGAGTTGTATTTGAAGAAAAAACAAGAATTTGTAACAAGTAAGAACAAAAATAAAAAAAGAAACATAGGATACATGGAAATAAAGATCATATTATTATATATACAATGCAAAATTAGTGTAAGAAAGCAAAGATTATGTGTATAAGATATTAACTAGTATATATAATTAAACGACTTCAACAAAAAGAGCAAATATGACAGAGAGTAGAGATATTTACTACTTTCTTTCATGCAGAACAACCCCGAACAATACAAAACAAAAACAAAATAGCATAGAAAACAAAGTGAGAACTTTGGAGGAAAATTTTAAATTACTTTAGAAAAATAAGAAAACATTATTACTCAGATATTGCCTGAGGGTCAGCATGAACCCTATTGGGAATCTTACGTTGCCATGCAGGGTATCTGTTTAAAACTTTAACATCATCTTTACCATTTTTTCAACAATAGTGTAACACTTAACAAACTTTGTAACTTTTTAAGGGTTTTTACCCAGATTTTTAGTCTTATATAACTGTTAGTAATATACTGATGATGGACCGTTTAGTCCGAAAACTTTCTGTGATGTAGCCCGAAACGGTCTTTTTAATTATGTACCTTATATAAAGGATTATTAAATAAAACTTTTGTGATTCATGATATACAGCCAACTACAGGAATTTAATTTTCCTTGTGCTGGTTAATTTTATTATTTAGTCACTTTATTCATAAATTTTTAGTCTATTATATTTTTGGAATTAGATTTTGCTATCCTTTCAAACTCAAATCATATCCTCCACATAATCAGAAGAAAATTGACGACATTAACAAACATATATAAAAACCTAATAAGCGACGAAACTAAGCAACTAATAAGACAAATAAACAACTACTAATAAAAACTGAGCGTCACACTTAAGAATACGTAAAACTAAATAATAGAAACAATAGAAAATAACTCAGGCTTAAAATATCAAAATTAAAGACACAAATAATAGGAAAGAGCAGAAGAAATATAAAATAACAAAGATAGTTAAAAATTTCTCAAAAAAAAAGTACAGCTCGCAAAGCCAGGACAATGAATCAACAAAATAAAACGTCAAACGAAAAACATACAACGTGAAATCAGACGTACTATTAAATATAGAGAGAATCAAAATAGAAAGAGACCTTTGAAAGAGCTAAAAACTAATAGAGCTCCACGACATGACGGTATAATTGCCGCGCTTTTGAAAATAAGTAAAACGATAGCAATCCCAATACTAACCGAGCTATTTAATAGATGTCTCTATGACATCAAAATCCCTAAACACTGGAACGAGATTCTAGTAATACTAATACTCAAATAATGGGACAAATGTGACCTACATAATTATAGACCTACATATAAGTTGCCCAGTCCAAACAGTTTATGAGAATTATCAACCATCGATTGCATTACAAAATGGATAATTACCAACCAGTAGAACCAGCTGACTTGAGCAAAGGATATAGTACGTCAGATTATCAGCTGACCCTGAGAAAATTGATATAAAAGACAAATTAATACCAACTACCCGTATTTTTTTGCGTTTGTAGACTAAAAAAAGACATTTGGCACTATCGAGGTGTAAGTCTTAGAACAAGCTATTAATAATTGTAGAATATATTCAATATATAGGCAACTAATACTCAACATATATGAAAACGCCACTCTGATAGTACCACTAGACGAAAATATAAATCCTATCCCCGGAGGAGTTCGACAAGGCGACGTAATATCGCCAAAGCTGTTTAATATAACTCTAGAAGACGTCTTCAAAATTACAAACTGGTCAACATGTGGTATCATCGTTAACTGCAACAAGTTAAACCATCCCATATCCGCCTGAAGATATCGGGATTATAATACATTCGAGTAATTACAAACTTTGGCGGAGGAACTCACAGACAGCACCCAATCCGCCCAGAAATTAATAATAATAAAATAATAAAATAGTGTTGGTAAGTGGTAAGTATTTCTGGACAACAATATGTAGATTTATTTTCTGTATTTTTTAAGAGGAGATCAATTCCTTACGATCAGTAAATTCATAATAGTGTTAAAAATTTTAAGAGTTGGTATTGCCTCAAAATTGCAGAATATGTCACGGTCAAGACGTGTCACCAGAAAAATTTGAGGAAAGAGGATACCCTGATACACAAATTTATGCAACAATCGACGTAGATTCAACACATTCAAGTAGAAGCGTTGCTAGAGAGTTAGATGTTAGTAATGTTACTGTAAAGAAAGCATGGTAAAAGCAGGGTTACAAAAATTTTAAAAATTCAGAAACGCTGCGGCTTTATACAGACGATTACTTTCGAAGAATGCAGTTTTGTGAAAATCTAATAACAAAGGCTAATGATAAACCAAATTTTATTAAAAACATCTTATTCACATGAATCTTCTGTATCGTTAGTAGGGAGACACAATCATTCCATTACGATATATTGAGCGTGGAAAACCCAGCGCAGAAGTGTTGTTTACCGAACTCAACGCCCTCAAAAAGTTAACGTCTGGACTGGCATTTTAGAAGACCACATAATTTGTCCATTTTTTATTGAGAGCAACTTGAATAAGGGAGTATACATGTTCTTTCCACTATTCTCAATCTTCCTTATCTAAATCTGGAGAATGTTTGGTTTCATCAAGACAGCTGTTCAGTTCACAACGCTCGAATAATTAGGGATTACTTAAACAATACTTTCCTGATCAAAGTTATTAATGAAACAGGCGATATTAAGTGGCCTGCACGATCTCCAGATCTTACACTTATGGACTTCTTTTTTTGGGATATTTAAAAAGCATTATCTACAATTATCCTGAGGCTAAAGTCCAAAATTTGGATGATTTAAAAAACCGAATAATAGAAGTCTCCAATTCTGTTACATTACAAACTCTTTCATCTGTCCGCAGAAGTTATTATGACAGATTGGGAGACTGTTCAGGCATACAAGGTCAAATCTTTGAATAATTTCTGTAGGGCATAAACAATTATTTCTTATTTTATTAGGAATTATTTTTTATTTTCAATAAGAATATATTTTTTGTTTTATCTTTTTGAAGAAAGGCGTTTTTATTTTTAACTCAACCACAAAACATTGTTCATATTATTAAAAACCGATACAAATACACAGCCTTTTAAAGGTCAGTGTATTTTTGTCGAGTTTTTGTTAAAAGAAATCAACCGGGCATACGTATAAAAACAAAAATCGATGGACGAAGGTGTACGAGTATATTTCATGCATAGTTACGTATTACTAAATGGTTGTAGTTTTCTCGTTTTCTGTCTAGATGTCGGACTCTTAATTGATGTCTTAATTTTAAAACTGTATGTAGTGTATAATATATAATCCAAAACTTAACGAACTATATCTACCTAGACCAAATTCTGAAACTTGACAAAGAGAACCAAAGTGAGGAAATCACTAAAAGATCAGATCACAAAAGACTGGTATGGCAATCTGGTTAAAGGAAATTACTTATACGAGTATCAGATATAAAGAGAAATGACTGGGTAAGATCTTAAACTAAAGGCAAGAATATTACAACAAAAATTGCCAAATTCAAATGAAGCTTCGCAAGACACACTGTTAGACAAAAAGACCAACGTTTACACGTTACAATACAACATTGGAGACCTTACAAAGGTAGACGACCAAGAAGAATACCGCAGATGAAATAGGTAGATGACATCAAGAAAATAGCTGGAATAAATTGGAAATATGTTGCTCAGGACAGGGATCGATGAAATTAGTTTGAAGAGGCCTATGTCCAAAAATGGACGATGTAAGGCTAAGAAGAAGACTAATCTTTGAAATGAAATAGAGACAAAAATTGAGATATTCAAAAGATGTATTGAAAACTTCTGTATTTTGAAGAAAACCAATTTTTGCTGAGAAAGTTCTTTGAATCATCAATTAACTATTTTGTTAGCTTATAATTTTTCTGGAATACTGCAAATCAATCACGAAAATGTTTCCAGTCAATGTTACGACAAAACGTTTAATCCAACCGGTTCAAACACTACACCATAAATATCGTTACACATTCGTCTTTAATTTTTTCTAACTCTATCGTAAACACTATGTACTCCCTTTAAGTACATAGTGTTTACAAAAGCCTTGACTTTTAATTGCGTCACATGCACGGCCACAAACTTCGTGTTATTGTTTCCGTAGACAAGTCAAATTTAAATTTAATTATAAAGCAAAGTTTGCATCGTAAATTACACCAAAGAGCTCCAAAGTTGCGTTTCAGGCTGCTGCATACGTGTTTAATCATTCGAAACTTTTAAAACAAAGTAAATTGAAATATGAAACTTGAGTGTGATGAACTTGTTTACTAACAAGGTTATGGAATGTAATTGGATCACAAAAGAAACTCCTAAACGAGATGAACATCGCCAATTTATGTTCATTATGTGAATATTTAATCCAATTAATTTGATATTATAAAAAACCAATATTTTGACTGTTTTATCTTTTAAATGACTATTCCTAAACAGAGACTCCTAAACTTTTGCAGTTAGGACTGTTTACTGGTGTAGTAGTCACGGCAACCTAAATATATCTATACAGTCGCGTTGACAAAATGAGTAAAAAGTTGTTCTTAACCACCGGCCTACCACATACTAACAAATCACAGACCTTTTTAAACCCAACTGTGTGTTGTCATTTCATGTTAATCAAAACTCAGAGTGAGTATTGCCCCCTTATCCGGACGAGTAAGTCGGAGGTTCTGAAAATAAAATCCAGCTCTGTCGTTAAATACTACTCTCAGGTCACCAAAGGCTCAATGGCGCATAACCACTGGACGCATTGCACGCAAATGATGACAGACGAAAAGCGACTTTCCGACGCCTATAAAATACCATACCGACTAAGAAACTCGTACAGAACTCATACAGAAAATCAGGCAGGCTGGTATCCCTAACATCTAGCTACAGATTGGTTATATATACTATGTACGAGAACGAGGACACACACAAACTGCGAACCCCTTCCCACATCAGTTGGCCAACTTATGGAATTTGCTGTTTAAGTCAATTCTCCCTCTATCTTTTCTCCTTCGTAGTGTGAGTTGTTTTGCTTCGCAGAATGAGTAACAGCCACGTCTTTTATTTGGTCCAAACCATCGTACTGGAGATCTTCCTCTGGATCTTTTACCCGCTACGTTACCTTCAACTATCATTCGCTCCATGATGAGTCATGTCCATTTATTTCACCAGAAATACACCATGGACTTATCATCTTTATCAGTTTCTTTTTCTTGTACTTTTTTATAGAAGTAAAGAGCTTCTTAACTCTTTCTTTTGTTTTTTTACCTTCATTTTTATCAGAAAATCCCTGCATTTTAAATCATTATTTGTCATTTATGAATCTACGGTTTCTCACTGGTAAGCCAACTAGTTGATGGTTGATTCAAAAAAACTATCAACAGAGGAGCAGCGAACACTTGTCGACGAGGACGATTAGTTGATCTGAGGGACTACAACAAAACTAAAAATAACATGCGACTCTTTCGGAACAGTGGACTCGGGCTATCGGTTGACGTTGAAAATAAAATAACTAGGTATCCTGATTAATCAATAAGTTTCGATTTTCGACTGATCTGCATTTTTGATTTCAAATCTTTAATGATAGTTCGTCAAAGGATTTATTTATTGTAAATATTTAATTAATAATTCTTTTTCTTAGTCAAAATTATTGACCTAGTATAACAATATTAATTTTATTTTCAAAAAATGCACATTTGTATAAGATGCAGCTTTTATGGTTCACTTTCTAAATATTGCAATGATTGAATCTTTTACTGACACATTTCTGTCCGTTTCGACTACTTCTACTACAAGTACTGACATATTGCCACCGCCAACCAAGCGTCAAAAGGTGATGGATACTTCCGTTAATAAAAATATTAGTTTAGAACAAAAGAAACAAATAGATATGGATTTACTAAACCTATTCAAAGACTCGTTTCACCCGTTTTCCATAGTTGAAGAACGAGCTTTTAAAAAGTTTGCAGGGTGGATTCCTGGATATAAACCGCAAACAAGAAAAACTTTGTCAGGTTCATTACTTCAGGAATGTTATTTTAAAACTGAGCAAATTATTACATCACAAGTTGTTAAAAAAGTAGGAAATATCTGTATTACTACTGACCTCTCGACATCTGGAGTAACTGAGAGTTAAATAGCATTAACAGGACATTATTTAACCAAAAATTTAGAATTTAAAACGGTTTTATTAGGCCGCTGCCATTTTTCTGGAAACCATAATTCAGAAAACATTGCTTTTGAAATTAGTGAAATTATTAATCAGTGGGGTCTAAAACGAAAAGTAAATTTTGCAGTAATTGATAATGAATGAAAACATATAAATTGTTTTGCGCATACCTTAAATTTATTGGTAGACACACTTAAATGCTGTCATGTACAAATAGATAAAATAAAAAGTGTTTTTTTCGACATTTCGGCAAAAAACACATTTCAGAACCTTACCTTCAGAAAGGCTTTTAAAGTATCAATTACAACATAATAAAGTTCCCAAACAGCCAATCCGAGAAGTGGTAGGTAGAACTTCACCTATTACACGTTAAAAAGAATGACTGAGTTAGAAGAGGTAATCCGTTCCACATTGGTATGAGTTAAAACAGACTTAGACTTAGATCAAATCTAAATAATGAAGACTGGAATATTTGTTCTTAACTTTCCCAAATTTTACGGCCTTTTAAAGAAATAACAAGTACTTTAAGTGGCCAAAAATACTTGAAGGGTAGTTCAGTGATTGTTATGGTACGCTGCCTGCAAGAATCTTGCAATAAAATTTTAGAAAACGGTAACCTTACATCCATAGTATCTGACGTAGTACAATTACTAATATCGGGTTTAGCAAAAAGATTTAGAGGGATAGAATAGAGTCGCACATTGTCATTATGTACATTTATGGATTCACGATTTAAAGTGCAGTAATTTTCTAAAAAAAAAATGAAGCAAACAAAACAAAAGAAAGAGTTAAGAAGCTGGTTACTTCTATAATTAAAGAACAAGAAGATTGTACTATTAAAAATCAACGAGTACACGAAAAAGAAACCGATAAAGATGACTTAAGTCCATGGTGCATTGCATTGGACATGAAACGTACACCTGTATCAAGAGTTCATTATAATGATGGAAAAACCGTCGCCATGTATATCCTAACTTAACTACTATATTCATAAAATATTATAAATGTAAACACACGTTCAAAATCTGGTTTAATTTTAAATAAAAGAAGAACACGGTTAACAAGAAGTAAAGTAGAAAAACTTATGTTTTTAAATGTCAATTTAGACGATTCCCGATTTAATAATAACGTGTAATGTAAATGTAAGTACGATTTACTATTTGTATTGTTTAGTTTATTTTTCACGTTATAATAAATATATTCTTCATTAGTTTCTTTTACTTCAATAAATATACACATACACGATAATAGCCATTATGTTTGTTTATGTAGGTATTCTCTTACTTGAAACTACTGTTAAACAATCAACTAGTTACTTGTTTACGAAAATCGGTTCAGTTGCGTTAACGATAAAAACGTCAACAACAGATCTCTACTCGTTACCACTCTCCGTACTTTGACAACGCGAGACGCGACGTTGCCAAATAATTTTGTATGAAGCTTTTTTATTGAGGCGTCATAATGCAATTTAGTATTTTCATTGGGAATAAGGCACAATGTGACTTTAGAATAAGCTTATTTTGATGGTTAGATTTTTAATTCGGAAATCGTAATTAAAATACGAAACATTAATAAATTTTATTTATTTAAAACGATTTCCGAAGTGGAAATCAAAATGTTAAATTACACTTATTGTAAAGTAAAATTGTGGCATATTCCCAATAAAAAACAGTAAGCTGCCATTTAAATCCATTTCGCCCAAATTTGATTATGTTAGAAAATTGTTCAAATGCTATAAAGAAAACAGGTCAAATAAAACGAATAAGTTTGATAACGTTGAACTTCCCCTTTTTTTATTATTACCACTAATACATTTTCGGCGATATAAAAGGCGGACATATTATACCTCTCTCTTTTTAAACAGGTGTTTCTCACTTCATCTCACGTAAGGTCCATAACGACCATAAACTTTTACCTATACTGTATAAGCAAGCGCCACAGAGGCAGATGGAAAGAGCTGAGGAAGATCTATGTCCAGCAGTGAGTACAGGTTGATAATGATGGTGACAACGACAAGGAGACATTATCTCCATAAAGTTATTTACCACAACACTAGAATATATACACACAAATAAACTTTAATGATCTGGGCATAAACCAGCGAAAACCTTGGCAACATATTAATCATCGTACAGCCTTCTGCGTCCAAAGTTGGACATAGGTTGGACATCAGAATTATTTAACTACCCAATGAAAAATTCTTTTCATAATAAAGATTTTGAACAGAAAATGTTGCTTCAGTCACACACCATATTTTAGTCTCCTTTCCGTTTCCCTATACTCAATCTAACAAACTATTTACATTCGTTTCTTATTACGCCATAAATTACACAGACAAAATAACAGATAAACTATTATTTGACGGCATCAACGTCACAGGAATTCAATTCGACCTACTTAAATTTTACAGCGCATTCGATCACAAAGAGAAACAACGATTTTCAAAAGTCCAATTGGAAGAACAACGTCTAAATTTACATCCCAAAAGTTTTGTCTTGTAGGAAAAGAATTCGAATAAATTGTGTTGAATATAAAACGTTACTAGAGGAAAGAAAATATTTATTTGGTGCATTTCATTTAAATTGATGACTATTAAGTAGATGAGCAATGACATAAAAACAAACCACATAAAAGGACTAATATATATTTCTACGTAGGACAGGCAGTTGTATAGAGGAATATTGGAAACAATAATAAAACCTCTTACAAATGTATAGGTAATTTTTAAATATGTATATCGTATAAAATAATGCAATTAATATTTTAGTTGGGAATAAGCCAGAATTTAAGTTTAAAGTAAATTTATTTTTGATGTTTAGATTTTAAATTCGGAAATCGTTCTCAAAATACAAACCCGCCCTTCTCCAACCATCCAACCTCTTCTCCAATATATCTTTACTGTTCACTTCTAACACGATATCATCCGCAAAGAGCATTAACCAAGGAGCACCCTCCATTACTGTATCTGTCAATACATCCACAAAATGATTAAACACGTAGGGAATTCGTAAACATCCTTGATGCAAACCAACCGTCACTGGAAAACTTTCTGCCAATCCCAAGTCCCTTTACTTTAGTGTACGCTCCTTCATACAAATCCTTCATGAGCCTTACGTACTTCTCAGAAACACATTTCTGTTTCATACATATCCATAGCTCTTGTCTAGGAACTGTGTCGTACGTTTTCTCAAGATCTATAAATACCAAATGTAGCTCTCTTTTCTTCTCGCCGCGTTTGTCTACCAACTGCAACAAAGCAAACAATACATCCATCGTCCTCCTCCCCGGCATAAAAAAAAGTGTTTTTCCCCTATCGATATCTCTTTTCTTAACCTTCGCTCTACGGTTCTCTCTCAAATTTTCATTGTGCGCGACATTAACTTTATCCCTCTATAGCTCTTACAGTCCTGAATGTCTCCTTACTCTTTTTATAATGATACCATCACTCTCTCTCTCTCTCTCTCTCTCTCCACGAATTGGACATCCTTTCTTCCTCATATATCCTACTCATCATTTGCCCCAAAATATCAATCCCTTCCTCTCCTAGAGCCTTCCTAACCCCCCACAGGTATTCCATCAGGTCCTGTTGCCTTACCATACATAGATATCATACTAGTCTTCAGTCTTCATAAAAGACGTAATAATGACACCCAAATCCCATGCCATTGCAAAGTTAAGAACCCTATTTCCTTCACCATTTCTTATTCCCATCCGCAAACCTCCTCTCTATACTAATATGTCCATTCAAATCACCTCCAATAAAACACTTTTCGTGTACAGGAACCTCGAGCATCTCAGTATCAAGGGCACTTCAAAATTCTTCCTTTTCCTGTTCTTCGGACCCTACATGTGATGTTCACGTTGGTATTGCCTGTATTAAGTTGAACACTCATTCTTCCATAACTCCTTCTGGTTACCCTTACAAGATATTCCATCCACTCGTTGTTCAAAATAATACTTACTCCATTTCTGTCGTGACTACTCGAACTACTATATATTAACCTGCACCCATCTCCAAGATCTCTTGATTTATTACCTTTTCAATGAGTTTCCAGCACACAGAGTACACCAATCCTTTTCCTCTGCATGAAATCAGCGAGCTCTCTTCATTTACCTGTCATGCTTCTAACGTCAAAAGTTGCAACTGTCAGGACTACCTTTTTTAGCTTCTTCCGTCCTCCGAGAGGTAGCCTAAGTACACTTTTTGCAGGGGTCGGGTGAGACCACAACTACGCGTCGTTTAGGGGGAACGCCCTAGCCTCTAAACTGCTTTCTATATTTTCCAATAGAAATTTCTATATCCCCTCTAAAGGGTAGGTGGGAAGAGAGTAATAAAATTGAATAAAACATAAACAATGAATGAAAAAAAGTACTTGGAACAGCTAAGAAAACAATTATTCTAATAATCATATCATCATCATCATCCAGCCCCATTTTTACATTCATTGTTGGATATAGGCCTCCTCCAAACGTCTCCAGTTCTCCCTAGCTACTGCAATCTCTAGCTGCTGCAATCCAGTTTGTTTCTATTCTCCTTAGGTCATCGGTCCATCGGGTGGGTGGTCTGCCTCGACTTCGCTTGTCGGCTCTTGGTCTCCACTCCAATAATCTCTTCGTCCATCTTCCGTCTTCCATTCTAGCAACATGTCCAGCCCACCTCCACTTTTGTTTAATCACATAGCTACACTAAAATTGACAAATACTCATTAGAATCTAGATTATAAAAAAATATTTGCTTAAATTCTAGTTTACTATTTGTGAAATAATATTTGTTTATTTTTTGCAGGAAGGAGTGATAAAATACCATAAAAATGTGTGAAATAATGTTAACGATGCTACGGAACAAAAACAACTGTGAAATATTGTGATTAAGGGACATTAGTAGGAGCAGGGGAATCCATACAAAATGGCTGCGGGTAAGTGTTTTATTGTATAGATATATTTTCTTCCTTAATAATATTGTTGTATGCAACTTGGCTGTAGTAGCTTTTAGCGGTATATTTCATATTGTCATAATTCTATTTACTTACTCGCACAACATAGTATGGAGACTTGGGCCAGACAGCCAGTCGAAACGCCAATGTCAGTAAAGTTTAGATCTACATTACCAGCCGACGTGTATGAATTAGAAACTTGCTTAGTTAGTATTGAAACCTTGCTTAGTAGTATCAACGTCGACGGAGGATCGTTCTTCTTATTTTTATGTGTGTGGATTCGTGGTATATATTTGTCATCCTACCAAATATGGTAGAATGACAAAGGAAACATAGACGTATCTTCGCCTATTGGTCCAACTGTAACGCGTGAGGTATCACGTGATAGAATATAACGAATACAGAAACAAAAGTCATGATGGCGTGCAAAAATAACCTTAGATCTATAGTGTATTAACGCCTTAACGGACAGTTCTGCGCAATTATAATTTTTTCTTTTGTGGAAAATCTTGCTTCCTAATTTGATTTGAAAAAACACTAGAATTGACAGGATTTGGTTATGAATATTTTAAACTCGTATATACATTTTGAGAAAATGGGAGGAAAACGAAAATACCAACGTTAATAAGTCAATTCAACTCATCCTCATTCCATGACCCGTTGTCAGGGCGTGGTGACACTCTTAATTATTAGCTTGCTGTTTCCATGGGCTGCGATCCTGTGCCATATGGACGGCTTCATGTGAGGATTTTTCTATCAGAAACTTCAGAAAGTCAATAACTAATCAATGATATAATATTTATGGTTTAAAATCATACACATATAAAATTGGAATTTCATATCACATAACATATATTGATAGTCAATTAACCCTCCGGTGCACGGGTTGGGTCTGTCGGGCCCATCGAGTTTTTCTAATATCTCTATTCGGTCAGCGAGTTTAAGTCCTGGCGGTCTAGGTACCTTTCGACGGCATGTCCAGCTATAATCCCTCAGTTACTAATGCGCATTGAAGCAATAGTGTCGATGTTATATCTGTTTTCGTTCTCTCAGACTCAACCCCTTCCTTAATGTAAGTATTTTTTTATGAAAGTATAAAACAAAATTTGCAGTGTATTATTTTTAGAGCTTATCAAAACAGTGTATTCTTACGAGGGAGAGGTAAAACGTTCGCAATGTCTCTACGAGGAAATTGCAACCGACGAGGAAGAAAATTATGAAGATTCAGATTACGATAAGTCTATTGTTGGAAAATTAGAAAATGAAGATGGTAATCATAACTCAGAGTCTGAATTAGATTTATCAGACACCGAACTAAACTTACAAGAATGTATTCCACAAGGTGGGTCAAACCAACACCTTTATTACAATACCGAAGATGGAATGAAATGGAATAAGAGATGCGGATCACGAAATGTCAGAACTAGACGAGAAAATAACATCACAAAACTTCCTGGAGCTATTCGTGAAGCGAAAAGTTGCACAACTGAAAAGGAATGCTGGAAACTGTTTTTTAATGACAAAATTATAAAACATATTGTTGAATGTACTAATGTATCTATCGAGCGTGTGTACGTGAAATATAAAGACAGTTCCGATGCGAGGCTAACAAATATATATTTCAACTAAAAGCTCTGATTGGCCTGCTTTACTTATTTGGAGTTTATCGTGGAGGTAGAACTTCAATTTTTGAGTTTTGGGAAAAAATGGTACGATCGTTGATATATTTCCGGCAACGATGGCTCTCCACAGATTTAGATTTGTAAGTAGACAAACTTGCAGCAGTTAGATTGGTATTCGAGGATGTAAGATAACTTTATAGAAATCGAAATATAAAAATGTTCAAATAAAATGTGGCTAAATTATTCCCTTAAATAGTTTCACAATGATAGAAAGTGGTAATTGCTAAAATATTAAATAAAAGGACAAGAAGCAGACAGACGAAACTACCAAAAATAAAATAATAGAAAAGGGAGAACAATAACACTGTATAATACCCACTGATCCAAAATTACTTTATTAACCAATGATAAAAATTCAGATTAAAACAAAACATACATAATTGTTTGCTCAGAAAAATTTGAAAAAATGATTGTGGATCGATCGTTATTATTACATTTATTATAGTATTTGTTGTTATATTTAGACAGGCTCACTTTCAGTAATTTATTTTTTTCCAATTTGTTTTACCACGTCATTCAACTTTGTGGTAATTGCCCATATATAAAAATTTATTAATAATAATAAAAATCGTTGCATCTAATAACAATGTGGGTCTAAGAATTTATTTAAAAGCACTCACGTATTGTGTATAATACCAAAAAGGGTAATATCACTGCAAAATTTATCCCACTAGAATGATATACGATTGATAGCTTTTCATGCAAATATGAATGGACATGAAATATACAAATTTGTGGTTTTATCAAAAACGTGGTATTATCTCATTGAAAGGATATTCTATAAAACATATACTACTTCTAACACAAAAACTGAAATTTTGTCTGTTAATTTCTTGATTTTGATAGATTCCAATAAAGATAGCTTAAGTCCTTTATTTTACAAGTAAATAATTTAAAATGTGTCATTAAAATAATGACTATACGGTCTAGAAGGTGTAGTGCGTACGTAGTATCTGTTTTTCTATTATTGAAGGTCCTTTTATGTTCTCCTATACATTTGATCAAAGTTCTACCAATTTGACCGATGTAAGTTTTTGGACAGTGGCCACATTTAACTTTGTATGCACTTGTGTAATTGCTTTATTTTGGGCTTGTGTTGTTCTTAATATATTTGCCTAAGTTGTTGTCTGTTTTAAAATCTGGTGTTAGTCCATTTGTTTCTATGTGTTTGGCTATTTTTGTTGATTTCTTGCCTATATATATATATATATATATATATATATATATATATATATATATATATATATACAGTGTAGGAAAAATTTTATGGTCGGTATGGACCTTACGTGAGATGGAGTGAGAAACAGCTGTTTAAAAAGAGAGAGGTATATTAGGTACGCCCTTTATATCGCCGAATGGAAATATTAAAAAAGGGGAAATTCAACGTTGCCAAACTTATTGGTTTTATTTGACCTGTTGTCTTTTTTTGCATTTGAACAATGTTCTATCAAGAAGATAAAATGCTCAAGATAATCAAATTTGGGCGAAATTGATTTAAATGGCAGGTTACTGTTTTTTTTATTGGGAATATGCCACAAGTTTTCTTTACAATAATTGTAATATAACATTTTGATTTCCATTTCGGAAATCGTTTTATATAAATAAAATTTATTAATGTTTCGTATTTTAAGTACGATTTCCGAACTAAAAATCTAAACATCAAAATAATTTCCCAATATGAAATAATAAACAATTAAACATGCATACAATAACGCCAAATTAAAAAATATTCATACACTAATTTATTTGGCAACGTCTAGTCTAGATAGTCGTCTGGTCACGTCTGGTGAAAAGATCGAGTAACGAGAAGTAGAGGTGGGTCGTGCTAGTTTATCGTTAAGAGCGTAGGAGCAAAATTTCGGACCAGTTTTTTAAATGCATTCATTTTTTTCGAATCCTGAGAAAACTAATAAATATTTTTGAAAAAATTAAACGCAGAATGAAACAATACATTATTACCGAGAGCTGAAAGTCCCTGAAAACTTCTATAATGTTTATTTTAATAAGTTATAGGGATGAAAAAAAAAAACAAAATTTAGTGTGATTTTTAATTTCAAATATCTCATTAAAAAAACATTTTGTTTATTCTAAGGGACCTTCGGCCCTCGGTAATAATGTAATCTTTCATTCTGCATTTAAATTTTTCAAAAATATTTGTTAGTTTTCTCAGGATTCCAAAAAAATTTAAATTTTTTTGAATGCTAAAAAGCATTTAAAAATTTTAATTTTCATAAACAAGTAACTATGATTGTTTAAAAGTAGTTTCAAGTAAGATAGTACCTACATAAACAAACATAACGGCTATTATCGTTTATGTGTATATCTTTTGAAGTGAAAGAAACTACCTAATGATATATTTATTATAACTTGAAAAATAAACTAAACAATCATCATCATCATAACGGGGGTCCTACGGCGATTGCCGCTTCCCGCATTTCAGCCTCCATCTTTTCCTATCTCCCCAATCTCCCTCTTCTAAGCCTCTAGATTGCATTGTTTTTGTAATTTCTCTTCTCCAGGAATTTGGTGGTCTTCCCCTTTTCCTTCTTTCTGGCGGAACATACATTAAGGCTTTCTTTGGCCACCGCTCCTCCTCCATTCTCATCACGTGACCATACCATTGTAATTGCCTTCCTTGTATTCTATCTGAAAGAGTATCTCTAATTCCTGTACGGTTTCGTATTTCCTCATTCCTGATTCTTTCCATTCTCGATACTCGACATGACCTTCTAAGATAATCCATTTCCACAACGTCTACTTTATCTCGTTCATTCTTTGTCATCGTCCAACATTCGGCACCATATGTGGTAATTGGTTCTACAATTGCTCTGTATACGCGAAGTTTGGTATGCATCTTTATTTTATTAGACCACAGTAATGAATTCAGTATTCGGATGCATTTTTTCCCTTGGGTTATTCGGTTTTGTACATCTATCTTAACTCTGCCATCTGCTGATATGATGCTTCTGCTAAATCTTTTTGCTAAACCCGATATTAGTAATTGTACTATGTCATATACTATGGATGTAAGTATGCCGTTTGCTAAAATTTTATTGCAAGATTCTTGCAGGCAGCGTACCATAACAATCACTGAACTAGCATTCAAGTATTTTTGGTCACTCATTGTACTTGTTATTTCTTTAAACGGCCGTAAAATTTGGGAAAGTTGAGAACAAATAATCCAGTGTTCTTTAGATTAGGTTTAAGTCTAAGTCTGTATTATTTAATACCAATGTGGAACGGGTTGCCTCTTCTAACTCGGTCATTCTTTTTAACATGTAATAGGTGAAGTTCTTCCTAGTTTCCACGTCTTGGATTGGCCGTTTGGGAACTGTGTTCTGTTGTAATTAATACTTTAAAAGCCTTTCTGAAGATAAGGTACTGTTTTGAAATGTGTTTTTTTGCAGAATTGTCGAAAAAAGGACTTTTTATTTTATCTATTTGTACACGACAGCATTTAAGTGCGTCCCCCACCAATAAATTTAATCATCATCATAAATCACAATCATCATAAAACAAAACATATTTAATAGCTTTGACCATATTTTAGGAATTATCAGTTACTGCAAAATTTACTTTTCGTTTTAGACCCGACTGATTAATGATTTCAGTAATCGCTGTTTTCTGGATTATGGTTTCCAGAAAAATGGCAGCAGCCTAATAAAAAAGTTTTGAATACTAAATTTTCGGTTAAATATTGTCGTGTTAATGCGAAGTAACTCTCAGTTACTCCAGATGTCCAGAGGTCAGTAGTAATACAGATATTTTCTACTTCTTTAACAACTTGCGATCTAATAATTTGCTCACTTTTGACATAACATTCCTGAAGTAATGAACCTGACAAAGTTTTTCTTGTTGGCGGTTTATATCCAGGAATCCACCCTGCAAACTTTTTAAAAGCTGGTTCTTTAACTATGGAAAACGGATGAAACGAAAAGTTTAGTAAATCTTGAAAATCAATCAGTCCAAGAAAAAGAAACTGATAAAGATGACTTAAGTCCATGGTGTATTTTTGATGAATTAATTGGACATGACTCATCTAAACATACACCTGTATCGAGAGGTATAAAAGAAGTTGACATGTAATTGTCTGATGATATATTACCCACAAACAATTTCGAACGGAGATTGTCCATTACCGTGGTGAAAAAACCATCGCCATGTATATCGTAACTTAACCACTATATTCATAAAATGTTGTAGTATTGTAACAAAATCTTTTCCTTGTGAACACATGTTTAACATCTGGTATAATTTTAAATAAAAGAAGAACGCGATTAACAAGAAAAGTGGAAAAACTTATGTTTTTAAATGTCAATTTAGACGATTCGCGATTTAATAATGTGTAATGTAAATGTAACTATTTAAGCACCATTTGTATTATTGAATTTATTTTTCAAGTTACAATAAATATATCCTTCGTTAGGTTCTTTTATTTCAATACTTATACACATAAACGATAATAGCTAATATGTTTGTGTACTCGCTAATTTGAATACTGGTAAACAATCAACTAGTTACAGTTTACGAAAAACGGTTCCGATAAAAATTAAAAAAACGAGAAGACCCACCTCTAGTTTTTTAGGTATATTAGGATCGGAACCAGAGAATATCTGATCGGAACTAATCGTCTCACCAATGGGCAATGGCCAATGAGTGTTAAAATGATTTTAGGAGGGGAGACGAAGGGGAAATATGATTGTTATCTTTGTCTAATTCGTTGAAAATATGATTTTATATCTGCGTTAGATATCCTGTTAAATTTTACCATACCGACCTTAAAATTTTACCTACACTGTATATATATATATATATATATATATATATATATATATATATATATATATATATATAATCAAGCAGAATGTACTGGAAAAGTATGATAAGAAGTAAGGACTAGGAAAAAATTAAAATAGACTGAATTTTAACAAAAGCATAAAGGGAAAAGAGCTGGGGATATATATATATATATATATATATATATATATATATATATATATATATATATATATATATATATATATTGTTATGATATGTAAAATCGAGAAAAATATTGGTTTGTTTAAAATATTTCAAAGTTCAAAAACATTAAAATAATTCAGATAAGTAGGATAATAACCAACAAACATTTCGAAGAAGGAAAGTCTTTAAATTTTTGGATTACCTGTATTAAACAAAATGTAAGCTATGCATAAATTATTTTCTTTGTTATAATATACTTGAGTGACCCGCATAATTTTAAGTGAAATCCAAAGACAATTGAACCGGGTTTTCCAAATACATTAATGCAGTGATTAAGGACAATAGAATAGATTTTAGAAAGATAGGTTTTTGTTAGTTTTTAAGAATCGTAGAAAAATATTATTTGTAAATAAGTTTTAGGAAATTTTATAATTATAGGTAAAAATTTGTTTGTTATCGAAATGAAAAAATGGGGATGGATGACGCGTTTTGATTGGATGAAATTGAAAAAGGTGGGATGATTGGTTGGAGAATGAGACTTTAGTTAGTTTTTGAAACAAAAAAGATAGGCAGTTGGTTTTCCAAGTCTGTAAGACGAACAGTGATTGTTCTCTGGCGGTTCCCGAGAGGTGGCAAGCAGTAGTGTTGAATGTTAGTGAGTTTTTGTGGAGTTAGTGTATCTGACAGAAGCTAAAGCAGCAAAATATTGTAAGTCATATTTTTCTACTTATATTCCAAGAGTCACTGTTCAGGCCAACGAGAGATTCAGTTTATCGTAAAGAGAAGATATTCCAAGAGTCATTTTTCACTCGGGCCAACGAGAGATTCAGTTTATCAAGAGGAGAAAGGCTATCATAATTTGAATGATTTGTGCTTTTGAAGGAGATCATTAAGGACGATATACTTGCAACAATTTGTTGTAAGATTGCTGATTACCTAGGGAGCGGCTGAGAGTAGATAATATAGTCTACAAGGAACAAGGATTTGGACCACTCATCATCAGAGAGAGATATTTTTGTTTTCTGCAGTTTTTCTTTTATTGATAACACAATTTTTACACTTAATTTAGAAAGGATATAAATATTTTGATTAGGAGAGTTAGAATAATTTGGGATTTTGAGATTTCAATTAATATTGTTTGTACCATTAATTTTGAAGGTTCACGTACGTAGAACAAAATTTTGAGAATCATTATATGAGATTTTGTTTATTGAAACATTTGAGTGTGAATTTTATTTCATTATTTTAGTTCAATATATAACGTTAGATCCTATATGTTTTTTTTTTTATTATTCCGGTATTCTTTGGACCTTACCTTTCACATGTAATAGCATAGATATTGAAGCACGAATTTAACCCTGAGATAAGAGAATTAAAAAGTGTGATAGAGTCATAATCATATCATTTAAATAATTTTAATTAATTAATTAATTAATTAGCTAATTAATTGCTTGGCGCACCAAGACTTTAAATATCACAATAATATATATATATATATATATATATATATATATATATATATATATATATATATATACTCCATTCCACGAATATACGTTTTAAATTCGCTTTAAGGTGTCGACTTAAATGGTCCAATGTGCTGAATTGTACAATGGTAAATTCTCCCCATTTTTAAAATACTGTTATGACAGATATACACCTTAGATTAAAATATGAAGTTATGATGATATATAGAATTGATAGTTTATAGAATAGTTGTAATTCAGATTTTGAAGTATACTCGTATAATTACTCTCATTGACTTTAGTATTCTAAACAAGTTGGTTGTTGAATTAAGTGATTTAAACGAAGTGTAACAATACTTAAGTGATTAAATAATTTAATTTATTTAGTCGAATATTCAATTATTATTAAAAAAACAAAAAAACTTACTCTTACTTTTATTCTCCTAATCACCATTACAAACAAATACACTACACGTCTTAACGGACACGTCTCTTCACCGGACACCTCTATATGAACTGTTTTTAAAACTAAAATCAGTCGGCGATTTATGAAACTGTATGTAAATTTTCGTTACTTTTTAATATCTGTAATGACTCGGTACTTTAACTATCAATAGCCGCCATGTTATACCTGTTACTTTCGGAACTTTTAAGAGTATATCCACTCAAAGCAAACAAAAAACTAACAAAGTGGAACACTAGATTCTTTTCCTGGTTTCTGAACCATCGTTCTGCCAATTTCTTTTTATTTATATTAAAAATATTATATTTCTTTTTATTACCGTTGCCTAATAAAGTAATAAAGATACCCGGCGCGCCTCTTTGGTGTTTACATTTCACCGAAATCCAACCTAAATGGCCGATGAACACATTTTAACTTCATAGAGGTCATTGTATTTATTCGTAGGAGCGTTTACGTAAATTTTTTTGGTATTTTCGGATTAATTTTCACAATAAATTTTGCGTCTATCTGAACATCTACTAACTGAAATAATTTTAGTTTATATGTAATAGTAACAGATGATCCTTTTTTTATGGATTAATATTTAGACCAATTTACTTTCATACTTCTACTTGTACAGTAAAATATTCGTTGTAGCAATAATTCCAAACAGTCGTATATTCGTGGAATAACCTATATATATATATATATATATATATATATATATATATATATATATATATATATATGTAAATACTTTTTTCTTTTTGGGTGTGGTAGTCAATAAAAAATAGAGCTTTGCTAAGGCGTACTATTTATTCCGAAATCCGAGCTTTCGGTGGTTGTTGACATAATGAACTTTTTTAATTTTCCCTCTCAATTTAAAGTTGGTAACATGGTTGGTAGTACTTAAAATCACAAACGGCATTTTGTTAGACATCAGTTTGAAAGTTTGTTTTTTGTAGTTACATCGAACTATTTAAACAACAATAGTTCCTCCTACTACCTCTTTCTGTTCGTGAGATGTGACTGAATTCAAACCTGCGAAGACGACTGTTTTTTGTCAAACATGTCGTCTTATTTTTTACTTTTTAAACTTTGTAACATGTTCTTTAATTTTTAAGTTATTTTAAAGTTTTTAAGTTTTAATGCCTTCAGTAATTCAGATCATATTATGTTATTTAACGTTGTGTTTTATATGCTATGAATCTTACTTTCTGGTTAGTTTTTATAACTTTTATATTACATCAGCCTAATTTTATAACACAGTAATTTTCATTGTAGACCTTGATAAAGGTGGCAAACAACCACCGAAAGCTCGGATTTCAGAATAAATAGTACGCCTTAGCAAAGCTCTATTTTTTTTTGACTACCACACCCAAAAAGAAAAAAGTATTTACATATTTTTTTCCAAACTAGTCAAAAAATTTTGGACTACCTTGTATATATATATATATATATATATATATATATATATATATATATATATATATATATATATATATATATATATATATATGAACGTAAAATGTTAAAAATAATTTATGGCGGCAATAGGGCCATTTTCTTTTGGGAAAGAAGCACAATTAATAATTTATAAAACATATAGAGAACTCAACACAAGATTCATAAGAGCGCCAAGGTTAAGATGAATTATCAACATTTGAAGATTCAAAGCTGATCAGATGATAAGAATAGTTTTAGATAAGAGGCTGTTAAGTCATATAGAAAGGAGAACGTAGATGGTAAGACCAACTAAAATATAATCTAAAAAATCCTTCTTCTTCTTCTAATGAGGCTACAACCGTTTGTGAGTCTTGACCTGCTTAATAATGTTCTTCCATTCTGCCCTGTCGGATACTTTCCTTTGCCACTGCCTGATGTTCATGGTTTTAAGATCCCTCTCTATGTCGTCTATCCATTTTTTAGGGGGCCTCCCTCTTGTTTTGTTTCCTTGGGGCTTCCATCTCTGGACTACTTTTACAGTTCGACTATCTGGCATTCTTTCTAGGTGACTAGGAAGATAGGGAAAAGTGGAGGCATATTTGTAGGTATGGTTGTCTACCTTCAGATTTTCATGATGATTCGATTTTGTGCACTCCATATATTTTGTTTTACTTTAATTTATATATATATATATATATATATATATATATATATATATATATATATATATATATATAGACCAAACGTAGCAGCTTCTCATTTCCGTTCTATAACTTTTTCGCTTAATACCCTTTTGTTGCGGCTTATGCTGGCAACATAATCCGCATATGCGCATATTTGCATTTATCTTTTATTAATACAGCCATTTATATCCAGTTTTCTAACAACAGCTTTTAAAGTTAGATTGAGAAGTGTTGATAAGGCAACACCTTGTCTAACTTCATTTTCAATATCAAAGGCCTGTATCAAATCTCCATCTATTCTCACCATAGCTTTGGAACCCTCCAGAGTCATTCATATAAGTTTAACCAACTTATTGGGTATCCCTAACATAGATAGTTGCATTAACATCTTTTGTCGATCTACTCCATCCAACGAATGTTTGAAATCGATATACAAGTTGTAAATAGGTATGTTATATTCAACACATTTTTCATGTATACCTGTTAACATATGTATTTGGTCTATAGTTGACCTCTTTGGCCTGAAGCCACATTTGTATTCACCAATCATCTTTTCCGAAAACGATTCCAGGCGGCTGTATATAATTCCTGGTAATATCTTGTAGATGACTTTTAAAACTGTTATGCCCTTATAATTTTTTCAGAGTCGTTTGTTTCCCCCTCTGTACATAGGAAGTATGATTCCTACTTTCCAATCTTCTGCGATGACTTCTAGTGTCCATATGCGGTCGATTAGTTTATGGATACGCCTCCATAGCGCATGTCCACCATTCCTTATCAGTTCTGCAGTTATTCCATCTGTTCCAGGTACTTTGTTATTTTTTTAGATGTTTTATGACGTTTATCGTTCATTCCAATGTTGATTGCTCAACTAGTTGTTCTGCTGTATGGTAAATTATTTCTTCATCTTTGTTTTGTTCTTTTTCTTGGTTAAACAGCTCTTGAAAATGCTTCTTCCACCTTTTCATTATTTCCTCTTTCTCGCTGATAATTGCCACATTTTTGTCCTTGCAAACTGTCGATCTTGTCATGTATCCTTGGGTGTATTGCTTCGTTTCCTTGTAAAATTTTCTAGTCTCTCTTCTGTTATTATAAATCTCTATCTAAAGAATCCTATAGTAAAAAAATTGGACAATGAGGCCTATTGACATAACTATGTATATTATTGAAATAAAACGACATTATAACTATGTATAATGTTGAAATAACTCTTAAGTAAGCATTTAAACTGTTATCAACGAAAATAATGATTGCTCTGAAGAAATCAGAACCAGAATAGAGAAAGCTAGAGCCACATTTACTAAATTGAAAAAGGTGTTCTGCGGAAGAGATCTAAGTCTAAAACTTAAAATTCGCCTTTTGAGATGTTACGTTATGTCAGTTCTCCTCTACGGGATGGAAACATGGACATTGAAAAAGATCGATACCAAGAAGATAGAAGCATTTGAGTTGTGGATGTATCGTAGAATATTAAGAATACCCTGGACAGAGAAAGTAACAAATGTGGAGGTTTTGCGAAGAGTGCGGAAAGAAAAAGAGCTGATACTGTTAAAAAGCGCAAACTACAATATTTGGGACATGTTATGAGGGGAGATAAATACCAGTTGCTGCAATTGATTATACAGGGAAAGATAATGGGAAGGAGATCTATAGGAAGAAGAAGGCATTCATGGTTGAAAAACTTGAGAGAATGGTACAATTGCACCAATTACCAACTGTTTAGATCTGCAGCATCAAAAATACGCATAGCTTTGATGATAGCCAAACTTCGGAACGAAGATGGCACTTGAAGAAGAAGAAGAAGCATTTAAATCTAAAAATAATGTTTAAAAGATACATTAGTACAAACATATTTGCAAACAACTACTTTGTGAGACTATGCTGAGCTAGAGCAACTATGTTGAGAAATATCGAATTCCTGAATATTGTTCTATTTTTACAGCCGAGGCTGCTGCTATACAGAAAGCACTATCTTGGTGTGTCACTAATTATTGTGAGAACATCGTAATAGTATCAGATTCTCAGGCAGTATTACAAGCTATTCGTAGCCATCCATTAGACAGTTTTCAAAACTCCATTATACTTGATATCAAAAAATTATTATATGATCTAAAATTCACAAACAAATCAGTTACTTTTCTCTGGGTTAAAGGACACAATGGAGTAATTGGAAACGAATTGGTGGACAGTATGGGAAAAAATACATCTGAGATATCCGAAATTACAAATTTTTACTTTTATCCGAAATTACAAATTTTTACTACTTTAAAGATCTTTTTTTCTATTATCAGGAGTATTGGCAGGGAAAGATGGATGTCAAAATATAAAGAGGTTCAGACGACTTCAAGAAACCATTACTTTTCTATTCACCCATGCTTACCAAAAAATATTCCCCATTTCAATCTTAACTTTAATAAAGTACATTCTTCGTTAATAACGCGGCTAAAACTGAACCATGGCCTCTTTCCAGAGCATCTGCATAGGATTGGAATCTATGAAACTCCTTTCTGTCCTTGTAATAATAAATCTATCGGAGATTTGAATCACTTATTTTTCGATTGCTCTAATCATAGGGAACAGACTCGAAGACTATATTTAGGTTTAATTGATCTCAATATTAGCCTTCCATCAGCAATCTGTTATCTTATTCTGACAAATCTATATATAATATTCTAATCAAGTTTATAAACGATTCTAAAATAAAAATTTAAACATCCTTATAATAATTTTCTGTGGCAAAAAGATTCTTTGTCTAATGCCATCTCTCTCTCTCTCTCACACACACACACACACATACTTTGTGAGACCAAATTTTCACGATTGGCCACAGTAGATTTCTCCTCCGTTCGTAAAAATTTCTGATGCTGTGTTACCTAAATGTTTATAGTTTTCCTTTAAATTTTATACTCTAATACCAACCTTAGTTTTGTTGATACGGTATATAATATTATGATACTAGCCTTGTATAAAGGATTCAGAAAGCGAATAATAAATATACGAGAAACACGAGAAAAAATACGAGAAAAACTGAGTTAATCCAAAGCTACAAATAAATGATCTAACACTTAAGACTATACTCTTATGAAATCGGCCTCCATTAGTCCATTAAACGATAATGAAGGCAGTAAATTAATATAAAAAATTACTAATGTTAGACATTCAGCTTCATATATAAAATTGGCAAAAACTGCCTCATAATTCATGTGTTTGTAACACTAGATAGATATGGTAGCTATTAAATTGAAAAATGGTATCCAAAGATGTAATAAAGCAGGTGCTGAACTTCTCATACACGTCTAACAGTAATTTCCGGATTAGCTGCTAATCGACGAAACGGAATAAGAAGAAGCAGAAACCAGAAACTCGTGCATTTATCACAGGGCATAGTCGCAACAAAAGAACGTTATATAAATGGCTGTTCGTCGGTGAAAATCACTTCTGAAGATTTATAAGACAAAATATTTACAAGCTGATTTATAGGACATGAATCAATTTAATCAATGAGACGAAAGAATAGGAAATAAGAACAATGATTTAGTTCGTAAATTGTATACTGATGTGATGCTCAACTAATCTGGATTCGAATTTGCTCAAAAATCCTGAGCCTTACTAATAACTTTAGGCAAAATTTGATCTTATTCTGTAACATAATTTCCTGTGTGAAAATAATGTTCCACTAAAAAAAGGAACCAGCCTTCCCGAGCAGATAAATCTTATTGGTGTGGAATACTGTTTGATACGAAAATGTTTAACTGAATTGTTATTTTAGATTGTAGAATAAACAAAAACTATCTTTTCTCTTCAATTGTAGTTTTTCTGTAAATTGTTCAGCAAAAATCGGCAAACATTGCTGTTGTACAGTTCCTATTGTAGGGTCTTTCGACGTGCAATACATTCTAGTAAAACTTTTCACCATACAATGAATTTGAAGTGACATATTTGTAGTTGTCAGCTTTTGTATTGGAAACCAAGGAAACTATGACACACTTCTATTAGAGCCGCCCAAGATTTTATACTCGTAAACAACAGATTTTTAAAGTTATCATGGAGCAGATCTTAACTCAAATCACAATATGTTAGTTGCTGTCGTGACAATAAAATTTATATAAAAATGCTAAAATACGAATAAATAAAAAACGTAATGGATTCGACCGTTACTTAATGGAAGTTCATTTATTCAAGCAATAAAACATTGAAAACTTTTGTTTTTAACACTTTCACCACAAAATTTATTATAATTTATTATCACTTCTTCTTCTTTTTGTGCCACTCCTATCGGAGATTGGAAATCATCAAGGCTATTCTGACCTTGTTTACGGTTGACCTAAAGAGTTCATTAGTGGTGCAGCCAAACCACTCTCTCAAATTCCGCAACCATGACATTCTTCTACGGCCTGGATTCCGTTTTCCTTCTATTTTTCCCTACATTATATTTTGAAGTAATGCGTATTTATGTTCTCTCATCAGGTGACCAAAATATTCGAGTTTTCTTCGCTTTAGCGTTAACAAAATCTCTGGGTCTTTTCCTATTCTTCGTATTACTTCACAGTTTGTTATTCTTTCAACCCAACTAATCTTCAGCATTCGACGGTAGCACCACATCTCGAAACTTTCAATATTTTTCATGTTGTTCTGTCTGAGAGTCCAGGCCTCTACACCGTATAATAGCGTGTTAAATACATAGCCTCTCAGCATTCTTAATCGTAGAGGGATGCTTATATTTCTGTTGCAGAAGAATTTTCTCATCTTTATGAAGGTGGCCCTGGCAATTTCGATACGTCTTTTTATTTCACTGTTTTGGTCTCCAGTTTCGTTTATTAAAGTTCCCAAGTATTTGTAGTTTGATACTTTTTCAACTTGAGTGCCGTTTATACTAATATACTCTGGTTGTGTCATGTTTTTACTGAAGACCATATACTTGGTTTTTTTAATATTGATATTTATACCATAATTGTTGCAAGCAATATTTATGTCTGTAAGTAATCTTTGTAATTCTTCTACTGTTCTTGCAACTAGTACAGTGTCGTCCGCGTATCGAATATTATTTACAATCTCTCCATTAATTACGATTCCTCCGTTTGCTTGTAAAAGGGCTTCCTGACAGATGCTTTCACTATATACATTAAATAACAGAGGTGACAAAATGCAACCCTGTCGTACTCCTCTACGTATTTCTATTGCTTGTGATGTTTCAGTTTCTATTTTGATTATTATCACTATAGAGTGCTTTTGATATTGTATAGTGCACCAATGATATTGACGAGTACTGGGATCGACTAAAACATTGTCTACTGGAACCCTGTAAAGAAATATTAAAGACTTCCGCAAGGAGAAAAGAAGAATGGATGAATGACGAGATACTCAATATGATTGAACAACGGAGACAATTTAAAAGTAAATACAGTAATAAATACAGAGAGATAAACTACGAGATCAGGAAGGTGATAAAGCAGGCAAAAGAAAAATACTTGAAGATCTTCAGAGACTGGTGATCAGAATAGCGGAGTATAAAAAATGGTATGGTCTAACAATAAATGTCAAGAAGACGAAATTTATGAGAGTATCAAAAACTCTAAAGAAATCTTCTAATAAACGGAACCAACCTCGAATAAGTGGACACATATGCATATGTGAGAACAATGACTAACTCCACAAATGAATTACATTCAGCAGATCAAAATCAGAATAGAAAAGGCTAGAGCAAGTTTCAACAAAATGAGAAGAGTGCTACGTACAAGGGATTTAAAATTGGAACTAAGAGTTAGGTTGGCGAGGTGCTATGTTTTTCGACTTTATTTTATAGAATTGAATCTTGGACTTTAAATGCGACATCAATGAAAAAACTGGAATTATTCGAGCTGGGTGTGTATAGAAGAATTCTGAAAATATTCTGGACAGAACACTCCACAAACAAAGAGGTTCTGAGAAGGATAAATAAAGAAGTAGAAATTTTAAATACAATTAAAACAAGAAAAGAAAATTGGAATATCTCGGACATATTACACGTGGCATCATTTACTTCGATATACTTTATGATCGGATTTGGTAAAGATCTCATAATATCAAATAACCCTTGCTTATCATTCTTAATCTTATTCATACGCAGCTTCTTCTATTTTCGGTCTCAAGTCTAAAAGAGAATTAATTATTTTTTTTAACTAATGTCTTTTTTAATTTGCGTCCAAATTGAAAAAGCCATCTAAAGGATTGAAATCCGGACTTCTTGATGGCCAAGCAAACTCACTTCCACGACCAATGCATCATCATCATCATCATCAGTGGCATTACAGCTCGTTATGAGCCAAAGACTTCTTCAGAACATTCTTCCATTCGTCCCTGTCTCTAGCAACTCTTCTCCATGCTTTAAATCCGATGGATTTTAGATCGTTCTCTATGTTATCTTGATACCTAAGTTTTGGTCTTCCTCTGGATCGTCTTCCCACTGGTCCTCTTCGGTCGAACATTTTTCTGATCGTTGCATCTTCGTCTCGCCTAATTACAGGTCCTATCCATCGAAGGCGTGCTACTTGAATAAATTTTACAACGTCGGGTTCCCCAAAACTTCTGTATAATTCAAAGTTGTAGCGCATACGCCACAAACCCTGTTCTTGGACTCCTCCATATATTTTCCTTACAATTTTTCTCTCGAAACGTCTAAGCAGTTCTTGGTCGTTCTGTGTGAGTGAGTAACCACGTTTCTGACCCGTATGTTAACGCTGGCCTTATTAGTGTTTTATATATGGCAACTTTAATTTTCCGGGGTAGTTTTGGGGCCATCTGTTTCCTCAAGCCATAATAGCACTTATTGGCAAGCACTATTCTTCTTTTAATTTCTTCGCTGACATTGTTGTCTTTGGTCAGCAGCGAGCCCAGGTAGATAAAGGTGTCCACGCCTTCCAGTTCCAGATCATCAATTAATAGTCCAGGTATCTGGTTGCCTGATCTAGTACAATATATATACTTGGTTTCCTGTGCGTTTATTTTTAATCCCATTCTCAGTGCAGACGCCCTTAATGATCGAATTGCTTCGATCAGAGATTCCGTGGACCTAGTAATAATGTCTATGTCATCTGTATATCCGACCACTTGTACAGATTTATTAAAGATAGTGCCATTCGTATTAATATGGCACTCTCGAATTACTTTTTCTAGTGCAAGGTTAAATAAAAGACACAATAGTCCATCTCCCTGTCTCAGTCCATTTTTACAATGGAAGGGTCTTAAAAAGTTGTTTTGGGTTCTGACTACACTCTCTACGCCTGTGAGTGTAAGTTCCGTTAGTTGAACAAGATGAAATGGCATTTGAAATTCTACCATAGCCTGTAAAAGTTTTTGTCTGTTGACTGAGTCGTATGCGGCTTTGAAATCCACGAATATGTGGTGGGTGTCGACTCCGAACTCAAGCGTTTTCTCAAGAATCTGCCTGACTGTGGAGATTTGATCCGTTGTTGATTTATTGGGTCGGAAACCGCACTGGTAGTTCAACTATTTGTTCGACCAATGCATTCCTGCAAGAAATGTTGATTCAAGTATTGAAAAACTTATCGGTTGGCAGTTCAAAAGAACCTATTAAGTAGTCACATATTTCACCGAACCAAATATTAACCTTAAGTCGCGCTTAAAATGGGTTTCTCTTGTAGCATGAGGATTTTCAGGATTCTTAGTTTGTAAATGTTGCTTCATCAGTAAAAAGAATTGTATAAAAAAAAAACTTTTTTTATATTTTTTGTCAAATTTAATAATCAAATATATACAAATAATAGTGCAGGACTTATCATGGGTACTCTAAATCCATTACTAAAATATATTTTTATGGATCATCTAGAAACAAAGATTTCAAACCATCCTGTATTCAAACAGTTTTTATATTGGTCGAGATAAGTAAATGATATACTGGTATGCTTTAAAGGAACTAACAGACAACTTAACCAATTCTTATCTTACATTAATTCACTTCATAGTCATATTGAATTTACAATAGAAAGAGAACAAAATCAATTCATAAATTTTCTAGATTTAAACATTATCAGACCTAAAAACAAACACCAGATTTTTTCATATTCCAAATTGACACGACTATACACAATTCATCATCCCATTCTATACAATATAATAAATTGGCAGCCTATCATAGAATGTTGCATAGATTAATAGAAGTTCCCATATCAAACAACAACTACGAAATATAATTGAATATCATTAGGCAAACAACAGGAAACAATGGCTACAAGAAACAGACAATAAATAAAATTTTAAACCAAAAACTACATAAGAAAGCCCTGAAATTAGTCGTTTCAAAAACAGAAAAAAAACCCAGTACTTTCTGCTCTATTACATATACAGGCAAGATATCAACAGAAATACAAAAACACATAAAAAAGAAAAGAATAACGCCAGCTTTCAGAACCAACAACAACTTAATCAAATATATTAAGAACCACAATAGTCAAAAGAAAAATGACTTACACAGTAGTGTATACAAATTTACATATGGCGACTGCCCAAACACGTACATCGGTCAAACGGGTAGAACCTTTAACAAACGGATATCAGAACACAAATACGGCATTCAATAATAGAATAACAGATTCTACGTACGCACTTCATTTTATAGATCATTTTCATTCTTTGAATAACCAATTCCAAATTCTTCGCGTTCAAAATAAAGATCACAATCTATCATTATTAGAATCTATGGAAATTAACAAATTAAAAAATATGGATATAATTCTAACTGGCCAACTTGAGAACAACAGTTCCCCCTTCTCAAATTATTTATAATTTTAATTATTTAAAACCATGGACGTATAAACATAGATGGACACAGCAATAAGATACTTTTAACACACAATGTTTTGAAGCTTCCATAGAATGTGATGCTTCCGCAATGAGCATAAGCGTGCTTGAATTTTTACTCGCGGGTAATTATTCAGATTTTTAAAAATTGGAAATAGTAATAATGTATAAAAACACGTTTTAAAAATGTACTAAACAGATCTTTTTTAATCAGATGATGTCTACTTACAATTTAAAAATGTCTACTAATTTCATGAACTTATATCTTATTTAATACATTAATGAACATGAATAAACCCAATGGTACGCCTATTAAAATGTAAACAAACACGCTTCCTCATTTCCTCATCTTAAATAATGTAAATTGTATGTACTTACAAATGAAATGCGAGATCGGGATGTAAATATTTCGTTTATTTTTTTCACTTTTCACAAATATCACTTAAAATACAGCCAAAATATCGAAAAACAACTTTTACTAAAAAGTAAACAAACATGGAACAGCATTTGAAGTTTGATGTAGATCCATAAGACAGAAATGTAAACAGCCGTTGCCATTTATAAATAGTTTTCAGTGCTTCTACATATAAAATAATTGATTGATATCTATTATACGCTATTATTAAATGATAATGCACACTATGTGCACACTTTATAGTTTGATTACAATTAAATATATTAATCTAACCAATAAATTATTATTTTGGTTTGATAGCACCTGTAGAGTATAAAATACGGAGTAATATTTTCAGCGAATCGCGAATAAGAAATTTTAAAACAAAACGTGACAACAGTTGAAGGTGCTGAGAATGTGACCTATTCAAATAATTTTGACTTCACAATTTTATGTCAATAACTGAGTCCATCTGTGTTTATACGTCCATGTTTAAAACTATAAAATGTTAGACGATAACGAAAATAACATCAAATTAAAAGCTATATCTGTCATAAGCTCTCGTATTTGCATACCAACAAAAATCCCTTGTTTTAACTTCGCATCTCTGATTCGAGGAAATTTAATTTTAAGGTACTGAAAGCTTTTACCATTTTTGTTATCAGCGAAATAACGAAACGACTTCTAAATTCCATTTTAAAAATATTGTTAAACTGCCACTGGATAATACATCAAAAATTCCGCTTTCAACGGAAGAACTCCGCGATAAGTCTACTCCCATTTTGATGTTCAGATTTTACTGTTACAAAACTCTTATATACCTTATTTTCTGAAAATAGTTCACGTATCATCTGCAGGTGTGATGTAGTGTGATCTAAATCAGAAAAGAGATAATCGTGTGGTTAAATCGTATGAAATAAAACAGTCGAAATCATCATAACAATTATTTTAGTATAAAAATCCCCAGAGGTACTCGTATTTGTATGATATTGCTATCTTATCAAAATGATTAATAACGAGTTTCAGTTAAACTTAAACCAATACCACAAAAATAATCAAAAGCTCGCTCACCATGTAGCCACTTTGCTTTAACACTTCTAACTAACTCATAACTCATAAAGTTTTGTTCTTTAGAATCTCCTAGTAAAGCTTGTACTTGTACATCAACGAACTGAATTGTTTCCGTATTAATTTGTATATACAAATAAACAATTTTTCTCAGCGAAACAGTTTTTAGAGACTTTTATTTCATTTATTGTGAGTCCTTTTTTATGATAAGCTAGCTATGATAAATAACCATGAAGGATGTAAGAAACATAAGAAGAATGTAGGCACAAATGAGATATAAAAAAAAAACTGACTGAGAAATTGAGAGGTGGGACGTGGTCGTGAAAAAAATTCCATTTCTGCAGATGAACGAATACCAAGAAGATAATAGAAGTAACTGCAGTAGAGGTAATAAGAGTAAAAAGAAATAAGTAAATGCGAAATAATAAGATAAATGAAAAGAGAGTATAGAAGAAATGTTTTGCAAAAAATAATGTTACAGAAAGATATAGAATTTTTCATATAAAAATGAGTACACGTCATTCAAGATTTACGACGTCAGAACCCCCCAGTGTTTCCAAAACATCAGAATAGTTAAAAAGTAAGGAATTTTTTATTTAGTCAACTATTCAAGAATCCAATCAACTGGATTTTTTAACTAAAGAAAATAATACCAATTTCAAAATTGATTTTAATTGTTTATTATTTTTAACAACTTGAGAAATATTACTAACACTAGATACATTTAGTTTTAAGACTACTGCAACACACTAAAATACATAAGAAAACATTTTAATACAAGATTATATATTCTACATTTTAAACTTACCTCTTTTAGAGCATTTAGTAAAAACGTGTCGCCATTATTTTTTGTTCAAAATAATCTATTAAAGCTTATCAGCTTTCTACATACTATATAATATAGCACAATCACAATATACAACAACAATTAGTTTTTAAAGCTGTTAAGCTAAATTTAATATGTATTTAGAAGTACAATTTATTAATATATAATATATTATAAATCAAATTGTGTGCGAAATCAAAACATAAACAAAAGTCTGACTCTAAATAGGCGGCAACACTTTAAACAATTTTGCCAAACGCTGGACTGTCATTGAAATTTGAAGTATTTCCGTATAAGTGACGTAATATTGTCTAATCTATTTCATTAAAATTATTATTATTTTAAATTTTTAATTATTTTTAATTTCATAAAATTTATATTACTAATAATAATAAATGTTTCTGGTTATTTAATCAATATAATTCTAAAATTCCCAGTATAATCATGATTACATTACATTTTCTTGATTATTATACCATGCTGACACCTATGAAAGATCGAGCAGTTCCGTATGGGTGTCGTATAATTAGCTGTGTTAGGGAAATTTGAACTCTAATGTTCTGGAAATTTTAAATACAAATGGTATATACGAGCATTGCATTGATATCTACGAGAAAGCAGGAAGGGGGTCTGCCCTTCAAAAATAGTCTCCTTTCAAAAAAGAAGAAATCTTGACTGGCGAGTATACTGAAGATCTACTGTAAGTTTAAAGTCCGTGATATTAAAAAGGAAAAGACAGTTAAGGGCAGGTGAATTTGTTTAAGAAAATTAGTTTACTGATTTCGAAAATTACTTTTTACAGTTTCCGTGATATTACTTTATACTTACTGGACGAAAGAAAGATAAATAAAAGTATATCCCAAGGCAAAAATCTTTGCGGTTATATACACAGGTGAAGGAAAAATGATGTAAAGAAAAAAGATTACCTGTACTGCATGTCAAACAACACACAACAAGCATACGAAGATTACAAGATAATGAGAAATAAAACAAATGCACTTGTAACGATTAAAAACGAGCACTGGAAACGCTTCTTAAAAAAAGCATGATTTTTATAATAACCGAACGATTTCTTTCACAGATGAGACGTACTTACATTTGGATTGTCTAAAGGAATACAATTAGAGTAATAAAACTTGTAGCTATCTGAGGAAGCCAGTCATCAAAGGACAAAGGTTAATTATAGTTGCTGCTAGTCATGGAAATGGATACGTTAACGATTCGTATTTTAGGTGGAAATTCCAATCTAAGTCCGGTGATTATCAGAATGATATGAACTTCGAGAATTAGTAGAAGTAGCTTACGTATAAACTTCTAATAAATTTACATCCAAACAGAGTTATAGTATTGGACAATGCAACATACCACAATAAACAAGAACATAAACACCCAAATTCTACGTTTAAAAGAGTAGAGAAAAATAGCTTGGGAAAGCATACAATAATGAAATACTTCGTACAGTGTTATACGAACTGATTAAAGTGTATAAACCTCGATTTGTAGGATTCAAGTATTCAATTGACTTTATTATTAGAAGTTTTAAACATGAGCTATTATGACTTCCACTATATCATCTGGATCTAAATCCGATTAAACTGGTTTGGGCTGCACTTAAGTTGGCTCAAAAAAATTTCAGCTTCAAGTTCAATGACGTTATCTAATGAGTTTTGTAGTAGGTATAACTAAACAAATACTACATTACACACCGCAAGAGAAATCTACAAATTTTTAAACCCTAGAATGAAGAAGAAGAAAAAATAGAAAATAAACTTTTTTTCATTTAAAGTTGTTAATTATCATCATTCATTTTTTATGAGGATTGTATAGGAATTGTATAAAATCACTCACCAACCCGTCTAGCCAGCGTGGTGTTTTAAGGCTAAAAAACCTCCTAATAGGAATATGGCGATATCTAAAAGAAAATGAATGGGTCCCCAGGTGGGTAGACCATACAGTAATGGCAAATCCTACTCCTTTGGAAAAAAGGACAGCTTCATGGAATCTGGGGGAAGCAAGAAATCGCTAAAAACCACACGATTGAACATCGCCACTCTAAATATAAGGTCCTTAAGCAAAGACGAAAAGGTCTACGAACTCGAAGAAGACATCAAGGACTTAAAATGGGACAAAATTGTGGGGAAGGGTGCATAGCACTAGAGTCTTATATTACAAAAGGCGAGAAGAACAAAGCCTAGATAGCGTAGGATTTCTAATTTCCAAGCAATATGCACATAAAGTAGAGCAATTCATAGGAATATCTGAAAGAATTGCAATGATTAGGTTAAATGTAAACGAGCACATCTCCCTGAAATTTATTCAAGTATAGGTACCCTCCAACCGCAGCACATCCCGATGAAGAGATAGACGAATTTTATGAGAAAATTGCAAAAACTAGCACGATTATCACAGCACGTATACGATGATAATAGAAGACTTCAAAGCAACGACTTCAAAGAACCGAAAACTATATAGAACAATTCGGCTCTAGAGAAACGAGAGAGGAGGAACCTTGGTTAACTTTCTACAAGCCCACAAATACTATGCAATGAACACATTCCATAAGAAAAAACCTCAAAGAAAGTGGACGTGGCTATCCCCAGACGGAAAAACTCGGAACGAAGTAGATTGCATACTGTGTAACAAAGCAGATATCATACAGGGCGTAACAGTAATAAATATGGCGTCAGTAAGTAGCGATCACCGAATGGTTAGAGCCAAGTTAGAGATAAAACATAGTAAAAATAGAAATAAATTTAGAAAAACTTGGAATATAAACACATATCTAAAATCTAATACAGAACAATATAAAAGCAAGTTAAATCCCACGAAAGTATTAAATCTAGATAAACTTAGCTTAAATGAAATCATTGAAGTCATATCAAAAGAACTATTAAATGCAAGCTCAGAAGTGGCAACCGCTAATAGAAAACGAAAATCCAAAATAAGTGTAGAATCACAAAACATGCTGAAACAAAGAAAATATCTTCTGAGACAAAACAACTGAGACACTGCAGAATTTATGGAACTTAATCGAGTAATAAGAAAAAAGATAAAAGTGGACATTAAAAACCATCAAGAAAACCGTATAGAACAAATCATAGAGAAAAACCGAAGTCTCAAATGCACCAAATCGAAACTAGGAAAGAAAAACATAATAACCATTTAAAATGAACAAGAATAAACTAGAAAAAAGTAAATCTCATATTGCAAACTCAATTGAAACGTTCTATGCTGATCTGTACCGTTCCAGAAACGATCCCCCTAACACCTCAAAGCAGAACTTGAAAAGGCAGATAACAAATGTCAACTTAGAAGTGATGCCCGAAATAAGCCACGAAGAAATAGAAAGGGTAGTAAAAGAAATAAAGCTCCTGGAAGCGATGGAATTCTAGCAGAAATGCTGAAGGAAGGCGCAGAAGAAGCCATTACATATCTAAAAATATTATTTAATAAATGTCTATTCCAAGGTAACATACCCGAACAATGGAATACTGCTAAAACAATACTAATATACAAAAAGGGAAACACCATAGACCTGAAAAATTATCGACCAATTTCACTTCTTTCACAACTTTACAAAACCTTTACAAAGATTATTACAAACAGGTTAACAATTAACGGATATCAACCAGTAGAACAAGACGGATTTAGAAAAGAGTACAGCACCTGTAACCATGGATACACTTTAAAAATCCTAATAGAAAAGACTAACGAATACAATCTCTCATTATGTCTGGCTTTTATGGATTATCAAAAAGCTTTTGATAGCGTAGAACTGTGAGCAATAGAAGAAGCATTAGTCAACAACCGGATCGACTTCAGGTGCAGAATACTAATACATAATATTTACGAACGAGCTGAAATGGTAGTGACATTGGGTAATGGAATCAAAATAACACCAGTCAAAATCAACCGAGGAGTAAGACAAGAAGACCCAATATCTCTAAAATTGTTTACAACTGCCCTAGAAGATATTTTTAAGTCAATAGACTGGGAAAATAAGGGAATCCCTATTAACGGAAGATAATTGAACGATCTTAGATACGCAGATGATGTAGTACTAATAGCCGACACGTGGAATGTACTGAATACGATGATTGAGGAGCTACTTCTTGATAAATTGGTATCGATAAATCTCACCTGGGCTTGCAGAAACATAATTATTGATGAACAACATGGTTTTTCTAACGGGAAATCAACTGTAACAAACCTTGTCAATTACTAACAATACTTGTTGTGTGCATTTGAGAATAAAATTCAGGTTGACAGCGTTTACACTGATTTCTCTAAGGTCTTTGACCAGGTTAATCATAATTTTTTTGGTCCACAAACTTCATGCATTTCTTTGGTGACCCCATTGTTAATTGGATTAAAAGTTTTCTGATGGGACGTACACAGTAAATTTGTATAAACAATTCTATTTCAAAAGAATTTCATTGTTATTCTGGTGTACCACAAGGGTATCATTGTGGTCCCTTGTTTTTTAAATTGTTCATTAATGATATTGGTAAGGCTATCAAAAACTCACACTTCCTGCTAATTGCTGATGATCTTAAGATATTTCGTTGTATACATAATAAATCGGATAGGGATCTCCTGCAAGATGATGTAAACAACATATGTTTATGGTCAAAATAAAATGGTTTAAGCTTAAATCCAACTAAATGTTCTTGTATTTCATTTGGTCGTATAAATAATCTAATAGCCAATAGATATATTCTTAATGATGTACTCTTGGATTCAGTTACTGAGATTAGAGATTTGGGTGTATTACTGGATTGTGCATTGACATTTAGAAGCCATTTTCTTAAAATTAAGGAAACAGGATTTCGTCATCTTGGTTTTATTTATCGTAACAGTCATGATCTCTCACCTATTGTATTTAAATTATTGTATTGCTCTCTGGTACGCTCAGGTCTTGAATACTGCTCTGTTGTCTGGTCCCCGTTTCATCAATATACATTGATGGATTGGAGAGCGTTCAGAGGAAGTTTCTAAGATCTTTAGCTTTTAAAGCACATATTAATATAAAAAATACTGAAAATTATTTCATAGATAATAATGAATATTAATGTCTCATTTTAACTATAATAATGTCTCATTTTAACATTGCTACATTTAAGAATCGCAGGTTGAGAGTTGATATGTTATTTTTGTTTAAAATTCTAAACAAAGTTATTAATTTCCCTCGTTATTAGCCAATGTACACTTAAACACAATGCATAGAACTAGACACACTGCACTCGTTTATATTCCTTTTCATAGGAGTGATTATGCTCGTCATTTTCCCTTGTCGAGAATGCTCAGCTCTTGCAATGACCTCCTATTGGATCCTTTCTGCCCAAACATTTATGCTTTTAAAAGGCAACTTAAGAATCTGACTATTAATCTAGATATGTGATACGTACTATGTGATACTGATATTTGTTTTTTAATTTTGTGATATGATATACTGTTATAATGTACAAATTTTTACTGTTTAATTGTTTCTTTGTTATTGTTTTGATGTTTATTGTACATGACCTTTACTTTTTACTATTTGTTGTATTTTATTGTAAATAGTTTTCCCGTTGAAATAAATAAATAAAAAAAATAAACATAAAGAAGATCAGAAAAACTCAGAGAGCTATGGAACGACAGATGCTGGGTATCTCACTCAAAGACCATAAATCCAATGAAGACATTCGTAATAGAACAAAAGTAAAAGATGCTGTCGAACAGGCAGCTAAACTGAAATGAAAATGGACTGGATATAACGAACGTCTTACGGATAACCGATGGAATAAAGAAATCGGGAATTGGCGGCCATATGAAGCCCAAAAGACCACGAGGAAGAGCGCAAATGCGATGAAGCGACGATATTAAAAAAACTACAGGGCCAATGTGGTAACGTCTTACAAACAACAGAGATGAATGGCAAGAATTAGGAAAGGCCTATATTCGGCAAACCGAATAGAGAAAAGGGCTTAACATTTTTTTTTATGAATTATAAGGTGTATACCATCCAGTCATACTCTTTTTATTAAGCCACAAGATCTTTGATAACGAATATAAAAAACAAAAATTAGTAATTAGGGGAACTTAATGTATCAGATAAAAAAATTCGAATGCATACGATCTGATATAATTATTATCTATACGATATGACTTTTGCCATATTAAATAAAAATGTAAAGGATTAAAATTGTAGCTGAAATAAGTGAGAATGCACTAAAAGCAGCATTAAAAAAAATGAAAAACCACACATCATCCAGCTGCTTCTAGTTTCTCTTAACATAAAAATACTTTTTCAACTTTTTTCGGTTTTATTAAATGGAACACCGCGACGGGAGGATAGAAGAGAAGTTTGTTCATATTGGATCAAGTACGACCGCAGCGCGCCAGATTGAATTCGGGCCAAAAATGTTTAATTACTTTTGAACAGTTTATCTCAAAAAAAACACTAAATTGATATTGTTTGCCAGTGGCAATTTTAGAAACTCTCTCCGATATTGTTTTATGCCATTAGAGAATGTGGTTCTATTTTCGGAAATAGGATGACGCTATTTTAGAGGGCTTTTTAATTTCTAAGATTTCCAGAACATGATCTTTGTCCGTAAAAGTTTTAAAACTAGGAAAAGCGATATTTAATTAAAAGTTTTTATTAGATATCCAAGGAAGGATGCTGCTTGCATTTTCTTTGTCTTTCATTGTTTGTTTTAAAATTTTATTTCTCCTCGATTACTTTGGTTTCTAATTAGAAACAAAACATCAGCATAAAAATAATTACCAGGGGTAAATGAACAATGCTTCGGTCAAATTCATAACAAATGACATATATAGTTAGTATCGAGTCGAATCTCATTACATACGGATATTTTGTTTAAATAAGCAACTAACAAACATTAATATTCAAGGTTCTCACGGATTTGAATTTCTTCTGTTAGTCTGCCCTCAACCTTGACTATTATTGACATTAATAATAGTCAAGGTTGAGGGCAGACTAACAGAAGAAATTAAAATCCGTCGAGGAGTCCGGCAGGGATGTATCGTATCGCCACTTTTATTTAATCTGTATAGTGAAGCTATCTGTGAACAAGCACTCGAGGAAGAAGATCTTGGTCTGATAATAAATGGTGAGACGATCAACAATATAAGGTATGCTGACGATACAGTTCTCCTAACGGGAACGCTAGTAGAACTACAACATCTCGTTCAAAGTCTCAATATATACTGTAACAGTTACGGCTTAAAAATTAATTTGAAAAAAACTAAATTTATGGTAATCACGAAATCAAAGAACATCAGAGCTAATCTTGTAATAGACAATACAACGATTGAGCGTGTGCCCTGTTATAAATATCTAGGTGCTTGGATCACAGACGATACTGATCAAACAAAAGAGATTAGATGTAGAACAGAAATCGCTAGACCAGTCTTTAATAGAATGCGCAAACTCTTTTGCAATCGTGATATCAATATAAAGTTACGAATACGAATGCTGCGGTGTTATCTCTTTTCTACCCTGTTATATGGAGTTGAGGCTTGGACACTAAAACAGTTGACCATAACAAACATCGAAGCTTTCGAGATGTGGTGCTATAGGCACATTCTCAGAATATCATGGATGGACCGCGTCACTACCACGCAAGTACTCCAAACTTTAGACAAAAGATGCGAAATTCTAAATGAGATAAAAACTAGAAAGATGGAATACTTGGGGCACATTGTGAGATGTGAAAAGTACGAACTTTTAAGAAACATCATGCAGGGCAAAATTAAGGGCAAAAGAAGTGTGGGAAGAAGAAAAATATCGTGGCTTCGTAATCTACGTGAATGGTTCGGGTGTAGTTCGATTGAACTTTTTAGGCGCGCTGCTAACAAAGTCGCAGTGGCCATGATGATTTCCAATCTCCGCTAGGAGTGGCACGAGAAGAAGAAGAAAACATTAATATAATATATCAACATATACCACCAATATACTGGTTGCACTAACAAATATGCACGTATCACAATTTTTTAATGCTCAAAACCTAATAGTTTTTGTTTACTTCAACAATATCTGGCTACAATAAGTAAATTACAAATAGCAGCGCTCAATCGCCAACAAATGTATACACAATAGACATCATCAATCAGTCGGCAAGACTATCACTAATACTAATCACAGATTTTCCTGTTCTTTTTCTTCCTTCTTGTATGTATGCTTTAAAGCCTGTTTCTTCTTCAATATTAGTCTTCTAAAAGGTTTAAATTATCGCACAATATTTATCTTGGTCTGCCAATACTTCTTCGCCTAATTGGTGACTTATCTTGTACTATTCGTACTATCCACTCCTCTGCCATTCTACTAATGTGTTCTTTCCACTGCTGTTTCTGTTTTGTCACCCATCCATTTATGTCTTCTATATTGCATGCTCTTCTTATGTTTTCGCTTCTCTCTCTATCCATCAAACTTTTCCCTAATATTATTCGAAGTATTTTCCTCTGTGTCGTTTCTAGTAGTAGTCTCGTTTTAGATGTGTCAGATCTTGTCTCCGCCGTGTATGTTAATATAAGTCTAATTACTGCTTTATAGATTCTTGTTTTTGTGTGTTGTTTTTGTTCAAGCAAGGTGTTTGTTCTTCCAGATTGTGTTATTTAGATATACCGTCCCTTTACTTGCTTTAAACTTTGTTGTCGTACTTCTTCATCATCTTCGTAACTAGTTTTATCGATTCCCAGATATCTTAACCTTGCTTTCTGCTTTATTATTTTCCCATCAATTTCGATTTTATATCGTAGTGGGTATTTAGATGTTGTCATACATTTGGTTTTTTCTGCTGATATTATCATATTGTATTTCTTGGCTGTTATATTAAAGATGTGTGTTAATTGTTGGAGCTCGTCTTCTGTATCGGCGATTAATGCAGCGTCGCCTGCATAACATAATATTTCGATTTCTCTGTTTCCCATTCTGTAACCATGACCTTTACGTATGTTTGTACTATTTCGTCCATTATCATATTAAAGAGAATTGTGCTTAAAACGAGTCACCCTGTCTGACTCTTCTTTGTACTGGTATACAATGTGTTAGTTTTCCATTTTCTCTTTGCCTGTATTCGATTATGGAAGTAGATGTTTTCGATGTTTTGTATAATATTGATTGGTATGTTTCTTTTACACAGTAGGTGTAAGAGGTCTTCGACTTGGATGCGACCAAAAGCCTTTGTCAGGTTTATAAAACATAGATATGCTGGATTATTGTACTTGATGGCCTTTTCTGTGATTTGCCTTAGTACAAATACGGCATCTACGCAGGATCTTCCGGATCTGAATTCTTGTTGTTCATCTGATAATCTTCAATCTGTTAGTTTATTGATTTTTTTTATTAGGACTTTTGCGGTAAGCTTAAGTACGGTGTTCAGTAGATTTATACCTCTATAATTGTTGGGGTCTTCTTTATCTCCTTTCTTGAACATTGGTATCATTATGCTGTATCTCCATGCGTCTGGTATCTTGCAGTGCAATATTCGTTTTTGTATAAGTTTTGTCATCTCTAGGGCTGCCATCTCCGTGTTTTAGAAGCTCTTAGGTTATTCTGTCTGATCCTGGTGACTTTCTATTTTTGAGTGAATTTATGGCTGTCTCTACTTCCTGAATTGATTTCTATTTCATGTCTTAATTCAGGTAGGTTATCGTGTTGATTATTATTTTCCTTTACTTTAAGCAGTTCCGTAAGGTATCTTTGCTATTCGTTTGCTGGTATGTTATTGTATTCCTTCAATTCTACTATTTCTTTCCGTTGGTTTCTTATAAATCTCTATATTTGTTTTTGTGTACCGTAGAATTCGCTTTCCATCCCTTATGCAAACTGTTCCCAGTGTTCATTTTTTGTTCTTTTTACCAACTGTTTTGTTTTATTTCGTATTCTTCTATGGGTATCCGGGATTCTGGAGTATTTGATGTTTTGCACTTCGTGTAGGCCTCTCGTTTCCCTTTACATTTCTCTTTTATTTCTTTTTTGAACCATAGTGTAATATTGTTGTTTCTCTTGTTCAGTATGACTTTGCGTTTTCCTAGAGTTTTTGTTGCTGCTTCTTTAGTGTTTTTTAAAATGTTCTTCCAGATTGTCCTCCAAAAGCGAAAAGATTAGAAAGTGTAAAAGCAAGCTACGAAATACAAGTCAATGAAAACCCCTGGTAGTAATAAGTTAAAGATACAAAAAAAGATGTACAAACAAAACATTGGACAGAATTCTGTCTGCCTCCTTAATTCTAACCAAATAGTTGTATATAACCAAATAATAGCGATGATTTTTAAACATATTAGATGAGAAGATATGTCAATGAGGCGGTTTGAAGAATTTATTCAGTTTTCATACACACACGGCAATTTACTGTAGTTAATTTAGCAGTTCACCTGGTGAATGAACAACGACTTTAACTCATCAGAGAAAACGCAACGCAAAGAGCTCAACGATCACCAATGACAACGTTGACCAAATGTTACCTTTTCTTAAAAGGAGGCTTGTCAACATATATATTGTTAGGTGGATATTAAAACAAAATAAAATAATATTAAATAAAATTAAACTAAAATAAAATAGAATAACATAGAATCAAATAAAATAAAGTAAAATAAAATAAAATAAAATAAAACAGAATATATTGGCATAAAATAGAATAAAATAAAATAGAATACAATAAAATAAAATATAATTAAACCAAATCTTAAATTTGGTTTTATATAATACTAATTTATATAATACCAAAATACTAATTCAATTTTTTGTCTTTCTTTTATTTAATTTCTTTTATTTTAGTTTATTATCAATACATAGTTTTTTATGTAGCTTAATACATCTTTTAAAGAAAATTTATGATCCACCAATAATATTGGACAGTAAATAAATGTCATTCATTTCCTTTGTGACTTTATGAAAGAGAACAACTGTTACGAAGAGAAAAACAGTTCAACATTGAAGCATTTATCAAAATAGTTCATACAACTAAATCAAGAACAAAATATTGCGTACGATTTTTTGATAGAAGATGTGAACATTGGATCTGGTGGAAACTGGATTGGAAAATGGATGCTCCAGAATGGGCAGAAAAAATATTAATTTTATTGTTATTGACAAGGGTCAGATCGTAATATCCTTAGCGTTGGCTTTATCTGGAATATCTGCAACTTTATAAGAAGGCGGGCGAATTGCACATTTTGCCTTAAAATTACCATTAAACATACAAATTAGTGAAACAATAGGTTGCAAAATCGCAAGAAAATAGAGAAGTAGCGAAGATTTTACAGGTATGCAAATTAATCGTTTGGGATAAATCAATAATGGCCCACACAAGGCCATTACAAGCACTGGACAGAACTTTGAAATATATTCGCGACAATCAAATACATTTTTGGTGGAACCATGATTCTATTGTTAGGCCGTTCCTTATTTATTAATTATTTCTCAATTAACTTCTGCGGACAAATTAAATGCTTGTCATAACATCATTAAATTTGTAGTGGCATGTAAAGATGCTTCAATTGACAAAGAACATAATATTATTAACTATTTGTAATTTGAGAACGATTTCCGAATTGGAAATTGAAACGTCAATAAATGTATTTTTATCTTTAATGTGGCTTATTCCCAGTTATAAATAGTAATTAAAGAACATAATGTTTTTGCAACAAGATCAAGGTGCAATTATATATTGAACCAGTTGTTTAATATTGAAAATGGTAAAGTCGTTATTGACATCTCGACCGGATTCATTTTATTATCCAGAGATTGCTGTTACTTAACAGACTCGAACGAGGAGCTTATTGAACTTTGATACATTATTTAATTTTGATACATTATTTAATTTTAAGGCGGAACGAAGTTCGGCGGGTAAGCTAGTTAGCATGAATAAATTAAAGAATAACAATGTTACAATAGAGGGCTTTTTAAACAAAAAATGACAAAACTAATAAAGTTACTATAATTATGCAAACTTTGGATATGAAGAAGTAGACAAGATAGTTGGTGAATGTGGAATCCACTACTCATTACAGCTACCCAAATATATTACAGAAATTCGTATGCAGTAAAGCAAGATAAGAAGTTACCTTTTTTGAGAATATACAACAATTTTAAAAACATTCACCACGTTCTGTAAGTACTGAAAAATAAAGGAACGCATTTGGAAGACACTTAGGTCGGTTTTGTTTACTAAGAATATTCTTCCTCGAAAAATACTTTAATCCCAAGAAATACATCTCTCTTCGAGGAAAACATTTCTAATTCCACGCCATCGAAACGGAGATTTACGCTACCGGTGTCGGTCGTAAAATCATTACCGGAATGCCTATCGCTAAGGAGTAGGGTCAGAAAAATCGCTCGACTCGTTTACTTTATACGGCGACAATTGCTCAGTTCTGTTCGAGACGTCCAAAGACGGTATTTTTAGGGTAAAGCGTGGCTGGGGGTTTTGATCCCTCGTGATTAGAGAAGCTATCACGCGTTTCGGGACAAATGTTTGAATTTAGACGATACGAAATTGGGAATTGGAATTGACTTTGCTATGTTTAATGCATAGCTCATAAAAAGGGAGAAGTCGAGAAGAACTATTTTTGTCTGATCATAAAACACTGAGTAAATGGTATCGACTGATCCTCAATAAAAATTGAAACACTGCGTTTAGGAATTATTGATAGCATAGCTTTTATAACACAACTGTTAATCACCATCGTAATGTCATAAACCAGCGACGAAAAAAATTATTTAAAATTTTTCTGTCTCAAATGTTGTAGTAATTTTAGTCAACCAATAATGACATACCTACAAAATATTTAATTGTGTCAACAATCTTAGCTTATTCCTTCCACAAATAAAAATCTTTTAAATTTTTGGGAACGTATACATGTTGATTAAAATATGTTTCTCTTACTTCCGACCTTTGTAAGTGCATCTCCAGGCAGCGAATTATCCAAATATTTCACCTTCTAACCATCCGCACAATGATTCACTTCAAAATACATCTACAGTCGCAACACCTACATCGTCTGAGTCATCCTCTAATACCCAAAAACATAAATCAACCTCACTCGAAGCAAGTCAACACTTACCTCCAAATATACACTTATGAATTCTTACGAGGTCTCTCGTGTCTCCGGGAGTTTCAAGTTAATTTCATTCTAAATCAGTCGACAGTTATTACTCGGGGGTTTTCGAGACGGTTGAACAGGCGAGCTATCTTGGACCTATGGTGGAGTCTCTGGAGTTTCATGTTAATTTCATTCTAAATCAGTCGACTGTCATCACTCGGCAATTTTCTAGGTCGCTGAATACGAATATAATAATGACGATGGTCCTCAAGGTACTTGCTGTCCAAAGTATACCTCGTCTCCTGGAGCATTTTAATTTTATTCTAAATAGTCGACAGTCATTATTAGGAGCGTTTTTGAGGTCGTTAAACATGAATATTGATAACAACAATAATTTTCGAGCTTCCTGGTGCCCAAAGTGGACCTCGTCTCCGGGAGTTTTATGATAATTTCATTTTAAATCAGTCGACAGTCATTACCCGGGAGTTTTCAAAGTCGTTGAACATGAATATGATAACTAAGATTTTTTTCAAGCTTCCTGGTACCCAGGTTGGACCTTACCTCCTAAAGTTTTATGTTAATTTTATTATAAATCAGTTGAAAGTCATTATACGGGAGTTTTCGAGGTCTCTGAACAAAAATATGATAATGAAAAAGGTTGTCGAGCTACCTGGTACTCAGGGAGACGCTGCACATTGCAGTATTGTGCGGAAGGATCTGTTGATGTTATGATCCTGACGTATTATTTTACAGAATGTGTCGTCAAAATGATGAAGAAATGACAGATTATTTAAAATAAAAATTACCACCCTTCGCTAAAGCAGTGGATAATGTTCAATGTGGTATAAAAAGGAATGGCGTCGATATTAATAATTTGAGATATGCGGATGACACAGTGTTAATTGCAAGCAATTATGAAGAACTTCAACATCTAATTAACAGAATTACCACAACGTGTGATGAATATGGCCTTAAGCTAAACACCGCAAAGACAAAGGTGATGGTTGTCAGTAAAACGCCAATACAACCGGAAGTGGTAACAGCTTATGGTGAACAACGTGAGAGAACTAATAGTATCACTTACCTTGGTTGTAATCTAAATGAGAACTGGGACATGAGCAAAGAAATTAGAATACGGACAGAGAAGGCCAGAGCTGCATTCTTTAAAAAAGATGAAGAAACCGTTGTGTGGAAACAATATTACTTTAAGTCTGAAAATTAGATTAGTGGGATGTTATGTATTCTGTACTCTTTTGTATGGTGTCGAAGGTTGGATTTTGACGAATATGCTTCTCAAGAAACTGGAAGAATTCGAAATCTGGGTGTATCGGATAATCCTACGAATAAGTTGGGTGGATAGAGTTGTTTTGCATCGAATGGGAAAAGTTACGGAAGTCGTCAAAACTGTTAAAAATCGCAAACTTGAATATTTCAGCCATGTTATGCGCCACCCAGAGAGATATAATATACTCCTGTTAATAATACAAGGCGAGGTAGACGGAAGAGCCAGGTCGAAGAAGAACGTCATGGCTTAGAAACCTGAGAGAATAATCAAGCACGGCACATGAAGAAGACCCTTCGCTCAAGATTTCAACACATTGGGAATGCTAAAAAATACCAAATCAGATTTATACTTATTATTTCGAAACTATTCCATTAATGTACGTAATCCTGTATGGAGCCATTTTGCTATAAATGGAGGTTTTTTAATCTACAAAGTAAAGTGGACACTTAACAATTTTTTTTGTCAATAATAAAAAATTACATTACAATTACAATATATTCCAAATACTAGTGACTACCAGGAGCGTAGCAAACACTTGGAAAAATTTCTTACAGAAATCTATATATGTTACATGGAATAAAGGTCTGAACAGAAATAGCAAGAGCAACATTATAAAGATCAACAGTTTTTTTGTTGTAGTAACCTTTGTTGTATTAGCGGCTTGAACTCTTGGACTCAAGAAATCTAAAATTGATAGGCTTACGCCTTTGCAAGTTAGTGTTACGCCTGCACAGAGAACGAAAAAAAGCGAAGAAATAATCAGCACCTTGAAAACAAGACAGCTTAAATACTTTAGATACGTCATCAGAGGATTTAAGTACGCGATTTTACAAAACATAATACAGGGAAGAATAAAAGGCAAACGCAACCAAGAAAAAAGAACATCCCGGCTTTTAGAACTTGCGAGATTAGTTTGGACTTACAACAATTGAACTGTTTGGAACAGCACCATTTCATTTTTGTAATTTCTTCCACAATATCCCTAATCTTTGTTCTACGTCTTATCTCGGTGTTTCTAATCTTGTCTCTTAGTGATATTCCAAGCATGATTCGTTCTATTGCTCTTTGCGTTGTTTCTAATTTTTTAGCAGATTTTTTGGTAAGGGCTATTGTCTCCAAGCCGTAGGTACAAACTGGTAGTATACATGTGTTATACACCTTTTTCTTTAAGTTTATAGGAATGGAGGTGTTTTTCAAGATATGTGCTAGTTTGCCGAAAGCGCCCAATGCCAGTTGTGTTCTTCTTTTAATTTCAGCATCTTGATTTGGTTTTCCTAGTTTGATAACATGACCTAGATATACATAATGTTCAACATTTTCTATGGTATGATTTTGTATTGTTATGTTTGTCTGATCTCGGCTCAGTATTTTTGTTTTGCTGTAGTTCATTTTTAAGCCTACCGCTCCTGAAACTGCATTTAATTGTTGTAACATATCATTTAGTTCTTGGATATTATCGGCTATTAAAACTATGTCATCTGCGAATCTCAAGTGGTTTAAGTATGATCCGTCGACGTTGATACCTTTATTGTTCCATTTCAGTTTCTTAAAAACATCTTCTAGAGCAAGGGTAAATAGTTTGGGAGAGATGGTGTCTCCTTGTCTTACTCCACGTTGTAGTCCTATGGGATTAGTTTTTGTGCTTTTGTCTAGCTTTATATGCATGGTGGCATTTTCATATATGTTTTTAATTATGTTAGTGTATCTTGAATCTATGCGTGCATTTTCTAAAGATTCAAGCACTGCCTATATGTAATTCGATGGAGTCGAATGCTTTATGGAAATCGACGAACGCCATATGAATTGGAACATTATACTCAGTGCATTTTTCTATCAATGTTCTTACGGTGTGCAAGTGGTCTATGGTATTAAAATGTTTTCTGAATCCAGCCTGCTCGATAAGTTGATAGAAATCGAGCTTATGTGTTAGGCGGTTGGTTATGATTTTAGTTAATAATTTATACAGATGTGATAGCAAGGATATTGGTCGGTAATTCTCGATGTTTGCTTTGTCTCCTTTCTTGAATAGTAAAATGACCTCGGAGTTGTACCATTCTTGAGGAATCGTTCCTTCATCAATTACTTTATTAAATAAAGCATTTAATACCTGTTCCATTTTTCCGCCACAAATTTTCAACATTTCAACTGTAATCTTATCCTCTCCCGGACATTTATTCGTTTTAAGTTGATTTAGGGCCATTCTTATTTCATAGTCGGTTATGTTTGGTATTTCTTCTGAGCCGGTGTTAATTATTGTCCGTTGAGTACGTCGCTGTTGTGGTTGTGTATTTACTGAGTATAATTTAGTGTAGAATTTTTCAATGGCCTCGCTTATTTCCTTTCTGTCTCAGACGGTGACGTTTTTCTCATTTTTTATTTCTATGATTTTTGTTGTGCCGCTTGAGTTTTTTGCTTTGAGTACTTTCATGTTGCAATTATCTTGTATTATATTTTTTATTAGATTGTTATTATAGTTTCTGTGTTCTGATAGATGTTCTATCGTTCCTGATTTCTTTTTTCATGTTTTTGTTTAAACTTTTAAAGCTGTCCGAAGTTCGATCTGTTCTGTTTCGTCTTTCTTGGAGTAGTTTAATTGTATTAGGTTGGAGTTTAGATGTTTTGGTTGTTTTCGTGTTTGAGCATATTTTCTTAACCGATGTTGTTACAGTTACTTTTATTTTATTGGCTAGTCCGTTTATATCCATTTGTTTCAGTGTCTCTATTGATTTTAATCTTGTGCTTAGCTCTTTTTGGTATTCCGTTTGTTTTTGAAACAGGACATCGGTGGTTGGGTATCCTCGTTTAATAAGTTTGTTTCATTCTACTCTCGTCTGTATTTTAATGTTCGCTCTAACCAATCTATGGTCACTCCCGGTATAGAATTTGGTTAGTACTGTCACGTCGATGCATATGTTTTGTTATTGGAGAGTATGTAGTCTATTTCGTTCTTAGTTTTGTTGTCTGGGCTGATCCATGTCCATTTACGTTGTTTAGATTTTTTAAAGAAAGTGTTGAGACAAAATAAATTTTCGTTGTTTAAGTAGTTGTATAACATCTCACCCCTTTCGTTCCTGTTGTCCAGCCCAAAGCGACCGATATATTGTATGTCGCCGTCTTCTTTTGTACCAATTTTTGCATTAAAATCTCCTGTGATTATTACGAAGTGTGATTTTTCTTGGTTACTTGCTGTTGTCAGATCCTCGTAAAATGATTCAGCTTCCTCGTCTGTTGAGTTTCCTGTCGGTGCATATCCATGTATTATCTGTAAGCTGTATCTGCTGTTTAAAGCGATGACAAGATATATGACTCTGTTTGATACAGCACAGTACTTCGTTATTTTATAGGGAGTTTGTTTGTTTATTAGGAACGCTACACCGCCTATGTGGTGATTTTCTACGGAGTTTTTCTGGTATAGTTGATGAGCAGATTTTAAGATGGTACATGCTTCTCCTGGTAAGCGAGTTTCGCACAGTCCAATTATATTCCATTTGATATTTGAGAGCTCTTGTTCTAGTTCGTCAAGGTGTTCTTGGGTCCTCATAGTTCTTATATTGTAAGTGGCTATACGAAGCAATGGTGGGTAGTTTTTCTTATTAGATTCAGTCGAATATTTGCCTTCCCCAGAATCCATGAGGCTGACTGATTGCTCAGTGTGAGATTCTGAGTGTATAACTCTACTCACCTGGGGTAATTTCGTATTGATACTCGACATCTTCAACTTGGGAAGTTTTAGTATATTTAAAACGCCACACTTGCCGAGCGGGTTGGCGAGTGATTCTACACAATCCCTAAAATCAGGGGATTGCCACTTACGCCATCCACGCCGTACCGAAGTATTCTTCTCCGCCGTGTCTGCCGTTGTGGACTTCATCCGTGACCCTGGAGAAGGAACCCTAAGCAGGTACTAGTTTCCCGGGTCAGGAAACCCCTGAAATATACGGAGGGCATTGATTGATTCATTTTCCCTGATAGGACTATCCAGAGGAGTTCCTACCCGCTACCCTAAGGTAGCGGGTAGGAACTACTCTGGAAGGTGGTAGTAAGAGGTAGTGAGAAGTGGTGGTAGTAAGTGGTAGTAAGAACTCCTCTGGAAAGTAAAAGGTAGGCTGCACAATATCGACTATGCGAGTTAATTTACCCTTACAATAAAATGGGAATAGGGAATCATTGATAAAAAAGGGTATTCTTGTTTGAGGCTTTTTGAAGCTTATTCAAGTAATGAGAACCTCAATTGTATTGTGTTAGGGAAATTATTTGTATAAGTTGAAACATTGATTTCCGAAGATTGTGGCAGATGGTTTTCTATTGTGTTAGCTGCAGGAGGTTTTGCTGGAAGGCTTCTTCTGTACAAGTAGTAAATTTCATAAAAATAATAAGTTCTTATATATCATACTGAAGATGGTCCCTTTGGTTTGTCCCTAATTAACGTGGAAAGAGTGGCTGTGGTTGTGTCTTCACTTAGCACAGATATTGTTGTGTAATGCAATTTCACAATGCTTTAAGAATGCTTAAAGTCCTGGTTATAGCGCCCCCAATTGGCCTTAAAGTGTATGTCTTTACACACACGTTATAATCAATTAGGGGACTAGTATACATAGTCTGATAGACTGTACTATTGTTGCGAGGACGACTTGCAATTGCGAGGACAATTATACTATGAGCTATCTCGTCACAGAATCGAGGGAGATCATTTCCTTTTTTGAGTGAAGACGTTAAAAAGAATCATGGGCACGAAGTGAATTATTGGCGATGCAGGATACTGTTTCGTCGTAGTGATTTTATTCTATGCTACAGCTGTACAGACTAGTTGAAGCTTGAGCTAGGTGAGGTAGCTGGCCTGTCTTGTAAGGATCTGAGGGTAGAACAGAATAGAATAGAATAGTAATTTCTCTAGAGGTTAAGATTCGGGAGCAGGTGCGGGATTCTAATGGCCGTTTTGGTACATTCTAGTGTTGGCAGAGATATTAATATCTCTTCTGATTGCACGGAGTTTTTGGAGGAGGAATTTCATGGATTCTAAATTGAATGCGGGGAGCTCGATGGTTTTAAAGATTTTATACAATTTGACGTAGTCGCAAATAGTCGTGTGAATTTGCTAGATTCTACATTAATGTAACAAGATTAAAAATCTGGAGTAGCTTGTAGCTGGTAAATGAGGCATGTGCAGTAATCGTTCTATTATGTAACAGTCTAGAGGTGAAGGGTTGCGGAATGAGTTCCCTAGAGGTTTTTCTAGCTCTTTGAATCAAGCAATCAAGAGTCAGTCGATTGTGTACTACTGAAATGCTTGTGGGCGGTAGCTGTCGGGTTTCTTTCTCGGAGTAATTGTGTTGTGTGTAGTATTAAAGTTCTTCTATGGTATCTACGCTGTCATTGACGGACTGGACAGCATGGCCTCGAGTGTAATGGATACACGGGGGTTTCGGCAGGAAGTTAGCCGGTTGTCAGTCTAAATATAGCTTCGTATTCTGGTAGCTTTTTATATGAATCAGAATAACTTGAGAAGGGTACAGATCATTTATTTAATTGTATACGTTCCAGTACATGGCACTTTTTTAGAACAAAAATGTTGTTCCTCTATATTCTAAAGGTAACTGTGATAAATTTGTAATGCGTCAAACTTCGAAACATCTCTGAATAAAAATCGCTTTATCCTTAGAAATATCAGGTTTAACGAATCGTTTCCAGTCATTTACAATTAGATTAATTACATTAAGAATCAACTGATCCAGCGATAATGATTATTAAACGAGTTAAACCACAAGACAAATCGTTTACAAGCAAATACACAATCGATAAGAGCACCTGCCGGCTGTTAATTTGTATAACAAATGAGATGAAACTGTAATATCAACAATTATTTATCACCACGTTCCCTCATCACTTAATTCCGCACAATTTCGACTCGTCTTTCAGTCAACGGCTTTCGAGCACACGATGAGAGCTCTTAAAAAGCTGTCAAGGTTAAGTCTTAAAGATTCGTGATTATTAAGTTTTCAATTTATTTTTAGTGAAGTTATAAACCTAAATTATCTCTTAATAAATTATATCTTTAAAAATTTACACTTTTAGTTTTACTACAAAAATGTTGGATGCAGTTTAGAGAAAATTATTAATTGTTTGCAAATGTGAGTTCATTTTTAAAAGGTAAAGCGAAAATTAAAACCAGGACCATAGTTTTTGGGCGCTACAATTTCAACCCGCCATCAGGTCAATTTAAAAACTTCATAAACGTTTTGGTATTTCATGTTAGTGTTACATGTTTCTATTTATCTAATACATAATATACAAGGATTGTGGATCAATACGTGACCTATGTTCTAGTAATGGGACGTGATTTCACTTCTTCTTTTTCTAAAGGCGACCATATTGACTCATCTTATTTAATTCACAGCAGCTCGAAATAAATTTTTTCGAGTTTTTATTTTGCAGCTATCATCCCAGGTATCCTTAATAATGCATATTTATATGTATAGCATATTTTCTCCACTCTTTCTAACAGTGTATCGTTTATTGTAATTTGGGCATTTATGTTGGTTATTCATGTTTACTAATGATCATTATTTTTGTCTTCTTACAATTTAGTTTTATTCTGTGTTTGTTACATTGTGCTTCTACAATATTATCTCCATCATCTCTTGCGCACTATCTGCCAGCAATACAGTATCGTCTGCATATCTCATACTGTTTATTTTATAAGTTGGCCATTTACTGCAATACATCTTCTGATTCGTCAAAGACTTATCTAAAGATGTTTTCAGAGTAGATATTAAATAATGCTGGTGTCACTACGTAACCCTGTATTAACTCCTTTTCCGACTGTGGCTAAGCATTCCTTGCTAACGTCGATAACCGTGGCCAGAAGCCAGATATATCATGTAACATTTTTTTTATAGTTAATATATTAAATTATTTCTAATCCTTTTACCCCTGTGGATGAGATACGCTTATTTTATTGAACGTACCGACTTCTCAGAGAACGAAAGGTTCTAATCCTTTCCTTTTTAATCCTGAGTATGAAAGAAACTAATGCTTTTCGGTGATGGCGGGTTCTTTTGGATAAATTCGGTAAATATCACCGAAAGCACGTTCTAGCAATGTTTCTGAAGAGAACGTAATTCAGAAAATTTTATTTTCCTCACGTTGTTACTAGTACCGTATTTATCTCGAACTTTCCGATAGTCGTTAGAACTTTACCTTCTTAGAAATGGATACAGGTTGACCTGTCGTTTTTAAGTGGAAGTTACTCCACCATTTTTTGGGGAAAGCTTGTGAAATTTTTAGAGGAACCAACTCACTTCTAGTGGGGCGATCTTTAAGGACAGACGCTTACTCATATAAGACAGACCTTCTCTGTACATTTTTTTAGTGTGTATACACTTATATAGTTTGAGTTTCTATTTATATTAGATTATAGTTATAAAGTCTTCTTCTTCTCTTCTTCTACTTTTTGTAGATCTTTCGATCTGTTTAATTCTGAAGCTGCCTCTGGTTAATTTCTTGGGAGGTAGATTGCCAACTATCCCTTCATCTTTTAGGTGGTCTTCCGGGGGGTCTTGAACCAGGCGGATTGTTTTCTAGGGCAATTTTTGGGAGTCTATTCTCATCCATTCGTCTTACATGGTTGTACCACATCCTCTTGCGCTGTCTTCCCCATCTTACAATATCTTGAATTTTGCACTGCTCTCTAATGTTTGTATTTCTCACTCTGTCCCTTCTTGTTTTCCCCATTATTGTTCTTAGGGTTTTCATTTCGGCAACCCTTAGCATCTGTTTCGTTTTGTTGGTATCTTCGCGCACTTCTATGCCATATGTCATGATCGGTCGTATGCAAGTCTTATAGATTCTAATTTTACTATCTGTGCGCATATACGGATTAGACCAGACTATCTCCCGCAGACATCCTGACAGTGCAGATGCTTTGTTGATCTGACTCCTCAGGTCCTTTACTGGGTCATGGGTGCTTGATATATCTATGCCCAGATATCTGAATTGCATCACCTGTTCTATGGGGTTGTCCTCAACCACTAACTTACATCTGAGCGGATCTTTTGCTATTGTCATACATTTAGTTTTGTTGGTAGAGATGTTCATATTTAATAGTCGGCTTGTTTGAAAGAACTGAAAGAGCTACCTTTGGAGATCATCTTCTGATTCTTCAATAATTGCTGCATCGTCTGCGTAGCACACCATACCAATTCTTTTGTTGCCCATTCTATATCCGAGATTAAGAGATGTTACTTTGTTGATAATTTTGCCCATGAGAAGATTAAACAAGAAGGGGCTTAAACTGTCGCCTTGTCTAATTCCTCCCGGTGTTGGAATATTTTCAGTGAATTCGTCTCCTGCTCTAACTTTGGTTACGTTGTTGTTATTTAGGTTATGGAGTATCTTTGTTATACTGGTCGGTGTTTCATTTTCTATTAATATATTTAGAATGTCTCCCAGGCGAACTCTGTCAAATGCCTTCGTCAAATCAATGAAGCAAATATACGCTGGCATGCCGAACTCTATAGCTTTTTCTTTTATTTGTTTTATTACAAATACTGCGTCTATTATAGACCGCCCTTTTGTAAAACCTTGTTGTTCTTCAGCATTAGTGATTTGCTTTTCCAATTTGTCCTTGAGAATACCCGTGAAAAGTTTCATTGTTGTATTTAAGAGGGTTATTCCTCTATAGTTTTGTGGGCAGGTTTTTTGTCCTTTTTTAAATATGGGGATTGTGATACTATTATGCCATTCCTCTGGTGTTTCTGTTTTGTTTAATATTTTGTTAAATAGTTGTGCCAGTTTACTTGCAAGTTCCGGGCCTCCATATTTTAAAAGTTCATTGGGTATACCATCCGTTCCCGGTGATTTTCTGTTTTTTAGCTTTTTGATCTTTGCTTCTACTTCTTCGTCATTGATTGTAGCACTCACATCTGTTTCGCCTTCGTTTATATTCAGCGTTTCTTCAGCATCATATAGCTCTTTAAAATGTTGTTGCCATGTTTCTATAGGTACTCCTTTGGTCTGCACGAACTCGTTAACTGGTTTTTTCCTGTTGCGGAGCATTTTCCATACTTTCTTTTGGGCACCATATAGGTCGTAGTCCATGTCGCAAGTGAATTTGGCCCAATGTTCTCTTTTGATTGATTTTATTCTGGCGTTTACTTCGTTTCTTATTTGGACATATTCTGCATGAGCTTCTTCCGATTGCGTGCTTTTATATCTCAGGTAGCATTTGCGTTTTAATTCAGAGAGTTCTTTTACCTCTTGGCAAAACCACGGTTTGGTGTGGTTTGTCGCTCTCGTGTTAATTTTCCGCTTACCAATCGCTTCTTCTGCTGCTTCGTTGATGCATTTCTTAATTTTTTGCCAAGTATCTTCTACTCCCCATTCGGGTTTTAAGTCGATCTCTTTTAGTTTGATGGTAATCCTGTTCTCATAGAGCAGTTTTGTACTCTCTGTTGCTAGCGACTCTATATTATGTTTTTCGATGAACATTGGGGGTTTTCTGTTTCGTTGCGGACGTTCTAGTAGCATCTTGCATAAAACAAGGTTATGATCAGTCCCCAGGTTAGCAGATGTTAGTGCTCTGACATCAAGTACTTGTGACGGAGTTATCGCTAGATTTGTGATTATAAAATCTATCATTGATCGCTGGCCTCGATTATTGTTAAAAGTGTATTTATGTTGGTCTTTATGAGGAAAGTATGTATTGTTGATTCTCATTTCATTTCTAGCGCAAAAGTCTATTAGTGCTTCGCCGTTTTCATTAATTATTTCTTCGTTGTACTTTTGTTTTATACCTGGTAGGACAACGTTTCCGATCCGTGCATTAAGATCCCCGAGTACGATAATTTTGTCTTTCGTATTTATGTTATCTACGACGTTTTGTAGTTGCTGATAGAAAGTTATAAAGTACCTTTTAATATATAACTTCAGTGCTTAATACAAGTAAAGTATATTAGCTTCAGTGAATTAGTCCAGTAGTCATCGAGAATTACTGTAAGTTATCATAATCATAGTATCTTCAACTATCTGGGCGAATCTACGTCGACTATCTCATCACCTGTAGTTAGGGTTAACTACCGATGTAACAATTGAACTAACAGAACAATTAATATTTTCTTACGAACTTTTAATAACTTCTAATAAATCATAATTACGAACATTTAATACTCCGTTAATCATTAAACAACAGTGCGAATAGATAATTAACTAAAACCAAGTACAGATGGTTTAATTTTTATAATACAGCATTCTTAAAACCCTTTCGTATTCTTTGAATTTAACTTTAATTAACTTTGTGTTCTTTGTTATTCATTTTTTTATTTACTGCACCCTTTATCTCATGAGACGTCCATTAAACAGCAAAGAGAGACTTTCTTTAATAAACTTTAGTTGAATATTTTAAATAATATCAGACTCTCTTCGCTGATAATTTAATTTGTTTATTTCTATATGTATACAACCATTGATCAATTGATGGTGTATTTTTATTACTTGTGTGTACCTTCAGCTGCCTATCTCATTGTGTTGTTAAATATATTGTTTTTGTTTTATGTATGAATTTTATTTGTCGACTCCTAACAAGTTTCCTGATATAATAATACCTCTGAATATTTGCTTATTATCTTAAATTATTATTATACCTTCGACCAGAAGAAAGATCAGGCTGATAAGTTTTGAAGGTAAGTAGGCGGACGGAGTCCAGCTAATATATTTATTATTTGTTTATGTAGGGTGTTGACCAAATTTATTTAATTATTAACTGTTAATATCTTTTCTTGGGTTTGATCTCTGAGCCTAAATGTCTTTCCTTATCTCTTTTCTTTTCTAAGGTTTCTTAATTTTCTCCTTAAACCCCAAAAAGTTAAGTGGCGCCCTGTTTCTATCTTATCTTATTGAAACCTCAATATTCCGGGAGTATTGGATTTTAGGAAGTGTAGAACTTCCAAATTTCAGAAGAACTGGAAGAGAAGTGATGAAAAATACTAAAAATATGACTAAGCTCAGAGGAACAAATTTAAATGGCCAAAGAGACACTAAATCTCAAGTGAGTGTTCGGGCTAGCTTCAATGCACTGAATTGTGGCTTTAAAGATATAAAGCAGATAGCAAGGATAATGAGCTAATGAGACAAGAAACGACAAGAGACAAAAAACGACAAATCTGATACAACTAAAGAAGGTCACTGGGAATAAATTTATAGAAAAAAGGACGATAAGAAAAGAAGAAGGGCGCCAACTCAACGATAGTTGAGATTTTGAAGTAACAAATGACTGGAAACAAATGATACTGGAGATAATAACCTGAAATACAAAATACTAAATACTAATCTTGTCTTGCTATATTATATACTGGTTAGTAGAAACTGAAATAAAACTCGAAATAGTAACAATAAATATATTTATAAAAATGTGTATAATGATATATATGTATTAACAATTTACATATAATGCAAAACTAAATAACAGTGGTAGTGGGTGTGTAAAGATACAATAGGACCAAATAGCCCCTCAACAAGCGAATAGTCACTACCACTGGCCAAATAAAGTGTGAAATATTAGTAAAAACCTAGAATAGTCCGTATGGTAGCCAAAGTCTTAACACTAAAAGTTAAAAATACGTTTATTGACGTTTCAATTTCCACTTCGGAAATCGTTCTCAAAATACAAACAGTAAATTAAACAAATTTTGTTTTTTGTTACATAGTGAAAAATTCTTCTAATAATTTAATTTTATCTGACTCATTTATATTGACAATTCAGACATACATTATGCATTTTAAAGTAGACGACTTTAAAATGATATTGCCAATATTGTTGAGTTGCGCTCCTGGGACGACTTTACTTATAAGATAGTTCATTCGATTACATGAAATCAACTTTAACTTGAGAATATCCGTCAGAAAAAATCATAGCATGTAATTCGTCTTTAAAAAGACAAACACATGACATGATGACAGTAAAATTCTCCTGTTAGTGATTCCATAGTAAATTATGAGGGAAAACCAATATTGAAAGAGGAAGTTATTAATAAGAAAATACCAGCATTAGTAAGTCAGTAACATATAGAGGATACTTCATTTATGTTTTTTAAATAACGTAACATATAAAATCAGAATTTTGATGTTTGTTGAAGGTAAACTAAATTCACGAACAAATACTTACAATGTCGGGATAGTATTATGAGGTTTTTTCCTGGTTTTCCCTCATAATTTACTATGGAATCACTAACAGGAGAATTTTACTGTCATCATGTCATGTGTTTGTCTTTTTAAAGACGAATTACATGCTATGATTTTTTCTGACGGATATTCTCAAGTTAAAGTTGATTTCATGTAATCGAATGAACTATCTTATAAGTAAAGTCGTCCCAGGAGCGCAACTCAACAATATTGGCAATATCATTTTAAAGTCGTCTACTTTAAAATGCATAATGTATGTCTGAATTGTCAATATAAATGAGTCAGATAAAATTAAATTATTAGAAGAATTTTTCACTATGTAACAAAAAACAAAATTTGTTTAATTTACTGTTTGTATTTTGAGAACGATTTCCGAAGTGGAAATTGAAACGTCAATAAACGTATTTTTATCTTTAAAAAAAAAAAAAAAAAAAAAAAAAAAAAAAAAAAAAAAAAAAAAAAAAACTAAAAGTTAGTAATTTAATTTAACTTAGTTCTACTAGAATGAGATACAAGTGACAGTATGGTAAAGATATCAAAATTGATAAATCTAGTACCATTTATATCATAGATAAAAAGTGAGTTGTTACATATTCCTTATATAATGTTTTAAAAACCACATGAAATTTATTTCCCTCCCCAATATCAAAATTGTATTATACCAAAATGTATTGTATTAAAAAATAAATATTAAATCAAAAAGTGAGTTTGGTCAGACTCTTTATATACTATTTAAAAAACCTAATAAAAACACAAAATTCTAAAATCTGAAATCATAAATGCAATTAATCATCTCAAAACAAATAAAAGAACAGGTCCAGACGGAATATACCCAGAAACGCTCAAATTAATCAGCGAAGAAAATATCGAATTATTTGTCCTTTTATTCAATCGCATTTATGATACAGGTAAAATACCCCAAGATTGGCTGGAGTCAATATTCATCCCACTACCAAAAAAGCCAAACCCACAAAACTGCAATGAGTTCCGTCTGATAAGCCTTATGAGTCATGCTGTAAAAGTCCTACTAAAAATCGTACATAATCGTATCTATAGAAAGTGCGAAACAATCATCGGAGACGATCAGTTTGGATTCAGAGCCGGCATGGGAACGAGAGAAGCCCTGTTCAGTTTACTAGTTCTCGCCCAAAAATGCTACGACCAACAGAAAGATATATTTATATGCTTTATAGACTTCGAAAAAGCATTTGATAGAGTAAGACACGACCTACTATTAGAACGTTTGCAAGAAGTTGGTTTAGATGGAAAAGACATCAAATTCTTAAAAAACTTATACTGGAACCAAAAAGCCAGAGTTAGGATCGAAGGTTCCACATCCGCAGAAGTAGAAATTAGGAGGGGAGTTAGACAGGGATGTGTTCTGTCGCCTCTGCTGTTTAATCTTTACTCCGAGTTTCTATTTAAAGAAGCATTGGAGGATTCCAAGGATGGAGTCAAGGTGAATGGCGTAAATATCAACAGTATCAGATACGCCGATGATACAGTGTCAATTGCGGATTCCGACTCAGGTCTACAACGACTCATCGACAAGACCAACTCGACCTGTGAGCAATTTGGTATGAAAATAAACATTAAAAAAACCAAAGTGATGTCAATCCGAAAAAACCAAAACGTACCTCAACCTTGCAGAATAAATGGGCACATCTTGGAACAGGTCAATAGATTTAAGTACCTGGGATGTTGGATCGATAGCAGCCTAAATCCTGATCAAGAAATAAGATCGAGAATAGAACAGGCTAGAAAATCTTTCGAAAAAATAAAAGAACTGCTTTGTGATTCTCGAATAAAACTCGAAATTCGACTACGTTTATCAAAATGCTACGTCTGGTCGACTCTTCTATATGCAGTTGAAACGTGGACCCTTAAAACATCAACCGTAAATAAATTGGAGGCCTTTGAAATGTGGATCTACCGGAGAATACTCAAAATTTCATGGACATCGCATACCTCAAACGAAGAAGTGCTGCATAGAATAGGCAAGGAAAGAGAACTTTTTAACACAGTAAAAGTAAGAAAAACATCATACTGAGAAATAATAAGTACCAATATGCCCAACTTATAGTGAAAGGAAAAATTGAGGGAAAGAGAGGCCTAGGAAGGAAAAGACTATCATGGCTCAGAAACATCCGACAATGGGCAGGGATAAATTTTGAACAGCTAATAAGAACAGCTGAAGATAGAGAAGAGTTTAAAATTGTAGTAGCCAACCTCCATTGAGGAGAGGGCACTTTAAGAAGATTATATCAAAAATGTATCACCTGATCATATGCATATGAAAAGTGTACACTACTAAATAGGAAGTAACAAAAAGGTTAGACAGTCAAACAACTTATCTATAAGTCCATAGGAAAACTCCTCTTGGCACGGCTAAATCAGTTTGTTGCTGTAAAGGACAAATCCCAGGGAAGTCTGGGCACAAAACCAGTCACTGGTCTATCTGCTCGGAGTGACGGCAAAATCCACGAGAGTTGCTAACTATTTAAGAAATTCTGTTACTAATATCCTTGAGGGAATAGGATAGAATACTCGCAAGTGACGGAATCTAAAAGAATTATCAGATTTAATTTCAATGTAATTTAATAGGTGTAGCAGCATGGATTGACTGCACCAAAACAAAACATCAACACATTAGGTTAGGTCAACATGTCAAAATTTCTGAAGTGACTTCGTAGACATGACAGGCTTGCGCCATGAAATGAACATGCGCAGAATACAGAAGGCTGTTCAATAATTGTAGAGCCTATTATATTCCACTAAAAAAAGAGAAAAAAAAAGAAAACAAAAAACCTTAATGATACGACGTGGACTAAAACAGAATTTAAGTTTGACTATATAAAAAATGACCTTATGTTCTTTGCGAGTGAATGAAGGAAATTTTAAATTTAAATTATATCGGAACTAAAAAATAAATCTCTAAAGAAACACTAAACTGCAATGATAAATTTGATTATATGATAAAGAGATAATACGTATGAAATTATTTACTTACATGGAGCCGCAGCACGCAAAAAAAAATCTTCCTTTTTATGTGTTTCTCTTATAAATGAATCTTGATTTTAATAAATTAATTATTATTATTATTAGTATTTATGAATTATATACATTTTGTTCTTGTCCTCGATTTTATTTGCCCCAATTCCGTCACTTTGAACGTGAGAAAAACTCAGCGGTTGGCGTGTCTGCGTATACGAGTTCTGACCAAAACTGATCGTTCTCGCACAGACTCGACCAATCTTGCGTTCAAATCGACTCCTGGGCGTGTGTGGAAAAATGTCGATTTAAAAATCGATCGCAGGCGGGTCATAAGAAATTTCGTGAGGGGTTTTATTAATACAATTCTTAACTCTGATAATATTGCACTAATCAGTAGCGTAAACGCTACATTATCTTTGGTAATTTTACCCATCTATCTTTTTGTTTATTTCTGTATATTTTCTTATATATCTTATCTTGTCCTATCTTAACTTATTTCGTCCCCCCATTCCTATTCCCGGTTCCAAAAGCTAGTTTCGAACTCACGACTCGCTTTCCACCAACCATCTGGCTGCCGTTCGCAATGTCTCCATTGGTGACCTTTCTAGCAACATCCAAAAAAGGTTTCCGAGGTAACAATCATCAGACATAAATTTCTGTCTTACAAAACGTGTCTATATAATAAGTATTATGATATTCTCAGTGTACGTGATTTGGGAATCGGTGACTAACACCTGGGGATTTACCAATGGTGAATTTTAGGAATGGTAAAATACGTATATTGTTATTACCTACTAATCTTTCTCTTTTTAAAAGAATAAGTTTAAAATAATGTCGTTAAAGGTATTGAATATTTTTTCTTTTCACAAAAACGTTAAAAATTCAAATTATGTGAAATTCTACAGTTATTTTAAGTCTTATTTAAAGACAAAACGTTATCAAGAAAGTTTTATATTGCTTTAAATGGATTACTTTATTGTTACTTTTGTAAATTTATAGCTATGAGTCAAACGATCAAGCTCCGTTAGTTAATGATTACTGTCACTACCTGTTACTATATATAAAAGAACGGTGATCACGACCACCGTTAAAAATCAGGATCAGCATCACCGTTATTCAAAATTAGGGTCTCTAATCACAGCTTGATCAAAAAATCATCACGTTGACCATCACTACAATGTTCCGTTATAAGTTATTTGAATTCTGGACTTTTTAATTTTATTAGTGCTTTTTCTGTAGAATAAATCGTTCTCTCAGAAACAGCGCTTAAAGAGAGCGGCGATTTTGAATGTCAGTTACGATGTTTTACAGTTTTTTAATTAAAATTTGTATCAACTCGACGGTAAAAACTAGATATCTTTTGATCAGAGTGTCCTATCGACAAAAATCAAAAGGTGAGAGGCGCAGCTTCTGATTTTTGTCGCAAACAAAGTTAATTCTACAAAACTGTTAAATATATAAACGTTTCGCGATTTTTGGCAATTTTTACGATTTTATGAGATCAATAAAATTTGTGATTTCCTTAGACCGGTCACTATGGAATTTTCTTTGTTAATGTTCAAGACCTATAACATCAAATTTCAATTTTGAGTTTGGGAAACAAATAAAACGTATTTGAAATATGCCTAAAAATGCTGAATTTAAACTTTCACATTACAAATGTAGTCGTACGATTTTCTCCGAACTACGCGTGAACAAGAAGCGGTGCAGCGAACCGAGGTCATTCTTGCTTTAAGTATAGATGGCTTATAGTCTGGGAACAAAAAGGCGTATAATATGTAACATTTCGATGTAATAGAGCGCGTGCTTATTTAACAATATAATAAATTTATAAATTTTCATATATGCACGCGTTAAAACTAAAAGTAGACATTTCATTTTGGTAGTTTATTTTTATCTTAGGTAACTTTATTTTTATGGGATCTACTTTAATACACATGTTGTGTGTAGTTTGTCTTGTCATGAAAGTCGTCACAATGAACTTTCGTCACAAAAAATAATGTTTTTTAAGATTATGAACAGTAGTGTGAACATGATCAAGGTGTGAAGAACCACATACCCAGGACTGATAAAAACTTACAAATGGTGCTATCAGATAATATTTTAGAGACCAATATAGCTACTTTGTAGCGACACCTCGTAAACCAACCGTTTTTATTTTTAAAGTATTCGACTCAATTATTCAACCTAATAAATATAGAATACTATGGTAAATTAAACGTAATAATGGACAGTGTAAACTGAAAATTTATCCCCGATATGAGATAACAATATACGTTCAGTAATTGCAGTCAGGCGAATGATCCTCTGTAGGCAAATTAATCAATTCAAAATTTATCAGTTATGTCCCGTAGCGGTAAATTTTGTCCCGTTTTAACTGATTTTGTTGTCTCTGACAGGCTTTTGCATGTTAATGTGCCTCCAATTTTTATGAGTAGACAGAAAGGACATAGTGCGGAATAAAATTTTGAATTTGGCTATTTAAAAATTCATGGGGCATTCAAATGAAAATTTATATTAGCCCACTGGACGTAGAGTTACTGTACGAATTTAAATCAAAACAAGTTGGGGTTGGTTTCTACTAATTTAATGCTATTCATTTTTCAATAAAAAAAGTTTAAAAAACTTAACATCGAGGTAAAAACTTCTATTTTAAGTGAGGTAATATTTAATTATAAAATTAAACTCAAAATCCAAGTGAATTATAATAGAGTTCAGAACGTTATCGTACTATAGTATATTTGAAAAATAAGCTGGAGTAAATTCTCAGAATACCAATCTTCGAACCTCGAAATACTATCTTGTAACTAAAACGTAATCTTAAAAGAAAAGTTTGCGTTAAATTTATTTGGATATTTGGAACAAAGAAATTAATCCAATCCAATACTGGTTTAAAATAAAAAGATACACATAAAAATAAAAATTCTATTCATTGTGAAACATACAGTTAAAATAAAATAATAAAATACAATAAATTATACTGAAACGTAAAATACATTTACAAAAACTGTAAGTTTTTATATATTCCTATTAATAATTAATAATATTCTTAATACCAATAATATTGGAAATAAGAATAAAAATTATATTAGCAATCAAAAAATAAATAAATAAATAATAAACAATGAAGTTGATCGTAATTAATTCAAATATAAAATAAACTTCTGAGCTACAGTTTAAAGTTAAGCTTTCTCATATTCTGTTTCAGACGAAGTGTTATCCGATCCGGGATGAATTATAGGTTTTATACTGCTATCTATTATATGATCAAGTTCCCACATATTTTGCTCAATATCCATAACGTGATTAATACATTGATTTATGAAAAAGTTTAGTAACATCTGACAATTTAAAACTTGGATTATTTCGAGAAACTTTACCTTTAACTTCGGCCCATACTAATTCAATAGGATTTAGCTCGCAATGATACGGTGGTAGGCGAAGTATTTCAATTCCTCGTTGTTTTGGCTATCTCCTCAATGACATATTTTTATAATTTTGTTTATTAATTTCAACAAGCTCTAATAATTCTGCTTTTGTCATTGTATCGTCAAATAAATTCTTAGAAGTTAACCACATTGCAATTTCATCTTTCCTACATTGAGTAGTTAGTAAACGTTCAACTAATCTAGAGTGGTAACTTGCATTGTCCATCACAGTAACTGAATTTTTAGGTATGAATTCAATCATCTGTTCCACATTGAAATAAACAAAATAAACGGATATATGGCTGGGTAATATGTTACCTTCAAAGCTGACCACAATATTCTTCTTAGGTACATATTCAGCTTTACCACCTTTTTCAACTTTCCTGTGCATTCCTCTGATATCTACAACCATTGAGTTTGAATTTATGTTTTGTTTTAAATAATCAGCGTCGTAACTTGTGTCAACGTCTCGAATCAGACCCTTGACCTCTAAAAGGTGATTAGGTCCATACCAATTCAATAGGATTTAGCTTGTAATGATGCGGTGGTAGGCGAAGTATTTCAATTCCTCATTTTTTGACCATCTCCTCAATGACATATTTTTATAATTTGGTTTATTAATTTTAGCAAGCTCTAATAATACTGCTTTTGTCATTGTATCATCAAAGAATAAATTCTTAGAAGTTAACCACATTGCAATTTCATTTTTTAAACATTGAGTAGTTGGTAAACGTTCAACTAATCTAGAGTGGTAACTTGCATTGTCCATCATAATAACTGAATTTTTAGGTATGAATTCAATCTGTTCAAAATATTCTTCAAACACGTCTCCGTTCATCTCTTCATGATAATCACAGGTCTTTTTTGATTCAAACAAAAGTAAAACCTCCTTAAGAAATCCATTCATACTACTAATATATGGGTAACTTATTTTTCAAATATATTATAATCAGTCCATCTTCGGTGAACCTAAAAAGTAAGTAAACCCACTAGGTTAGGAAACGCGAATTTAAAATGTTGACTCAAATGCAAAAATGTGGTTAAGATCACGGTTGGTAGACTTACTACGGTTGCCTCTTCCGACTGGGGTGGGGATGCTTGAGCTACGTTACCAGAGTTCACAAGAATACAAAACCCATTTATTCGCGATTGAAACTGAATGTAGAGGGCAGGGCAGGTCGATTGCAATGTCATGGCCGATATAAATGATATAAACAAAAACAAACATAACAGTCGAGTGCTTACCATTGCTTTTCCATGTTTAGTTTAGCTGAAGACGAGTTATTTATATCATTTAAAAATGGAAATTAACCTTAATGATATCTTTGAGTATTGTGGTGAAGCAAAGAGTCCATCGGTTGAAAAGGAAGCAGTTTTCAAGTGATGAATTCCTAAAATTTAACTTTAATTTTTGAACTGGCTTGTGTATTGATGATGATGAATCCTATTTTGTGTATACCAGAATATAATATTCTGTGTAATGTTTGTCTTAACTAATATATGCATTATTTTATATTATGCCTCATGTTTTTAATATGTTAATTTTTATTTTATACTATTTTTTGACATATGTAAGCACTTTATTGTATATTAACATATATAAATAACTTCAACTTTACTTTATTGTAAGATAGTTCATTTGATTACATGAAATCAACCTTAACTTGAGATCACCTGTCAGAAAATATCATAGCACATGATTTGTCTTTTAAAAATTCCATAATAAATTATTTTTTTCTTCAAGTTTTTCGGTTTAGGAAAGAGAAATAGGGACATATCTTTTGTCGATCTTGAATTGCATTAGGGACCAGAACAATATCGATTTGATTTAAAATACTTTAACGTAGTCATAATGCTGAAATTTACTAAAAAAAATTAATAATACTATTCAAATCAACAGCTGTCTGGTTTGTTTATACGACTTTTATGCCCGGTATTATAAAACATTTTACTTGCCAACTAAAATTTAGTTTGAAAGTAAAATAATTTACTCTACAGATTTGCGTATTAAAACCGCAAAGTAAATTAATTCTGGAAATAAATCTGCGAATTAAACTATTCGTTAGTTTTCTACCAAGTAAATTTTATTTAACAAGTAAATATGGCACTAATGACAGTTTCAATGTGTTTTCGGCTGGTGTGAAAATATAGTAATAACGTTATGTTTTAGATTATAAACATTATATTATATATTATAAAACTTTAGATTATAAACGTTATCTGTGATACATCACATCAATTTTTAGAATTTAACGTAAATGCAGGTTAAAGTGCACGTTATTTATAACGTTTTTGATACATCACAGGGCTGAATGTTACGATTCAAATTACGTCACGAGAATACAGTTCCGGCTTAATGTTCATTGGTTAGGCGGAAGAGGCAACCGTAGTAAGTCTACGAACCGTGGGTTAAGATTACTTACTTTGGAGTACTTGCGTAATTAATCGCAAAACCAAACAGTGGTTGAGTATAAATTGAAGATAAAATACTTAAGTATTAAATTATACGTCAAAGTGCCGATGTAATTGGATAACAAACCGAGAATCATATGTCCCTACTCGAAAGAGAGTTTTTCAATGACAAGGACATTCGAGACAATATTCATAGCTCCTTTAGCTAGTTATTATTATTATTTTTTTATTTTATAAATTGACTATAAAATTAAATTGACTAGTTATATTTGAAAATGAAATACTTTGACATGAAAATGACATTTAGAAAAAGGCAGAAAGAATACCCTCTGTGAAAATAAGGGAAAGGAAGTGAATTAAAATGATCGGTTGAATAATAAAATGTGGAAAAAGAAGATCTCTCTTATAGCCAATGATGAGGGATTTATAATTAATTATATTGTCTGTAGAAAGTAAACGTAAAGGTGAAAGTTTTTAACTACAGGTAGGATGTAAAGTTGGTTGTATATGTCTGAGAGACAGTTGAATGTTGTATTTACTGAAATATAAATATTTTAGAATTGGCTGAAAAAGTGTGTAGTAATAAGACAATGTTAATATTTTATAAATGAAAGGAAAGATTTTATTTTTGAATCAATGTTAACGGGGTCATAAGATAAAATGTGGTAGTGGTAGGAACAGAATGAAGTATAGTCAATAGCATAAGTTGATAATGTAAAATTGTAAAATTAAATTTTGTTGGAAAAAGATACAATTGAAAAAGTAATACCGAAAAAAAAAGGTTTATTGGACTAAAACATAGAAATACACCAATACATCAATACACCAATACCGCTGTACACCAACGCAGGTCTAACCACACTTTAGTATATCTTCCCTCTTCAATAGCCCTTCTCCAATACTCCATTTCTTTGTTAGCCCTTCTCCAATACTCCATTTCTTTGTTCTTCTCTATTAACATGATATCATCACCAAAGAGCATTGACCAAGGAGCCCCTTTATCTCTAGTCGTTTCCCCATTACTGAGGATCGTGGTTTCTTTCAAGAATCCGAACAATTTTTCTCCATTGTTTTCTATGTTCAGCTGCTGAGAGCTACGCAGAATGAGTTTCCAGCTGAATTCTTAATTTGGCCGGACTATCTAGTTGGTGGTCCCCCTCATGATCTTCTCTCTGGAACGTTTCCAGAAACAATTAATCTCTCCAAACTATCGTCACCTCTGCAAAACCCGTGACCGAAAAAGTATACCGTGACCAGAATACGTTGAAGAATATTGTTTTTTTGGACACCCTTTTTTAAATCTCGAGTTGGTTTAGAATGGAAACGATTATCCTATGAGTTATCCAAGGTATGCGCAGCATTCTTCTCCAGCACCACATCTCAAAGGCATCAATTTTTTGGCGCTCGCGTCCGCGAAGAGTCCAAGTCTCTGCCCTGTATAGAAATATTGAGAACAGAAGGGCATTCACCAGTCTCATCTTGATATTTTGAGAGATAGATCGGTCTTTTCAAACTTCAGTTAGGCGACTCATCGCATTTTTTGCCATACCAATACGTCTCTGAACTTCTGCTTCACAGTTAACATCGTTAATTATACTAGACCCGAGATAGACAAAACTGTACACTAGCTGGTATTCCTGTTACAAGTTATTCAGTTGAATAGTGTGAAATCTGTCGACCAGTATTATTTTTGTCTTAGCTTTTATTGATTTTCAAACCAACTTTATTGCTTTCGTACTCAACTCTTCGCAGAAAATTAAACATTTCTTGCTCATTAGCTACTCTAAGTGTAGTGTCAGTAGCAAATCTTAAATTGGAGATTTTCCTACCAGCTCATCCTACCGGCTCATCCATCTAAAGATATCCTCATGACATGTTCATCATAAATGTTGAATAAGGCAGGTGACAACACGCATCCTTGTCTAACACCTCTCTCGGTCTTGAATTGGTTTGAGAACTTCTGATATAGTCATACTGTTGCTGTATTGAACTGGTACAGATTTTCATTAAGTGTCATCAGGTGCATTGGTGTTTACCCATTTCTATTAAAATTGACCACAGATTTATCCAGGTTACACAATCAAATAGGAGACCCTTACTCGTTTATTAACATGCTATCATCAACCAAGAGCATAAGCCAATGCCTCATATCATCAAAATATTCACAACATATAGTATAATAATAAAAACGATCGGTATTACGCATAAAAAATACAAAAAAAGACTAAGTTAAAGTTTATTGCAGAATATTATTACTATTAAAGTTGCAACTAAATATGTGAGGAATTTTCCTTCAGCAGTGTACAATTATTTATTTTACAGAGTCAAAATTTGGGTTATGTTAAGCAAACATAACCAAAATCACAAGGAAATATCTAACGCCGTGTTTAACAAAGTTACATAAACGGGAGAGTAGCAATTATCTCGCATCACATAAAATATATGTATATACGGGGAGAAAAACAATGGCCATGGGATTTACGAGTAATATGTATAATTGAAAAAGAAATTATAATACTATTCCTGACAATTGCTACATTTCATACTACCAAATTAGATGTCTACTGTAAAGAATAGTAATCTTGAAGAGTATTTCTGAAGCTTGCTCTAAAGTATTGTTCTGAAGCTATTTTCTCGTGGCATTGTAAATTAATTACTATTAAACTGGGAATAAGCCACAATTAAAGATAAAAATACGTTTATTGACGTTTCAATTTCCACTTCGGAAATCGTTCTCAAAATACAAACAGTAAATTAAACAAATTTTGTTTTTTGTTACATAGTGAAAAATTCTTCTAATAATTTAATTTTATCTGACTCATTTATGTTGACAATTCAGACATACATTATGCATTTTAAAGTAGATGACTTTAAAATGATATTGCCAATATTGTTGAGTTGCGCTCCTGGGACGACTTTACTTATAAGATAGTTAATTCGATTACATGAAATCAACTTTAACTTGAGAATATCCGTCAGAAAAAAATCATAGCATGTAATTCGTCTTTAAAAAGACAAACACATGACAACATGACAGTAAAATTCTCCTGTTAGTGATTCCATACTAAATTATGAGGGAAAACCAGGAAAAAAACATCATAATACTATCCCGACATTGTAAGTATTTGTTCGTGAATTTAGTTTACCTTCAACAAACATCAAAATTCTGATTTTATATGTTACGTTATTTAAAAAACATAAATGATGTATCCTCTATATGTTACTGACTTACTAATGCTGGTATTTTCTTATTAATAACTTCCTCTTTCAATATTGGTAACCAAATCCTACTACATTCTGCCGAGGAATTTGCGACATAATTAGAGCCGCTTCTTTGATTTTTCTTTTTTTACCATCGGTTTCTTTTAGGACTACATTTGAATTATTCCATTGAACCCTATGTTCATTATCCCATGCGTGTTTACAGATTTGAGATCTATCAAATTCTTTATTTTAAATATAAGATTGATGTTCACTTATTATAACATTTAATGGCCTTAATGATTCACCTAAATAAAACTGATCGCATTCACAAGGTATTTTATAAATGCAATTCTTTGTCCTTTCTTGTTCATTGGTTTTGGACAAAATAGATCTCAACGTGTTTGTTGTTTTGAATGTTGTTGAAATGTTGAATTTAAATAAAAGAAACCGATGGTAAAAAAAGAAAAATAAAAAAAGCGGCTCTAATTATGCTAAATGAGGCCAATTGTGTCGCAAATTCCTCGGCAGAATGTAGTAGGATTTGGTTACCAATATTGAAAGAGGAAGTTATTAATAAGAAAATACCAGTATTAGTAAGTCAGTAACATATAGAGGATACATCATTTATGTTTTTTAAATAACGTAACATATAAAATCAGAATTTTGATGTTTGTTGAAGGTAAACTAAATTCACGAACAAATACTTACAATGTCGGGATAGTATTATGATGTTTTTTTCCTGGTTTTCCCTCATAATTTACTATGGAATCACTAACAGGAGAATTTTACCGTCACCATGTCATGTGTTTGTCTTTTTAAAGACGAATTACATGCTATGATTTTTTTCTGACGGATATTCTCAAGTTAAAGTTGATTTCATGTAATCGAATGAACTATCTTATAAGTAAAGTCGTCCCAGGAGCGCAACTCAACAATATTGGCAATATCATTTTAAAGTCGTCTACTTTAAAATGCATAATGTATGTCTGAATTGTCAATATAAATGAGTCAGAAAAAATTAAATTATTAGAAGAATTTTTCACTAGTAACAAAAAACAAAATTTGTTTAATTTACTGTTTGTATTTTGAGAACGATTTCCGAAGTGGAAATTGAAACGTCAATAAACGTATTTCTATCTTTAATTGTGGCTTATTCCCAGTTTAATAGTAATTAATTGCTCTAAAGTATTGGTTACATTTGAACATACATACATACATTTGAACTCGTGTAAACCATAGTTCTAAGTATATGTATATTTCACAGCATATTGAATGATGAATTTGACAGAAAACTAGTTGAGCTAACTGAGGCCGTGACAGCAATGGTCACCAAATACACCAAAATAAACGAGGAAGTTGTTTAAGTATTTCAAAAAATAAAGCAAGGCAAAACAGTTGGGCTAGATGTTGTTTCTGGGGAAGTATCGGCAGATTTAGGAGAGGAAGGAATACATTGACTAGCAGGTTTATTTAATAGAATTATGGAAGTGGAACAAGTGACAGGTGAATGAAGAGAGAAGTTGTATATTAGTCCCTATTTACAAAAACAAGATACGCAACAACTCTCAAACTATATTACTATAAAGCAGTGATGTATTGATCTTGAGAATTCACATCGAAAGATTCTCTGGTAAAATCTTAATAAGAAGGGAGCTTCTGGTGAATATGTAAACAGTGTAAAGGATATGAATGAGAAAGTAACAACTATTGTTACGACAGGTATGGCAAAAACTGGCTTACTAAAGGTTGGATGAGATAACGGCGAAACTACGAGGTAATACTTGCTAATCTCTAATGCATGTTGATGTTGTAGTAGTAGTAGAAGATAATGAAAGGGATTTCAAACAAAAACTAGAACAGTGGAGATTAGCAAAACTCGGTGAAAAAATTTTAAAACTTTTTCCCAGTGATAATCAGAAAAGGGATAAATCTTTATACACTTCACTAGGAAGAAATTACAATACCTGCATCCAGCCGCTAAAGGGCAGCCCTTGGCAAAAATAATGGTAGGATAAAAACATAGTATTTGAAACGTTAGTGTAAAGATTGAGTTACAAATCAAATTCCATTTAATTCAGAAAGCAGTATCTTTTATGACTCTTTATAAGGTTTTAATCTACGTATTACGAATCTTCAAAGAAAAAGTTTATTATTTATTTTCACATTATCTTGAGTAAAACGCTTCCTCTTGGAATTTCTCTCAAAAGTGGCTATAGTCACTTATCGTTGTTTTCAAAAATGTTTATAAAATTTATTTTCTTAATTACTCAAAGTAGATTGAAACGGCAGCACAATTATTTGAACAGAGAAGTGGGCCAGATTTTCAACTAGCGACCCAATCCATTCCGATACGGTGAGTAAGAATCAATTCATTGTGCTTTTTGTGAAAAGGTTCATTAGGTCATCATCATCATCATTGGTGCTACAGCCCTATAAAAGAGCCTCGACCTTCCCAAGTCTATTACGCCAGTCCGTTCTATCCATTGCCAACTGTTGCCAGTTTGCTGCGCCTATTTTTCTACCATCCTCATTCACACCATCCCTCCATCTGAGTTTTGGCCTACTCCTACCTCTACTTCCCAAAGGTTGTGACATAAGAATTCTTCTAGAAGGGTTGTTCTGCTGTGATCTTGCCAGATGTCCTGCCCATCTTAGTCTTCCTATTTTTATAAGAGATACTATGTCTTTACCACCAAATATATATTTTTATCTGTGATATACCTCAAAGATATACCTCCTTCTCTAAACACCATTTTCACAGATGTCACCGAATATTCTTCCCAGTATCCTTCGTTCAAATATAAGCAGGAGGTTTTCATCTGCCTTGGAAATGGTCCATGTCTCCGATCCATATGTCAACACTGGTTGTATAAGGCGTTTGTATATGGTTATTTTTGTTTTTTGGCTTAAGTGTCTGCTTGTCATATGTATACTCAATCCAAAATAGCATTTGCTTGCTAGTATTATTCTTCGCTTGATTTCCTCTGTCATGACTAGACTTCGGCAAATATGCAAATAAAAATGTAGAAAATATGCGCATAAATATGCACGTGTTTACCCGAAAATATGCAAATATTTTACAAAATATGCATACAAATAAATAAAAAAATCGTAAAATAGTAACAATTTTATTTAAAAAAAAAAGTGTACATAACTAAATATTTCTTACTATTCATTAAGATTTACATTTATTTTAAGTAACTACCTACATCATTTTTAAGTATGAATAAACTTATTTAGAATTATGGTAACAATAAATGACCAAGTGGTGTTCAAAATTTTCTAACAAAAACTTGTGGCTTCTGTCTGAGTACATATATTTATATATGGAAAAACTTCGTTCAACATCAACTGATGTAACGGGAGCATTTTTCAAACTAACCAAAACATTTGCTTCTAAATTAATTGTTTCCGAAATATTTCCAGCTAGAACACTGACTACTTCAGAAAGAATATGGTAACCTTTATTTTTTTCCATAGTAGCTTCAAATTTTTTTAAAATATCTTTTCCAATATTACCTCTAACGTTCCGACAACATGACGCAAATTCTTTTATTAATGCTGTACTTTCGAACAATGACAGTTTTGGTGATTCTAACTGAGTAATTGTTTTTTGAACAAAACTAAAATTTGATTTTATAAATGAAAGTTCTTGTTGAAGCAAGTTACTCTGAAAAGTTTGTTTAGAATCCAAAAGAGATTGGGAACTTTCATCTGTTAACGTATCAATTATGTTCTTTATTTTAACAAAATGATCTGCATAAAAATTAGCTGCTTCTAACCATGTTCCCCATCGCGTTAAAATAGGTTGTGGTGGAAGAGAAATGTTAGGTAGCATTTCTTTATCAAGTTGAATTCTTATAGGAGATTTAAGAAATAGTTTTTTGACACTGGATATCATGGTATTTACAAGAGGAAACTTTTTTCGTATTTCCTCTGCAACTCTGTTTAATCCATGCGCTACACAAGTAACATGTATTAAATCTGGGAAAAATATTTTTAAATTTTGTCCTGCTTTCACCATATAAGGAGCAGCATCCGATAAAATAAGCAGTAATTTATTAGAAGGAATAGTTGTCGGAAGAAAAAAAGTTGCTAATGTTTCTTGTATAAAACGCGAAATTGTTAAAGCATTTGTTTTCTCAAGTTGCTGGCATGAAATAAGATGAGATTTTGGTAAGGTATCTTCTTTAAGAACACCAATCAATAAATGAGCAATATACTTTCCTGAGGAATCAGTGGTTTCGTCTACAGATATGCAAAAATAATTATCTGCAATTTCTTTCTTAATATTAATTAACACCGACGAGTATAGCCCGTTCACATTATTTCTTCTTAGAGACCGATCACTTGGAACATTAAGTTTGCAATATTTTTTTAGAAACGAACTAAAATTTACATTTGCTAATTTTGAAAGCGGTATGTTTGCAGACACTAATGCGCGACATAAGTCTTCATTAAAAGTTTCTTCCTCATCTAATTTTTTTGAAGTAGATTGGAAACATTTAGCCATTGAAGTTTGATGTTTTCCTCCTATTTTTCCTTTTTTTGCAATGTGTGAAGCAGTTCTCACATGTTGGTCTATCTGAAATTTCTTCTCACATGCTATCTATAAATAAAAATAAAAACCTTTATTTTAACCCAACCTTTAAAATATAAAAATATACAAGGTGTGTTTGGTTAATCAAATAACTGGTTTGGAAGAAAAAACACTCGCTAAGTGTTTTAAATGCAGTATTAATCCACAAATTAGTTTTTGTTACTAACCTTTAGTACATCATATAACTTATTTTAAAATTCAACAAAAGTTTTTTTTTTTGTTAATTCAATTACAATAAAAATAATTGTGTTTTAGAATAGCTGACTTCATAAAAAAAAGTAAAGGTGAAAAATTTTTCTAAATACACACCATTGTATTGTACCATGGACAATTTTTTCTCACTAAAGGAAGCTATTTTTCATTTAAAAACAACCTACGAGTACTAAATTTCAAGTAAATACGTTTATTGGTTTTAAAGTTATTGTTGTTATTAACTAAAAGAATTTAATTTTTTTTAATTTTAACACCCTGTATCTCGAAAAGTAAATAAGTTTGACCCCTCATTAACTATGTCGTTTTGTTCAATTTTTCGAGAAGTATCTACAGTCAAACGTTGTAAGTGTCATTTGGAAACACCCTGTATGTATGAAATATTAGATATTTAAGAGAAAATATTAGATACTTACAATTTTGCCACAGACTGAACAGTAGATTCTTCCCATATCCATAGACAGCTCTTTATAAGGTTTAATCCAAGTTGAAGCACTGGTTGTTTTAGGCATTATAAAATCACAATCTTCCTTTTTAATTACTGTTTATAACTGGGAATAATTGGAATAATTAATCCTTTTTGTTACGCACAACGAGTGTTTACGCTTTGAATATCAAAACAAAAATGATTTACAAATCTGAGCATTAAATTAGAAATGTTTAGGTACCTAATTCAACAAACTGGGAGATTTTGGAAAATCCCTAAATTAGGAACAAAACTATTAGCCGTTTACCTGCTGTTAAGATACAATAAATTGTAGATAGATTTGGGGAGTAGATCATAAAATGCAAATGAGCGAACCCTTAGCGATTATCCAATAACTGAATGCCTCAGTGACCGAGAATTTCTAAGAATGTTGAGGGCTACTTAAATTGATCTTCTTTGAAATTGTAAATGTTTTGTACCTGTAGAGATTACGTACTTAGATCATTTCTTGATTAAAATGACTACAAAATGTTATACAAGAATTGAAATAAATTGGTATGTTTAAAAATTTTCAAATACAGTATAAAAATCTGAACTTTTATGCACTTTATGCAAACTTTTATACAAATATGCCAAAATATGAAATATTTGCATAAAATATGCACAATATGCAAAATATGCAATATGCATATTTGCCGAAGTCTAGTCATGACGTTCTCCTTGGTGATCAGGAAGCCTAAGTATGTGAATTTGTCCACCACTTCAAAGGTAGAGTTATGAACAGTGAATTTCTGGCCGATGTTTCTGGCTCTATTGTTGGATGTTGATGCCATTATCTTAGTTTTCTCCTCATTTACTTGCAGACCCATATTTTTTGAGGCATTTGACAAGGTGGTATACATTTCTTCTAGTTTGCGTGTTATACGGGCAACTAGGTCAACATCATGTGCATATGCCAAAATTTGGGATGATTTATTAAAAATGTTTCTTCTGTTGTCCATTTGGGCATCCCTGACCGTCTTTTCCAGAGCTATATTAAAAAGGTGACACGCCAGCGCATCTCCCTGTCGTAGCCCAACATGCGTTTCAAATGCCCCGTAGTTCGACTTTGCAACAACTTTACGCATTGTAGCCTTAACCAATCTTATCAGTTTATCGGGGATGTGAAATTCATCCATGGCTTCATACAGTTTATTTCTTATCATAGGCCGATCTAAAATCTACGAAAAGATGGTATGTGTCGATATTGAATTCATTGGTTTTTTTCAGTATTTGCCTTAGCACAAAGATCTGGTCTGTTGTTGATGGACTAGGCCTAAAACCACTTTAATATTCGCCAAGAAGCTCCTCCGAATATGCACTCAGGCGACTATCTAAAATACTCGAAAATATTTTGTATGCTGTATTAAGGAGGGTTATTCCCCTATAGTTTCTACATTCCAATTGATCACCCTTTTTGTGTAGCGGGCCAACGATCCCAATACACCACTCTTCCGAGATTTGTTCCTCATTCCAGTTTCTCAGTATGATTTTATATATATGGTTAGTCAGAGTAGCACCTCCACATTTAATAAATTCCGCGGGTATACCATCACTTCCTGGAGATTTATTATTTTTTAGGTGTTTTATTGAATCCCGCACTTCTTGAATTGATGGCTTCAATGGTGTATTGTTGTTTGTTCCTGGGGGTGGTTGATTTGGATCTTGAGGAGGTTCATTAGGTGAGTCGAATAATTTTCTATAGGCATTATCTTATCAGCTTTTATAGTAAAAGGTGGGTTAACATTTTTTTTTTTCACTTCGTTACAGAAGGAAAAAATCCCTCCTAAGTGCCTCCTCTATTGAGGTTGGCGATCAATATGGCAAATTCCTCTCTGTTCTGGGCTTGATGGATTAAGTCATTTCCTGTTGTGTGAGTCCAATCTCTCATGTTTCGGAGCCAGGATTTCTTCTTTCTTTCTATACCCCTTTTACCCTCGATTTTGCCTTCTAATATTACCAAGGAAAAAATAAACATCTTTAAATATTTAACTGCTGGTTTCTCTTCATTAAAATTCCTTCTGGTAGACGTGAGACTTCTGGTGGACGTAAGACATATTTAAGATAAGAATATCCTTAATATTCTGATGGATAGCCGGATGCTTAACATCTCAAAGCATTTTTAACCAAAAATGAATCACCCTTTTCCAGTGAAGTGAATTTTGTTAAATCCTGATGTTTTCTTGGTCTGTTGATGCCTCTTGGATACCACAGTGTAATTTTAATGGACCATCGATTGTCATTTCTTCTCGCTAAATGTTTCTACCACTGCCAGTTTAAAGATTTTATTCTGTGGATTACATCAGTGACCTTGGTTTTCTGGCTGATCCAATCTATTCTTTGTCGATCTCGCTTTGTTATACCTAGCACGCATCGCTCCATTGACCTTTACGTGACTTGCGAGTTTCATTTCTTTCTTTAGGGTCCAAGTTTATGTATTAATTGTCCCAGATATACATATCTACTCGTCTACTGTCTCAAGTGCAGTATGGTTTATTATTACATCTTGGTCATCCACTAACTCATTATACTATTTATTGCTAGCTGCATTTAGGTAGCTTATAAGTTTTTGTAGTTCTGTAGGATTATTAGTGATCAGAACGATATCGTCTGCAAATCTTAGACGGCTACGGTAGTCTCCATCAATGGATACGCCTTTGTTTTGCCAGTTCATTTTGCTAAATATATTTTCTAGAGTTGAATTTTTACGAGGCATATTTTATATCTCGTAAATTTTTTCTTATCTATTTTATCTCTCGTCTTTTTTTTCTCCAATTCTTAGAAGCGAAAAAGAAAGAATTCAATGACGCCCTTTAGCAGATTGTTTATCCTTTATTTTCTTTGTTTTATTAATTAAACATTTCTTGTTTAGCTCTCGTAGCTATCATCTTATATTCTTTTTTTTCCTTCTCCCAAATTTTAATTTTGCCTGTATACTAGTGGGAATGTCTTAACCCATGAAGTACTGGAGTTGCCATATGGCAACACTGGTATTGACGTACGAATCTTATTATTTTGAGGTTATGTTAGTTCGTTTTGTTTCCAAGAACGTGCCGGTCTCCAGAAAATAAGTGATTTGAAGATATACACCTAACAAAAAGTTAATTCGTTGGTGTTTGTGAGATATTATAGTCACCGTTTTTGATAGTTGTAAAAATGGATATAAGATTTGTGTAAGTAGCTCAATTTGTCAATTACTTCTGAATAACTATTACATCTAAGTGGCTAAAGTAACAATTATGCTCTAATAGAAAGGTCATTTTCCCTCTGTGAATATTTGACAACCCTTGAAAAAAGCGATATTTTACAATATTTTGTTTTTATTCATCGCGTTGCTATATGGCAACGCTAGTATCTACAGGCATATTGTTTTTTCAGGCGGGGTTTCTCTCTACAAGAAGCTTTGAACATGGTTTACGAAGATGACGTCAACGTTAGAAATATTTATGTTGAGCCCCCAAATATTGGAGACCTCACTGATGAAGATTCTGGCGAGGAGGATGGGGGAGGATTCATCGACAATCTGTCTAGAAAACAGCTGGAAGCAAATGTTGAGGTGCAAATGTATGGCGAAGAAGCAGACAAGGAGGATGACGACATCGAAGAAGATGCAGTTCAAGCGATGGATATTTCCCAGGAAACAGCGGAAGTTTCATCCCACAAACTACCTCTCAAGTGAAGAAAATTGAATACGAGTCCCTAAATTGGATAACGGGTGATTTGGTCGACAATGCCGCTAGTTTCCCAGAATATAGCTACGAACCATTCAATACGTTGACACCTGTCGAGATGTTCGAATTATTTTTCGACGAGGATATAATTAGTTACATTCTCAACCAATGCACGAGTTATGCACTACAGAACAACTTTCCCGACCCCAAAATTTCCGCAGGAGAAATGAGGTGTTTCTTTGCCATTTTGATTCTATCGGGGTATAATTGGCTCCCGGGAAAAAATTTTACTGGGATACGAAAGGCGATATGGGTAATGCAATGGTCATGAACGCTATGCGAAGAGATCGGTTCCTTACAATTTGGCGTTTTTTCCACCTTGCAAATAATGAAGCCATCGATGAAAGGGACACATATTACAAGATCAGACCCTTAGCTGACTATTTACGGAAAAAATATAAAGAATATTACGTCCCTGAAGGCGAATTAAATTACGACAAATCTATGGTGAAATACTTTGGACGCCACTCATGTAAACAGTTCATAAAAGGAAAGCCGATTCGTTTCGGATACAAAGTTTGGTGCCTCAACACTAAAAGTGGGTTTCTTGTAAGCTTAAACATGTACCAAGGAACCGATCCCAAAGCAAAAAATCATTATTATAAAGTTTTTGGAGCATGTGCGGCTCCATTCGTCACAATGATCGATGAACTGCCCAATGATAAATCAAGATTACCCTACAAATTTTTCTGCGACAATTTATTTACGAGCCTCCACCTTTTGAAACATATAAAGGTTCAAAGCTATAGCCTTACCGGAACAATACGGGAAAATCGCATTATCAAAAACTGCCCTATAGAATCGAAAGCTAATATGCAGAAACGCAAAAGGGTGATGTAGAGTCGATTCTCGAGAGAGAAACTGGTATTATAGTTGTAAGATGGTTGGATAACAGCGTCGTAAGTGTAGCGTCAACATGTTATGGGGTGGAACCACAATCGCTCGTGAAAAGATATTCACAAGCTGAAAAGAAAATCATCCAGGTTCAAAGTCCATGCTTGATTGGTAAATATAATAATGCAATGGGGGGCACCGACCTAATGGACGAAAATATAAACCGCTTTAGAATAGGAATGAGGGCAAAAAATAGTACTGGAGCTTGATTACCTGGATGCTAGATGCGACTATACAAAATGCGTGGGTGCTACATAAAAAATCCGGCAACAAGTTGACACAGTTAGAGTTTAGGCGTGAAATTGTGCAAGCCTATCTGACCAAATACGGAGTGCCTGGAAAGGCAAGGTAGCCGACCGTCTAGTTTACTCTCGAAAGTCGTTCCTTTCATAGAGTATCTGATGATATTAGATACGATGGAGTTGGACATTTACTGGAACCAGTACCAAATAAAAAGAAAATTAGGTGTGCAGGTGAAGAATGCAGGTCGATCATGAGAACAAGATGCGCCATATGTGAAGTAGGTTTGTGCACAAAGTGTAATGTTAAATTTCATACACAGCTATAGAAAGTTTTTTGCCGATTATCTCTCAATTCCATAGAATATTTTTTAATTTTATTTCATTCGGTTAATGTAGCCATAGGAACCTAGCGTTGCCATTTGGCAACAGGCAATATTTTTAGGTTTTAATATATTTAATAATTATTTTTGTCTTTTTCTAAGTAAGTTTTGTCCATTCATAAGAGTTATTTGTATTATTTATGTAAAATAAAGATTTTCGAAAACTTCGTTCTTCATGGGTTAAGAACCACGCCCACACCTCTCCCGACTCTGAGCAACGCGATCTCGTTTATTTTGCATGCCTCAAATACTGTTCATCGTTTAATGTACTAAAGCAGTAAAATTAGGGTGGGGCGGTTGAAGTAGAAAGTACGGAGTGGTGTATCGTGTAAGAGAAAGATTCCAATGAATCTGCAAATTCTATAACACTACCATAAGACCAGCTATGATGTACGGAACTGAATGTTGGGCAGTTAAATAGAAACAAGAGCAACGAATGTATGTGGCAGAATTAGGAATGCTTAGATGGATGAGTGGAGTAACAAAAAAAGATAAAATTAAGAATTAATATATTAGTGAAAGTCTATGGGTGGCAGAAATTGATGGCGAAATAGTCGAGTATAGGTTAATTAAAAATAGTGTAAAATATACTATAGAACAAATAACAAACAAATTATTATTACAGAGGCTTCAAATAAAGTAGAAAAATAAGTGGTAATATTGAGATAGTGTAGAATACAATTCATCTGCGCTTCTGATTTTGTTGAATATTGCGTTTCAGATTCCAATAACCGCAGTCCGGTTCTGGGTACTTACGAAAAACTTTAAAACCCAAATCTTTTCTATTTGCATATGAAGGTCGAAAGCATTTGGGCTTTATTTGATTTGGTTTAGAGTATATATTATTTGGTGAAGTGGACTTACGCTCGGGGATGTTTACACAAAAATTCATTCTGGCGGTCGAAAAAATATATTGAATTGCTTTGAAACTCAAATAAAACCTCAACGATTGGAATTTTAATAAAATGTTAAGGTATATACCGCGTGTTGTATCGGCGGCGGAAGGTAAGAAAGTGCAGACGTTGTGTATGCTATCAAAACATTTAAAATTAAATTAAAGAAATAGGAATATAGGTTACTGCTGATATTAATTCGAGAAATGTCAAAGTGTGAAAGACATAGAAATCATTGGATACTGATAACATGTTATTGGACTATTTTTCTTGACGCTCTGAACCCAAGTCATTTCGCGTTATAGTCAAGATGTTTAGCACATATGTTTGAGGACTTTAGTTGCCATCATGAACACATAATGTCGTATACCATTTTTCAAAGTAAAACACTTGCACGTCACGATTCGTACAAGGTGACGTGACTTGTATTTAAAATTTCTAGAACACCAACCTTAGAGTTCAAATTTTCCTAACACAGCTAATAATACGAAACCCATACGGAACTGCTCGATCTTTCATAGGCGTCAACATGGTGGAATAATCAGAAAAATGTAATCATCATTATATCGGAAATTTTAGAATTATATTGATTAAATAACCAAAAACATTTGTTATTATTAATAATACAAATTTTATGAAATAACTCTATAAGTTTAATGTTACACAAAATAATAATTTTAATTAAATATATTAGACAATTGTACGCAACTGATACGGAAATACTTCAAATATTCTTGACAGTTCAGCGGGTGGCAAAAGTGTATTAAGTGTTGTCGCTTTTTTAGAGTAGGAATTCTGTTTATGTTTTGATTTCTTACACAATTTGATCTTAATGTAATATATATTAATAAATTGTATTTATAACTACATATTAAATTTAGATTAATAGCTTTAAAAACTAATTATTGTTGTGTATTGTTATTGTGATATGCCAAAACAAACAAATAGTCTGTAGAAAGCTGATAAGCTTTCATATAGGATAGATTATTTTAAACAAGGAATAATAGCGGAACGTTTTTACTATTAAAGCCTTAAAAGAGGTAAGTTTAAAATTTAGAATATATAATTGTGTATTAAAATGTTTTCCTATGTGTTTTTTACTTTTTTTTTAATTTGTTTTTTTTTTATGTGTTCCAGTAGTCTTAAAACTAAGTGTATTTACTGTTAATATAATAGTTTGACAAATATATGACATTTTAAAAATTGCTCACTTACTAACTGTTCTAATGTTTTAGCAACGCTGTGGGGTTCCGACGACGTAAATCTTGAACAACGTGCAAGCTTTTTTATATGAAAAATGCTATATGTTAGTTATGCTCCATATGAAGTTGCAAAACTATTGAATTAAGTGGGCCAAAATGTATACAATTTGAGACAGTATATTGACAAAACCTTTCAATTTACTCAATAAAATAGGTTTAAAAAATTATATTAATAAAACTAAATCTATGAGAATTAATTGCAAGAACAAACATCATTTAATTAACAGTCCGCAGCTCGATATGTGTATGAGAAAATGAAAAGTTTAGCAAGCATTCAGCATACTCAGTTCCATTTGAAGGTACGCTACAAAGACAATTATCCCAATATTCCAGTCGAATTTCAAGTCTGTTCTACTCCATGTTTTAGAAGTTGTTCGTATTTTTGGCCTAACACAATCACTAACGAAGATTTGCTATAACTGAAGAGAGATAGAGAATCGAATAAAGTCGAGAAAGTGGTGTTGTATCTGCCGCATACTTCGCACAAGTAACTCATGTATTCAAAGGACTATTATAGAGTGGAACCCCCAAAGGAACAATAAAACGACCAGCACAAATTTGAAGAAAATCAATTATGGATGATATGAGAAGTCAAGAAAAGTGTTGGAGTTAGGTGAATACCTTAGAATTCAGAATGTCTCTGCTTATTTTCCACCTGTAGTGGTAGCTGCAAAAGGTGTTGAATCTATTCTGAAGTACACGAAAGAAACACGATTAAATAAAATCCTTTTCTATCCTTTTAAGCTTACATTTCAGCAGAAGGGTGCTATCGCTTTGATGAATAGAAAAGTCAAATATATATAGCGCAAGAGCACAATCTGTCAAATGCTCCGTGTATGAATCAGTATCATTATAGTGTCATAACGTATTTCTGCATAACTTTGTGTCGTTAGATACAAATTTAAAGACACAACATTTGGCGCATGTCTTTGTTTATTTCGCACCTGTAGTGTTAGCTGGAAAAGGTCTTTTTATATTAATAATATATTATATATAATAATATATTAATAAATACAAGGTATGTATGTATTTTTTTTTGTTTTGAGAAATTTTAATTTCTCTTGACTGTCGTAGATGACGTCTTGCAAAAAAGTGTGTTTTGTATTATAGAACACTTTGTGGAGCTACTGTAAAAAAATTGCGGAAAGTTCAAAATAAATTTTATTCTGAAGACTCAAAACTAGACAATAAGCCTGTAAAATACATATTTCGTTATTATTTATTCAGTATAGCCCAAAATAAACACTACTTAACTTGTAATTATTTTATTGTTTTAAAAAATACATATTATTGACACTTTACAGCATGGTCTCAAGTGCTCAAGATGGAGCACAATGGACAAAAATGAAAGACGCCTATATTCAGCAGTGAACGCAAAGAGCTTTGTGATGATAACATGTTCTAAATAAGCTCCTCCTCTCTCAAGACAGACTTCATACCGATATTCCAGATTTCTCGAAATGTTATGAAATAAAGGTTGTCTCAAGTCCACGAAGAAGGCTCTAACGGCATCCTGTAACTCATTGATGGTTTGTGGTGCCTGTTTAAAAACCTCAGTTTTAGCCATGTCCTAAATGTATGCGTCTGGAGATGTTAAGTCTGACAAATGTGCAGGATAGAAGAAGTCAGTAATTCGTGAAATGAATTTGTTTGAAAAATATCCCTGAAGAAATTAACGTACCACGACAGCAGTATGGCAATTTGCCCCATCCTGCTGGAAAAATTGGTCTCCAAATGCCAAATTCCGTGCGCGACAAAATTGACGTAGATCAAGGAAAAGCGTGTTAAAATTTGTGTGTACCTGTTGATTAAGTGTAACTTGCTCACCATTTTCTTCGATAAAGCATGGACCAATGATTCGGTGTCCCGAAACTGAACTCCATACACTCACTTTTGCACTATGTAAATGAACTTCTTGAACTTCATCTGGTCTGGCAAAGCCCAGAAATAGATTAATTACTGTTTAACTGGGAATAAGCCACAATTAAAGATAAAAATACGTTTATTGACGTTTTAATTTCCACTTCGGAAATCGTTCTCAAAATACAAACAGTAAATTAAACAAATTTTGTTTTTTGTTATATAGTGAAAAATTCTTCTAATAATGTAATTTTTGTCTGACTCATTTATATTGACAATTCAGACATACATTATGCATTTTAAATTAGACGACTTTAAAATGATATTGCCAATATTGTTGATTTGCGCTCCTGGGACGACTTTACTTATAAGATAGTTCATTCGATTACATGAAATCAACTTTAACTTGAGAATATCGGTCAGAAAAAAATTATAGCATATAATTCGTCTTTAAAAAGACAAACACATGACATGATGACAGTAAAATTCTCCTGTTAGTGATTCCATAGTAAATTATGAGGGAAAAACCGGGAAAAAACCTCATGATACTATCCCAACATGGTAAGTATTTGTTCGTGCATTTACTTTACCTTCAATAAACACCAAAATTCTGATTTTATATGTTTCGTTATTTAAAAAACATAAATGATGTATCCTCTATATGCTACTGACTTACTAATACTGGTATTTTCTTATTAATAACTTCCTCTTTCAATATTGGTAACCAGATCCTAATACATTCTGTCGAGGAATTTGCTACACAATTGGCCTCATTTAGCATAATTAAAGCCGCTTCTTTGATTTTTCTTTTTTTACCATCCGTCTCTTTTAGGACTACATTTGAATTATTCCATTGAACCTTATGTTCATTATCCCATGCGTGTTTACATATTTGAGATCTATAAAATTCTCTATTTTTAATATAAGACTGATGTTCACTTATTCTAACATTTAATGGCCTTGATGTTTCACCTAAATAAAACTGATCACATTCACAAGGTATTTTATAAATGCAATTCTTTGCCCTTTCTTGTTCATTGTTAGGTTTGGTTTTGGACAAAATAGATCTCAACGTGTTTGTTGTTTTGAATGTTGTTGAAATGTTGAATTTATTGCCTATCCTTTTAAGTTTTTCTTATATTCCTTTTATGTACGGTATTGTTATTTTCTTCGTATTATTCCTTGTGTATGCTGTAGGATCTCGTTCTAAAATATTCTGTTCTATTCTATCGTTGAGATCTATTTTGTCCAAAACCAAACCTAACAATAAACAAGAAAGGACAAAGAATTGCATTTATAAAATACCTTGTGAATGCGATCAGTTTTATTTAGTAGAGCAGTAACATATAGAGGATACATCATTTATGTTTTTTAAATAACGAAACATATAAAATCAGAATTTTGGTGTTTATTGTAGGTAAACTAAATGCACGAACAAATACTTACATTGTCAGGATAGTATTATGAGGTTTTTTTCCTGGTTTTTCCCACATAATTTACTATGGAATCACTAACAGGAGAACTTTACTGTCATCATGTCATGTGTTTGTCTTTTTAAAGACGAATTATATGCAATGATTTTTTCTGACGGATATTCTCAAGTTAAAGTTGATTTCATGTAATCAAATGAACTATCTTATAAGTAAAGTCGTCCCAGGAGCGCAACTCAACAATATTGGCAATATCATTTTAAAGTCGTCTACTTTAAAATGCATAATGTATGTCTGAATTGCCAATATCAATGAGTCAGATAAAATTAAATTATTAGAAGAATTTTTCACTATGTAACAAAAAACAAAATTTGTTTAATTTACTGTTTGTATTTTGAGAACGATTTCCGAAGTGGAAACTAAAACGTCAATAAACGTATTTTTATCTTCAATTGTGGCTTATTCCCAGTTAAATAGTAATTAATTTAAAATGCCACAAGAAAATAGCTTCAGAACAATATTCAGAAATAGATTTGTGCGACGATTTACATGGCCTGACAAGTGAAAATGGGCTTCGTCTGAAAACCAAGCATATTTCAAAATTCAGGATTTTCATACTGTAATGAAAGAATTCTGGCACAATATTCCACTCTACTGTGAATAGAATATAAATATTTATGTATCTGAATCACATACGAAAATGCACTCAGCTTCTTCAGGATTCTTTGCAATAAAGTTCGTTTTAAGCCAAGATGCAACGCTGTTCTTGGTCGGCAACAGGAGGAGAATTCTCTCTCCTGTTGCCGACCAGAATGTAGCTTCGACTATTTTTTAAATAATTGTTAAACTGTTTGTCCTTGTTTAGTATAGTGTTATGTACAATTCTATGTTTACTTTAATGTTTATAATTCTGCGATTGTTGGATAGGCCAAAATTGACGAAATGCCCGTGAAGGTGCTCTAGGAAGCCAAAGTACTTGGGCAAGATTTAATTAGTAAAACTGTGCTCGATATCTGCCTTTCATTTTATCAAAGTTTATACTTTAGACTAAAGTACACTTTAGTGTCACATCCAGTTTCATAATACCTACAGCTCTTTTCATTATTAAAAGTAAACTTACAAGTAAAAGGTGTTTAAATTAGTAGGTTGGTAGTGTTTATATCGTTTTTGCTTTCTTTTTGTCGAAATAACATTATTTTCATGTTGTATGTTAATTTGTGTGTAAAATTGTTGATTGTTATTAACTATGTCTGTATCAAAAATAAGTAGTTATTTAAATTTCACAAAAACTTTTACTTATTGAGGAAATATCCAAATATAATTCAAATATACAAAACGAAAAAATATTAACGAAAATTAAAAGTTTTAAATGAAGGGAATGATCCAAAAAAGGAAACAATGAAGAGAGAAAAGTGTAAATCATGAAAAATATTAAGGAACACGAATTGAGAAAGAAGAATAAGAAAAATCAAAATATTAAAATTGAATTATAATTAAGTCAAAAGAAAAAGCAAAAAAGTATTTTTGAAGTGTGTATATTTTTAATAATTCCTAGCTGAGCGCTTTCGGCTTTAAAAAGCCATCATCGGAGCTATGGTCAATTTATAAATACCACTACAATGGAGAGATCTCATTTCCTTATATGTTGAAATATTGATTTTTTATTTAATTACTTAGTTGTTAAAAAAAAAACATACATTATTAAAAAAAACATACAAAAAACCGACACTGGACTTCACAGACACATTAAAAAATTAAAGAATTTTTTTGTCATGGTACGGGTGTAAGAACCCGACCATTGTTTGCTGTGAGGAGGTAGACAGAATCTACAGAAATGTGTCTGTGAAGTCCAGTGTCGGTTTTTTGTATGTTTTTTTAATAATTTTAACAACTAAGTAATTAAATAAAAAATCAACATATAAGGAAATGAGATCTCTCCATTGTAGTGGTATTTATAAATTGACCATAGCTCCGATGATGGCTTTATAAAGCCGAAAGCGCTCAGCTAGGAATTATTAAAAATATACACACTTTAAAAATACTTTTTTGCCTTTTCTTTTGACTTGTCATAAGTGTGTACAAAAAACATATCAGTCTTTTGATTGAATTATAATTTCAAACATAAACATTCTCAAAAAAATTTATAATAAATATATACTGTACAAAAAGTGTTGTCTTTTAATATCATTCATATTAAATAAGTGTTTTGAACAATTAAAAAAACGCAAATTATTGAAATATAGGCATCATATTATCATGTAAAATTTATCTTGACAACGGTGAAAATAAGTGTAAAACTTATATATTGTACTTAAATTTACTCAGAAAAAAAAAATTGGTTTAATAGAAAATATTTCTTTGGAAATTGCTAATCTAGTTCTGAAAAATATTATCTAATACATAATTCACAGTGATGATCCATCAATTTCACCTCGAAATTGAGAAAAATTGTCCTGTTTTTCCTTTTTATGGCTTTTATGGTTTTCTTGTTGAATTAGATTATGATCTACAGGAAACAAGACTGCATTTTCTACGGTGTTGTTATGAAATACTGCTGTTGGTTACACTCGTAAGCAGCATAACATTCATAGTCGTTTTCAAATTTAAAATTATTCGATTTTTAAAAATTGGGAATCATCGTTTTTATATTCTGTATTGCCTTTCCACAACATTCCTAGTTCTTATGGAAGATTCATTATAAAGATTCTTTGCTTCTGTTTTAGCATATTGTCTAGTCGTGTCATTAAATATATTTTTACACTGACCTGACTATAACCACACGGACCAATTATAAAAAATAGCACAAACCTAACAAAGTCTGTATTATTAAATGGTGTTTGATCATGTACAGAATCCAGCCATCTTGCAACATTATTTGGAATTTTTAAACGAGTTGCTGATTTTTTGGACATTTAGTGCAAAAATTATTTGTCTCAAAGATATATTTCTGTATTTGCACCTAAGTATAAATCACTGCAGCTATGCATCTTGGAAATCAAGGAATGGCATAAAATTCTTCTTCAACTTAACCTATTTATTCAACCTTAAAATATCATTTATCAACTATCAAATATCATTTGTTTAACATATTTTCAATTCTTAAAGCTGTTGCCCTCGATATACCCATATAGTCAGCTACTGATATTTTAACTATTGGACTGGCGTAACAGCTTCTCCCCTAAAAATATGTGCTGATTAGTATTTTCTCTATATACATTGGAACATAAATGTTGGCTGTTTTAGCTTTTTAATAATCTTTTATCCACTAATGTTTATTTTGTCAAATTTTGTCATCACATTGTAATTCTTAATGATATTAAATAGGTAAAAAAGAAATAAATAAGACTTAATCAAAATCAGTTTAATTTAACTACCTAGACGACCGGTTTAGCTTTCTACAATTTGCAAAGCATCTTCAGGTCAGTCGGTACAAAGTTAATTAAATATTAAAATTATTAAAACCCATATTAGGGTACTGTCTTATAAAGATAAACATAATATAAAATAATAAAAAATTACAGTAATTCTGACAATATTACATGTCTGTGTTTTTTAATATCAATAAACTGTTTAAGCAAAAAAAGTAAGACCCAAAAATTGGTATAAAATAGTTTATTGTATTGTAATAAATTAGTAAATAAACAAAACATTACTTACATTCTGGTACAAGATCTATTAATGATTTGGAGAAATCATAACTTAATGATATTACTTACCTCTTTGTTACGAATTTTTATTAAAGGTTCGATCTGTTTAGATAAAGACATAACTAATTACTATTTAAATGGGAATAAGCCACAATTAAAGGTTAAAATATGTTTAACGACGTTTCAATTTCCACTTCGGAAATCGTTCTCAAAATACAAACATTAGTAAATTAAACAATATTTTTTGTTAGTGAAAAATTCTTCTAACAATTTAATTTTATCTTACTCATTTATATTGACCATTCAGACATACATTATACATTTCAAAGTAGACGACTTTACACTGATATTGCCAATATTGTTTAGTTACGCTCCTGGCACGACTTTACTTATTCATTCGATTACATGAAATCAACTTTAACTTCAGAATATCCGTCAGGAAAAATCATAGTACGTAATACGTCTTTAAAAAGACAAACACATGACATGATGACAGTAAAATTCTGCTGTTAGTGATTCCATAGTAAATTTTGAGGGAAAAACCAGGAAAAAAACCTCATAATACTATCCCGACATGGTAAGTATTTGGTCGTGCATTTAGTTTACTTTCAATAAACTCCAAATTCTGATTTTATATGTTTGTTATTTAAAAAAACATAAATGATGTATTCTCCTAATGTTACTGACTTACTAATACTGGTATTTTCTTTTTAATAACTTCCTCTTTCAATATGGACAACCAGATCCTACTACATTCTGCCCAGAAATTTGCGACAGAATTGGTCTCATTTAGCATAATTAGACCAGTCCTTTGATTTATCCCTTTTTACCATCCGTTTCTTTTAGGACTATATTTGAATCATTCCATTGAACCCTATGTTCATTATCCCATGCGTGTTTACATATTAGAGATTTATCAAATTCTCTATTTTTAATATAAAAAAAATAGAGATATATAATATCTTATATTAAAAATAGAGAATTTGATAGATCTAAAATATGTTAACACGCAGGGGATAATAAACATAGGGTTCAATAGAATGATTCAAATATAGTCCTAAAAGAAACGAATGGTAAAAAGAGAAAAATCAAAAAAGCGGCTCTAATTATGCTAAATGAGACCAATTGTGTCGCAAATTCCTCGGCAGAATGCAGTTAGAGCAGATCTTTTTACCCATATTGAAAGAGGAAGTTATTAAAAAGAAGACACCAGTATTAGTAAGTCAGTAACATATGGAGGATACAAAATTTATGATTGATTTAGTTATTTTTAAATAACAAACATTTAATTAAAGTTTGTATTTTGAGAACGATTTCCGAAGTGGAAATTGAAACGCCAATAAACGTATTTTAACCTTTAATTGTGCCTTATTCCCATTTAAATAGTAATTACTTTAAAATGCCACAAGAAAACAGCTTCAGAACAATACAAAGACATAACTGTATCTTTTGTCAAAGAACTCTTTTCAAAGGAATAAACTTTCTTTAAAACCTTTCAAACTTTCTGTTAACTGTTGAGTGGCGTACATACTCGTATACAAATTTGTTTTTTAATTTAAACTTGATTTGAACTTAAAGAAATCATCAGCATCATTTTAAATTTGAAAAACATAACATTCTAAATAAACTTAAACAAAGAAGATTGTCAGAATTTTGAGGTTATATTGTAAAATTTACAGATTTCTACCATTTAAGTTGGGTCGTAGTAAGTATTATGAAACTAAAATGTACACTTAAAGTGGACTTTTAATTTATTGAATGTTCACATTAAATTGATTATGATATCGGACGCTATTAAACCGACGATTTTATATTATTATTAATTGGACGGGATGACATTTATGACTTTTGACATTTATGATGAATTTTGACGTTCGAGTGTCGTTACGAATCGAATTTTAGTACCGATATTTTATTTTTCTGTTTGTTTCACCATCTTTTATTTACATATATACTTCTAATTGTTTACTTTTCCTTTAATGTCTGTATTTTGTTATTTATCTTTTATGTAGTTATTTATAAGCGCTCCTTAGAGTAAATATATTATAACTAGAAACTAATTGATCGAGAGTAGTGATTCAATGTGAAGCTCGCTATTCTATGACACCACTCATGACGACGCCATCTTGTGGCGCTAATTCTGTGACGCATTTCCTAGCATTTCACTATAAACAAAAGAGTAAAATACAATGCCAGTAGGTATAGAAGCTTCGCTTCTAAATCATTTTTTGAAAATTATTCATTAGAAAGTCCCCATACCATAAAAAACTCACATAAATTAAGATATTTCTTAGTGTTTCGTAATAACTGAGCAAAACTGCTAGATAAATTCATTTCTTGTTCGTGTTTTAAGTAAGAAGACTAAAAACTCTTAAGTTCGTATTCTTTATTCTAATACGCTGCTGGTCGGTAACTATGGATCTACAATATACTAATCCTATCATTTAGGTTTAATGGAAATTGTACACTATTATTACTCTACTAAAGGTTCTGCTAGTCAAAATATTAAAAAATATACAATACTAAGACTAAGACAATTTGAAACAAATAAAATTTAACATGAATATTAAATATGCTAGTAGGTATAGTATTAAACGTTCGATCCAAAAGGACACTACAAAAAGCAACAAAGAAAATCCTCTGAATATTAAACAGGAGAACCACAAAGAGCAATTTAATTTTGTAAGCCATTCTCATTCACAAGCGACCATTTGCATAAATTCCAATTCGATTCTTTACGCTCCACTTTTATTTTTATTGCAGGCCCATTCGGCATCCGTTACATATTTCCCGATAGGTAGTCACAACACGATATCGTTTCGCATATCTGGCAAATTTTCCCACAAGGTTTTCCTATCCCTTAACATCGGATCTGACATAAATTTTTCATATGACTCCCTAAAAAAGATGTAACCCTATATCCGGCTCCCGTGATTGGCATGAAAAAGGCAACGTTAGACTTTCAACCGTCGCCGCATCTCGCTTTACGCACGTTATTTGGGGAGTTAAAATGGGTTTTGATTGATTGGAGAAATATTTGGTATTAAGAAGTGGGACTCGGGAAAAAATCGTATGTGGATTAGATGGGATCATTACGACGCCGTCACATTTCTTTTTTAGAAAGGGGTGAGTGTAGAGGACAGCAGAGGATTTAAACGAAAAGTTTTATAAAATAATTCTCATCATTCTTCATAAATAATAATGTAATTATTTTAGTTGAAACAAAAATTAAACTTAGAATAAAATTATCGAGATTTTAAATCAAGAACATTCGTACGTGCTAACAGCACCGAAGCCTAAAAAGCAGGATTATGAATGAATCGTAAGTTACGCAGACACAGATTCAGAAACTTCTCTTCCAATTAGACATGATATAGTAAAGCAGGCAGAAGTAAAAAGGCGAAAAAGATTGCCCTGGGAATAATTTGGCAAATTAGTATACCTGTTAAAAAACAAAACATACGCACAGCCTGGCTATGCCAAGACTTGCACTGAAATATTCATCCACTTTATCTATATTTGTATTAGACAAATTTCTGTTTTAAAATATCTTAGCATGCCTTGCAATTATTGTAAGCTGTTAAATTTTTGTTCGTTTGGTACATTTTTTTGTTCAGTTATACTCTTAACAAATATTTCTTGATTGCAGGCCTTAAGAGACCTTAGGAATCCTTAATAGGTTTCAATAGTTTTCTTGCATTTCTTCCTATCTTATGTAACGTTTCACCAGTTTAGTATTCCTAACAATATCAAGTCTTCTTTTACTGATTCCATCAATTCTCTTTGTGATTGTTCACATGAGTGCATGTGTGCTGTTCACGGGATTCTGAGCATACGACAGTAATACCATAACTCAAACGCTTCAGACATACTTCTACTGCATAATATAGAACGCCAGTAAATAACGTTTTTCCGTGCGAATTCTATTCTGGTCGAAATTTCCTCGTCACTATCAATCCTGCAGTCAATCCAGCTACCCAGATATCTAAAGTGTTCCACCCTTTCCAGGATTTTGTTACCTAATCTTAGTACTGAGTCTTCGATATTAATTTTTCCGACGAATATCCATTTTGTTTTTTTTTGCGTTGATTGTTAAGCCCTTTTCAGTGCATTCGTTGTTTACAGCATTCAACAGGGTTTGAAGATCTTCTAGACTCTCTGCCATTATTGCGGTGTTATCGGCGTATCTGATGTTATTAATAATTTCACCACCGATCTTAACACCTTGGCGGCGATTATTTAACGCTATTTCAAAAACTACTTCAGTGCAGGCATTAAACAACATCGGTGACATAACACATCCCTGTCTGACACCACGCTTAATAGAAACTTTAGCTCAAACCTCTTGGTCCACCTTAACACAAGCGGTCTGATTGTAGTAAAGATTTTTGAGCCATGTAATGTCATACTGTCTCCGGAGGCGTGTCAGGCAGAAGCTGACCGCCGTGCCGGACGCATTTAGAAATTCGGAGAAATACTTGGAAATTCCAAGTGTGGGCAAATCCGAATTTCTAATTGACTCGATGTAGGGAAATTCCACTTTCACTACGTAAAACAAAGGATTTGTTTTATATAAAAGCAGACGGAATTTCTCTCATCGGTCAGTCGAGCTTGCCTCTTCTACTGTAGACCTAGTCGGTGCTATTATTGTTCCAACTAAGTTATTGTTTTATTTCTGATTTCCTATATACCATTTTTATTTTAGCATTATTGTATATTCAGACCTTTTCAGGTTAGAATATTACACATTATTCATGTACTTATTGTTTGATATTTTATTTGATTATTTTGATTGATTATTTTCTTGTATTTGTATCTAAGCTGTTCTTTCTGGTAAGTCAAAGAACTCTTAGAAATATTGCTTTGCTATTTTATTCGACTTGTTAATTTGTGTGTGTCTAAGTCGTTCTTTTCCGGTGAGTCAAAAGAACACTTGGAAGTATTTTCATATTTGCATTATTATTTCTGATACTTTTATCTAAGATATTATTTCATATTATTGACTATTTTATTTTCTATTTTTCGTTAAGTTGTTTCTTCCGTAAGTCAAGAAACACTTAGCAATATTTTCACATCTTTTCTGTATTTGATTTTCTTGTTTCTATTATAAGTTGTTCTTCCGTAAGTTAAGAAACACTTATAAATATTTGTACATCTATTTTACCATATTCTCTTGTTTATTTTCTGCTCTAAGTTGTTTCTTCCGTAAGTCAAGAAACACTTAGACATATTTCTATAATCTATTTCCCTTTTGCATTTCTTGTTTTTATACTTTGAATGTTTTATTTTCTAAGCCGTTTCTTCCGTAAGTCAAGAAACACTTAGAAATATTTCCATATTTTATTTACACATTTGCATATTTTCACTTTCTTTTATATTTCTGTCCTAAGTCAAGAAACACCTAGGAGCATTTACCTTGTATTATATTTTTATACCGTTTGATTTATTTTGATTTACTAAGCTATTCCTTCCGTAAGTCAAGGAATACTTAGATTATTGTACCTGTTCTGTTTTCTATCTTTGATCCGTTATTTCGTAACCGTTCCTTGGAACTGTTACCTATAACCGATACTTGTCACGGTAACTGTTACTTTATACCAGTAGCGATTATTAACCCTTTCGATAGCGACAAACAAAGATGGTCAACACCCGATCAAATTCCGGGGACAGGAAGAAGTCCGAAGAGCCGGCGATGGGTCCCACAGGTCCAAATGCCCCCTCTCGGCAACAATACGTGTCCATACCAACTGAGTCTAAGCATTGAAATAATAATGTATGTGGTACGTAAATATTTTCCTAAACTCAATGCTCTTTTGTAAAAGTATTCGCATGCAAAAAAGAGCTTCTCGAGTACCCATACCGTTTCGGAAACCAAACTGCTCATCACCAGTTATCCCTCAGTGTCAACTTCAGTATTTACTAATTCTTTGGGATTCTTCCTTTATGCATTCTAGCTACGTGTCCGAGCCAACTTGGTGTTTAAACCTCCATATATTTGCATCATGGTATAGAAAGACCTCAACACAGCTATTTCGTATAGCAACCAATAAAATCATTATAGCCAGAATGATCGCCAACGTTCGGAACGGACAGGCACCCTAAGAAGAAGAATATTTGCATCTCTATATATTTGTATTATTTCATTATTTGTTTTTCTTCGTTAGATATGCCAATCTTTTACACCTCCATATATTCTTCTGAGTATATTTTGCCCTCATCTATCTAGCTTTAGTTCTACGGTTTTGCTTAAGATCCAGGTCTCACTAGCATAAAGCACTGTTGGTCGGATTACCGTTGTATATATTCTTCATTTTGCTCATATGGATATTTTCTTTGATCTCAGCATCTTATTTAAAGTTACAGTACTTTTACTACCATTAACCATTCTTTTTTGGAGATCTTGAGTCTCTTTATTTCTATTTTTTAACATTACTCCAAAATAATCGAATTGTCCAACTATGTCAAAGTTGTATTCCTTGTCTGGGGCAGATACTTTCCAAAACTGTCCTAAATGTTCATCTTCATATACTTTGTTTTCTCTTTATTTACTACCAGCCCATACACCTTGGCTGTTCCCACTAGTCTTTTAAAAATGTCTCTTAATTCTTGTTATTAGGGAAAAGTCGTCTGCATATGCTACGCATTAGTGTCTGTGGTGGTAGTTTAAACCTTTAGTGTGTATACTGCTGTCCCTTAAAATTGTTTTCAGTATTAGATTAAAAAATACATTAGACAGGGCCTTGTCGTAGGCCTCTAGTGATGTTAATGCTATCCGAGACATAACCTTCTAACATAACTTGACTTTTGGTTTTATTCAGAATACGAAAAGTCAAAATATTTTAATATGTATCGATCAATTTATGTCTCTTTATTATTTCATATGCTTGTCAAATATCAATAAACAATATGTATAGTGAAAGATTGAATTCAGAATTCATATGAACTACTCACGATCTGCTTGCAAAAATTGTAAAAATTTAATCCATTACTGATCTGTTTACTCTAAAAACAGCTTGATATTCACCCAGGTTTTCTTCAATGATGGCATTAATTCTACTTCTGATTGATAAATCTAAAACTTTATAACATACGACTATAGTTTTTACATTCCGTAACATTTTCTTTTTGTGTATTGGGCATAGCAGTGCTTCTTTTCACTGTTTTGATATGTGCTCTTTGGTCCATACTTCACGTATCAACTCTGTCATTTCTTCCTGTAGGGCAAAATCAGCACATCTGCCCACTTTTTCATCTATTTTATATTGACTTTGTTCTCTTTTTGTGTCTTGGTAGAAGTTCCTGACTTTGATATTTACAAAATCTTCTTCAATATTATTTAATTTTGCTTCCCGGTTCAACTTTTTCTTTGTTCTGCATATTTTCTTTGTCTCCCTTCCCTTTTCAGTATATAGTTCCCTATTGTTCAAATTATTCTTCCTTATGCTATTGATTCTGCATCTATTCCTCTCCTCAATCGCTCTCTTACAATCATTATCATGCCAAACTGGTTTTCATACTGCTAACTCGGCTGCTGGTTGAATCGTTTCCCTAAATCGTTCCCACCTACTGTCTATGTCTTTAATGCTACTTACTGTCCTGATAGTTAATTTTTCCTCTACTTGTTCTTGGACATTTTTCCTAATTTTTTCGTTCGGCAATAGTATACCACGATATCGTTTTACCTGCTGGATACTCCTCCTCGTATATGTGGACCAGGAAGTGGACTGAATTTGCATCCGCTCCCCTATAGCATCTACTGCCTTTCCCGGCCTTCAAATGTTTTGCTTCAATTTATATATGGTCTATCTGATTAATTGCTTGACCATCTGGTGATATCCCAGTACTTGTATAAATCTGCTTATGGTCAAAATATGTGCTCATAATATTATACATATTATTTTCAAAATCAAATTCAATCAATCTTCTATCCTTTAGATTACTGTCTCTGTGTTTGCTCTGTCCACCGGTTATTTGTCTGTAAGCATCATTCCTACCAACTTTTGCGATAAAATTTCCTAAATTATTTTCATATCACACGCTGGAATTTCGTGGACCAGTTTTTCGAGTTATTCATAATACTACTACTACTACTAAGGATTTCCACAGTTTTCACTCAACCATTTTCTCCAATTTTCCCTGTCATTTCAGTCTCCATCTCGCAGGGTTCTTTTCTCCATAGCCTCGTCGATTTCGTCTCTGAATGACCTTCGGGGTCTTCCTATCTTTCTTCTTCCGATCGGGCTTCATTCTGTGATTTTGTTTATCCAGCGCCCTCTGTCCGCTCTTCTGACGTGGCCGTACCAGGATAGTCTCTTCTCCTCTATATAATCGATTATGTCTGATTGCACTTCCATTCTCCGCTTAATCTCTGCGTTTTCAATTCTGTCTCTTTTTGTAAGTCTACAGCTTCTCCTCAGGAACTCCATTTCTACTGCTCTTATTCTACCTCTATTTCTCTTGTTTATTGTCCAGTTTTCGGACCCATATGTCAGGATACTTCTTGTCAGGGTATTATATATTCTCTTTTTTGTCTTTATCGTAATTTTCTTATCCCACAGCACTGAATTTAGTTGTCTTATACAGTTTCTTGTTTATTATAGTAGTCTTATTCATAATAGTAGTCTTTATTATCATCATCCTTATCTTCTGTTGAGCCATGTAAATTTATAAATGTTGTTTTTTGCACTCTCCCCTCATTATTAACTGACATAATCTGCTTGTTATTGGCTCAAAGTTCATCACTAATTCTTCAATTTTCTTTTTAACACAAAACCTTAGCCCAACTAGTCTTTCATTATCTCCCACTGTTGAATAATATGTAGTACTTAATCTATGTGAAGAAAATTCCCTTTTGTTTGGTTTCTTGCATATCGGCAATATCTATATCATACTTCCATAGGGTATCCGCTAAGTTTTTCAATGCCCCTGTTTCAAATGTTCCTCTAACATTCCATTGTCCAATCAAAATACTATTTCGTGCCTTTTTCGTCATTATATTTTCCTTGTGGTTGTACTTTTTCAATATTTTTTAGATTTTCCATAGCCGGATTCCATTTCCATCATTCGTTATTTACTTACAGTTTTTGTTATCCAATTTCTGCGTCTCGTCCTTTTTCCCATTTCACTCTCACTAAATATCTCAACTCCTACTGCATTTTGGCTTTAGATCGTGTTAAATAACTCTCTATAAAATATTGCGTTCCTCTTAATTTATTTTTATTCTTCATAATAAATTATGTATCCTTGAGGGTATCCATTTTCAATAATGCTATTGGTGGTTTTCCATTCATGACCTTTGATTTTCTGAACGTCATTTATTTTTATTTTCACAATCAGCTTATCTTCTATGAATTTTGTAGCATTTTCTTCATTTTCCTTAAATTCGAGTTCTTTGATTACAACATTCTGTTTTATGATTTGCTTATCGATTTTCTCAATCTTGTTCTCCAAAAAGTTTACTTTGTGCTTTATCTCTAAATTTTCTTTTTTTAAGTTACAAATTTCCCCGTGAAAGTTTTTTGGACTTTTGTTGTTTTATAGGTTGTTATATATTTGTTTTGTTATTATTTATGTAAAAGAATCCCCAATTTCGTCCTTATTTACCATCTTCAGTGGATAATTCATTACTTTCACATATTAGATTTTTCTTCGTTAGATTTTTCTTCGTAACCATGTCAGTTTGTTATTCTAACAATTAATTTAGACAATAAATCACCTATCTTGTTCTAGATGGGATGTTTAATGTTGTCAGAACTAAGTGTATGCCTATGCACTGTTTTGGTAAAAATATCAATTACCTATCACTTATTTTTTTATCAACAGTTTCCAGCACTGCAATACTCTCCGCTTTTATCGCTCGGAGCTTGTAATGCTGATTAAACTTATAAAAATTGATGAAATTGTACTTGTTTGTAATTGTTTACTAGCGATTAATTTCAAGTTAATAATATGTCGGTATTACCGCACAATTAACAGCTCACAAAGCTTTCGTTTTCTCGAAAGCGGTACCGACAAATTGCGACCGTAATACTGCGATGAATGACGTCAGATTGCGGTGGAAAAATCAAGTTTCTTTATTGGGGCAATGAAATAAACTCAAAAAGCGTCGTCTGTATTGTTTTGCGTTGAATATGAGCGACCATGGACGACCTCGATGTAGCTCTTTTAGTAGTGCTAGATGGTGACGAATCAGAGAAAGAGAATAATAGAAGAAGTGAATCTGGCCTTTTTAAAACTAGAACTGTAGACGGTGCATACCAAATTTTGATTTGTAGCCATTTACATACTAACGAAAATAAGTTCAGAGAATATGTTCGGTTGACGTCGGTCTTATTTGATTACGTCCTAAGATATAATTATAAAAGACGATCTTTGTGCAATACCTACAAACCGTGTGTCAAATCCATTGACTCCTGAGCAGAAATTATGCCTGTTTTAAGGTATGTATTTCCATTACTATTGACTACATCAAACACGAAAGTAACACGTAGGATTACATATGCTTTTATTGTGAAGAAATGTACATTTATTTGATAAATTTACATACAACTATTTATAAAGTATTTTAGGTCAGGCTCTCCCACTACTAAAGTAGCGGATGGTTTCATTGCAGTTACATTATCCGTAGCAAATATAATGTTTGATGTGGAGCTACCTGCTGATGATGGTCTATACTAACAGTCAGAACTTGTCAATGATAATAATTGTCCAATCTCTGCATTTCCTACTAAATTTCCAATTTGCATTCGAAACCTAGCCTGAACTACTTTTGGCAACTGTTTAGTTATTGTTGCTATTGATGCAAAGAATAAATCATTTTCATCTTTCTTTTTCATATTTTTTAGATCTTATCTTTCGGCTATTTGTTTAAATATTTTCAAACGTTTATCTGCAGATGTGGATGTAGTTTGCGATGGATATTTGCGTTTATTAACTGTTGGAGTTTTTACAATTTCAGCTTCGGCTTCTTGGATATTTAAAGTGTTGTTGCTAGTTTCATCTGCGGTAATAAGTAGTTCAGACGGTTGTTGCTCCATGTAGTCGTCTTCATTTCTACAATGAGCTGTGCTATTTTCCACACTCGCTTGAGATTCAGGCTGCTCTATATTGCTGAGAGTATTAAAAATAAAATTATTATATAAAAAAATAAAAATATTTTATTATCAATAAAATAGGGAAATATAAATTAACCTTCTTTTGACCGAAGAGATATTATCTAAGAATGATTACTGGATCGATCTTTTCTTCGCTGCTTCCCCAGATGAACCCATGCTAGGACATATGCAGACAATAAATTTGTTGCACTAGACATATGATCGTACGGGAGAGAGGAGACGCAGGTAAATTTATTAAAATTAACGTAATTTTAATTTTTCTAATATTTATATATTCAAAAAGCAGATTTAAACAAAAGAATCTGAAAAAAGAATTTATTATTCCATCGCCACAACCAGTGCCTGGTATGAATATTCTGCTACCTCATGCTATCCTCGGAGATGAAGCATTTGCTCTTCATGAACATCTCATGAAACCGTATCCAAGAAATCAATCAGTGACTGATAAAACTAAAGCAATATATAACTACCGACTTTTTCGAGTTCGCATGACAACTGAAAAAGCCTTTGGCATTCTTTATACATTTTTTCGAATATTTTTTCAGCCAATTGCTACGCATCCTGAAACCACGGATATACTAGTAATGTGTGCCTGTATCTTATATTATCTTCTAAACATACTTCCGACATCAACTAACAGTAGAGATAAATACTCACTACCTACAGAAAATTTACTTCCACTAATTCAAGACAACGTACGTGGGGCAAAGAAACGACTGGTTCGACCAAGACTGCAAAAAAATAACAGATGAGAAGAACGAGGCATTTAGGACCATGCAACAACGAAAAACTAGAACAACAATAGATAGATACAAAAACTTAAGGAGAGAGGAAAAACGCATACACCGAAAAAAGAAACGAGACTCGGAAAATGACATGTTAGAACGGCTCGAAAGCCATATGAGTCACGGGGAGAAACAAGAAAGTTCTACCATCAAATAAATAGTATTAGAAAAGAATTCAAACCAAGAATCAACTATTGTAATGATAAGGAAGGCAACTTACTTACCAACAAAGAGGACATCCTTTTACGATGGGTAGAGCACTTTCGAGAGTTGCTGGAAGGGGAACCTACTAACAATATAGAGCTGGAAAATGAGGAATTCGTGGAACCCCCCTCGGTAGATGAAGTAAAAATATCTATAGAAAAACTAAGGAACCATAGGTCCCCAGGTAGCGATGGCATCCCAGCAGAGTTATTTAAGCACGGTGGAGAGCAGCTCACCAAGGTGATGCGAGAAATTCTTTGTAGAATTTGGTCTGAGGAGCAAATGCCAGAAGAATGGAGCTTAGGCTTAATTTGCCCGTTACACAAAAAGGGAAACCAACTGGAATGCAATAATTACCGCGGAATAACTCTCCTAAATACAGCATACAAGATATTATCAAATATTTTGCACGAGAGATTAAAGCCTTATACTGAAATGTTTCTAGGGGAATATCAGGCAGGATTCAGGCCTGGACGTTCAACCATTAACCAGATCTTTACACTACGACAGATCCTCGAAAAAGCGCAAGAGTTTAACATAGATATGTATAATATTTTTGTCGATTTTAAAGCGGCATATGACAGTGTCTTAAGACCAAGTCTTTACAACGCTATGAATGAGTTAGGAATTCCAAAAAAACTCATATGTTTGATAAAAGTGACAATGGCGAAGATGCTATCAGCAGTAAAAATTCAAAACGACTCGTCAACCCCATTTCAAATACATAGGGGGTTAAGGCAGGGAGATGCACTGGCGTGTCAGCTTTTTAATGTCGCCTTAGAAAAAGTTGTACGAGACGCTAATTTAGATAGCAGGGGAACAATATTTAATAGATCAGTCCAAATTCTAGCATATGCAGAGGACGTGGACATTATAACAAGAACTAGGGCAAGAACTGCGGAAATCCTAACCGAGCTAGTAGCAGCAGCAGAACGAATGGGGGTACATATAAATGAAAATAAAACCAAATTCATGGCGACTAACACAAACACAAAAGCTGGAAACATTGACACAAATTTAATCATGAATGACCAAAATTTCGAAGCAGCCAATGAGTTCATATATCTAGGGACATCGGTTAACCCCAATAACAATACATCTGAAAAAATAAAAAGGCGAATAATAATTGCAAACAGGTGTTATTATGGTCTATCAAAGTTCTTAGCTAACAAACGTCTGTCTCAAAAAACTCGTATAAGGCTGTATAGAACACTGATAGTCCCCGTTCTCACATACGGATCAGAGGCATGGACGCTAACGAAAACAGATGAATCCGCTCTATCCATTTTTGAAAGAAAGGTGTTACGCAAGATATTTGGAGCGGTCTGTGAGAACGGAATATGGAGGCGTAGATATAACTTCGAACTACAGAATATCTACAAGCATACGTTTGGTGGTAAAGATATTACCACTATAATTAAGCGAAACCGCCTGCAGTGGGCAGAACATATAGCCCGGGCCCCTGAATCGAACATGATAAAAAAGATTCTAACAGCGCAACCTGTGGGAATGAGACGACGGGGTAGACCAAAGCTGAGGTGGATGGATGGGGTAACACAAGATGCGGAGAAGATCGGAGTCGGCAACTGGAAAATTCAAGCAAGGGACAGAACAGAATGGCGTAGAAAGCTTGAAAAGGTCGAGGCTCTCTAAGGGCTGTAGCACCAAGATGATGATGATGTACGTGGGGCAAATATAGCAGTCCAAATTCTTTTAAGAGACATTTAAAACGTATTTTAATGGACCCGGTGCTGTAGCATGGCAGAAACAACGTTATCGAGAATGTTTTTACGTTCAGAGCAACTGTGAATTGCCGTTCTGAAGAGCCCTATTAGCGCGAAATACGTATAAGCGGATACACAGACGCACTATACGTGAAATCAAATCTTAACTGTCTTTTCCTTTTACTCCGATATACTCTTTACGAGTACTAGACACCAATTCGCTAAGGATTTGTGCTTAGTTAAGGAGATATGTTGTAGAGTGCAAATTTTAGATTCCCCATGCCTCTAATAACATCTTTATCAACGTCTGTTTTACCTTGAGATTCTTAGAAGGCACAGATTGAAGCAAAAATCTGAATTTGGTTTCGAAAATTAGTTTACGGATTTAATATCAGATGCCCCTAATTGCGTCCATTCGAAACCATGTTAGAGTTGCTTCCTAAGACAGAAGATATTTATTTTCACGTTCAGAGCGACTGTGAATAGCCGTTCTGAAGAATCCTATTAGGGCGAAATAACAGGCGTTTCTAACAAAATCTATCAATATTTCGTCCCGCTCACTTGTCCATTCAGTGAGTTTTAGTCCAGAACACATTACGCTAAAAAAAACACTTTTAAATAACGTTATCTTTATAAGATAAAACATACAGGCATACATATTTTATCAGTTGAAAGTTATTACAATATAAAACACAAACGAATCACCACACTTCTTTCAAAACCACTGCTATCATTGTGCTTGGTACAGTTTTCTATGACGTCATTCGCCGCAATAGTGCGATAGCAATTTGCCAATACCACATTCGAGGAAACCAGAGCTTAAGACACGACACTTTGTGGCAAAACAACTCGATATTTTCCCGAATTTTCAAGCTAAATATATATAGGAGCCGATTTACACAAACCTCGTTTGCAAGTTGACAGCTTCTTTAAAATCGACGTATTTCATCGCTTAACATCTCTATAACATAACCTTAACCAGTAACCAACAAAAGGGATAATTTGTACTTTACTTCTCGCAATAATATAGAAAAAGCTCTTTTGTACAGTAAACACCATTTTCCTTAAATTCATACTTCATTGTCGCTATTGTGTCTAGGACGGGCAGTGAACACTAGACAATAAACTGCAGTTTTCTTTTATCGTGAGCTGAATAAATGACCTCGGAAAACAATTTTTCATTTGAAGGTTCTTATCTACTGGTACACTAAAAATTTAATTTTTATGGACGTTGTTCTGATATAAGAAATGATTCTCAAAGACATTTTTATTACTTTTACTATTTAATGATTTATTACAGGAATTGAGGTCATTTGGAAATATGCCTTAAACTTTTCCATTTATTTCTATATTTTGGTCTAAATTGAATTCTTTTTATGGTTTTATCTGTTATTTTCTTTTGTCTAATATTTTTTTGTGTATATATCCCTCGGGACTCTGGATATCAAATATCATTTAATCATAAATCAAAATATACCTAAACAAAATTAATTTATTACTTTATAATGTTAGTTTCTGCTTCTTTTAATAGAACTATTTAATCTATATTATTTATGGAATTATCTGTTCCTTACATAAAAACCTTATATAAAATTTAATAAAATATAAAACACAAAACTGGTTTTCATTCCAAGATGGTATAGTCAACTTGATTTCTTTCGCTGAAACATATTATTTATTGATTGGTTTCTCTATATAAAAAAAATAGTATGCACTAGCCTGTATTGTGTTACACATTATTTTTTCTTTTATGGATAACAATAAAATTTGGTTCTACCGATGACGCCATATTGATTCTGAGACAACTTTGAAAGTTGAACCTGTTTTTGTGAGTTTCTATGAACTAGAACTTTGAAATAAAATGGCAATTCTATCTACAGCTCTAGGGTAAAGCGGCGCATGTGCGTATCTGGGGTAAATTCGTTTAAAATAAATAAAAAATTTTGTAATGTCAAGTTGACCTGCACGAAGACCTCTCTACACGTTGAGTCTGAAGATAGTTATGTTGTGGACCAGATTTCGTTAGAAGAAAAATACGACGAAGAAGAACTATTTGTTGGTCATCCAACTGAATTTTCTGTGGGAGACTGGCGTCTGGTTACTTTCAAAAGCCAAAGTCAGTACAGAAATGACATTTTATATATAGGTCACGTGAGTTCTCTCACTAGAAGTGATACTCGGGTAAAGTTCTTGGGAAAAAAAAACAAAGTGCTTCGTTTTTCTTCAGGTGGGTTCGCTTGCGACAAAATAGTTTATGCTCCATAAGCATAATTTCATATTATGTTTCGGCAAGATATACAACATATACAATTTAATTAAATAAAATTAAATTATTACAAGAATTTTTCACCAAGTAACAAAAAAAGAAAATTTGTTTAATTTACTAATATTTGTATTTTGAGAACGATTTCCGAAGTGAAAATTGAAACGTCAATAAACGTACTTTAACCTTTGACTGTGACTTATTCCCATTTACAGGCTAATTACTTTAAAATACCACAAGAAAGTAGCTTCAGAAATATAATATATATATATATATATATATATATATATATATATATATATATAATATATATATATATATATATATATATATATTTAACGTGATTATTTCGACCAAAAACAATTTATAAGTATGTTGGAAATATCGGGTATGTGGTCTATATTAAATAAAAATATTTGTTTTTTCTAAAGCTCAATATTTCGCCATTTATTTAATAGCTTCATCGGGAGTAACTGTAAAAAACAAACATTTCAAAAAACTGACGTACACTTAGATTTACAATATTTACAATACAGAAATTAAAAGATTTCACACATAAATAAAATTAACATTAAAATAACATTTTTGCTAATGTACAGTATATGTATATCCAATGCATGTTAAAATATAAATATCTTTGAGCACGTTCATTAACAATAAATAAGATGGAAACAACTAAAAGGTATTTAAAATGCAAAAAATAACAATGTAAGAAAACATTACAAGGATATTATTTCTTTACTTAATCATTAAGGCTAGTTAGTATGATTAATCATTAAGGTTAGTGAGTTTTAAATGTTGTTCAATATATTGCAATATATGTTGCTTAATTGCCCCGTGTCTGTTGTATAATTTAAAGTTTGTTTATTTTTGTTGATGTGGTACATCTCCAAAAATAACCTACTTTTGTAATTTTCAGTCTGTGCCAAAATACGAGCATTGTTGTAGTCTAACAGATGACCGGTGTTTAGAAAATTACCTTTAGATGTTAGGGGAATGCAGTTGCCAAAAGATTATGTTTTGATTTCTTTGGATGTGGTTTCTTTATTTACAAACATTCCACTAAATATGGTCACGAACATTATAGAATCAAATTAGAACCTTATAAAAGACTACACGACATTATCTAAAGGTAATTTTTTACTAATTCTTAGGTTCATTTTTAATAACACTTATTTCAGTTTCAATGAAAAATTTTACTCCAAATTTTTGGAACACCTATGGGTTCCCCGATCAGTCCCATCCTTGCTACTCTTGTAACTGATCATCTCTTAGACAATGTGATCACGCAATTACCTTTCGAATCACCATTTATATATAAATATGTCGATGACATCATATGTGCAGTTCCATCTGATCACATCAATACCACATTAAACATCTTTAATTCATTTAATGAACATCTTCATTTCACAATTGAAACCGAGACAGATCTTAGTATACCATTTTTAGACATAAAAGTAATAAGAACAAATGACAATATTCTGACATTGGATTGGTACCAAAAGCCAACAGCATCGGGCATGTATATGAATTACTTTTCAAACCACACCACTCGTCAAAAATATAATACAATATTGGGTATGAAAAACAGGGTAATGTTCATTGTTGATGATAATTTATTACAAAAAAATCTGGTCATTTTATACAAAATTTTTCGAAACAATGGCTATCCTAAACATATTTTAAAAAACTCATTTACAGCAGTAATTTCTATGATGGTCCTGTCCTTGATTCTAACAATGAGTCAATCAAATATAAAAAAAACTCCCTTTTATCAATGGTCTAACTCATTCAGTCATATCCATATTTAAAGATGTTTCCTATATTAATATACCTAAATACAATACCTTAAATAGCAAACAACTTTTTTCTTCTAACGAGATACGGTTTTGACATGGAGCAGCTCACACATTCTTACCCTACACAACGAACTATACCTCCCTGGACTATTAATTTTCCCACTATTGATCTATCCCTCACGGCCTATCCAAAGAGTACCACAAATCCCATAATCATTAACAAATTATATCAAGAACGGATATTAGAATACACTGGCCATAACAAGATTTTTACCGATGCGTCAAGAACTGAAAACGGACACGCAGCGGCCTTTATTCTAGGAAAGTCTGAGTATGCAGTTCGCATCCCTCAATTCTGCAGCATTTTCAAGGGAGAAGCAATCGCCATTTTAAAGGCTTTAGACATGTGTAAGAGTCATGCAAGCTCAGATTTTCTTATCATTACTGACTCTTTATCTGTTCTTCAGAGCTTAAGGCAAATATATCCAGTACATGCTATCCTGCAACAAATACAATTAGCACTTTATCACCTACAAAACAGACACGTGAACGTTACATTTCTCTGGGTACCATCACATACAGGTATCGCAGAAAATGAAAAAGTAGATGAATTAGCAAAGAAAGCTGCTACTGACGAGAAAACTGAAATTATGACTACAATTCCATTCAGTGATATCCAGCTCAATATTAAACAGCACTGTGCAAAGCATTGGCAACAAATGTGGAATTCTACTAAGGCTAACCTTAAAAACGTGAAAACTAGGATTGGCACTAAACTACAATTTCCAGAAAACAGAAGGCAACAAGTGATTATAAACCGACTAAGAATTGGACACACAGCGTTAACTCACCAGCATCTCATAACAAAAGAACTACCACCTGAATGTTCCTATTGTGAATGTCCAATAACTGTTCAACATGTATTGATTGAATGTCCTCTTTATTCCTACGAAAGAGCCATCAACAACGTACCAGAAGAAGCAAAGAAACTTAAAGATATTTTAAACAGTAATGTATCTAATATAATCAAATTCCTTAAGGACATACGTTTACTACACAAAATTTAAGTTATGTTATATGTATCTCTTTGTAATTTGTAATTTATTATGTGTAATTTAATACGCAATTTGTAATTAGTAAATTTGTATTTGTAATAACAACTGTAAAATCTGTAAAACCCGCTAATAACCTTTAATGGTTGATGCGGAAATTCTAAATAAAAAAAAAAAAAACTTTTTTCTAAAATTAAAGACCCAGTATCAACCTTATATTTAAGTAATGTGGTATATGAAATACCGTGTCTAGGATGTGAAAAAAACTACATTGGCCATACATCATAGTGGCTAAAACAACGTATCACACAGCATAAAAGTGATTGCCGCTTAGGAAAAAAAATACTTGTGCAGTAGTCGAGCATTATAAAAACACCGGTCATCTGTTAGACTACTAAATGATTTTTTTCAACGAGAACTTTAGCAATCTTCATACATTACAATTCGATGTAAAATCCTTTCCTAAAGGACCCACATGGTTCTCTAGCATTGGTCATCGTTACATTTTATTACCAACCCTCTTATAATTAGATTTTAAACAAATTGTATTTTCTATTCTGTCCTGTAAATAAGTAATTTAGTCATCAGTTAATTTTTCATACATATACTGATTTCCAAAGAGAATTTATTTTTTGTTTTGCATTTCGGAATGGTATATCCCTATCTATCAAAAATAGTTCCTTTTTTTTAATTACTTTGGTGTATCTAACAATAAAGTTACCTTCCATGCTTTTTTCAATAAAAATAGTTTTTTCAAATTTGTTCACTGAGCTCAATAAACACAAGGTACTTTTTCTCCTGGTTTCATGTTTCGAGATATGTTACATCAACGATAGAATAGAAGTGTCGTATTATATTATACTGTTCTTGTTAACATATTGTGACATTTTGTAGCTTTTCAATGTTTGTATAAATTTTAAATAAAATTCTGAATGATTTTTTTACCATAACTTATATTGTATTTATTTAACATATTTTATAACATCTCAACATATGCATTTGACATTGTTTGACATCTACGTATGCCTTTACAATCATTAGAACTGAACAAGTACAGAAATATTGCACGAAACGTTTTCTATTAAAAGAGATTGAAATAGTTTTTTCATTGTTTATTTCTCTTTGACTGATATCCTTATTTACAGTGAGATTTTATTCTCACTCACATTGTTTATATATATATATATATATATATATATATATATATATATATATATATATATATTAGTATGTCTGTTTCTATTGATGTTCTTTATCTTTATCTCGTCATTACTTCTCCTATCCATCTGCAGCGTCATCGCACGCATTCTTCTTATTCATCTTATTGCTGTTTTTCTTGTTTATAATCCAATTCTGAGCCCCATATGTCATAATATTTCGCACTAATGTTTTATAAATTTGTGTTTTTGTCTTCATATTTAGGTGTCTATCCCACCATTCTAAGTTAAGTTGTCGGATTGCTGTTCTTGTTTGTCCTAATCTTTGCTTAATGCCTAAATCTGCTTTTTCGTGATTATAAACCCCAAGTATTCGAATTTATCCTGTCCTTTGATTGTTACGTTGTCGTCAATCTGTAGATCTTCTGTCTTCTTCACTTGTAGATAGGTACTCTGTTTTCACGAGACTAATATCTAGGCCAGCTTTGGTATATTTTCTTGCAGTTTCTTCATCATGAGATTTTTAAAGTAGACCATTATAATTTTATCAACAGATTAGCTGACTAGCAACGTTTTTAATACTTATTTAAATTGACCAATATTGTTTGTGTCTATATTGAATAGAAATAGAGAGACCACTTAGTTTTGTCCCGTTGCAACACATTTTAAAAGATCTATTTGTATTATAATTTATACTACTTTAAAGAGTTTAGGACTGTGGATTCTTTATGATTGCACTGTATGCACTGTTACAATGTTAGAATGAAAACTCCATACAAATGGAAATTTTCAAACTCGACAGTAGCAAACGTGATGATCCATGAGTAGATCGAATTCTCATTTTAACCCACTAAACGAATGAAAACAATTAAATCTGAACAAAACGAATTATTAATTGACACAATTGTATTCCGTTGAATTAATATTTATATTTGTAGTGCTTGAATAATTATTAAAATTAATAAACCATTGCATTGGAAATATTTTTTGTAATATTTTTTAAAACAATTTGATATATAGAGGTAGATTTAACAGTAGTGCAACAGGAATAAGGGGAGATTGAAAAACAGTTTAATGATAAATTAGATTCAGTAAATAAAAAAATATTTGATACGTTTATTCGATTTAGAAAATAGCTTTGTTTGTATTGGTCTGCTCTTAATATATGTATCTATGTTTAACAGCAATATATTTACCAAAGTAGTCATTGAGATAAGGCAGAAACGGTGGCAGTGTGTAAATGTTGTAGATTAAAAAATGTCGAAAGTTCTTCAGGCGTATTACCTAGTCTATTAATCCCAGTTCACTGGCAGCCTTTCGGAATAGTCAATAGTCAATATATTAAACCACATTCTCAAGTTTTGAAGCACAGATATTCTTATCTCTTGTTTTATTTTTCCAAACATCCTACCTAGAAGAATGAGTTGGAACAAGCCAAATTTCTGTTCCCTCCTCATAACATGATCTAGATATTTCAAATTGCGCTATTTTATTGTGAATAATCTCGCATTCCTCACCCATTTTACGTAGGACCTCAACATTAGTCAGACGATTCAATCATGAACAGGCCACACTTCGCCGTACACCAATGCAGGTCTCACCACACTCTTGTATATATTTCCTTACAGTTTTTACCCGATTTTTCGATCACAAAGTTCCTCTATCATTCGCTTCCAGTTAAACCAACCAGCTTGTATCTTGTGGACAATTTATTGATTTAGAGCCAAGGTATTTAAACTTTTCTACTCGTCCTAGCCTTTCTCCAAGCAATTCTATGTCCCCAACACAATTACACAATACACAATTTTTGAACTGCTAACCTTAAGTCCTCCCTCTTCAATAGCCCTTCTCCAACATTACAACATTTCTTTGGTCTCCGCTACTATCACGATATCATCCGCAAAGAGCATTCTCTGTGAGTACATCCATAACAAAATTAATCACGTAAGGTCTTAGTAAAGAGCCTTATTGCAAACCAACCGTCACTGGAAAACTCAAGATCTATAACTATCAAATGTAGCTCTCTTTTAAATAATCGATGGATTCGACCGTTACTTGATGGAAATTCATTTTATCTAACAATAAAACATTGAAAACTTTGTTTTCAAACTTCCACAAAATTTATTTTAACTTTTATCACTACAGCTGTTTCGGCTGATTGCCTTTCTCAAGTGATCTATTTTTGGCATGCGTTTACAATTTATAGTCTCTAATGAAATAGGTTGAGTAGGGGAGAACTGTTTGTCTCAAGTTGGTCATTCAGAATTATATCTGTGTTTTTTAATTTGTTGATTTCCATAGATTCTAACAAAGATTGCTTAAGGCCTTTATTTTGAATGTGAAGAATTTTAAATTTGTCATTAAAAGAATGATAATGATCTAGAAGGTGAAGTGCGTATGTCGAATCTGTTTTTCTATTATTGAAAGCCCTTTTATATTCTGCTATTCGTTTATTAAAGTTCCTACCAGTTTGACCGATGTAAGTTTTTAGGCAGTCGCCACATTGAAGTTTGTACACACCACTATTTAAGTGTTTTTTATTTTGGCTCTTGTTATTTTTAATATATTTGCCTAGGTTGTTATTTGTTGGGAAAGCTGGTGTTATTCCTTTTTTTATATGTTTGGTTCGATTACATATACAGGCAAAATAACAACAAAAATTCTGAATGACCAACTTGAGACAAACAGTTCTACCCTCCTCAACCTATTTCATTAGAGACTATAAATTGTAAACGCATGCCAAAAATAAATCACTTGAGAAAGGCAATCAGCCGAAACAACTGTAGTGATAAGAGTTAAAATAAATTTTGTGGAAGTTTAAAAACAAAGTAGCTCTCTTTTCTTTTCACCGTATTTTTATATTAACTTTCTGTCCTAACAAGGCATCTTTTGTCCTCCTTGCTGGAATAAATCCAAACTGTTCTTCTCCTATCGATGTCTCTCTCCTTAATCTTCGCTTTACAGTTCTCTCCCAAACTTTTATTGTGTGCGATATTAACTTTATCTCGTTATAAGTCTTACAGCCTTGAATCTTTATACAATGATACTATCACTCTCTCTCTCTCTCTCTCTCTCTCTCTCATCCTCTTTCTCCCTCTCTTTCTCTCTCTCTCTATGAATTGGGCATCCTTTCTTTCTCATATATCTTACTAGTCATTTACTCCAAAATATCAAAACTTTTCTCTCCTAGAGCCTTCCAAACCTCTATAAGTAGTCCATTAGGTTGTACTTCCTTACCATTCTTCATCATATTTAACGGCTGGACAACTTCATCTCTCGCTATTCCCGGCATTACATTCTCATTTGGGATCCCTCATTATCTGTCTTTCCTCTGTTGTTTTTCATTTAGTAACTTTCTACAGTACTTATACCATCTTCGCTTTATTTTAACATCGGTTCTTAATCTTCCATCCGCACTCTTAATTTACCGCACGTGGGTCAAATACTTTGATGAGTTGTCCCATGTTTGAGCAACGCTGTGTAACCTTTTCGTCCCTTCGGATGTTTTAACTCTTCATACAGCTGTGCAGATGATCTTTTCTTAGCAGTAGCTACAGCGCGCTTTGCTTCCCTCTTTGCTACCTTGTATATATCCTTATCTTCCTCTATTTTGGATCTGTCATACCTCTTTCTAGCCTCTTTCTTCTCTCCAATCTTCTGTTCCACCGTTCCTTCCTTATACCACCAAGTTTCGTTGTCTCTAGAAGGCCCTTTACAATGTTTTTCCTAGCACTTCCTCTCCCACTTTTGCCACAGCTTTCCTGTTGGCTTGTTGCCTAGCTAATTTGTTTATAATAAAAAAAATTTATTAAAAATTCTTTATAAAAGGTATATAATTTAACCACCCAATCGTACTATATAACAAAACGTTTTCAAAATCCATATTCCATCATCAGTGTCTAGGTATACATCTATATAGCCACTAAATGTGGGTAAAACCCATTAAAAATTGTTTGTTTGAATTTATTTTACATGTGTCATTAAAAATTATGATGTTAAAGTTACCAGTGGATTTGGTAACATGGCGGTTGTATGACTCCACGTGAAGTTGCTGGTCCTGAGACGGTGTGTCTGCGAGAACTTGATGAAAGCAACTCAAGCAGACACACCGTCTCAGGAACAGCAACTTCACGTGGAGTCATACGTCGCCATGCTACCAAATCCACTGGTAACTTTAACGTCATAATTTTTAATAACAAATAATGTAAACTAAATTTAAACAAACAATTTTTAACGGGTTTTTACCCACATATTTAGTGGCTACATATATGTATACCTAGACACTGATGATGGAATATGGATTCCGAAAATGTTTTGTGATATAGCCCGATTGGGTTTTTAAATTATATACCTTTTATAAAGGATTTTTGATAAAATTGATATATGGTATACAGCCAACTGCAGGAACCTAGATTCCTTGTGAATTTTGTTTATAATTGATCAAAATTTAATTTTTTTTTCCAAATTATTATTAATAAATTTAGTTTTCAAAGTAGAAACGTTTATTAGATCATAAAATTTTTTAATTCAAATAATGTTTTTTAAATACGCTTTAGTGTGTGAAATTTAACATATTCGAAAAACTTCAAATACTTTGAAGTTAAATACTTCATGGATAATCCTGTATAAAATCAAAAATCAACATTATTTCCTCGTTATATATCAAGCATCCAAAACATAAACCACAAATCAACTCCCCCACATCCCATTTTAACTCCGTTAGAAACGAATTAGAACGTTATTTAAATTAAATCAAATTAAATAAAAAACGACTCCAAATTGAAAATCAATCGATCCCGCAAAAAACTCGTTATATCTTTTCTATGCGATCGCACCGTTTTTATCGAGTTTCTCATTACACCATTATAGAGAAAACCGAAGGGCATTTAGTTTTGCTTTACGCCCAAGCTAAAAGGGTAATTTGTTATCGCAGTGAAGTTTGAGAGATCCGCTATAAGGTGCAAAATATTTCAGACGGAAAATCTTCTGTTAAACAAATTTGGACGAAGAAAATTTCGTTCATTTCAGATGTAAGTGGTAAGAAAACTAAACGTAAAATATAAATTTTAAGAGATTATGTGTACTTTGTGAATAAAACGGATGGCTTAATAACTGTAGGTAATATTAAAACATCTAGAATAGGAACAAAATAGTTATACTTGTACGTTATTATATTAAATGACGTCATACAGGATACCAGCTTGGAGAATAAAATGAGATATAGTGGACCTTTTAAATGAGAAAAATAGGTGAATAAAGAATGCAATTTAAACCGATATACACCATAAGTAACGAAGATAATAGTAACGGACTCATAGTACACATAGTAAACCATAGTACATTTAGAGGATTGTCAGACAGTTACCTACATAACACTGTAGAATTTTTTTCCACTCTATTTCGCTTTAATTTGGCTCTCAAAATCTATAAGTAGAAAAAACATAATTTAATTGTTTATTTACATTGACAAATGTCGAAAAGCGAAATCCAATCGTCAACTGTAAAGTCAAGTGTAAATCACTAAGTCTGCTGGGAGAATTTTTTACGGGTCCGGAAAGTGATCGAGAATGCATGAGAATAGGGAAGACAGTCTTGGTCTGGCATTTCGAAAGTCAAATAGTGCTGAGATTCCCAGTACTAACGATTCCGTTACGATGCTTGGGTACACCGGATATTTGAATTTTTCGCAGAAATTTTGAGGTGATATATCAAATTTTAAATACAAAAGTTGTAGATCTTTTTGGAAGCATAGTTTTCTTGTTGCGCGTTACAGGCAGAAGGCATTGATCCATGTAATGGATCGCGACAGGGTGTGAAAAAATGAAAACAAATCAAACGCAATGAAACGCAATGTAACGATAGATCGCGACCATACACTACGTGGTTTAGTAATAGCGGTTCCATGCATATTTCTTAATAAAATAAACTAAATTAAAATAAAATAAAAGTAAATCGAATCGATTTAACTTAAATTGCCTTGAATGAATTAAATTAAATTAAATTAAAAACCATCTCTCCCTTCGTAGACGATCAGAAAGCTATTCCCCTTCTTGGTCACTGCTGGAGAACCACACTCGTTTTTATTACCTAAAAGTTTGCCATTTAATTTTTTCCACAGGAATTACAGTTTTACCAGAAATCATGAAAAACCGTTTTTTACCCTTAAACAATCACCCACATCTACTATCCGAGCCAAGAAAACTATTGTTCCTTTAATTTTCGTTAAATTGTCTACACTTTTTAATGGGTTTCCATGTTCTTCGTTTCCTCTTGAAAACTGCTGCTTTGAAAAGAATTGTGGTTGTTGTGTTGAAATACGTTCGTAGATTTTTTAGCCAGGAAATCCTTCGCCTTCTTGGTCCTCGATTTCCTTCTACTTTTTCTTGTAGATTAAATTGCAGCAACCCATATCTTTCGCTGTTCTTCCTGATGTGACCGAGGTATTCGATTTTGGCTGTTTTTTTATTGTGGTTAACAACTCTTATCGTTTTTGCATTCATAATAAAACGTCCTGGTCAGCAATGTGGTCGGTATGGAATATCTTCAGGATTCGACGATAAAGCCATATTTCGAAAGCCTCAATTGTCTTGCAGGTAGTGTCTGTGAGAGTCTACGACTCAACCCCGTACAACAGTGTAGGAAAGATATAACATCGTAGTAACCTGATTTTTATGGGCATAAATCGTGAAATTTGAATAACTTTGTATTTTTTGAAATACAGATCTTGTTTTCTCGATCCTACATTTTATTTCTAGGGAACGATCTGTTTGTACTATTTCTATTGGTTGATCATTCAAACTGATTCATTTAATTTATTTATTTGTTATTTATTTTTACACACAACAGACCATTAAGGCCTAGGGCATTAAAAAAAATAATCCTAATATTAACTAATTACAATTATTTTAAACAAAACTTTAACTTAAATATGTATATAAAACATTCTTAACTACTCTGAGGGACCTGGTGGACAATATTTCTCCATTCGCTTCTTTGTGCTTTTCTTTTCCAGTCCCTCACCTTCACGTGTTTAAGGTCTTCCTAAACTTTACTAATCTACCTCGTTATGTATATATATATATATATATATATATATATATATATATATATATATATATATACACATTACAATAGTTTTGGGTCTCCATTTTACTGCGTACTTTCACATTGCTCCAAATATTCAAACTCCGAAATTTTCAGTTATTAAGTAGAAAAAAATATAAGTTTTTGGACCATAACTCTTTCAATTTTCATGCTATCACAATTTATAAAACACCATTGTAAAGGTAATTAAGAGAGCTACATCCTTTATTGCAATATATAATAAAAACATTTTTCTAAAACGGTGAATGGTTAAAGGACTTAGGAGAGCCACGCGCTCTTTAAACAATCATACCTCCGTCAATTTTTGTTTGACAGAAAAAACAAAAAAGCCAAAGTGTTTGCCAGAAAGATACCTAAATTTTTTATCCGTACACATTTATACGTATCTGTCGTCATTTTTGAGATATTATGAAAAAAAGGTGGTTTTTTTTTAAATTTGAATTTTTTTTTAATCGTGACTTTTTTGAAAAATATGTGTCCTGAAGCAGCGAAACTAATATAATCTATCAAACTCTTCATAATAAAGTTAATTCTAGGCGGAATACGATTAATTTTAATTTTGGTGGAACTGGCACTTATGCATTGAATTAAAAGAAAAAAACATTAGATGCTCCTCTTATTTGCAATACAGCTTCACTTATTTCACGTGCAAAAGACATTTAATAGTGCTCATTTAAGGCTTATTTCAAGCACTACAAAACCATATTTTATTAGAATGACTAAAATGAATCTGCTCGCCGCTAGATGGCATTGGCCGCATCGATTAAATTTCAGACAAAATAAAGAACGGCTTTGATCTTTAATATCTAGCTTAATATTGCACTTAGAATACTTTATAAAAAACCAAATTGTTCATTTTTTTACCTGCTACAATTTTTTTTATATAAAATTTTCGATAAAACGTATATTTTTGGAGTTATTTGCAAAAAAAAACGATGAAAAATGTAAAAAAATTGCGAATTTTCAATTGCCAATAACTGAAAAAGTATTGGATTTTTCGAAAAACGTTATAGATGATTTTTTGTTTAAAATTAGGCCTCCTTCGATATTCGAGGTTATTTTGAAAAAAAAAATCACCCCCGGGAAGGGGAGGCAACCACCTCCAGAATTCAAATCATTTCATTTTCACTTTTGAAGTTAAGGGTAAGATGAACCTAATTCCAAAATTGTATGCAATTCGGTTTACAGTAAAAAAATCGGAGCAATAATGCTTCAATGACTGCATTAACGGGCTCTGGTCTATAAGTAGTCATTATAAATAAAAAAAAATATGTTTAAATTGTTTTCTTTTCAGAATGATATAAATAATTGATAAATTACAAACTTTATGTTATACGAAAAGAATTTAATATTGTTTAAAACTTTCGCAATTAAGCGAAATCTTGATATCTAATCTGCCCTTGCCTCTTTGATGTTAGCTGTAAAATTTCTTAGCATAATCCCGACTCGGCCGTCCACTTACTCAAGGCTTTTTCCTCGAAACGGGCACATTCCTTATATAAGCCTCACAATTAATATTTCAGCCAAGCCTTGCAATCCCCACATTTCTGATGAAATTTAACGCCACCGTCGCCCTAACTAACTTCCGGCCGTGACAGATGTATCTTCCAGAGAAACGGATGGTCCACTGTAGGAGAGACCCGGAAACTTCCATCTACCTGAGAGCCTGAGGCCTAGTATCATTACCTCAATTTATGATGGGTGGCGAATGCAGTATTACTCTAACAGAAGATGCCGTCTGATAATAATGGAATAAGAGTGCTTTTTTATTTGAAAAAACCTGGAAGAATGGCTGCGGTTAATGGGATAAAACGAAAACATTGCTAATATTCGTTTTCTCGGAAATCCCCTTTCCGTTATTGCACAAAAGAAGTAACAAACTTAAAAACATATTTACAAATGCCAGCATAAAAGAAAAATAGACGTTCTTAAAAAACTAAATACATTTAACGACACTTATGTTTGTGAAGAAAATATTGAAAACCATACTTTACACACTTCCGATCTTTTCCTCAGCATAACTAAGCAATCATGTAATAAAAATTGGCAAAACATATTAATTTTGTTCTTTAATATATAAAATAAATATGGCGTAGTGGGGTAAATCCGTAAACGGAGCAAATCCATATTATTTATCCCTTATTTAGTCTAATATACTTAAATTGTACACTATTGTATGTGTAAACTATGAGGTAGAAATGCACATTTAAAGTATATTTCACAAAAAAATGAAAAAGATAGCAAATATTTGATTTCACGCAAATAGCGCCCATGTATCTGTTGATACGTATTTCGACCCAATAGGTCTCATCAGAACAGTTATTCATAGGTGTTCTCAACGTGAGAGATCAATATTTTCTGTCTTTTAAGAAGCAACAATAAAATGGCTTCGATATGGACGCAGTAGCGACATCTGATAATAAATCCGTAAAATAGTTTCGAAACACAATTCAGATTTCTGCTTTAATCTGTGCTTTCTAAAAATTGCAAAGCAAAACAGACGTTGATGAAGGTGTTAAAAGAGATATGGGGAATCTAAAATTTGCATTCTACGACATGTCTTTTCAACTAAGCAGAAATCCTTAGCGAATTGGTTTCTTGTACTCGTACAGAGTAGATCCGAATAAAATGAAAAAGACAACAAATATTTGATTTCACGCAAACAGCGCCATTGTATCTGTTGATACGTATTTCGACCTAATAGGTCTCATCAGAACAGTTATTCGTAAGTGTTCTAAACGTGAAAGATCAATATTTTCTGTCTTTTAAGAAGCAACACTAAAATGGCTTCGATATGGACGCAGTAGCGACATCTGATAATAAATCCGTAAAATAGTTTCGAAACACAATTCAGATTTCTGCTTTAATCTGTGCTTTCTAAAAATTGCAAAGCAAAACAGACGTTGATGAAGGTGTTAAAAGAGATATGGGGAATCTAAAATTTGCATTCTACGACATGTCTTTTCAACTAAGCAGAAATCCTTAGCGAATTGGTTTCTTGTACTCGTACAGAGTAGATCCGAATAAAATGAAAAAGACAGCAAATATTTGATTTCACGCAAACAGCGCCATTGTATCTGTTGATACGTATTTCGACCTAATAGGTCTCATCAGAACAGTTATTCGTAAGTGTTCTAAACGTGAAAGATCAATATTTTCTGTCTTTTAAGAAGCAACACTAAAACGGCTTCGATATGGACGCAGTAGCGACATCTGATAATAAATTCATAAAATAGTTTCGAAACACAATTCAGATTTCTGCTTTAATCTGTGCTTTCTAAAAATTGCAAAGCAAAACAGACGTTGATGAAGGTGTTAAAAGAGAATTGGGGAATCTAAAATTTGCATTCCACGACATATCTTTTCAACTAAGCAGAAATCCTTAGCGAATTGGTTTCTTGTACTTGTACAGAGTAGATCCGAATAAAATGAAAAATACAGCAAATATTTGAGTTCGCGCAAACAGCGTGGAATGCAAATTTTAGATTCCCCATGTCTCTTTTAACACCTTCATCAACGTCTGTTTTGCTTTACAATTTTTAGAAAGCACAGATTAAAGCAGAAATCTGAATTGTGTTTCGAAACTATTTTACGTATTTATTATCAGATGTCGCTATTGCGTCTATATCGAAGCCATTTAGTGTTGCTTCTTAAAAGACAGAAAATATTGATCTTTCACGTTGAGAACACTTACGAATAACTGTTCTGATGAGACCTATTAGGTCGAAATACGTATCAACAGATACAATGGCGCTGTTTGCGTGAAATCAAATATTTGCTGTCTTTTTCATTTTATTCGGATCTACTCTGTATGAGTACAAGAAACCAATTCGCTAAGGATTTCTGCTTAGTTGAAAAGACATGTCGTAGAATGCAAATTTTAGATTCCCCATATCTCTTTTAACACCTTCATCAACGTCTGTTTTGCTTTGCAATTTTTAGAAAGCACAGATTAAAGCAGAAATCTGAATTGTGTTTCGAAACTATTTTACGGATTTATATTTCACAAATTTGCGACTGTTTTGGATTATCGCTAGACACTCGACAGTCACTCTACTGAACAGCGTAAGAAGTACGAAAGTAAATTGCTCTAGCAATAAAAATATAAAACAAGCAAATTCTAAATTGAATTAAAAAAAAGATGGTACAGTAGGCGGTACAGTAGACTAGCGCGATAGTTTCTGTATTTTTAAAATTTAAATATTTTTAAAATTTAACAAAGAAATTTTACTATTTATTTTGTTATTATTATTTTAAGTAAATTCCATATATTGTATTAATATATTTTAAAAAATTATTATGTTTGAATGCCACCTGCTAACGTATCAGCAAAGTTACGCTGTATATTTCGTCTGCATTGTTGCCAAGCATACGATGTTTACTTCTGACAGACCCGTCAAGTTAGACTCAATATTAAATTATTAATATAATAGAAATATATATCATTTGATAGTAAATTTAATTATTATATAAACTAAATAAGTTATTTAAAATTAAATTTAAGTATAGTTTAAAAGGAATTTATTCATAACTAACGTTAAAAGTTAATAAAACGCCAGTATAAATTATTAACTCCCTCATAGCCTCTACTTGAGTTTTTGACCATTCGGAGAAACTGATAACTTACTTTAGCGATACTCCCAAACCGGTTAAAAATTAATGGTACCCTAATAACTTTAACTTTGTCATAGTGGTACTTGTGATTGAATAGTCTGTTTGTACTGAAGTAATATAAAATTTGCACGCTTATTTTACTGCTGAGAGGCCCTTTGCGACCAGTTCAATCAATACATAAACGTACGTCTGATGCATTGTGTATTAGTGAGACAAAATTCAAGTCAGTTAAAAAAAAACAGAAAAAGTGTAGATAGTGAAGTAGAAGTCGCACAATATCAATGTAGACCACACCCGAAAGGCCGGTTTTCACACTACGTTTCTTGTACGTTTTGTGAGTCGTAGAAACGTACGGATAGGTAAAGGACATAGAACGTACGACAAAATGTACGTTTTGTACACTGTATATGTTGCGTTCTGCACATACGATGACCTCAATATATCAATTGGGGTCATCCTGAAGGGGGAGAAAAGATCTTCTGTTGAGCTCGCTGGCTTCCCCCTTTCGAAATGGGTATGTATATTCAAATAAAAGAAGAGAAATGAAAGGCAGCGGACTGTATAAAACTCTATTTTAACAAGTTGTAAAATTAAACATAAATATGCATAACCAAATATACCATTAAAATTAAAGAAGAATCTACTACATTAAAGAAGAAGAAAATATTACAAACTTAACTATTAGCTACTATAAAACACACCAACAGACACACCGAAAGACAACCATAAACCAACCAAAACAAAAATGTCGATTCTATAAAAAACCACTGACAAAACAAAAGACAAAACCTACCATAGCCGCAAACATACTATACATAAAAAGATAAAAGCCAAATTAATTATCTTACAAAAAAATCAACCTAAATAAGGATATAATATTTTAACGTTGTAAAAACAAATTAAGAATGCGGTGCATACAAATAATTAATAAGTACAATTATTAAAACAAAACATACAAGAAATAAAATCGGTGTTAACAAAATACACAAAAAAATATACAATACAGTAAATAAACCGAAACAAATGCAAAATGTCCAATTAACAATGTTCAATCTCGATCGCGGCACAAATACGATGAAGTTCCAAATATCAAATAAATATACCAAGTGCACGTACTTGATATATGCAGCAACAAATTAATATGGTGTATTGTTTCTTACCCCATGAAAAAGATAGCCCCAACGCTATCGCAAATTATGTCTTCAGCGACACTTTAACTACCCACGTTTGTGATGCACATTAGCGTTTTTCTTGGCCGATGCGGAATCAGGTACTGTTCGTCTTCACATTGTTCACATACACATGTTCATCGTTTGAGATACTTTTCGACTATTTTTGTGTTTGAAATGCATCCCCTATCTTAGGTACCACACACATGTGGTGTTATTTGGCAGATGGCCCGCCTTGCAATCTTTAGCTCTTAAACCTTAAAACGGCTGTGTCACTTACATGCAAATCTGGTTTTCAAATATACGAGGAGAATGGAAACTATTAAAAAGTCTTAAAGTATTAAAAAGTACATTTACAAATGTTTATATACAATTGCGAAACTGCAACAGTATACACACTACGTTTTTCCTCGTTTTCTACCTTATTTCTAATTGAGAGTGTTTAGTTGTGTGAAGTTTGTTTATTGATTTTTTTTATTATGTCGGAAACACGGCTGCTTTCTTTTATTTTTTCAACTATAACGATACTACGACTGAGGAAAAGGGGACGAAGAGAGAAAAGACAATATGGTCAAGCGAGTGGCTTCTCAAAAGAAACCAATAATCACACATCTTGTTGCTAAAAGAACTGAGAGGCAAACCAGATGACAATTATTTGCGAATGGACACCTCAGCCTATTGTCAACTTCTAGAGTTAATAACACCATACATATTAAAACAAGACACGTGCATTAGAAAACATCGTTTCACACAACATCAACATCGTTTTTCAGGATAACAACTGTAGCCGGACTGCCTTCATAGAATTCCTTACTGAGACTGGTGCTTAATCACTTCGATCGACGCACTGTTGTTTAGTTGGACCAACTTTAAAATCGTATAAAATCATCACACGGAAATATTCATAAGAAGTTTCCATTTTTTCTCCTGTTGCTCAAGCACGCGATGGATATTCAATCTGTCAATGCTATTTACCATAAGAAATGTCAAAATTTACTAAGTCGAGTAACTTACAATAAAACAAAATGTTGCGTTTTTCTTTTAAGAAAATTATAGTAACAGTTTTCTCAGATATATGTAATTTGAAATATACATTTTCAATTAATTACTATTTAACAATACCGTACATAAAAGGATTATCAGAAAAACTTAAAAGGATAGGAAATAAATTCAACATTTCAACAACATTCAAAACAACAAACACGTTGAAAGGACAAAGAATTGCATTTATAAAATACCTTGTGAATGCGATCAGTTTTATTTAGGTGAAACATCAAGGCCATTAAATGTTACAATAAGTGAACATCAATCTTATATTAAAAATAGAGAATTTGATAGATCTCAAATATGTAAACACGCATGGGATAATGAACATAGGGTTCAATGGAATAATTCAAATGTAATCCTAAAATAAATGGATGGTAAAAAAAGAAAAATCAAAGAAGCGGCTCTAATTATGCTAAATGATGCCAATTGTGTTGCAAATTCCTAGGCAGAATGTAGTAGGATCTGGTTACCAATATTGAAAGAGAAAGTTATTAATAAGAAAATACCAGTATTAGTAAGTCAGTAACATATAGAGGATACATCATTTATGTATTTTAAATAACGAAACATAAAATCAGAATTTTGGTGTTTATTAAAGGTAAACTAAATGCACGAACAAATACTTACCATGTTGGGATAGTATTATGAGGTTTTTTTTCCTGGTTTTTCCCTCATAATTTACTATGGAATCACTAACAGGAGAATTTTACTGTCATCATGTCATGTGTTTGTCTTTTTAAAGACGAATTACATGCTATGATTTCTTTCTGACGGATATTCTCAAGTTAAAGTTGATTTCATGTAATCGAATGAACTATCTTATAAGTAAAGTCGTCCCAAGAGCGCAACTCAACAATGTTGGCAATATCATTTTAAAGTCGTCTACTTTAAAATGCATAATGTATGTCTGAATTGTCAATATAAATGAGTCAGATAAAATTAAATTATTAGAATAATTTTTCACTATGTAACAAAAAACAAAATTTGTTTAATTTACTGTTTGTATTTTGAGAACGATTTCCGAAGTGGAAATTGAAATGGCAATAAACGTATTTTTATCTTTAATTGTGGCTTATTCCCAGTTAAATAGTAATTAATTTAAAATGCCACAAGAAAATAGCTTCAGAACAATATATACATTTTCAAATGTTACGATGAAACCAAGTAGTTAGAAATTACAGAAAGAACAAATTGAATCGAACAGACAAAAGAAGGAAATTTTTCAAATTTCAAAAGGCAACAATTTTCAAACATACGATTTGTAATTTTCTTCCGGAAATTTTTGATTCATTTATAATATTTAATTGCGACAATCTGTTAGACGAACAAAACTAAACACCAATCTAGCTTCAATCATAATAAAAATATTTTATGTTTTCAGAAAGACTCTCTTGAATATTACAATAACTACCCCACAAGCAGGCAGACATTTTTAAAATACAAGGCTGCTTTCAGGTAAAGTGGTGTAATGGGTGTCATGACCTCGCAAGTAGAGAAAACGAGGTAATACTAATGGAAATAAACTCTTTGTCCGCGTGAAAACTTTCCTAACAATATCTCTGAAGGTCTGAAGTATTATGAGCTATTCTTTCTAGAATTACCATAAAAATTATTCACGATCTGATTTTACGTTATACAAAAATCTTTATGAAGAGAGTGTGATTTAACCACATTCAAATTTAAATTTATATCGAAATTCTAAGCGATATTCATCTACGAAAATATTTTAACAGTAACGTGAGCTTAAATAAAAGTTACAATATTGAACAAAGATGAAAAAGCAAATATTGATAAAAGATCAATAAAAAGGTAAAGTTTGCGTAGACAGAACCACAAAAAAAAACAGTTCACTTTGGCATTTAATTGATTAAATATCACAAAAGGTCCTATATTTAATAAACAAACAATAAAACTTTACGCAGGAAATCCGGCACATAACTAACAAATCAACCAATGGCGATTTTCCTTCATAGATGCATTAGTTACAGTTCCATGAATTCTTATAGAATATTTCGTTTAACTTAATTGGAATTTTTCTTATGACTTTGGTATCTAAAAAAGGTATACTATTTTTATTTTCATACTCAACAGTGAATTGACTATTTTGATTTCTTCTTCTTCACGTGCCATCTCCGCTACGAAGGTTGGTTATCATCATGCCAATTTTGACCCTGGAGGCTGCCGCTTGGAACAATTGTATGGAAGTGCAAGCAAACCACTCCCTGAGGTTTCTCAACCATGACATTCTTCTCCTACCTATGCTGCGCCTACCTTCAATCTTTCCTTGCATAATTAGTTGTAACAGTTGATATTTATTCCCACGTGTAATATGTCCCAGGTATTGTAGTTTCCTCATTTTAACACTCAATACGACCTCCTTTTGTTTGTTCATCCTGTCTAATACAACTTGGTTACTTATCTTATTATTCCAGGAGATTTTTAACGTTCTTCGATACGCCCACATCTCAAATGCCTCCAGCTTACCCATACATTGCCTATTTAGTGTCCACGTCTCCACCCCATATAACAGGACCGAGAAAACATAACATTTAAGCATTCGTATTTTTAGCTTTAGGCTTAGGTTTCGGCTACACAACATTTGTTTCATATTGTTAAAGGCACTGCGGGCTTTCTCTATTCTTATTCTTATTTTTCTGGTGTATTCGTTTGACTCGTTAATATTTGTTCCGAGGTAATTGTAATTTTGTACTCGTTCAATGAGATTCTGTCCTACATGTAAGTTGATATTATTGTTACGTTTCTTTGTAATTATCATAAATTTGGTCTTCTTTGTATTCAGTGACAGACCAAATTCTTCACTTGCTTCTACCACTTTGTTTAGTAATCTCTGTAGGTCGTCAATATTTTCTGCTATGAGCGCGGTATCATCAGCATATCGGATATTGCAAATGGGGTGACCGTTGATCTTTACTCCGGCTTTTTCGTTCATAAGAGCTTTTTTAATAACTTCTTCAGCGTAGACATTGAACAAGGTTAAAGACAACACACAGCCCTGCCGAACACCTCTTTTGATCTGTATTCTATCTGATATCGAGCTGTTAATTCGTACTGTAGCTTCTTGTTTGTAGTATAGATTCCTTATCACTCACATGTCCCTTGTATCAATATTTTTATTTTCCAGTATTTGCATCAGTGGCCTATGTTTTACTGTATCAAATGCTTTGTTATAGTCTAGGAAACACACAAATATGTCCTGATTTACGTCTAAGCATCGTTGTGTTAGAACATTAAAAGCAAACAGTGCCTCTCTAGTTCCTAGTCCGTCTCTAAAGCCAAATTGAGAGGGTCTGATGTCAACTTCCAATTTTTTATATACATATTCTCCGATGAATTATTTTTAAGAAGACCTTTAATGTATGACACATGAGACTGATGGTGCGATGTTCCGAGCATTGTCTCTCATTAGACTTTTTGGGTATGGCTATTATTGTTGTTACTAGCCATTCATTAGGTATGATACCCGATTTGTAAATGCTGTTAAATAGTTCCACGATCTTTATTAAGTTGTAAGTAACAACTATTTTGATAGAATGAATTAAATATCATTTGTACTGTCTGAATATGGTTGAATGGTACACTGCATATTATGTCATCAACAAGACATAACACATAACTTTGACTTTAAAAATGTAAAAATCTTGGAACAAGTTGATAATTATAAAAATCGACATTTTCTTGAGACAGAGATGAAAATCTCTGTCTGAAGAGAGAAGTCTATTGGATAGGGAGAGAAGCGAAAACATAAGAAGAGCATGAAATATAGAAGACATAAATGGATGGGTGACAAAACGAAAACAGGAGTGGAACGAACACATCAGTAGAATGGCAGAGGATAGAATAGTACAAATAGCACGAGATAAGTCACCAAATGGACGAAGAAGTATTGGCAGACCAAGAAAAATATGTTGCGATAATTTAAACAATTTAGGAGGCTAATATTGAAGAGGAAACAGGCTTTAGAGCCTACATACTAGAAGAAAGAAGAAGAAAAAGACTTTTTCTTGAAATCAACCATTTAAGTAATATCTACTACAATATACTAAACAATATAAGACATGATAGATCTTAATATCAGTATTACAATAACTGACTACGTACCATCAATTACATTTTATAGATCAATTTAGCATGTTCCTGATTCTTTCTCAATTCTCTACTCTTCCACCTTATAATATGCATATAACTATCATACTAATTGTTTATTTTAACTTGTTCACTAAAAATTGCATAATGGGAATTCACCCTATAAAATATTGCGGTTACGATAACTCATGTTACCTAGATATGTTACTTTCTTGTTCTGAAAGCATTTTTGCCTGTACCTGTTCCAGGGACTTCTTCAATGATTTCTAAATGTCTTCATCAGATGCATCCATTATTTGGCGACAACTATTGCCAGCAACTTGCGGTTGGAATCTACCCGTTTCCCGTAAACGACGCAATGGTCAGAAATAATCGTCTATCTGGTGTATTTAGATTGGGGTATTTTACTGCATAACTTCTTGCGGCTGCTGCACTATTTACTTGACATTCACTTACGATATTCCCGATAGTTTATTGATCACAATTTAATCTGATCCAACTTACAAAAAGTTAAATGCATATCTGCCATTTCCTAAACTATTATTGATAGAACTGTTTGTAATTATTGTGTCCGTAGAAACTAGTTGTAATTTTATTGGGAATTTTATTTAATTTTATTGTAATTTTATTGTAATTTTATTGTAATTTTATTGTAATTTTATTGTAATTTTATTGTAATTTTATTGTAATTTTATTGTAATATTGTATTTTTATTGTAATTTTATTGTAATATTATTTTATTTAACTAGGAAAAAACTAGTTTTTCGAAAAAGTGATAAGAGGCAAAAAAGTTTTAAAAATAAGGTGTTTTAACTAATGATGCCACAAAATTCATTTGATTTGGACGTACTCAAAAGTTTGGGGCGGTTTAGGGCTGCACACCCCCCTTAAAATTCTTCTGTGCCTTGTATTTTGTTGTTTCTTTTGTATGAAAAATGCTTTCAGAACAAAAAAGTAACGTGTCCACTTTTATTACAAAATGTCAAGTAGTTTAGTAGATAATGCAAAAAACAATCTTTATTTTGTAACTTCAAAGAGCTGTAACTTTGTTTGTGTTTACTTTTGTACTAAGGTAGGTTGGATTCAATCTACTTATTTTTGTCCCCGGAATGCTTGATTTACTTTATGACATACTTTCTTTTTCCTCAGAAAGCTGGAAAGTGTTAAAAAATTTAAGAATCAACAGAAAAAGAGATATTATCCCGTCCATATCACCGCAAACTCGGAAAGAATACTTTAAAGATTTACTAACACAGACAAGAGAGCCCTTCAAACAGCTAGAGAACTATGGTCTACAAGGCGTCAGGCTGATAGGATCACCAATTAGAATAAATGAAAGAGAAGTCGAAACCGTATGCAGACATCTAAAGAATGTCAAATCACCTGGCCCAGGAAATGTAGCTCCAGAACTCATCAAACATGGACCCAAAATACTAATTCAACGGCCACGACAACTTTTCCAGGAATGCATAAATAAACATGAACTACCTAAGGAATGGAAAGAATCGCATATGAGCACCATCCACAAAAAGGGAGATAAATCGAAACCTGAAAACTATAGAGGAATTGCAGTTACTAGTAGTATTAGCAGAATATATGGAAAAATATTAAAAAATCGAATAGAAGAAGAATAGCAAGATATAGAAGCCGAAGAACACGCTGGTTTTCGTGCAGGTCGATCTACAATAGACCATGTCTTCTCTATTACTCAGATAATTGAAAAGAATGTTGCTAGTAGCCAAGAAGTCCAACTGACGTTCGTAAAACTTAGGAAAGCATATGATAGTGTCCCGCTTGATAAATTATGGGAGGCACTGGAGAAAACAAATATAAATATAGAATTGATTGAAGCGGTAAAAACGTTGTACTACCAACAAACAACCCGAATTAAAACAGGAAATCAGATAACACCGAGATTTAAAGTGACTAAAGGACAAGGATGCCGTATATCCTCAACATTATTTAAAATATACCTCGAAGCAGCACTCAACAAATGGAAGAAAAAATGTACGAATATGGGCATACCACTAATGGACTTAAACTTTGTACACTCTGTGCTTTGCGGATGACCAGGTCATCATCGCACAGGACTCTGAAGACCTTAGTTACATGATGCTAAAACTATTAGAAGAGTTTACAGAGTGGGGTTTGGAAGTGAATATGGAAAAAACTGAGTACATGAGTATTGGAGGAGATCAACATGACCTTGTCTAAGAGAAAAATCAAGAGATCAAACTATGTGACGACTACAAATACCTAGGAGTAAAGATCACTCAGGACGGAAAATTAGATGCAGCCATTAAAGAACAATATACACAGGGAACGAAAGGCATAGCCTTACTGAACAGCATACTGTGGGATAAAAACATCTCTAAGGAAAATAAAAGAAGAATATACAACACAATAATAAAAAGTATCACAACATATGGATGCAAAATGTGGCCCCTAAAAGACAGAACGGAGAAAATGCTTAGAGCAACAGAAATGGACTTCTGGCGTCGCTCGGCGGGAATCTCTAGACGCGACAGAATAACAAATGAGAGTCCGAGAAATCATGGGGGTTCCACATAATCTTGTTGATGACATCAAAACGACACAACTGAGATGGTACGGACACGTAAGGAGAATGCCGGAGAATAGAATACAAAGACAAATTCTTGAATGGCAACCAACAGGTAGGCGGAGACCAGAAAGACCTAGAAGTTGTAGAGAAGAAGGTGATAAAGAAATCAGGGAAAGAGAACTGGAGGACGATCTATGGAACGATAGAATGAGATAAAGATTGGAAATCGGAAGACGTCGAAGAACGTTATAAACCGACATTACATACCTTTTTGAAACACCCTGTATATTACTGCGATAAAATTAACACTTGTCCATGTCAAACAAATTTAACCAATCCAATCCAATATTTATTTAAACTGCCCCGAACGAAGGTACGGAGGGTGTTCCTTTGATGTGGTCGAAGCAAATAAATATATAAATCAGCAGCAGCGAGTATTTGTTTAATTCGAACTCGGTTTGCTAGAAATCAGAAACACCTGTGGTGGTTTCCCGTTTATTGTACATGCCGCCGTCGTCGTCCACCAGTCCTAACACAAAAATTGAATTATTTATTTGTTTGTTCAGGCCTCTAAAAACAAAAACACGCTTTACCGAAAACGCGAATCTCACAGTGAATAAAATGAATGATTGAAAGAACGCTGCCCCATTTTAATGAATCTTAATTAAAGGTAGCTGTGAATTCATTAATTATGAACCACCTGTCATCGGACATAATCATTTCTGTCGAAATTTCGACAAATTCCTGAGGGTCAACATCACGATGAAAGGTGTCATGACAATGGGTCCAAAGCGTTAGACCAGGCGAGAAAACAGTTTTGAAGCCAGAGAATCAAAATTACATTTTGAATCAAAATAACATTTGTCTATATTTGTTATGACTAAGTTATTTGTCTATATTTTATAATATCGGGATATATATATATATATATATATATATATATATATATATATAAAATTTGAAAGAACGTATAGTTAGAAAGACTTAATGAGTATCAAGTTTCAACAACGCGTAGGAAATAAAGGTCAAAGAAGACATGGTAGGAGATAATTAGACAAGCAATATTTGAAAAGGGTATTGATATTGGTATGACAATACTGCTATTAAAAATTGTTCAAAGGAATCCGAATTTAGAAAAATACGCTCAAAAGTTTAAACTGGTCCACATTAAAAGGGTAACTTTAGCAATTGTTACGATTTTCGAAGAATTTAGTCATAGTTCTAATGTGCTGTATACATGTAAAGGCTCTTTTGGTCGCCGAAGCATAGTTTTTATCAAATATCAATTTTATATCAAGAGTTTCTTGACCAGATCATACAGTATTTAAAAAGAATCGCAAGACGAACTACTGATAACTGAACCAGGAAAACATTCACACTACCAATGTACAAATATATTGGCTGTAATATTAACTGCAATCGAATTGGACAAATGCACAAGCAATGGTTTTAACAAGATTGAAAAAGGAGCCAAAAGGTTCGTCGCCTTGGCTGACAAACATTTTGACAATGTTTCAAATGTTTCAACAAACTGACACCATTTGATGTGTAAAATTGGAGCGTGTTACAACACTCAGTATCTATATATCCTAAGACAGAGATGGTCCTCTTCACCACAAAAAGAAGAATTACGGGCTTAATACACCCACGAATTCTAAACTACAGTCTAAACTTTTTTGATGAGGTGAAGTATCTTGGCATTACCCTTGACAGGAAGTTCACATAGAACTCACACTTAGATGGTAGAGCTAAAGGAGCATATATTGCATATGAGCAATGTCGACCAACAGTCGAGCGCTCCTGGGGCCTATTGCCCAGGGTAACCGCCTGGGTCTACACTGCTGTCATTAGGCCAATGCTAACTTACCGAATTATTGCTTGGGTACCTAGAGTGCTACAAGCAACATCGATTAATAAACTAAACCATATTTAGCAGATAGCTTGCATAAATATAACAGGTTCCATGAAAACAACACCAAATGCGCTCAGCTGGTGAAAACCTTGATGCAGGAATGGGATAATTGAAAACTCGTTTCTGGCTGAGAGAGCTGGATCCCCTTCTAGGCGTCGCGGGCTGCAAAACAATTAAACCAACGTTTGTCTTTGACAAACCCTACAAAATCGAAACAAGACAGTATAGGGAGACAAACGTGGCAAATGCCTATTGCATATACACCGATGGCTCCAAAAGGAAGAAGGCTCAGGATGCGGGATATACGCCAGATCACTAAACCTAAGAATAAAGTAGGGTATGGTCAAAAATGCCAGCGTAGTTCAGATAGAACTGGCTGATATCTCCATAGCCGCAAAAGAGATAACCCAAAAAGGTATGGCCGGGGTAGACTTGCCATGGTAACACTAAGTAACCTTGAAAATTCAGCATCGAAAAAGTACTTGGGAATGAGCAGGAAAAACCTACACTTGACAGTTGGGTTTTTTAACTGGTCATTTTAACTAAGCAATCACCTCCACACACTGGGTCGTCTAGTAGACACGCCTCTATGCAGGAAGTGTGACGAAACTGTAGAACCTGTCCTACGTGAATGCCCGGTGTTATTGTTAATACGGGAATATGCGTTCGGCGAGTCCTGGACCATACCTGTCCACATAATAGAGATGTCTCTTGGTGGCTTCCCCTGGGAGGATGCACAATGAATCAATTGTGGCCTTAGTGCTGTGGAACTTAACTCATCCTCTCTACTTTACCGATAGAGATACCGATTCTTATTAAGCTTGTTTACAACGAAGTGCTGCACATTTTAAACATGTTCATTATACAAAAAATTATTAAAAGTTTGTTTTTCTTGTTTTGTAGACCATTACGGATTATTCAGGAGCGATATATATAAAACTCTAGACAGACACACTATTGGCTTTAAGTTTAATATCAACATGATCTGTGGAAGCCAAATTTTACAAATTACAAAAGATACACTTAAGTAAGTAAATTTAACCAAAATATTGCTAAAATATGACCCTTCAACAAATTTAAATTGCCTAAATCGTTGATGAAAAATGCAAGAATTTACTGAGTAGATCACATCAATAACATGAAAATCCTTAGAAAAATGAGAAGAGTATAAGATTTTAAAAATAATTTACGCAAACTGGAAGTTGTGGATCATTTTAATACCAAAAGTGCAAGACAAAAGCAGCCAAAGAAGACAAATTTATTGGCATAAGAAAACAGAACAGGTTTATTGTAAGAACTACCAAGTTTTTACGTATAGCAAATTAGTCAATAAAATGAGAATTGCTATGTTACTCCCACATTACCTGTAGGTAGTGCTGTTACAATCCAGTTATAGTTACAATGAGAATAAAATAAAAGAAACTCCCAAACTGCAGGGCCAAAGGCAAAATAAAATGGACTAATGGAATGGATGAACAAATTAAACAATATAATGAGTACGTAGACGACCACATAGATATAAAAGAACAAGCAGATGCACATTAAGCCACAAGAGAAAAAGAAAGATATATTCAAAACACATAGATAAGTGTCAAAGAAACACTTATAGAAGCAGATGAAGCTAAAATAGGTAGACAAAATTCCATAAAAAGAAAGTCCTCGATGACCTTGACATGGACGGAAGAAGATGCCAAGAAACAATGTAAATAGGTGTAAAGCTTGTAAATATTGATCTCGTTGAGTTAAATTAAGTAAGACAGCTTGAAGCAAGACGTTGTTTCTTGGAACGAGTAAGCGAACTGAAAAACCAAATAGTACTTTTCTTCCAAAAGAAAAATCAGTGTATGGAATGTCAATTGTTTAAACAAGCCAAAGGGCCTTCAGATTTTACTTTTTAAAAATCTACCTTATTACACGAGCAAATTAAATTTTTTTAGCCCGCTCCTAAAAATGTCTGTACATCGCTGAATTAATGATTTCATGGACATACTATATTTTTTGTAAACTATTCCCTTTATCAATTTGATTCACTATGATATATATCCATTAGTTTTTTGTTTTTAAGTCCTGGTCTAAAACTGATATAATGAGTAGGACGAAGTCACGTTAATAGGATCAGATAAAGCTTAGTTATAATAACTGGATAATGAAATTTTGTAGAGAGAACTGAAGCGAAAATGTGAAAATTTAGACCGGCTGCTATTTGGCTGTAATATTCTTAATTTGGATATTGTTGAATTATATGTTATAAAAATCCAGTTTAATATAATTATTGGTACTTTAATTAAATAAGATTTTTCTACGGGCGTAGAATTATTTTTATTTCATTTTCATCACTAAATCCAATATTAAATTGATCATGTAGATAGTTTTATTACAATATCCGCTTAAGAGTAACTACAAAAATAAGGAGAGAACAAATTTGAAATGCCCCCTAAACAATATGAAAAAGAATATGAATTTATTGTTATAACCTAGGTATGCTTGATCGATTACATTAAAGATTTCAATTGCGTTAAGGAAAGAATACTGGTTGTTCTTGAAAAAATTGAAAGGCCGACATATATAGCCCAAAAACACAATTGGTCAAACCGTACGGAGTATCGGTATCCATAAAGTTTTATAACGTTAGTTCTGCATCGTAACATTGCGTGGTCCCTGAAACTTCACATACAGAAAGTGTCTTCTGCTTAGTTCCCACTTTAAGTGGATAAATACAAAAGTGCGTACCGAACACATTCTCGTAAACAGAAATCTCAAAATTTCAACCGAATCGACTTTCTTTAGTTCATTGGATGAACTACGTACTGGATGGACCTCCGATTCAGTTACATCGGAAAATATGAAGAAATTTCATTAAAGTTGATCGTAAAGTGAAGCTGAGTGAATTGGCAAAGGCCAATAGTCTCATTTGGAACAAAGTTTTCCGTCGATTGGTAAGCGGTGAAGAAACTTAGATCCACTACTACATACTAAAGAACAGAATGAACGCACAGTAGTAGACCAAAGCCGGCAAAAATGCTGCGAAGCAGCCAAAAGTGGCTTAATTGATCGGAAAGTTTAAGACCACTGAATTTTGGGATAGCGAAGGCATAATCTTAATTAAGTATCCTGAAAAGGTAAAACTATTAAAAGCCAATAGGGTATATTGTTGGGTACAATATTATTGGGTACATAGAAGCAGAAACTCAGTAAACAAGTTTCCCACCTGCAGAAGAAAAAACTTTGTTTCTGCAAGAGAATGCACTGGCTTACAAGAGTGTTATGACAACAATAATTCTTAAGTTGGTCTTCCAATTGTTTTCTTATCAGGCTTATTCTCCCGATTTGACCCCCTCCGATTATTGTGTTCCTAAATCTGAAGAGAAAATGAAATAAATACCTATTTTTCAGAGTGCAGAGACGAATGGAACGATCTATGCTGGGAGTGACGTTGTGTGTGATCGAATAAGAAACGAATATCTGCGAAGAAGGACGAGTCTTGCTGATGTTGTGGAACGAATAGCGGAACTAAAATGCAACTGGACAGGCCATGTAACGAGAATGCATGACTTACGATGAACAAGCAAAATTACACATTGGAGGCCAAGAGCAGAGAAACGTAGTAGAGGAAGACCACCTACACGTTGTGCTGACGACATTAGGCGTATCACGAAAAATTGGCAACAAAGAGCACAAAATCGCAAAAAATTGAGGAGTTTAAGGGAGGTATCGGTTCAGCAGTGGACGTGATAAATGAAGGCTCGATGATGATGATGATTATTCAGACTTCATAAAGAAGTTGGAAATCACTGGATGGAATCGTTTTATTGAGATATATCGAATAAAATAAAAGAATTTTCTAAAAACACTGTTTTTCGTTTGAAAAGAGGGTATTCTCCATTCGCTTAGCTAGGGCACATTTTGACAGACTCATTGTCGGAAACCTACAACACAACAATTCCCACTTCTCAGAATTAATAGCTCAAGTATACTACTATTGCAGACTTCTTTCTTTGAAAAAAAGAAGAATTATTCCAAATAGTGGAAGTGTATACTAAACCCATCAAATTTTCCCTTTATATTTAAAATATAATATTTGAATTATTATAATTTAAAATATTGTAGTAAATATTTGTATTATTCGCGTTGTTTATTTAATTTAATACAGTTTTATTGTTTTATTATCTTTTTTAATTCTTTTGTTAGTTCTATTCAGTTAATTAGTTAGTGATTTTAAATTTTATTATTATGGATAGTCAAAGTTTTCCATTTGTTCCATCAGCTAATGCGTTGGTAAGTTTTTCTTAATAAATATGATAAAATGTTTTTTAAAAGTTAATATTTTTAGATGAGTAAGGATGCTGTTCCTAGATTACAAGGTAATGAAACTGCACAAAGGTTTATTCAAATTGCCTACCATTTTTTTTTTAATTATTTGCCGAATGAGTACCCTGTTGAGGTAAGTTGATCATTAAAATGTATTTATCGAATTATGTAAATGTTACAAATGTTCCTAATAACAAAAACATTTCAATTGACATCCAAATGTCTGAAAGTCTCAGAAAAAAGTGTGCGGAAATATAAAGATGGACCTAATACAACCCTCGCATTAAAGAAGCAAAATCGCAAAAGAAAATTAACGACTGACTTAAATCATAGTATCAAAAATCAAATTCGTTTAGAAATTTATCGGATGTATGAAGAAAGTAAGTGTTTATTGTATATAAAAATATATATTTTATAAAAAAGTTAGGTTAATTTAGTTTATATCGTTAAGTTGCGCCAAATGTATGCAACCCAAGTTTTTAAATTCGTTATTATTAATTAATTCTGTTAGAGTAAATATATTTTGTTTTGTGTTGCTGATTAAACCTATATTATTAGTAATTAAGTAATTACATAAACTGTCAACTATCTGAATTTTGAATATATTTTAGTTTGTTCGATTAGGTATGTAGTTGTTAGGGCTTCGTATATTGACACTCTTTCCGAGAAAATTTCCAGCTTGGATATGTAAACTACCTAAAAATTAATCATTGTTTTAGAGTTGCCTCTTACAATATCTAGTCTGCTGAAGGTTTTAAGAGACAAATTTATGTATGAAGGAGGAAAAACAAGCCTCTTTCTGATCTTGAAAGAAATAGGATTCATATACAAAATAGACACAAAAACATTTCATGAAAGTTCCTCACGTAGTTGATATGAGGCATAATTGTTTAAGGATTTACCATGAAAATGACCAAAAAGGCGTTTACAAAAAGCCCTTAATTTTTTTAGACGAAACATGGATATTTTCTTCTGGATCAGTTAGAAGGTCTTGGCAGGATGGGACAAATAAAGGAATAAAAAACAGAACTGCACAACATAAGGAACTTGCTGTGTCTTATTTAACCTCACTTTGACGTCTTAATTCTGTAGAATTTATCCCCACTATTTTTATTTTATAGAATAAATAATTTTATTATTTATTATCACATTATATGGTGTAAATAAATAAATATTGATTGTCGGTAATTCGTAAAGTTCTATTTTATTTACTTTTGTTTACATTAATATTGACTAAGAGTACGTATGCTTGGTTGTAGAGTAATTTCCAGCCACTTTTACTCTGTCAAAAAGTAACTAACTTCGCAAAAAAATAATTACTAAAATCACTATACAGTTCGGACTGGAAATAGCGAACCGGGTATACTTATTAGACCCTAGTATCTAATAAAATAATCCTTGGTTTCATAAATTCTGATTTTTATTTCTTGTTTAGGATTGAACTTATTCTTAATCCACTAGCACAGTTAGAGCTGATGGAACATTTTAGTTATTAGTGTCCTATTTTGTGATCATTTTTCGTATATCTTTATTATGAACTCATCACATAGTCCATTTAAAATGTTTGTTATCTCACATCTGAGTGTGCGAGCAACACTATATTATAAACGTAGAAGCTCGAGCGAATGGTAAAAATGATTCAGCTCTAATTCATAAATTTATCGTAGAATCCTCGTAGTGCAGATTCTTAAACAAATTTTGACAATGTAATAATAAATTGGTATTTTATCCAAGCATTAGTTACAGCTTTAGCCGCAGTTTTATTCCAGAAATATAACTTTGTTTGCTGAATACAAAATTCCTTTAAGGCTACATCTAAAACAGGGTCATAAAGTTCTGAAACTAGATTAAAAGTCTAATACTAAAGTATTGTGTTGCCAATACACTCCATTTTATTACCTTTAATCTCCATAAAAACGGTGATATGTAAATTTTATGGCCTTTTGGTAGACATGGGAATATATAATGGCGTCCCAGGTGTTGAAAAAACTTTTTAACGATGTTTGAGGATTAAGAAAAAAGGGATATTTAAAATGTATGGACAATAGTGTAACACTAAAAGCTGGGAAATTATTAAGTAACTAAAAATAAAGACTGGAGAAATATATGTATTAGACCATGCTTAAAAATTTATAACTAACCAATGTAGAAAGAGTTTGTCTTTAGTTGAAACACTTTTTGAATGAAAGTATATATTTATTTTGTTTATTTGGTATTAAAACAAAGTATCCTAACTAGCTGACAAAAATGTTTATGACTACTGTACGAGTAGGCAACGAAATTTCACTAGAATTTATAATAAAACGGACGGTTTGTCAAGACTGCATTTTATCACCGACATAATTAATTTTTTATATTATTGCGCCGTTTCAATTCGATTAGACCAGACATAGACAAATCTGTCCAGTAACTTTTTTTTCCCAAGTTAATGGCACTGGCAAAGCCAAAAGGCCGGTCATGTTTTCTCATAGTTTTATCATCCATTTCCATTGTTTACATTATATATATATATATATATATATATATATATATATATATATATATATATATATATAATATATATATATATATATATATATATATATATATATATATATATATATCCGGTTTTTTATGCGTTACGCCCGTCCGGTAGGGATCTATGGAGGAGTATCACCGAGACGCAAGCCCTTATCTCTTGCCGTACTGCTCCACCATAGGCCGATCAGATCCCAGCATATTCTAGTCTAAGCCGCAGATTCATCTAGAATTTTTAAACTGCTGCGTTAGACTTTTTGATTTCTGTACACCGAGCTGGGGCTCGATCCCACATCCACTGAACCATTCGACAGTGAAACGAATGAGAGGCAGCCGCACAGCCCGCTGAGCTATCTGACCGACTGTTTACATTATATACATACAGTCTGTCCCAAACCCTTTTTTCAGTGCGTCACTAATTTTGACGTCATATAGGATTTTAAGAATGTCGAGAATTATTGCATGACATTTTAGTTAAATCTGACAGTTGCAGGATCGTAATCGGCTAAACGTGAAAAGGTTATTTTTTTTAATGCATAGCAGTTTGTCATAATTCTATTCTATTCTGTTCTATTTTATACATTCCATGGAAAGTGCTTAATTAGCTAAGATTTGTTTATGGATTTATTATTATTTATTACAAACACTAGGGAATTGGAAGGTTTGTTTATTTAAAATAACGCTTCCTTCTAGAATCTTTTAAGAGTTGACTGCAAGGTAAAAAAATTTACTGACAATTGCAAGGCATCAAAGTAAACATTCCTGTGATAAAATAATATCGATTTAAATCAGTCATATTTGGATAAGGAATTTTCTGATAAGTTTGTGTGGCAGCCAATAGTTTAATTTTGTGAAGAGTTGGCATTAAATAGTGGAAATAGTTTAAATAGTGAAGCAGTTGATTTTTGAGTTATTCTACCAGATTTGGTGTGCAAATGAAAGAAGGTTATAAAGTTTAGTTAAAAAAACAATATAAATAGTTTAAATAGTGAAGAGATACCGAATGTAAGTTTACCTTCTTTTTTATGAATAACAAAAATGAATATTATATTTCAAACAATCTATAATCCCATTCAGAATCTGATTCTTGAAAATCAATGATTACACTAGATATGTGGCTGGTATCAATTATATCCTACATTTCAAGAAAATGTCGTGGTTCTAAAAAGAACCGTTTTAATACATATAAATATCCATAAAGGTATTAGTTTAAGATATTTCCTCAATATCATTCCGGAATTCACAATCTGATTCGCGAGCGACAGAAACTGAAATAAAGATAACTCAGCCTCTTTTTCTAATTGAAACTAATTTAATAATTTTAATATTAGTCTTTTTTCATTCTCGGTATATCTCGGAATATTTAAAATATTTTTATGACAATAAATACAAAATTTAATTTTCACTGTAGTTAAAATGTCTGAAAATACTAACCTGGAATGGCAATTATCATTTTATCAGTTGTTGTGAAAGTACTGTCACTGTCATTATCAAGATCATCTGTGTCAAATTATATTTATATGCATAATTGATTGGATACCTATTTAGCGTATTCTAAACTCCAACCAATTATACGTTCGTAAGTAGAATTCGCTTTAATATGCGAATACCCGTAAACGATACCTAATTTTCTAAGTTCTATGTATAATAATAAGCGACTCACGTTTTTTTTTTTGTCACTTCTAGCTTAATGCGTTAGAGAGAATTCGAACAACTATGACGCACTGAAAAAAGGGTTTGGGACGGACCGTATTAATATTATATACAGTTTAAATTAAGATACAATATTTTTAGTGTGTTAGTAAATGCCTAAATATTTTGGTTCCTTATTTTTATTTTAATTGTTTTTTTTTTGATATCAGTCTATATGCCATTGTAACTTTTCTTTTATTTTTATTGTTTAATATTATTTATTTATTAATTTGCTTTTTTTTGTTTTTTTTTGTTTTTTTTGTTTTTTTTTTCGTTTTAGGCTTATAAATTTATTCATATATCGCAATACTGCTTACAAAATAATATTAGTAGATTTTACATACTGATATATGATGTTGTAGATACTATTATCCTCTAATGTCAATAGATTTGAAACATTTATTGGAAATTTCATTTTGTACAATATTAAATTTGGATAAAAATTATCAATTTCTATTTTTTTAAAGGACATTCTAAAATATGTTGTAAATAGGCAATTCCATCACATAGACATTTATTATTATCTAACAAACCTATTTTATGTTTATACACTGGAAATAGTGCATGATTGCAGCGCATTCGACTTACTATCCGAATAATTGAACGATTACGTGTGTTCTCAAATCATGGTTTGTCCCTTATTTTTGGTTGTATATTCTTAAAAAACTGTCCTTTGTCTCCACATTTATATTTTATCTACCACTTTTCCTTAAGTTCCTTTCAAAAAATTGGAATAAAATCAGACTCTGGTATTTTTAATCTAAGTAGTATTCCATTTTTCGCACCATCTTTTGCTAAATAGTCCACTTCTTCATTTTCTTCTATTCCTGAATGGGCTTTTATCCATGATATATATATATATATATATATATATATATATATATATATATATATATATATATATAACCAAAAGGATGATAACGGGTACGAGTACTATGTAGTGAAAAGGAGATAATACTGGGAAGTACCTTTTTATAACTGAGGAAGCAAAATAAAACTAGGGTCTACATCGAACGAAGCACCCTAGTTTTATTTTTCTTCCTCAGTTATAAAAGGGTACTTCCCAGTATTATCTCCTTTTCACTATATATATATATATATATATATATATATATATATATATATATATATATATATATATATATATATTTGTTTTCCCCTACTTGATACATTTTGATACAATTCTAAAATATCAAGAAGGATGTAATTTAAATTAGGATTCAAAAACCGATTATTAAGTTTTTCTACCGAACTTTTAGAGTCTGTAAATATGACAAATTTATCCTCTTCTTGTTCTAAACACAGATTAATTGCTAATTTTATGGCAATAAGCTCAGAACTGAAAATTGACAACATATCTGACAGTTTGTATATTAGTTTGATATTTTTGGAAGGATAATAAACTGCACAGCCAACTCCATGTTCCGATTTAGATCCATCAGTATAAACTTTTTCATACTGTTTCCATTTTACTATACAATCTCGATAATATTCTTTTTGCATAATAATATTGTTTCGACACAAATAGCGAGCGTTAATATGGGTCTTAACTGGAAAAAGAAACATTTCGTAAGAATAATTCCATAAAGGGATTCCATTGGATTTATAAAGTTCTTCATATCTGTGAACATTGGTAATGAAACTTTCAACTAATAATGGTATTTTCTTCTTATCCCAATATTTAGATGTTAAAACCAAACCAGCTAAACTAGATACTTTAACCAGTAACTTGGATTTCTGACTTCTTAACTTTAACACGAATTTGTCAGATAGAAATCTTCTCCGAAGATTCAATGGCGGTTCGCATGTTTCTGTTTCCATAACGTCTATAGGCGTACTTCCCAAGTATCCAATACTGAGTCGAAGGCATTTGTTTTTTATTTTATCTATTTTTATAAGATTTGGTTTTGCTGCAGAATGATAAAATATAGATCCGTAATCTAAAATAGATCTAACGAGTGTTCTATAAAATAGTAACATTATTTTTGGATCCCCTCCCTGTCCAGTAATTATTATTCCTATAACATGTTAGTCAGTTGAATAGTTTGGAATCTGTCGACCATCACTATTTTTGTCTTAGCTTTAATGATTTTCAGACCAACTTTATTGCTTTTGTACTTAACTCTTTGCAGGAGATAAATCATTTCTTACTCATTTGCTGCTACAAATGCAGTGTCATCAGCAAATCTTAGGGAGAGCGCCCACCAAAGTGGCGTGGCAGTGGCAAGTAGCAAGTAGCACGCGTCTAGCATAATATAACCAATGAAAACGAATGATTCAGTTTACACCAAAATGACAGTAACGTCATTCATTCTAATCATTCGTTAGGATTGGTTAAATTATGCTAGACGCGTGCTACTTGCTACTTGCCACTGCCACGCCACTTTGGTGGGCGCTCTCCCTTAAATTGGAGATTTTCCTACTAGCAACCTTTTACTTCACTGGCCCATACATCTAAAGCCAACCTCATGACATGTTCACTGTATGTAATGGTTTTACCGATAATTTCTTTAACAGGTACATTTGTTTGAGCTTCTATAACTTTCTAATTTGTAAAAATTAACAGAAACTTTGTGAAAGACAGGGGAAGGAATGTTACGAAAACATAGTCTTTCCTTTAGTTTAGATACAATAGAAAAAGTCTGAAGAGGAGAAAATTGAGGATAAGGCCTAATGGTCACTAACACATAAAAATACCACCACTACTGTACCAAGTAACAAGAGTATTAGTAAAAACAATAATCTAAAGTCTGGGAGAAAAGCAAAATAACTTAACACAAAAGGTTAGTATTACAATATAAAAAAACCAATGACGATGAAAGGCTGATTGGAATAAACCAGACTGATTTCTCCAAATGAGTGGATGGGTATATGTAAATATACACTGGATGGTGGGTGGTGACGAATCTACAAAACAACATCAAGAAAATTCCAAATATTTCTAAGAATGGTTATAACAGTACATATGTCATATTACCGTATTGGAAAAAAACGAATAAAAACTAATGAGGGACGAAACATGTTACAATAAAAATAAAGGCCATATGAAATTATGACATAAACACGTTGATTCTATTTTGTTTCTTAAAAAACGAATAACGATATAAATGGATATTAAGAACGATTTTATAAAATAAATAATTGTGATTGCTTACCTAAGACGAGCGCGCAGCTTTAGAACTTTAGAGTGATTGTCATTATGGCTTGGTTTGATAGAATGTAACGGAAATATTTTGCCTAAAAAAGGGTTCATTAATACAGGGGGTAGAAAATTGAGGAAAGAAACTAGGGGTGGAGATAAGGCAAGCAAAATAATCGCTACTTGTGCGAACGGCACTCAGGGTTTGGTAGGAGAGCTGGGGTCGTGGATAAGTAAAAGACAAGGGGGTTGGAATGGGGCAACTACAAGAAATGAAATAAAGGGGGCATTAATCTCTTGTGATAAACAAAATAAAAATAGGAAACACCTCAAGGAATTTAATATAGGGCGCCACTTGAGGTGCCTAATTATACCTATTACAGCCACTAGTTGTAACTAGGGGAATAATTATAAAACATCAAAAACATATCTTTTTCAAATAAAAATCAAAAAAGGGTTAGCTCAAAGAAATAAATAAAATGTTAAACAAAATTTAACATTTATTTTTGTGTCACCACAAACAGTTACAACATGAAGAAATACAAGATTACAAAAAACTTACGTGTGTTATCCGCTTACAAACTCCAGGAGTTGGAGATACTATATAAAACTTACAAATGTTACCGCATTACAATTTTTAAATGTTACAATTTCTAAATTTTAACGAAAGCAATTATTGTTCTAAAAAAATATCTGTCTTTACTTTGAAATTAAACAAACAATAAACATTCGCTTGTAAGCAGAAACTGACGACGCGTTATATAAAAATAAAAATAAAAATAAAAATAAAAACGTTTATTGCCTAATAAAATATACATGTCATTTATTTCATTCATTTTAGCCTTCTTTCTTCTGATGTACCGCTAATGCACCATCTTCTTCTTCTTCTTTTTCAACCTCTCGGCATCCTGGACTTCTCTGGGTGGTTTCCTCGTCTTTTTCTGTAGGTACTTTTTTAAGGCATCGTACCTACTTCCCTGCTATGCTGTTTTTCAGCAACCATACGGCTAGACCCTGATCAGGTGGTCGATCAGTTTATGGGTTTGTCTATGCATCCTCTGGACCCTGTTATTCTCGAGGATGTCTCTGGTCTTATGGAGTCTTCTTGTGGCCTGGAAGAAGTTTCTTGTTCTTTTCTCGGCCACCTCCCTCAGTGGTGTGTACTGGAGCCTTTCTTTTATGGTTGCATTCGTTATTCTTTCATCCCATTGTGCTCCGTCGATTATACGGTAACACGCTGTTTCTGTAGCTTCCAAATTCTTCCAGTGGCTCTCTGCTATGGAGCTCCAAACTGGGACAGCGTATAACATCACCGATCTAACGTAGGCCTGGTATAATTGGATTTTCTTGGCCTTCGTTAGGGGGCTGGACCTGAAAATATAAGGAAGTATTAGTTTTTTAGAAACATTTGCTTTTACCTTTGTTTTCCGTATATGCATCCCGAAGTTGAGTCTTCTGTCAAGGTGGACTCCTAGATACTTCACTGAGTCCGTTCCTTGGATCCTGTTTCCTCCTACTGTGATTTCGTAGTTTTGTGGTCTCCTGTCCTGTGAAAAAACGATGAATTGTGTCTTCTCCGCGTTGATTTTTATCTTCCATTTTTCTGTGAACTCCGATATTTTTCCTAGGTGGTTTTCCATGTTCCTGATTATTCTTCTTTCATCTTTTCCGGATGCATATACGGCAGTGTCATCCGCGTAAAGGGCTGTTGAAGTTCGAGGATCTGCAGGGAGATCTGAAACAAAAATATTGTATAATATTGGAGATAAAATACTGCCTTGTGGCATTCCTTCCTGGATTTCTTGAAGTGTTGACATCTTTCGGTCAGCTGAAACCTGAAAAGTTCTATTAGATAAATATTTATCACAAATATTAATTAAGTAATGTGGGAGTCTTGCTTTGTCCATCTTGTAAATTAGTGCCTTTTTCCAAACCGTGTCGTATGCTTTTTCGATGTCCAGTATGGCTAATCCTGTTTTTTGTTTCCTGTTGAATTTTATTTTCGTGTCGCTGATTATTCTTGCTAGTTGAAGTTCGCAATTTCTACCTCTTCTGAATCCGAATTGGTCTTCTTGTATGATTCTTCTTCTTTCTGTGTGCTTCACCAGTCTTTTAAAGATGATTTTTTCCAGAACTTTTCCTAAAGTTTCTAATAGTGAAATAGGCCTGTAACTTTCTGGTCTTCTTCCGTCTTTTCTGGGCTTCAGAAGTGGAATTATCTTCGCATGTTTCCAATTGCTTGGAAAATGTCCCATTTCCAAGCAATATTTGTAGATATAGTACAGTTGTACTATAACCTTCTTTGGCAGTTCTTTGAGGGTGATGTTGTGGATTCCTTCTTGTCCTGGTGCTCTGTTTCCTTTAAGTCTTCTGATGATCTTAGCTACTTCATATGGACTGGTGAAGTCTTCTTCTTCTACTAAGAAATTATTTCTTCTTATTATCCTGTTGTATTCGGTGTTAACTTCGTGTTTCGTTATTGCATCTGACATATCCTCGTTTTGGTTGTGTGTAGCTGCTAATCTTCTTGCAATGGCATCCACTTTTCCTTGAGTTTCGTAGTGTACCCCCTCGTTGTCGATGATTTGTGGCATCTTTTGTTTTCCTCTTCTTTTGGCTTTCAGCATTTTCCATACGTTTCCTTGGTTTTCTTCCGCTTTCCTGATGTTGTTGTGCCATTGGTTTTCAGTAAGACTTCTCAATCTTACTCTTATTTCCTCCGATAGTGTGTCTCCGTAATCCTTGTATTCTTGTCTTCTCGTCCTTTGGAACATTCTTCTGGCCTTATTTCTGTCCTTGATGATGTCTTGTAGTTCCGTTGGTATGATTAATCCTTTATTGTTCGTCATTGCTTTTGGTATGTTGTCTTCCATGGCTTGTTGAATTTTTCTCGTTATTTCTTCGATTTTTCTTTCTACTTCTTCGATTGATTGGAAGTTTCTCTTCATCTCTATTTGGTTTAGTTGTCTCCTGTAATTAGGCCAGTTAGCGTCTTTCCATCTCCATCTTTCTACTGGTTCTATTGTGGGGAGGTCTACTCTTGAAGTCATCCGTCCTGTAACTGGTTTGTGATCCGAACTGCATTCAAAGTTGGCCTTTACATCTTCTATTATGACGTCTTTTGTGATGAATAAATCCAGCGTAGAGTTGTTTTGATCTCTTTGAGGGTTGATTCTTGTCGGATCGTCAGGAGCAAATATCATCTTGTTTCTGTCTTCACAGTATCTGAGTAATGTATTACCAGATCTTGTATCTGTAACACATCCCCAAACACGACTTTTGGCGTTGAAATCTCCGGCTACGACGACGGTTGGTGCTGAGTTTAGCATTGCATCTAATTCTTCGATGGCTAATATATCTGAGTTAAACCTGTAAATAGAAAAAATGTTAGTATTTGCAATTTTGACTCCCACATTTTCAAATTGGTCTGTTTCTATTTCCACTTGATTCCATTCTATGTTGTTTTTAACATAGATTGCCACTCCTCTTTTGTTTGGAACGTCTCTTTTTCCGAATCCATCGTAATTTGTAATCCTTGGCAGTTGTGTTGTCGTCATGTAGAGTGTTTCTGAGAGGCAGATGATATCCGGATTGTGTCGTATCACTGTTTCTCGAAGTTCGTTTATTCTTAGCCGTAGGGAGGCTATGTTAAATTGTAGGATCTTCAGATGCCTAAGGTTCATTGTAGATCTCTTCGTATTTTATAAATATCATTGCTTTCTCTGCAAATGATTTCGCTGAAATTAATTCCCTCTTCATATCCTGTAGAAGTGACATCATTTTCTCCACGTTGACGATCTTGTTTATTTCCGCCCAAGTGTTTTTGATACCTTCTGCCGCTGTTGGTCTGGGTGCTCCTTTTGTTGTTTGTGCGTAAGATACGCCGCTGACTGTAGTCCTGAACGTTGATGGGTGCGGTGGAGGCGCTACTTTTTGTTGAGGTGTGTTTCTATTTCTTCTGGCCGCTTGTTGGTCCAAATACTCAATGTGTGTTGAGCACATTGGGTAGTTCGACGTGTGGTCTCCTCCACAATTGCAGCATTTTACTTTGTTGTTCTTGTCTTTTGGTAGTTGGCAACTTCTTGTTGGGTGGTTCGCTGCGCATTTCATGCATCTTGGCGATCTAAAACAGTTTCTGGCCGAGTGTCCAAAGTTTTGGCAGTTGTAACACTGCGTGGCCCTTGTCGGTTTGGAGTATGCGTCCCATCTGACGCGTATATTTTGAAGTCCGTTGATCTTCTTCACCTCCTTAAGATCTTGTTGCTTGTCGACCTGTAAGAGATAGGATTTACTTGTCTTACCTTCCTTGTGAGTCTTCATCTCTGTTACTTTGGCAACGATCCCTTGTTCCCTCAGTTCAGCCTCCACTTCGTCGAGATCCATTCCTGGAGCCGCCTTCATGACTAGTTTTTTAGTAACTTCCGATTTGCGTGTATATGTATGAAACGCAGTATTAGTTTGCACTAAGTCCTGCTTTAGTTTCTCGTAGTCGTCGGACGTCTTTGTGAAGATTCTTGTTCCCGCCTTTCCTGCGGGGGCAATTTGAAAATTGTTGTGGCCTAGCAGGTCTCTTATTTCTTTTATGAAATTGGAGTAACTTCTTATCTGTCCTGCTATTACTAATGGTGGAATTCTCTCCTTCTTTTCCTGGGTATTTTTCTCTTCTGTGGTAATTTTCTCGAGTACTTGGTACCTGTTATAGGTAGCGATTCCGGATCCTGTTCCGGAACTTGTTGTTGCCTGGTGTCTTATTTCTTCCTTTGAGTTTCTCCTATTTCTTTTCACTGGTTGAAAGACCTCTTCTTCCATGATTTCTATTGTGTTTTCAGCCATCTCGCTTGTTTTTTCCTGAATTTTCTCTATTTCTTCCGTGGAGTTATTTTGTAACTTCTTATCCTGGGCGGGTCCACCTCTCCTTGAGGTGGGCCGATTTGTCCTGATTTTATGGAGACTTCTATGAAGTGGGAATTCCTTCCTTATTGGATTGGTTCCTGAAATTATTCTAGAAATTTTGTTAGCGAATTCTGATTTATCACTGTAATTAGTCTTAAAAAAGACTAAATCAGTGATATCCTGATTTATCTTACACGAAAAATTCTCAGTCAACGTAAACCGTTCAGTTTACCGCCGACTGGTTTTGGTTGGGTTAGCTGTTTGCCGTCAGTCTCTAGGACCTAAGCGTACAAGTAAGTAGGTGGTTTAGACTGTGAATCTATACGTGACTGTACAGTAGCGAGTCTCACCGTCTACTCAGCTACGACGCGTTGTACTACGGAGGCAATATTTATAATTCCCACTCGCCTCCCCTCCACTGGTTTCGGCTTGAGGGGGCGTGTCGTTGTTTATAGTAGCTTTTCTATCTCCGTGTTTGGCGGGAAGGGCATTTGTGGATTTTAATACTGGTATCCATGTTTTGTTGATTTTTAGTCCTTCTTCTATCCTATTGAAATTGTTTGGGTGCTTGTATATTTCCACCGCTTCCCGATATAACCGTGGGTAGTACTGTGAAGTTTTGTCCAGCATCTGTGTTTCTTCAAATAGTATTCGATGTTCTCCGCTTCCCAAAGCGTGTTCGGCAACGGCAGATTTGTCGATATGTCCTAAACGACAATGGCTTTTATGTTCATTTATCCTGGTGTTGGTGTGTCTTTTTGTGGTTCCCACATATACCATTCCACATGTGCATGGTTTTCGGTATACTCCGGCCGTTGCTAATGGGTCGCGTTTGTCTTTTACCGATCTTAAACAATCCTTGATCTTCTTTGTAGGTCTGAAGATGGTCTTTATGTTGGCTTTCTCAATCAAGGATTGTTTAAGATCGGTAAAAGACAAACGCGACCCATTAGCAACGGCCGGAGTATACCGAATACCATGCACATGTGGAATGGTATATGTGGGAACCACGAAAAGACACACCAACACCAGGATAAATGAACATAAAAGCCATTGTCGTTTAGGACATATCGACAAATCTGCCGTTGCCGAACACGCTTTGGGAAGCGGAGAACATCGAATACTATTTGAAGAAACACAGATGCTGGACAAAACTTCACAGTACTACCCACGGTTATATCGGGAAGCGGTGGAAATATACAAGCACCCAAACAATTTCAATAGGATAGAAGAAGGACTAAAAATCAACAAAACATGGATACCAGTATTAAAATCCACAAACGCCCTTCCCGCCAAACACGGAGATAGAAAAGCTACTATAAACAACGACACGCCCCCTCAAGCCGAAACCAGTGGAGGGGAGGCGAGTGGGAATTATAAATATTGCCTCCGTAGTACAACGCGTCGTCAGTTTCTGCTTACAAGCGAAGCATCAACATCTCCAGAAGATGCCAACCCCTAGTGTTGGCGAAACGTCGAGAACTAATCTCAACAGAAGACAACGGCGCAACAGCCCGAATAAACAGTTTAATAAGTTAGACGATGGCCGTGAAAGCCTAACGCAATTTAAACAATAAACAGTTACCTGGATTCATATATTTCCACTTAACAAAAAAATGTTGATACATATCTGGATTGGAGCTGCTAGGACGAAACTCTGGAACAAGAGGAAACCAATTCCATACTGGATCGAAGAACTAACGTAGACGGAGTTGTATTAAGCAGGCAAACGACCAAAAAAGCTGGTGGGATATCCTATATATGTCTTCAAAATTGTACCATGCTCTGGTACACCACACAAATTATTTTTTCTACTGCCACATATTTCCACAAAAAGGGCCAAAACAGGATAAACACGATTTCGATGACGAATTTGGACCCAGACCTGACACTACGAAAACCTAAGTATGAATTAGATCGATACTTAACACTACGAAGGCCCAAGTATGAATGACGAAATTAAGAATTCGTTTATATAAATTGAAAACAAAACAAAAGCTGACATAACAAAACACAACGAAATTAATACGTAAAAGATTTCACTTCGACAACATATAAAAATTATAATGCGACTTCGAATAAAACATTAAAAGAAATTGCCGAAAAAGTTAAAATAATAAACAAGTCTAAAATGGTTTATTTTATCGTCTAGCAATGCAAATACAATTACTTAAAACACTTTTGCGTATTATAACTTGAAAAATACGAACTAACAAACATGGAAAAAATTCTTCGTTTTATTTTTTAAACATATATAAGGCAATTTCAATATATTACATATACGAGGAGATTTCAATATACTTCAAAGAATCAATGAAATTGAAAATGCTACAAGAAATATAATTTATTATTATTTAAGTTTTTTGCTTAGTTTGAGTTGCTTTAATATTTAAGGATTGTATTTTGACATATGTAAAAGACGCTCATTACTCAAATTGGTCCCAAATTCGCCACCAGACATATGGAAAGTTGCTAAGCAGTCTCGGATCTCGACCCCGACTGGAAACCAAAACCAATATTTCGCTTGTCGCTCAGCCACAGTTGACAACACAGCGACCTCTTACATTTTAATTTGGACCATGGGCGTATCTGAGGAGACTTGGAGCAGCTTGGTAACTGCTACAACGTGACTCGAAAATTTTATTATCCTGAAGTTAGTCTAAAGAAGACAAACGATTCTTAGTTTCGTTCCAATATTATTCGAACAAATTTTGGAAGAAACATGTTTTTTATTAGATGCCAGAAATATATAGCAGTCAATGTTATTAACAATAATGTGATATATATATATATATATATATATATATATATATATATATATATATAATATATATATATATATATATATATATATAAATGTCATATAAATATATATATATATATATATATAAATGTCATATAAATATATATATATATATATATATATATATATATATATATAAATGTCATATAAATATATATATATATATATATATATATATATATATATAAATGTCATATAAATATATATATATATATATATATATATATATATATATATATATATATATACCTATATATATATAAATGTCATCACAAATATACCATGATTGACCGTAGGTTTTAAAACATCTCTGTTATGAGCGTCAATTGAAAATCAGTTGACAACTGGTAGTTTATACAACAATATTAAAAAAAATATATAAACCTACATGAAAATATAAATTTTTACCATCCACTTGTATGTTATATTACACAAACGTACTGTTTTTTATATATAAAAACCTAGCGTTCTATTTCATAACGTTTGCAAGCGACATTAGCATTATTTCCCAAAGGCAAACAGATTTTTTCACGAAACGTTACGAGCTATCAGTTTGGAAAATTGCTTTCAGATTAATGACGGAAAATGTTGGATCGTAAGTATTTTTTTGATGAATTTTTTAAAAAAGCCAATGTTTATTAAAAATCAATTTGAAGCTATATTCTGCGGGCAATAAAACGGGAATCTGATCTTTTATTCAAGATTTTTGGATTAAAAATTATAAAAGGGGGATAGATAACCTTAGACGACTTTATGCTCTAAACGGTTTATTTTTTATGTGGCGTGAGGGGATTTTTTATAAAATATAAGTGTTATCTGTTCATACAGAGGGTTAAAAAAAAAGATTAAAAACGGGATCATATTAAAAACACAGTATGGATTTTAAATCAACAATGGAAGAACTTCTGTCATTTGTGTGAAAAATATCTTATTATAAGAAACTTTTGAACTGAAAGATAATATAATAAAGTAATTAAAAAAATTTTTGTGGGGTGAACTACGGGAGGCCTATGTTCAGCAGTGGACGAGTATGGGCTGAATGATGATGAATTAAAAAATGCTTTTGATTAGGGAACATACAGTGAACGGCTAAATAATGGAATATTATCATTATTTCGAGAACCGTCGAGTTTTGAGAGAAATCCCGAAAGATGTCGATTTTTGTTATAAAATACCTATCTTATAACGTACATGGAGTAGAGATGACGTCACCGGTGTGGGTGTAGTGACGTAATCGTTAATTTTTTTAAATAGAAATCGGTATAATGCGACAACTCATTTGAAGGAGAATTTAATTCTCGAGTTTAATTTAACGACATTACATTTTTAACTTAAATTATTTTTTAAGGGTACAAAAACAATTTTTTTTTTAATTTAAATTCAACTAAATTACAACCAATGATTTAATTAATAATGTACTTTAAAGTAACTAAATTATGCATAATAATTATTTCAAATTAAATGTTCGAAATGCCATACATCGGTTTCTTGACAATGTGCGAATCTACGAACACATTCATCTAAATCCTGTAAGTTTTGGGGTCTATTGATATAAACTTATGATTTTATGTAACCCCACAGGAAAAAGTCTCGAGGTGTTAGATCTGCCGATCTTGCTGGCCACTCTATAAAACCTTGCCTTCCGATCCACCTCCTGGGAAAGTAATGATTTAAAAATTGACGTACTTCACGTGCGTAATGCGAAGGGGCACTATCTTGTTGAAACCAGATAGTTTCACTAGGTAAATTTGGATTATTGGCATTTGGATACATGTTAGCAAGGACAGGTATAAGTTGATTTCTCAAAAAAGTTAAATAACGTTCTCCTGTTAGGTTTTCTTCAAAGAAAAAAGGGCCAATGATTCTGTCACTAATGATCCCTGCTCATACATTTACTTTCTAAAAATATTACGTGTGTGACTCAGTCATCCAATGTGGGTTTTCTTGACTCCAATATCTCCAATTTTGACGATTCACGGTACCATGTATAAAAAATGTGGCTTCATCTGAAAAAAGGATTTGATTGATGAAATGTGCATCGCGGATACATAAATCCGGTATAATTGAAGCCGATGTAAATTAACATTTGACAAAAAGTTTCAGTGTTTATGAGATAACTTTATGTGTGCATTATTATTTTTACTTATTTTTGCTTTTTTAAGTATTTACTTCAGAAAGTCACACAGGATGGCATTTCGAAAATGTAATTTAAAATAATTGTTATGCATAATTTGGTTACTTTAAAGTACATTATGAATTAAATCATTAGTTGTAATTTAGTTGAGTTTAAATTTAAAAAAATTGTTTTTGCACCCTTAAAAATATTTTAGTTAAAAAGGTAATGTCGTTAAGTCGAGAATTAAATTCTGCTTCAAATGAGGTGTCGCCTTATACCGATTTCTATTTAAAAAAAAATTAACGATTACGTCACTACACTCACACTTTTGACGTCATTCCTACTCCATGTACGTTCTTCTTCTTTAAGTGCCGTCTCCCAATTGTAGGTTGGATATCATTGATATTTTCTGGACCGGTGGCTTTTCCATCTTTCTGAGATTTTACTGCGTGAATAACTTCTTCTTTGGTTATTTCTAGGCCTTGTTCATTTATTCGACTATCTTCGGATGGTGGAAAACAAGGTCTATCGTCGTCAAAAAGAGTTTGTATGTATTCTTTCCATCTCTCTAGTTTGTCTTCTGTACCCATAATTATTTCGTTATTATTATTTTTTAATATTGTTGCTTGTCTCTTTTTGTGTCTACCTGTCATTTCTTTTACTTTTTATGAATATTAAAGGTGTCGTATTTTTCCTAAAGTTGTTCCATTTCTAGGCATTTTGTTGATATCCAGATCTCTTTCGCCTCCCTCCACTTTTTTCTAATGATTTTATTGATTCGCTTGTATTCTATTGGGCTTGTTTTATGTTTTCGTCTTACGTCCATGTGATCCATGATTTCTTGCGTTATCCATTCTTGTTTTTTGTTGTGTTGTATGAAGCCGATGTCTTCTTCTTGTATCGTTGTTATTTTTGTTTTTAGAGCAGTACATGTTACATCAATGTCTGCTGTACCAAGTTTTCGATCGTTTTTATTTCTTCCTCAAGCTTGATACTTATTTTTTTTCTGTTCAGGGTTCTTCAGTTGTGAGATGTCTATTTTTCTTGTCACTGTTTTCTTTTTGACTTTGAGAAATCTTTTTATTCTAAAATCCATTATAACAGGATTGTGATCGCTATGTACATCAGCTTCAGGGTATGTTTTTGTAGATTGTATGTACTTCTTAAAGGTGTTATTGAGCAAAATGAAGTCAATTTGATTTCTAACAATTCTGTTTTTTCTATCTGCAGGTGATTTCCATGTGTATAGTCTTCTAGGATGTTGTTTGAAGAAGGTATTGGCTATTAACAGATTATTTTCTACGCAGAATTATATAAGTCTATCTCCTCTATTATTCCTGGTACCTAGACCGTATGCTCTTATGTGGTCTCCAGCACCACGACCAATTTTATCGTTAAAGTCATGATCAACACCATGATCATCGTTATCTCACCTCTTTTTGTCAGTCGCATTATTTCATCTATGTTGTTATAAAATATTTCGATTTCTTCGACTGACTTTTCACTTGTTGGAGCATAGACCTGAATAATATTTAGTTTTCTGTGAGTTATTTGTAATTTCAACATTGCTACTCTATAATTTAAAGGTAAGAAGTATGTGACTGATTGAGCAATTTTGTTCGACACTAATACAGCAGTTTCATACTGATGTTCTGAGTCGATTCCACCTGAATAATATATGTATCCATGTTTTGTTTTTTGTACTCCTGAACCACGGATCTTACTTCTCTCATCCCCGAGATGTCTATTTTCAGTCTTACCATCTCGGCTTCAGTATTTGCCAGTTTCCCGGACATAAATGAGCTGCGTACGTTCCAGGTGGCAATACGTACTATTCGGTCGTATATTTGTATTCCCTGTCCGCTTCCTTGGGTAGTTGACGGGGGGATTCTTCGCACCCTCATACTCATTTAAGGGGTGCCCAGGACTGAGGGCCATTTTCTTTTTCTCGTCTGCCATTTAGATTTGTGGAAAATATATTGGGGTGGTTTTCCCGTTGCCTTTCCCATAGCAGTACCACAACCATTTAAACTGCTCTATTCATGCTTGTGGTAATCCAGTTTTAAGCTGGTCCAGGATCATTTCCTCTACGCCTTGAACTGGTACGAATGATCGCTGCTGCCCTTCACCAGGGAGAGATAGGAAGTAGGAAACTAGATTTTGGAATGATAAAGGAATGAGACATGATTTCTCTCAGTAAGGAATGGAGAGCAAAGCATGGCTTGCGTGGGCAGGGACGCTTCGCTGAAATCTTTAAGACTTTGTTAAATTTTTCTCTTGTCGTTACTGCTTTGTTTTCGTATTTAACCAATTCTAAATGTACATTGTCTGTTCTACTTCTTACAAAGTCTGACACAACCTTGTAGAAATGGAGAAACATGTCCACAAATATTTCTAAGCTTTTAGTAACAATCAAATCTGATTTTTTTTTAAATAAATTTAAAATAATATAGCAATCATTAATTTCTGATTACTTGAATAAATATTAATATTGTGATACCTACAGTGTGTCCAATTGTGTCCAATGTCATTGAGTTAAATTTTATTTAATTTCTCGAGGGTGGTCATATAATTCCACCACTGGCTTACATAATGCAAAATATTCCAAAAATAATTCAATGGAAACATAATTATTATAAAAAAAAGAGGTTAGTCTTCGTAAGTGGGTATATTTATTTAAAAAACCCTTAAAAGGGCTACATAAAAAAAACAAACGTTTTCGGACTAAACAGTTCATCATCAGGTTTAAAATCGCCTAAAATAAGTATAAACCATTTAGTTAAAACAAACGTGGTTATTAAATTTTGACTATGGTTAAAAAGCAAAAATGGCTATACTTACTAGGTTAAAATGCCTGAGCCACCAAAATACATGGGTAAAAACCCTTTAAATTACATATAGTTATAAAAGATTATACATCTTGTTGTTAAAAAACTGTGATGTTCAGTATTAAATTAAATATAACTTCAGGTAACATACATTGTTGAATTGAGTTCCAGAGCCGGGGAGTAAACCTCTACGCACGGAGAACAGCTGGAAACTGATTTACAATATACCTATGAACGGTGTCAAAAACAAAATGTCAATGTAACATGGAACTATATTAGTTATACCTAGTATTGCTACAGCCAAAAGATTCAAAAATTATTTTGATGATTTTAAAAAATAATAACAGCAATCTAGGTGTTGGGATTTAAAATTTTCGGTTATAATCGATGTGAAATCACCGATGGTGTTAAAGTCATGTTTAAGAGGATGACCTGTGTATTAGGCAACCTATGTTACTTTTTGTCGTATGGAATATGGTCTAAAAGTGTCTTTTATGTTAGATTAGCTTATATATATATATATATATATATATATATATATATATATATATATATATATATATATATATATATATATATATATATATGAAAATTATCCTTTTATGTTTATCACATCTAGGACAGGTAAAAATTTAATAGCAAATATTTGAAGCTAATATAAGACCTCGTATTTAAATGACTTTATTTAAGACTGTTAGTATGGTGAAAAATTAATAAAAATAAGTTTGGTAAATTGAAAATCTACAGGCTGAAGAAATTAGAGTTATAACCTATGTGATTAATTTAAAATTGAAGAGGCTGAGCTCCTCGGAGACTTGATGAGAATAAAACTAGAGGAAATAACTGAAGAAGAAGGGGATGGTTAAAGGAGAAAAGGAGTTAATCAACAATAAGAGATAATAGGGGTCCTTCATGCTTACAGCATCTAGCACCCTGAACAAAATGTATTTTAGTAGTAATAAATTCGGTTTGTAAAAACCTAAAATTTGATGTATGAGTGTGCTACTAAGTTGTTGACCAAGAGAAGGTGAGCAATGTTGGATAGGGTTTTTCGTGTAATAGGGGAAAAATTATGAATTTTGATAAACGGTTAGATAATGTTTGAATGATTACTGAGTTTAAAACTATTGAGTGCATGTTTGATATATGAGTTGACCAAGAAATAATGAAAGAAAAGAATGGACAGGAATGTGATGTAGATGTGAAGAGTGAAGAAAATGATAAAATATTATGGTATGATAGATGTGGGTGGTTATGAAGTTAACACTAGGGTCAAAAAGTTATGAGGGGAAGGAGTGGCAAAAGTTTAGAGAATGGTTGTTTGAAGAAACACAAATATTATGAATTTTGATAAAATGTTAGATAATGTTTGAGAGAATATTGAGTTAAAACTATTGAGTACATGTTTGATAAATGAGTTGACCTTTGTTTGGCTGTAGCAATACTAGGTATAACTAATATAGTTCCATGTTACATTGACATTTTGTTTTTGACACCGTTCATAGGTATATTGTAAATCAGTTTTCAGCTGTTCTCCGTGCGTAGAGGTTTACTCCCCGGTTCTGGAACTCAATTCAACAATGTATGTTACCTGAAGTCATATTTAATTTAATACTGAACATCACCGCTTTTTAACAAAAAGATGTATAATCTTTTATAACTATATGTAATTTAAAGGGTTTTTACCCATTTATTTTGGTGGCTCAGGCATTTTAATCTAGTACGTATAGCCATTTTTGCTTTTTAACCATAGTCAAAATTTCATAACCACGTTTGTTTTAACTAAATGGTTTATACTTATTTTAGGCGATTTTAAACCTGATGATGGACTGTTTAGTCCGAAAACGTTTGTTTTTTTTTTGATGTAGTCCTTTTAAGGGTTTTTTAAATAAATATACCCACTTACGAAGACTAACCTCTCTTTTTTTGTGATACGTGGTATACAGCCAGCTACAGGAATTGTTTTGCTTGTGGATAATTAATGTCCTTAATAATAATATCACAATATATTAATATCCAATTATTAACTAAACGAGAAACAAAGTAGTCGACATTATTACAAATTATTCAAAAAAATTAGAAAATTACAAACTGTTGTTAGGCAAATGGTCGACGTAGTTCACGTGATAGAGACACTTACATTACTCGTAATATATTATTAACAATTTTTGTATTTCAACTTACCAACAGTCACATTAAAACGATTACGCTATATATAGGCCACTAACCTGCAACAAAAAAAATATTGTCAGCACTTATACTACACTAACTGACTAAATTTTCAGTCTTCCCGAAATAAATTACCGGATCCTCCAAACAATTTATTTCCTTTTCAAACTGATTATCTTCTAATTAATGGTGAAGTAAACATAATTCTTAAAACAAACGATACTTTCAAAACATTTTGAACAAAAACCTCCTGACGTTAAAAGAAATTTCTACCGCCATTATTTTCGTAGCAGACAAAAAACAGAAAGCTCGATTCAATCTTCGACATCGTGCCCTCCTTTTTCCTCTTAACGAAAAGGATAAAAGAGTCCGACATATTTCCTTGTCGATAGGGAATAAGCAATTGCCGCGGATTATTTGTGCTTTAGATCGATAAAATAATTATATATCTCTCGATAAAAAGGGAAAAAGGCAGAGGGATGTTTTGCATTAGGTTTAAGGGATTGCGAAAGATCAAGAGGATTTGAGAAACAGCGAGCAATCACTACGATAATACCCAGTAATCTTGGGTAGGAATTAGGTGATTATGTAGATGGGTGTAAACGATTATAATACAGGATAAAAAATTTTTGGTATGCGCTACACACATAATAATCTGATAACCTCAAAACCTTATTATTATATTGTTTAAAACACGTGCTTTGTGTTTTATAGCATTATCATATTTTGTTGTATCTCAGGTTATGTGCAAGTTGGTGTTATTTTCATTGATTTAACTGTGCAATCAGGTTTAACTTTTTAATATGGATATCACTCATAGGAAAAGAGAAACACTTAGTGGGAATACACCAATGACTCAGAGGAACATTGCAAAGGAGTGTTGTGTAAGTTTGGGTGCAATAAACAAAATAATTTAACAAAAAAAAAGGAAACAAAGTCAGTTGAAGTGCAGAGGAAAGGAAAATATGGAAGAAAACGGAAGAATACTCCTCGAGATGAAGCCTTTCTTTTGCGCGATCCCAGAAATGACCTTCAGCAAGGTCTAGAAAAGACTGGAATGAAAATTCACGACTCAGCGGTACGCAGACGTATCTTAGAAGGAGGGAGAAGAGCCGTGAGACCGCAGAAGAAACAACTTCTGACAGCGCCTATGATGAATGATGAAAAAAAAAAGACTAAATTCGGCTGAGTCAGTTTCGCCTAGCCATATTAACCAAACAGTTAAACATCTCACCAAAAAAATGTTGTGGAGCTGTTTTTCATACTCAGGAACTGGAAATCTTATTCCTATTGAAGGTATAATGAATAGTGAAAAGTACAAAGCCATGCTAGGGCAACGCTTAGCTCTAGAGCTTAACAAAATACAGGCCGAAGGGACTGCAATTTTTCAACAAGATTCAGCTCCGTGCCATGTATCTAAGGTTATGATGAAATACTTCAAAGATAATCATATTACCCTTCTTGATTGGCCTGGGAATTCACCTGACCTTAATCCTATTGAAAATTTGTGGGCAATATGTAAGGCAAAACTGCAAAAAATTGACTGTACGACAAAAACAAAAATAGTGGAAGCAGTGATTAAGGTGTGGTTTAAATATGAAGCAATCACAAACAATTGCAAAAAATTTGCAGATTCCATGCCCAGAAGACTCCAGAAAGCCATAAAATTTAAAGGGGGACATATTAAATAATAATTAATGAAAAAATCTCATGTAAGTGTACATAAATTTACCTTTGGCCTAAATAAATCATATTTACAAATTATGTTTGTTTGTTTACATTAATTCTCATAATACTGTACAGGTTAATTCGATAATTTTTATTTATAATTATATAAAGTGTATAACAAGTAGTTTGTTTAAAAATTATATCAAATCTTTTTGACAAAAATTAATTGTAAAAATAATAAGAAAAATTTAAGAAAAAATAATAAGTATAGATTTGATTCTCAAATAAAAAATTATTTCTTTGCAAAACTTATTGTTAAAAGATATTATTTATAACTATAATACATAAATATTAAAGTTGCTTATCATTTAGTCACATTTTCTACTAACACAGGCCAACAAAAAAAAAGTTTATAAAATTTTTCTTACACATCATGTTGGTATTCCAACGTCCCTGGTATAGTTTCTCCATTACCTGGCACCTGTTACCCAACTTAAATAAAACTAGGGTAAGCTGTTTTCACCTCAATAACAAACAGGCAAACCAAAAATTAGTGGTCAAAATGAGAAATGTAGCCACTACCCTACCAAGCCTACCCAAAGAATCTGGGGGTTACCTCTCTCGTTTAAAAAACATCTACAAATAACTGCACAAAAAATAAGTAGTAGAAATAACCTTATCCAAAATCTTTGTGGTACCAACTGGGGCGCATCTGCGGACACACTACGAACATCTGTGTGTCTTAACTTCCTCTTTCAATATTGGTAACCAGATCCTACTACATTCTGCCGAGGAATTTGCGGCACAATTGGCCTCATTTAGCATAATGAGAGCCGCTTCTTTAATTTTTCTTTTTTTACCATCCTTTTATTAATAAGAAAATACCAGTATTAGTAAGTCAGTAACATATAGAGGATACATCATTTATGTTTTTTAAAGAACGAAACATATAAAATCAGAATTTCTGTGTTTATTGAAGGTAAACTAAATGCACGAACAAATACTTACCATGTCGGGATAGTATTATGAGGTTTTTTTCCTGGTTTTTCCCTCATAATTTACTATGGAATCACTAACAGGAGAATTTTACTGTCATCATGTCATGTGTTTGTCTTTTTAAAGACGAATTACATGCTATGACTATTTTTTCTGACGGATATTCTCAAATTAAAGTTGATTTCATGTAATCGAATGAACTATCTTATAAGTAAAGTCGTCCCAGGAGCGCAACTCAATAATATTGGTAATATCATTTTAAAGTCGTCTACTTTAAAATGCATAATGTATATCTGAATTGTCAATATAAATGAGTCAGATGAAATTAAATTATTAGAAGAATTTTTCACTACGTACCAAAAAACAAAATTTGTTTAATTTACTGTTTGTATTTTGAGAACGATTTCCGAAGTGGAAATTGAAACGTCAATAAACGTATTTTTATCTTTAATTGTGGCTTATTCCCAGTTAAATAGTAATTAATTTAAAATGCCACAAGAGAATAGCTTCAGAAAAATAATAAATATTTTGTTTGTTACATATTGTTATGACCACATTTATCAAAATCAATTGTTAGATACCTGTATCAAAGAGGGTACTGAAAAAATCGTTACTTTCCTGGTCTATCGAGATTACTGTTGGTTTGTATGAAGAGGTGCTACAGAACTGACGTACAAGAGATAGGTAGTTAAAAGACGGCGATTAAATGAAGCCAATTTATGATACTCTTGAATACTTCTAACACTGCAACAGTTTTAGTCTTGAGGAGTCTGATGATGGAATACAATTTGTAGACCCCAAAACCGGTTTTCTCATTTTACATCAATAAAACAGCTAATTGGGAGTTTGAAGTATTTGACATTTCTTTACCAACATAGTTAATTATGATCTCACATCAGCAATACTGCCACCATTCCCTATAGTAATTGTTATTATTTTTTTCTAGGGTCAGCTGTGGCTATGATAGGTGCCAACCTACGTTTCGGATCAAGCGCAGCCAATTCTAGTTTAAACGCAACCAAAGTGTTTCAGTGTCATCCAGGTGGTACAGCAGAAGCAGCACTCATCTTTGCGTTAGGTACGATGGGAATGGGGGCGAATATTGCCCTGATGGGAGTCATCTTGGCCAACAAACAGTTAAGAAGGTAATTATTGTTTATTACAAACCATTGGTAGACAGTTATTGATATAATATTTCACTTTTATGTTTATAATTTATCTACGAATATTGACAAAATTGGTAGATCTTACTTTAGAGCTAAGTACAGAAAAGTATTACGAACCGTTTTGGTTATCAGATATTCAGAGATTATATTATCTTGATACTACCACACATGACAACAAGAGTTAACTTGTTTTTAAGTTCATTTTGCCGAAAATGTATATATGTATTTAGTGCTACACTTTTGTTTTTTTTTTTTTAATTTGAAGTTTAATAATTTTCCTCTAATTTGAATTAGAGGTGTTTGGATATGTGGAAGGATGCTGGTGGGCAATCTTTTAGTGGTGGGCAATCTTTTAGAGTAACTGTTTGAGATATGGGTATCTGGAAGCCGGAAGCGCACTAGAAAATTTTTCAATATTTCGCCTTCTATGACAAGCAATTTTAACTGGGGTAGCTTGAGAAAATATTAAGAAGTGGTTTACTCCTCCTGGAAAAATCGTAAAATCCCAAAAAAAAAATAAATTAAGTACTTTCTTACATAAAAAAGTGATTAAATTTTACTTTTATTTTGTAATAAATATTTAAATTTCTTTATAATATAAATAAACTAATTTATATTATTTATATACATATACTAAATTATATTAATTAAAAATGAACACTACAAATGTGTTTATTTAAATTAAAATATAAATCGACTATAAAAAGTTTTTACACTCTCTGAATAAATGGTTTTAAAATAAATTTTGAAACGCACCTTTCTGTACGTTTCAAGAAAAAATAATGATAATTATTATATAGTCTTATAAATAATATACATTCATCAATAAAATTTAACTATTTTTCCGGGATCTTTCCATTTTTGTGGGGGTAAAAATAGCACAGTTCCATTCTAAAAAAAACGGAGCTTGGACATGCGGTATTTTACGAGTATCATTATTTTAACAGGTTAAACCTATTCACTCCTTCTCGATATCTGTCATCTATAAAATGGATTATAAAATTTAAATTTAAATTATTTTATAATTTGTTCAATTTTCCGCTTTTAATGTTAATAAACAATAAAAATATGATCGTATAAAGAAAAAATTGCCATCTTCGTTGCTATTGGTCATAGAGGGTTTTTTAAAGATTCTGTTTACCATCACACCATCTTTTCAGTGAGCCTACTTACAACCGCGTGACATAAAAAATACCGTGTTATTATGTATAAATGTTTATACGCTAAAAGATCAGCATTTTTCAAAGAGTTTTTTTAATAACAATTTTGATAAAATGTTAATTTTTTTTAAATGCAAAATTGAAGCCTCAAAGAATCGATCGGAAATTCTGCTATACATCTCTAGACACTCTGTTTGAGCAAGTAAAGTTGTTTAAATAATCGTTCTCTGGAATAAAGAAATTAAATAACTTTTAACTAACTTCTAATAACTATTTGGTCGAACTAGCTGAGATTTAGCACAATTTAACAATTAATTAATTGTCATAATTTCATAATTTAATAAAAGTTATATGCAAAATGTCATTATGCAAAAAAGAAAGTTATTTAACATTTATAAATTACTGCAAAAATAAGGGTTTTTTGAAATTACCTCGGTCAAGTCAGTACAAAATTCCAGTATCTTGGTTGCTGGATAACAAACGATATTGACCACGAGGTCGAACTACGTGCTCGTATAGAATACGCTAGGTCCGCATTTCAACGAATGAAAACATTCCTAATAGCCTCTACGTTATCGTTGGATATTCGATACCAATTTGTAAAAACGTTTATTTATTCCATATTGCTATACGGAGTGGAAACATGGACTCTAGGAATTGCAAGTGTTGGAGAACTATAATCTCCAACCAAATAATTATATTTCAAAACAAATAATTCTATTCAAAGCAAATAAAAATATTTTCGGGCCGGTTACCTAAATAAATCCAGTCTGCATTACTTCTTAGAATGTTAGTCTCCGCCTACTTAACCTTAGACCGGGCGCTATTCAAAATGCATAAACAAGTATTTTCGGAGTGGCTGTGGGAAGACATTAAATTAGCGACAGTAGTAGGGCATAGACCTATCTTTCAAGTCCGGAGAGTTTTTCTCCACGTTTGCAAGTTACGTAATAAGCCGGGAAGCCGTAAAATGTGAATAGTGTTATGGTGTTTTCGGGAAAGTTCGTAAATTGTAAATTTCTAATTAGGTTCCTTACGTGTAGTTATTCACTCACAGATTATAACTTTCTATTTCTTGCCCTTTTTAAATTACAGTTCTAGCTAAACAAACAATTGTTTTATTTCACTTTATATCTATTCAATAGGCCAGATTAAAGCACCTTTAAAAGTCCATTTAAGTTTCTTTACTGAGCTGTCGAAGTATAGCGGACCAATTGGACTTACAGCAAGTACAAAACCGCTGAAAGAGACACTGTTAGCATACAAGGCTCTCCCTGGAGGGATGTTGAAAACCGGCACCCCTCCAACAAGTATAAGGCGTATAGTAGCCTTTGAGATGTGGGTTTTTCGAAGGATGCTAAAGATCTCTTGGACAGAGCACGTGACCAACAACATTTAGGTGCTAAGAAGAATGGGTACTGAGAGAGAACTCCTAAATATTGTAAAAAACAGAAAAACGAGTTATCTAGGACATATTTACTTCTTCTTTTTCAGTGCCTTATCCGGTCCGGATGTTGGCGATCATCAAGGCTTGGAGCCTCCTACAGAGGAGAAAAATACAACTTCCTACGACTTATAATGAAAGGAAAAGTGGAAGAAAGAATAGGTCTAGGAAGAATAAAATACTACTAGTTGAAGAATGTAAGAGACTGGACAGGCATGGACACACGTTCGTTTTTACAAACAGCTCAAAATAGAGAGCAATTTGCTGTAGTTATAACAAACCTTCAGTAGTAGAGAAGGCACCTTAAGAAGAAGATCTCGGTCAATTCTTTATGTATTTTAATTTTGAAACAGCTTCAAAATAGACTATGGTAGTTTATGTTTATATGTCTGCCTCCTAGTCATGTCTGAAAGCTCTTGACTTCGTACACAACACGGGTCTTAGAATCTGATGTCTTTTACAAGCCTCCTTTCCGTTTTATTGACGCAATACAACGTTGTAACATCTTCTTTTTGGTGTGCCATGCTTGTTTTCAAGGATTGGCTATCGTCGTATGCAAGCGACGAAATGTTTCTCGGGTAGCAGGTATATGAAACAAATCCTCGAACGTTCGACCTGTGCATTGTCTAATATTACACAGCCAGGACTTGTAACAACTACTCCGTCTAAATTCGTTCAAATTTCGAAGGACCAACTCGAAAGAACAACTCCGCCTGTGGTGACTAATGGGTGGATTGAATAGCTCAGGAGTCACCATTGCCGGTCCTAAGCCCGGGTAAAGGAGGAAGGTTGGGCAGTGGGCTAACAACCCACTCCCGGAAAAACACACTGTTATGAAACCTAAACATTTGCCTCGGAACAAGGGGAACTTTCGGAAACGACTAAAGCTACGAAACATGGACTATGCATTTGGAAGTTGGAATGTGAGGACGCTAAATAGACCAGGAGCTCAAACTGCACTTCTACAAGAACTAAAAAGATATAATCTTATGATCACTGCTCTTCAGGAGACAAGATGGCTGGGGAAAGGTGTCAGGGACACCAAAACGCACACAATTCTATATAGTGGCAAAGAACAAGGAATCAAAGAATGTGGAGTTGCATTTGTGGTAGATAATGATTTTAAGTCAAAAATCATAGACTTCCAGGCAGTGAATGAAAGGATATGCAAACTAAGAATTCGCACCCACTTCTTCAACCTTACTATGATAAACATCTACTGCCCAACAGATGAACAAGAGCAACATACAAAGGAAAGCTTCTACCAACAGCTGGAGATAGTATATGACAACGCGCCAAAAAATGACATTAAGGTTATAATGGGTGATATGAATGCCAAAATAGGCAAGGAACCGCAGTTCTATGGCACAACAGGAAAACACTCACTGCACAATGAAACAAGCGAGAATGGGGAGTTTTTGATAAATTTTGCCACCAGTAAAAACATGGTTATAAGCTCCACATGCTTCCCACATAAAGACATACACAAAATGACGTGGATCTCACCAGATGGAACCACAACCAATCAAATTGACCATGTGATGATAGACAAAAGGGCAGCCAGTAGTATCTCTGATGTGAGAACACGACGAGGAGCATGCTGTGGATCAGACCATCTTTTACTGCAAACCAAATTTAGGTGCAGAGTTAACAGAGAAAGAAACGAAAGACAACAAAGAACAAACAAACTAGACCTGGAAAAACTGAAGACTCAGGAATGTAGAGAGAAGTTCGAGCAAGAAGTCACAAATGAGCTAAGTACACAAGAACTGCACTCCATAGAGAGCAAATGGAATAATATCAAAACAGCAGTGCTGACAGCAGCAGCGTCCACCGTGGGAAACAAGAAAAAGAAGAGAAGAGGAACATGGTTTGATGACGAGTGCAGGCAAGCGATAGAAGAAAGAAACGAAGCGCACAAAATGTACATAACAAGAAGAACACGGGAAAGACGAACATCATTTGAAGTCGCAAGACGGAAAGCAGACAAGATATGCAGAAACAAAAAGAGAGCTTATGAAAATGGACAAATAGAAGAAATGGAACAAAATTTCAAAAAAAACGAAATTAGAGGAGCTTACGAATACCTAAAAAAGATAAAAAGTGGATATAAACCTCAAACAAGCCTATGCAAAGATGAAAGTGGACAAATAATCAGTGACCAACAGAAAGTCACAGAAACCTGGAAGCATTATTTTCAGACCCTACTTGGAACACAAGTAGATATGGAAGATGAAATGGGTACGAACCATGTAGAAGAGAACGAAGTTGAAGTAGAAGCTCCAACCATAGAGGAAGTTCTCGAAGCTATTAAGGCCCAGAAAAACAATAAAGCCCCGGGAGTTGATGAGATTCCAGCAGAACTGTATAAGGTAGGTGGCAACCACCTATCAAGTCATATCCACGCGCTTATCAAAGAAATATGGCAAGAAGAGAAAATACCCGACGAATGGAAGAAAAGTATAGTATGCCCAATCTATAAAAAAGGAGACAAACTCCAATGCAAAAACTACCGTGGAATTTCTCTACTATGTACAGCGTATAAAGTCCTCACGTATATTATAAACCAGCGACTCCAACCACTAGCAGAAAATATTATTGGAGAATATCAGACGGGCTTCAGACGGGGAAGATCGACAATGGATCAAATATTTACAGTCAAGCAGGTCTTGAGCAAATCGTGGGAACACGACATTGATGTTCACAACGTGTTTGTAGACTTCAAACAGGCATACGATTCAGTCAAAAGGGACAGACTATACTATATATTGGCAGAATTAGCAATACCACATAAACTAATTAGACTCATTAAAGCCACAATGGATGAAACTCAGGCATGTGTACGAATACAAAACAACCGGACAGACTTTTTCAAAATCTCGCAGGGACTAAAGCAGGGAGATGGACTGGCACCAACATTGTTTAACCTGGCACTGGAGTATGCGGTTAGGCAAATGCAAACTGGACGAGAAAACCTACTGACCAATAAAACGGTTCAACTGGCTGCCTACGCCGATGATATTAATATTATGAGTAGAACATCAACAGGAGCACAGGAAACATACGCAGAGTTAAAAACACAAACGAAAAGGCTAGGTCTGGAAATTAACACAGAAAAAACAAAAATAATGGTACAGACGAGAAGAAATATAATCCCACAAAACATTATACATGAAGATGACATTGAAACGGTTGGAAAGTTTACATACCTGGGAGTAGAAATATATGCCGATGGAGCAGAGGATGGAGAAATACGAAAAAGGATAACGCAGGCAAACAAAGCTTATTTTGCCCTCTCCCATATATTTCGGTCTAAAAGTGTCCACCGAAATACAAAGATGAGAATATATAAAACTTTAATTCGGCCAATAGCATGTTATGGCAGCGAAGCATGGGTCCTGAAAGAAACATCCAAAAACAAACTCGACACATTCGAAAGAAAAGTACTGAGGAGAATACTAGGACCTGTGAGGGAAAACGGAATCTTCAGAATTCGATATAACAACGAGCTCTATCAACTGTATAAGGAAACACCCCTGTCAGACTTCATTAGAACACAAAGATTGCAATGGGCCGGACATGTGATACGAATGGGAGAGTATAGGCTACCAAAACGAGCACTGAACGCCAGAATGCAGGGAAAGAGACCAGTTGGAAAGCCAAGAAAGCGCTGGGAAGACGCAGTAAGCAGCGACGCACAAGCACTTTTAGGAGTCCGTGTATGGAGAAGAGCAGCCACAGACAGACAAGGGTGGAGGCAAAAAATAAAGGAGGTCAAGGCTCATTTTGGGCTGTAGTGCCGTAGAAGAAGAACTCGAAAGAACGAAATAAATCACTTATATTCCCACTAAATAGCACAAAACGAAATATCTCGGGTTGGTTACTTTAGATACAACAAGTGCAAGATTAATTATCTCGGGATAGTTTCTTACCAGGTTAAAATAACAAGGTACGCAGCTAAAGTAAACTCACTTGTGTGTACAACTACCCACTTATCAAGTAAAATAGCTACTAAACTAAACAGTGTTGCCGGCGTGACCGGCATTTCGACAATGCTCCCGTATTTTAGTTTTACAGTCACCTACTGAGATTGTAACATAAAATACTATTTTAATATTTTTTTTGTCATTTTATGCGGTGCTGATTTTAGCTGTGTTTTTGTATATATATCGTTTATAAATCCACAGATATCTTGCAGGAAAGTATCTCATGACAATTTTATATTATTGTGACAATTATATTGTGTCATAATTTTAATAAAAATTATATGAGAATATTTGAGGTTATATAAATTGTGTAAATAATTTAATAAATTAATTAGCTGTCGTATCAAACTGTAACAGTAAATTACGTCAGAGAACATAAGAATCTTCTTATATTATAGTTGGCTCTATCTTAATCTGATTAACCATAATAATTTAATAGTATAAACCGTAATTTCCACAAAATAGCACATACACTGACAAGCGTCTGAATTAGATTTATATCACAGACTTGCAGACTCGGCATATCCACCTCTAAAACTAAACTAGTGCGAATAGTAATCCCTTAGTCCCGCGTGTCACATTCTAGCGGTGTCATAAACCAAACTCCTAGTCAATTGTGGCATAGTTACGTCCCTTTCACACACAAATCATTTTTCGCCTCCGTTCTCCTTTGATAAATTAAGTCAAGTAAGTGAACTGATGGATTTCGGTCGTAACTAAGTGGTTACGACGTGTAGTGGGTGTTTTTAAATTACTACAAGATACTACGCTAGATAACGCCTAGTACATAAGATATTTTATGTGAAATAAGACATTTTAAGTAACAAAGTGGGACATAAAATATAAACTTATACAAAAAACAAGGATTTGGGAAAAACAAAATTTTAGAAGAAAAGTACTTACACTGACGAAAAAGTGAGATTTTGAAAATGGAATATTGGAAGAACTTTAAAAAGGCGAAACCAACACAGAAAATTCTGTAAATCTCTTAATAATGCACGAAAAGAGTAAACCAAGGCTGAGAATATGTAAAAATAAGGAGGGACTTTACTCAATAAAAAATGCCAAAATGGGGTAATATTTAAAACGGAACTTTCATCTTCTATTCTTTTTTTGTTCTAGGAGTAATATCTTTTAAATTATAGGCGAAAATATGGGCGCAAACGGCAAAAATTTTCGATACACTTACTTATAGAGATTGACTTAGTTGATCCATATCAGCATCCATATAAATCTAATATATCAGATTCTAATATATCCATATCAGATTCGACGTAGTGTCAACTCAGAATACGACATTTTTCTACTCAAAAACCAATGCACAAAACAGCGTGTAAAACAGTGTATACATAGCAAGTTGAATACCGTTATTCAAACGGATTTAATAGACCAAGAGCTTGAAGAATTGAGGAGAGTTTCACAAGACAGACAAGAAAAATTCCTCAAACCACCCAAAAATAAGAAAAAATCGCGGATGACAAATGAGATTCTAGATTTGATGGAAGAGGGGCGAAAGGTCAAGGACTCAGGATCAGGACAAGATTTAAAAAAGCAATCAGAATGGCTAAGGACACACAGCTAGGAGAACAATGTACGCAAATATGCACAAAAAAGTTATAACTTTTCTTCTATTAAAGAAAAGAAAAATTTGATTTTATATCAACACGTGGTTGGAAATCCTCCAACACAACATTGAAGAATCGTTCAGATTAGTATTATTAATTAAATCAATTTATTTTAATCTTAAATCAAGTACAAACTTCACTTTGTCGAATAGAGATACTAAACTTATAACCACAAGTGACTCTAAATTTGAAATTGTTAAAGTTTTACAAGAAATTTATTGAACAGACTTACCAATGTTCTTGTCGACGTGGACGTTACATTTTGTTATGGTACATTATAAATTATAAACTCAAAATAATATTAAAATTTACTGTCCCATATCTGATACTCAACTGTCATATACCAGAATTACCAATCTCATTATTTTATAACAATTCAGTTAATTTCTGAAATTTGTTGATTAATTTGCTATCAACAATTTACATACTTTTCTCTTTTTTCCACATTAATATATTAGAACTAAAATAAGTTTTACACATACCATTAAGCCGCGTTTACACGATGACAATTGGCGAGACAATTAATTGATTGGTTGACTTACCTGTTAAGGAAGGACAATCATAATTGTCCTATCTTACATTTCGAACATTTGTACTAATGGTAGTGGTATTTTCTGGAGGTTGACCACAGTTTAAAGAAGAAGAAGAAAAAAGAAGATATCCATCTTCTTGACAGGTGGCTAGGCGCAAATCACTGTTTTTTTTTTATTTTGATCGCACAATAAATGGGTGAGTTCTAAAGAATCAATGGGGGGGAGCGTACAAATGTTCGAAATGTAAGATAGGACAATTATGATTGTCCTTCCTTAACAGGTAAGTCAACCAATCAATTAATTGTCCATCAGATTACATTTCGAACATTTGTACTAATGGTAGGCTGTTGAAAGATTAGTAATATTGTGCGATATAAATAAACAAAATTATATTGCCATCCCCCAAAAATTAATAATTCACACATTTTATTTATTTATTTTTTATTAGGAACTACAAAAGTGGATAACATATTACAACAATTAAGGGTAATGTTTATATTTTAAGTACATAATATGTGTACCTTTAACCAGGTACGAAAAAAAATAATATTAAGAAAATTAATGTTATGTCATAACCATAACCTACACATATAATTACAAAATTCATAACAGAATTAAACAAAACCAAAATGTATATACAAATACATGGACTAACCTGATAATATAGTTTTTGCAAAGAGCCCATAATCTTTTGCTAAAGGTTTATTATAAAAAACATTGAATACTTGAGAATTTTCTGTCCATCCTGCCGTCTCTCTAATAGTTTCTATATTCAATCCAGCCCTAGCCCCTGCTGAGGTAGATGCATGCCGAACACTATACCCTTTAAAAATATTGGTGTCTATATTACATAATTTTAAAATATCTTTTAGCCATCTACTCAATGTCTGTGTAGATGCTGCTTTATATGGTTTTTTTATAGTTATAAACATCTTATCTTCCAATTGAGGACGAATGTTTTTAGAAATCTCTAAATACTGGCATAAAGTTGATGCTACACACAACTGTGGTTTTTCCTTAAAATATGGAAATCTTAAAACAGGTTGATTTTTATTTTTTGACGAAGTTTTTATCCTATCTGGTATCAGAATCTCAATCTTATCTTGATCAATGAGAATATTTTGAATTTTTATTAGGGATATGGTTTGCAACCTGTGTGCTGAAGTAAGAGCAATTAACATTACAAGTTTGTAAGTAAGTTCCTTCATGGAAAGGCCTGTGAGAGGAAATAATGTTTCTAAATAAACTAATACTGGTTGAGGGTCCCAAGTAAATTGATATTTGGGTAATGAAGGTTTGAGGTTATATATACCTTTGTAAAGTTTTTTAAAAATGTTTTTATGATTTTCTGGAATATCTATTATCAACGCCAATGCAGCTCTGTGAACGTTTATAGAACTATAAGTGTAATCCTGATCTACTATTGATTTAATAAAATTAATAATATTTGATAATTCATATGCAAAAGGGTCTATATTTTTTTCTATACTATACCTCCACCATCTCTTGAAAACAGTATTATACAAATTTAGTGTTTTTGTTGTAATAGATGCAGTCATAATTGGGATGGAATCCTCAGGAATGCCTTTTCTTAAAAAAGCTTGCCTGATAAACATGCGGCAGCCAGGGTAAGATGTTGGTGTCCCGGATATGGAAGCCTAAAAGGGTTCAAGATTAAATTTTTATCAGGTCCTAAAATTATCTTTTTGCCTGATACCAGCTTATTATAGGTTGGGTACCAAGGCTGACTTGGCCATTCTGGTACTACCACAATCCCTATGGCTTTGTCACATATTATTTTTTCCAAAACTCGTGGAATAATAGCAAAAGGTGGAAAAGCATAAAATTTTAATCGCTGCCAATTTAGAGTGAATGCATCAACCTTTTCCGATCCGGGGTCAGGTTTCCAAGACACATACCTTGCACATTTTTTGTTAAGATATGTGGCAAACAAATCTATATCTGGAATATAAAGCTGCTCAAAAATGATATTAACACAATTATCACTTAAAGAATACTCTGTTTCTATTTTTAAAGATCTTGACTCTGAATCAGCAATAATATTTTCTTTTGTACTGATATAAGATGCAAATATTCTTAAATTTCTGTTTTCACAATATTGCCAAATCTCTCTAGAAATGCTATTTAGATTAGAGTACTGCACACTCCCCATCTTGTTAATACAAGACACCGCTGTTGTATTATCTATTCTTAGCAAAATGTTACAATTCCCATATCCCTTGGAAAAGGATTTCAAGCCATTATATGCTGCCAGTAATTCAAGTGCGTTTATATGTAGTTTCTGCTGTTCATAACTCCAAAAACCATGAGTTTTGTTATCATTACAGCATGCCCCCCAGGCTAAAAGAGATGCATCACAAAATATTTCAAGTACATAATTTGATTCTTTTATATTTTGCTTACTAATTGGAATGTTATTTAACCACCAATTGAAATCGTTTTCCAAATATTTAGGTATGGTCATTTTAGTGTTATAACTATTAGTTTTAGAAAGAGCAAGCCACTTTTCTCTTTCTAAATTTTTTAAGTATAATTTACCATATTTAACTGAAGGACAAATCGCTACCAACTGACCAATTAAAGCTGCAAATGATCTTATCCTACATGTACTTTTATTTTTAAATGTCTGAATTCTATTAATAATTTTTTCTTTTTTGTCAGCAGGTGCAAAATATACCATTTCTCTGGAATCAAAAGTAAAACCAAGAAAAGTTATACTTTGCATGGGTGAAAGTATGCTTTTTTCTTTATGTATAGTAAAGCCTAAGCGGGAAAACATAGAACATGTTTCAGCAATATTTTCTTTACATTCTAAATATGATTTTGAAATTAGTAAAGTATCATCTAAAAAAATGACAGAAGTAAAACCTCTTGTTCTTAGATTATTTAGAGCTGGTTTCAAAGCTTTTGTAAATATAAAAGGTGATATATTCAAACCAAATGGCAAGCAGTTAAAATGATACAGAATATTTTTGTACTCAAATTTTAAATATTTTTTAGAATTTTCATGAACAGGTATAGCAAAATAGGCATCTTTTAAATCTACCTTTGCCATAAAACAACCCTTGAAAATGAGCTTAAGAACTGACCTATAGTCTTCCAGCTTAAAATGTGGGGCTTCTATAAAGCAGTTTAATTGTTTTAAATTCAAAACAAATCTGTGACTCCCATCCTTTTTAGGCACTAGAAAATATGAAGAAAGAAATTGCCCTTGTGTATAAGCAGAGGGAGAAATAGCTCCTTTCTCAAGTAATTGTTTTATAGCTAAGTCATATGACTCATTTGGGTCTATCAAAACTTTTGGTGCTCTTTCTTGAGAGGGTGTTGTTTTAAATAAAATACTAAAACCTTGGACCCAACTTAAAACTTTGTTGTCAGCAGTAATCTTTTTCCAGTTTTCAATATAGTTAGCCACATTACCTGCTAATTTCTTATTTACCTTTAATATGACCTCTTGGTTATTTTGCTCTGGTCCTGGTACTGCTGCCTGTTCAACTGCTTGTATCTTGATGTTGGTTGCGGGCGATTTGGGTACTGGCTTTGTCGAAATCTCAGTCTGTTCGAGGCTCGGTTGTAGTTTAAACGCTGCTGATTGAAGTTGCTAGACTCTGCAAGAACTCTTGTTGGCTGTTGAGCTACAATAGCAGCTTGGCGCTGAGGAGCAGTCCTAGGGTAAAAATTTGATGTTTGTGGCTTCATAATAGAGCTGACCTGAAAGGCTGCTGATTTTGTGTCCTTGTTCTCTTTCAACCTTTCAACCAAATTCTCTCCATATAAAAATTTATCTATAGGTTGCTCATCTAATAATTTCTTAAATTTTGAATTTAATGAAGAACTGAGCAAAAACCTTCTGTGCAAGGACATCTTATAAAACACCTCTATATTGAGGTTTATGGAGTTGGCACTTGTTTCAATACTCCTATTTTCATTTAATCCTAATTCGATCTCTTTATAAAGAGCCATAATACTTGCCGCTAAAATTGTTTGCATAGATTGCAAGTACTTATCTTCCCTAATTTTACTTTTATCTTTTATTGCAGATAAGATCTCAGGATTTAACTGAGGTGGGCAAAGTCTCTCGCAGTTTGTAGCAGGTGGGAATTTTTCTGTAAGCTTACCCACAATGCTTTTGTCTAAGCCTTTGGAGAGAGAATGATTTAGCCTCTTTGCTATATCTGGTAACATTTCACAAGCATTAAGGTTAGTTTTTGATGGGTCCTCCCCAATTAAGTTTATCATATCCAGAGAAATATTATCTTTTTGGGTAGATATCTCTCCAATGAAAAAATCTTCTGCCTGCTGTTGCGGGTCCTCAATAGGTACTGCCTGTTGAAGCTCTCCACTTGCCCCCAAATCTTCGATTATGCTCAAATTGCATGGATTATGATTTTCTGTATTATTTAACAAGGCTGGAGGGCTATGCACCTCCACAATGGTTTCTATAATATTATTTTGACCTTCAGTTTGCCTCTCCTCATCTAAAATTCAATGAATAAAAAGGACTTTAATATTTTTGACAATACTAAACAAAAATTTTAGTATTGAAGGCAAAAAAGTATGTAAACTTGTTATGGTTGTAAGTAAAAACCAGATAAAATGTACAAAAGTAATTAAATAAAATCTATTTCTTTTCTAAACTTTTGGGCTACTGTAAAGTACCTATGAGAAATGGGAGCAGGTCAAATAATCATAAAGATTTACTGGGCTACTAAAAAGTACCCCCTGCTCTAGTTTTTGTTAAGGCGTAAATCATTTATTCTGCCTTACTTTGGGCTACCCAAAGGCACCCTAATTGAGACAACTAGTATAATATCTTTTTCCCCAAAAAACGTGTAGAATGTATAACATAACAACTCAATAGGTCAAATAATCATAAAGATTTACTGGGCTACTAAAAAGTACCCGCTGCTCTAGTTTTTGTTAAGGCGTTAATTATTTATTCTGCCTTATTTACGCCTCTTCCGGGATACACTATCCTTCTCTGATGATCTTTTTGGCATTTTGAACACTTTTTACAACAATATTCAGAAAACACTTGTGATCAACACCGCACAGAAAAAAACAGTGATTTGCGCCTAGTCACCTGTCAAGAAGATGGATATCTTCTTTTTTCTTCTTCTTCTTTAAACTGTGGTCAACCTCCAGAAAATACCACTACCATTAGTACAAATGTTCGAAATGTAATGTGATGGACAATTGTCAGAAGACAACTGACTGGCAGAAAATTATTGTCTTCGTCTAAACGCTTCAGGCCAATTGCCTTGCCAACTGCCCTCACAATTGGCCTAAAATTCAGTTGATACGGGAGTAAGTAGATAGAGGACAATGAGCTGCGCTTCCCCTCCCCCCCCACTCGGAATCTCAATTGTTGTGAGACAATTGGCGCCGTCTGAACGGTGTAAGCCAGTAGTGCTGTCTTGTTTTTTGCCAGTTCCCTCTAGTTCTTTTGTGTCAGTCAAAACATACACGTGGTTTGTGTTATTTGTGTTACGTCTAGTTATTATTTAGCACAATGGCACTAAAGTGGAGTGACGAGATGAATTTAAAATTCGTTACACTTTACAAAGAACACAGGTGTTTGTGGGACCTGCAAGACGACTTGTACAAGGTTAGAAATGCTAGCGAGACGGCACTCGTTGCAATTATTGCTAAAAGAATAAACGTCAAAGAATTTGGTGTAGCTGAGATGAAAGCAAAAATCAAGTCTTTTCGCGGTACGTTTAATATTGATATGGATAAACTGAAACAAAGTGCCAAATCTGGATCTGGATAAGCGGATGTGTACGTGCCAACCCTTAAGGGGTTTAACGTAATGAAGGAAGTGATGGTGAATGCAACACTGACAAGGCAGACCACATGCACTTTGGTAAGCAGATGTAGCAAGAAATAAAAGCGTAACTTCCAATTTTAGCTTGGGTGACAATGCTTTTCTCCTCTTTCAATATATCACTTTCAACCATCTGTAAAAGTTCATCAAAACTCTCTGGACTCATCCTTAAACATGCTTTATATTTCATTGGATCTTCCATCCGTAGTTCCCTTACCAATTGAGATGACGCACCGTGACTATTTCTTCTTAAAAGTCATTTTCTTGTCCACTCCCTCTTCTTATTTAACTCCTCTTCTAGCACATTGCAAGACTCACCGATAAATTCCCGGTAAAGCTGATTTAACATTAGTTTTAAGTCCTCACCGGACACAACAGATGACCAATAGTTGACCCCGTACAAACATCTTCTCATTCAACTGGACTGGCTTCCGACAATCCGCAACCACGTGATGACAATTGTCCCATGACAATTGTCTCGCTAATTGTCATCGTGTAAACGCGGCTTTACAGATAGCTCATTCACGCCGACAATAGGTTTTTCAAAATTTTGTATATTTATTACATATTTGGAATAATATTTTATTACCAAATACTCACTTAAGTTTGTTTTGTAATTCTGACCCTCTAAGTTTCTTATATAAGAAATTATTTCAATTATTTTGATTGTTAAATTTAAATTTAATTCATTTATTGATTGTTAAAAGTATGCCAATATTATGCCATTTAATTACTATTTCAGTAATATTTATTTGCTTCAAAAACTAGTTAACTTTAGTTACAATACTAACAAATAGAAGAACTGTCACACTTTAACCTACATTAGCTTGTCAAATTTACCTCTTAAAAGTCTCGTAGACAACAAAAAACTTATTTTTACCAGTTCCTCTCCTAATAAGTGATGTAGTGTCAATAAGTGCCGCCTTTTAAATTGTAATGTCTGTTTTGTCTTTTAAATTGTGTTTTGTTTGTCCCTACGTGTCAATAAATGTTTTAGTTTAAATAATTTTAACATATCTGACATCACAATTTTCTGTCAAAACAGAAATTAAATTAATTACAAGTTGAAGAAATTGCACACCCACAAAACTGTACATCTAACTTCATTCATTGTCATATAACTATCCTTTTAATAAAAATTCCAAAACACACATTTCTAAAATATATCTTTGGAATAAATATAAACAACTTAATAATTTAAATAATATAAAACATCACTTTCATTTAACAAACAATTACATAAAAGCTTATTCCTATTTCATTTGTTAATATATCTCCCCTCAAGAACCTTCCCTGCTCATTTTCAAACAGTTACAATAAAACCGAAGATCACGCATCATCAGCAATACAGGATAGTTTGAACTATGTTTTCCGAATCATTAACGAATAATTCTTGTACCGAAATGTAAGTAGTATTTTGTTTATTTACTAATTTATTACAATTCAATAGATTATCTTATACCAATTTGTGGATTTTTACTTTGTCTGCTCAATCAATTTTTATTCATTAATAAACACAGACATGTAATATTGACATAATTACTGTAATTTTTATCTTTATCTTTATAAGATAACACCCTAATAGGGGCTTTTTATAATTTAAGCATTTAATTTATTTTGTACCGTTTGACCTGAAGATGCCTTGCAAAGTGTAAAAAGCGAAACCGGTCGTTTCGGTAGTAAAATTAAATTGATTGTAAGTCTTATATTATTTATTTTTACCTATTTGAAATGGACTCACAGAGGCAACACATTCAGTAGTTGAAGGAGTTTGGTTTGTATTATGAGGGCATTCTAATTCTTGGTGTCCAATGGTTTTATATTTGGAGCAGCTGAATCCGTCTATGATAAGATATAGAAGAAAGGAATAAAGGTATATACATATTCTGTTAGAAATTCTAGATGCAAAAACTACATTATTTCGACTAACTAATGATCCAACAGCTACAACGTAATCATGAATTTTTGTACCTTTAATATAATCTGCCGTAATAAACGTAATGCAAAATTGTAGAATAGACAGCATATATATTAACTTAATAAAAGAAACTATGAACCAAGCTACAGCTACATACTACTTAAATGAAAATGAACACACGAACCCTGTACCATTAAACAGGGGAGTCAAACAGGGAGATACTTTATCACCCAAACTGTTTACCTTAGTTTGGAGGACGTTTTTAAAAACCTAAATTGGAAATATAAGGGAATAAACATCAATGGCCGCTACCTCCGGAATCTACGATTTGCAGATGACATAATCCTGATAGCTACTGACCTACAAGAAATGCAAACCATGCTTTTAGAACTACATATCGAATCTTTTAAAACAGGACTGAAAATGAATTTAAACAAGACAAAAGTCATGCACTCCGAAGACACCGTGACAATAATAAACGATAAAGTTATAGAAAAAGTTGAAGAATATATATACTTAGGACAAAAAATAATACTAAATAGGGAAATTCAAACTGAAGAAATAAAAAAAAGAATTTCTTCTTTTTTTAGCTTTAGCTTGGGCAGCATTCGGTAAACCGTTGATTGAATAATCGGGTAAACTGAACTATATACTCAGAAATCAACAAATTCAATTACATCTTAGATCTAAAGTTTTTGATGCATGCATTATTCCGATATTAACTTATGCGGCACAAACATGGACATGTAAACACGCATGGGATAATGAACATAGGGTTCAATGGAATAATTCAAATGTAGTCCTAAAAGAAACGGATGGTAAAAAAAGAAAAATCAAAGAAGCGGCTCTAATTATGCTAAATGAGGCCAATTGTGTCGCAAATTCCTCGGTAGAATGTAGTAGGATCTGGTTACCAATATTGAAAGAGGAAGTTATTAATAAGAAAATACCAGTCTTAGTAAGTCAGTAACATACAGAGGATACATCATTTATGTTTTTTTTAAATAACGTAACATATAAAATCAGAATTTTGATGTTTGTTGAAGGTAAACTAAATTCACGAACAAATACCTACTTACAATGTCGGGATAGTATTATGAGGTTTTTTTCCTGGTTTTTCCCTCATAATTTACTATGGAATCACTAACAGGAGAATTTTACTGTCATCATGTCATGTGTTTGTCTTTTTAAAGACGAATTACATGCTATGATTTTTTTCTGACGGATATTCTCAAGTTAAAGTTGATTTCATGTAATCGAATGAACTATCTTATACCTAAGTAAAGTCGTCCCAGGAGCGCAACTCAACAATATTGGCAATATCATTTTAAAGTCGTCTACTTTAAAATGCATAATGTATGTCTTAATTGTCAATATAAATGCGTCAGATAAAATTAAATTATTAGAAGAATTTTTCACTATGTAACAAAAAACAAAATTTGTTTAATTTACTGTTTGTATTTTGAGAACGATTTCCGAAGTGGAAATTGAAACGTCAATAAACGTATTTTTATCTTTAATTGTGGCTTATTCCCAGTTTAATAGTAATTAAACATGGACAATCACAAAAAAGAATATGGATATACTTAGAGTAACTCAACACGCGATGGAAAGAGCAATGCTAGGTATATCACTCAAGGACAAGAAAACAAACACATGGATAAGACAGAAAACCAAAGTCACCGATGTGGTCCAAAATCATTAAAGTTGAAATGGGAATACGCTGGACATGTAGCTAGGAGCGATCTAAACAAATGGCACAGATCAATTTTAATCTGGACACCATACCAACACAAAAGACCCAAACGCAGACCTCCTATGAGATAGACAGATGATCTGAAAAGGACTGCCGGAAAAAATTGGCTACAAGTAGCGTACAAAAAAAAACAATGGAAAGGAAGACTTGAAGAGGCTATGTTCAGATGGGGACGTGAATGGCTAGACGAAGAAGAAGAATATAATCTGAGTAAGTGTGTTTAGTGTAGTTGTGTGTAGAATTATTGTTGTTTTAATTTTTTTCATTCATTTTATTGATAAGAATTGAGCCGGTCCTGTGGCCGGTTCAAAAACTGTTCAAGACCCAACTGGAATTTTTCTTATCTCTTTATTTATTTGAAGGTTATTTTGTGGTTATTACAAAAATATTAGTAAAATAAGTGCTACTCACTTGGGAGGAATGCACTTATAGTAGAAATATAAAATAATAAATTGTGGTTTGTTTTTATCATTTAAAACTTATTATATATTTCGGTACAGCCGGTACAGTGGTATATTTTATCGCTATCAGGACCGAACTCTCCTTGTTTTTTATAAGCTACATTTGATCCCTTTACAGTTTTTTCGATCAAATATAAAGTGTTTGAGATATTCGTAAAAAATCAATTGAAACATAAAAAAATTAAAATTTTCTAAAAAAAAATGTCTAAAAGTATTGATTATTTGAAAAAAACACTTGATGTTATTTTTAATATTAAAGGTTCCCACCACTCCATTGGGGTGGATTTCATCCTCCTTATAAAAGCACACATCGGCAAGGGATAGATTTTGATCGTTAAGGTATATCTTATGTACTGATGATATTTAAATAAAGTTTATGCATATTGATGAAATTCTGATGTAAAAATCGTGGTATACTGGACTATACTAAATTTAAAATATGTGAACTGAATCTCAGCTTTTTATGTTTTCCCACAGGATATTTCCTAGGAAAAATATTACCTCGTTGAATAATATGAATTTTATTTTAACCAACATAGCAGTTTGCTTTTTTCTTTCTATTTTTCATTGCCTTTATTATCAACTTAGAAGTGTACGAACCCAATACACTCCAGGATTATATAATATAATTTGCCTCCTTCTAGCCTCGCTACTTTACATAATAGTCCTCACTTCCTCAATTGTATTCATTAGTTAGATTACATAGGCTCCTTGCCATAATTTTCCTTGATTCCCAGTAGGACTAAAAACCGATACTACTCTCAATAGGGAGTGAATTAGTGCGCCGTGTGGCACATGGGGACTTGTTAGCAGTAAATTAGTTTATCGACACTTCTTTAACTAATTTTCGGCTCGTTACACTTCGCTACCACTAATTAGTTCATTAAAATGTTGTTAGGGCTAACAAGGAAATCTTAAATCTAGTTGTGAGGAGTTGAACGAAATATTTTAGTTTCTTTTATTAACAAACGAAGGGTACAGCTCCACAAGGAGGCAAGTCACAATTTTTCATAAATCGATCTAATGGTACCATCGTGTAGCAATTATAACAAAGAAGTGGTCAGCGGCTTGTTACACGTCCTAAAAGTGCCTACTTGTCATGAAATGCTAATTAAAATTTACGCATACACTGCCAATAGGAGGCAAGTCCTCATCAGACAGGTCCTAAAAGGGTGAAGTCCATATAATCAGCAGATAGTCGTTGATATAATACGCGCAGCTTAGGGTTAAGTTCGTCGGTTAAGTTACTGTTTTCATTGTTCTCCAAGACAAGTGATTTAAAGTAAATAACAATAAATATAGAAAACAATATTAGTGGAAATAAGACTAAAGTAATGCCTAGACAGAATGAATAAAAATCAGGAAAAAGCACGGCAGAATGAGAGACAGGCAGAAAGAGAGTCATGAAAAAAATTAGGCAGCAAAGTCACGAGGTAGGTGCAACCCATGATACTATAATAAACAAGATATGCTCACTTGCCGTTCTAATTTTGATCGACTTTGCGCATGTCGTCATGGTGAGACAAAGCCAGTATCATATTTTAACGATGCAACATATAGCGACGTTGTTCCATTACTGTAATGAACAACTTCAAAACTTAAACTGTTAACGGTAAGTATACCTCGATGCCATATAACTAGTTACTTTCTGTAAAAACGTGTTTTGAAAATTAATAAGTAATTTGTAAAATTAATTAAAGAAATATATGAATCTACGATTTGATTGTGTGTATTACAAACAAAATAAATATTGCTACAAAACATAAATTAAACATAAAAGGCCGGCAAAATGTAAAGAATTTGACCATAAAGGAAAAGCGGGTCAAACTTGAGACTTTATGAATATTATTTAGACATTTATTTTACAATTTTTGTGATTTTTCTTTTGTAGTATTGTAATTATCTTTAATATTTTGATTTAGAATTTGTATTTTAAAATACATTTTACAACTTAAAAAAGTAATTTTACATATTTTGCAGCTTCTAATAAGTTTTTTAAACAATTTTTTGTTATTTTTAATGTGTCGCCATTATAACTACGAAAAATATGTTCCAGTTCACTACATACATCCAAAGTAACTTTTTTTTAAAGACCTATCAAAAAAAAAGTATTACTTCAAGTTCTATTAAAATGGGCATTAGTATTAATTATTATAATATTATATCTATAGAAACATTTATTATTATCCATAGACACATTTACTCACCTGTTATAATATTGATATATTAATTCTCTGCTGTTATTAATATTAATTCTTTTTATTTATATAACTAGAATTGCATCAAATGAAAAATTTAAATTTAATTTTAAAGTTTAACTTGCTGTCATTAATTTTGTCAATTTGGCATTTTGACAACTTGTCTCAGGCTTACGTCACAAGAACATGCGCGTTGACTTATCTTGTTTTGTTATAGTGTCATGGGTGCAACCTGTAATTGTCGTAAAAAATGTTTTCAAAATTGGTCTGAAGAAACAAAAAAACTGCACTTAAGATCTTTAACATAATGACTTCTATTAATAAGCAGAACTCATACCTATGTGTATTGATTACAGTACTCCCTCTTCCTATTCGCCGAAGAAGGACTAGGAAAAATGAAGACGAAGCAAATTTGAGAAGTGCTGCATATTCTTATAGGGTACGTTTTAGCACTGATAATAGTTTAAAAGAAAGAAATATTTGTAGACAAGTCTATTTATGAAATAAAGACAAAAATAGAAATATTATAAAATTCACTAAAAATAACTTTAGTCACCCCTAAAGATAAAAGGGAAGAAAATAAAAACCATACTAGAAAATTAAACAGGAAAAGCCACTATAGTGTGAATGAAAAAATAATACTTACCTGAAGACTTAAACATATAAAAAATGTTCAAAATGTTTTGCGATTTGAACCCTTTTATAAAAATATTTTACGAGTCTTACAGAACAGTAGTTCTTAATACAAAATTTAATATAGCCTTTGGATATCCCAGAACCGATACATGTAGTTCCTGTGATGAGTTTTTCATAAAAATAAATTCCCTTCGGTCTGATGTTTTAAACAGTTTCGATCTTGCTCAAAATGATGGCTGAGGTATTTTACAGTAGAAAAAGGGCTGCGAAAACAAAAAGTGGAACCTGTGTGACTCAAGAAACTATTTGTCTCGATTTTGGAAAAATTCCCAGTGTCACAAACATAACAACAAATGATGTTTACTATAACAGCCAGCTCAACATCATTTAGCTATGATAGAATGTAGACATTAAAGGCATATCTTTAATGGCCATATTCTATCTACATCAAAAAGTGTGTTTTACATTTACCAATAAGCACTTGGCAAAAAGGGAAGCGACAATGTATGTTCAATGTTGAATGATTTTCTATGGAATTTTCTTGATATAAAAGTAAGATCGCTTAAAATATTCTGCGACTTATGTATGGGGCAAAATAAAAATTTCATTGTCTCGTTTTTGGCATTATATTATCCACAATACACGTAGACTTGATTATGTTACAGTTAGTTTCCCTATTTGTGGGCATTCCTACATGGAACCGGACAAAAATATGGGCTTAATAAACTCCAAACAACGATGTGAGATTTCTTCAGATTGGGTTGAAATTTTTAGAAGTGCTCGTGCAAAACCATCGCCATTTAACTCTGTGGAAATAGATCAATCCTACTTTCGAGCATGGACGAATTTTTTTAATACTAAAACAGATTATTTGAAAAAATGTTCTTTCAGTTCATGTGCAATTCGAGAATTAGAAATACGGGATGGGCATAAGTCAATTAACGCTGTCTGACGCGGTTCAAAAATAGTGAGGACGCGGCAAACGTGCTTGCCGTACCAAATTGGTGCGATGACAGGAGTGTGGCGCTTGTCGTTAGTTCAAGATTGTCGGTCACCGAGTTCACGTCGCCTCGGCAGCCCAAACCCGTGTAAAGTACACTACAGAAGAACGAGTCTGTCTGTTGACTTCATACCTACGTTATCATGCATATTATCAGACGGTATTCAACGAATTCATTACTAAGTATCCAAATAGGCCTGTTCCTACAAGGCAGATGGTTTACAAGTTGCATAAGAAGTTCCAACAAAGTGGGTCGGTATTAGACGCACCGCGTAGTGGTCGCCCTTCTGTGGTAGAGAAGATGAAAATATGGAACTCGTTGCGGAAACATTTGTTGAGATGCCCAAGAAATCCACAGTTCGGGTATCGTTTCAGTTAGATAGATAGTGGTATACTGATGGTGCAGATGACGACGCAAAATTTTGTAAGCAAATTCTTTGGTGCGATGAGGCGCAGTTTAAACTAAACAGACGAATTAACCGACACAATTGTGTTTACTGGGCAGACGAAAACCCTCACGAAACCATTGCTCATGAGTTAAATCTTCCTGGAGTAACAGTGTGGACTGGACTTCACGCCGGTGGTCTAGCTGGTCCATTTGTTTTTGAGGGCAGCGTAAATTATCTTAAACTGCTTATTGATTTAAAAGGTACTTTGGAAAATAACCCAGAGTTTGCAGATATTCGCTATTTTCAACAAGACGGCGTTCCTCCGCACTTTGGACTTGCAGTTCGCGAATACCTGAATGCCGAGTTTGATATGTGGATAGGAAGAAGGGGAAGAATTGAGTGGCTAGCACGGTCACCCGACATAACGCCATGCGATTTTGCTCTATGGGGAGTACCCAAAAACAAGGTGTGTGCCACCTGAATTCAAGAGGAATTCGATGCACTCCGAAACAACCCAGAATTCTTTGATAAAACCTGCAACAGCGTATATAAGCGGTGTCATGAGAGTCGGGATTAGTGAAAAAAAGCGAAAGTAAGCAAAAGGGACCTGTGCTACTACAAAATGAATTTGAACTTATTTTGTCAACTTGTCATTTTAACTTTTTTTGGACTTGGTCCGTTTAGGCCAATAATGTTTGATGGTGTGGTCAATTAAAGCTTATATTCTATTTTGCATAATATCAATATAAGTTTAATTTCTTGTGTGTGTCTCATTAATTACCCAAGTAACCAATCTAATCAACAGGGTTCATGATAACCATCAATAATTTAGCAATAACTGGTTTTAAAATTTAAACTTTATGAGCATATTAACGTATGTAACTATTAAAAACGGCATAGGTAGGAGTGGCTAACTATAATACCAATATGGCGGTGACATCAGGGCCAGACTCAATAATAATAAAACTACTATACAAATATGACTAGTTATTCAGAAGATTTAATCATAATCTAAAAAAGTGCAATACATTTTTAATAAATTAATAAATTAATTACAGTCAAATAGTATTAATTTATTCTCTGAAGTACGGGCCATTACTTTGTTTACATATTTGTATACTAACCTGTGGAACGATATTCCTGAAGATTTTTTATTAACATTACTTCTGCTACTGCAACTACGTTGAGAACAAGAAACCATTATTATGCACTATCACAATATATTACAGTTTCTATAAAATTATTATAAAACTGAAAATATTCGAAAAACAACAAACATAACCAAACATATACGATCTGTCAAAAGTTTCAAAACAATAATACCAATATGGCCGAAGTTAGGTCGTTTTTAGTCACGTGATGCCCTCTCCATAGATTCTAACTCGATGAGTTAAAATTAAAAAATAAAGGTTAAATACTATATTTAGGTCATAGAAGCGTTGAGCACCAACTGTTTTTAGTATAAAAATAGTAAAATAAAACAGAATGTTATAAAGCGAATAAAATCAACAGACTTTATCATAAAATAATTATTTGAAAAAAAAAACAAACATGTAACGCTCATAACGTTACAAAGTATTAAAATCTATTTTAGAGAGTGTATTGTACTAGTTTATCTTCCAGAGAAATTTGTTTAACGAATTTTGCCAATTAAACTTTCCTATTGAGCATTACATGAAACAACGAGGTTTAATGGACATGAAATCGCATGGGTCCAACGTATTAGTTCAGTTATACGGATACTAAATTAGGTTACATTGTCATCGAGCAAGATTCGATATGCTATTTGTTAGAGTTCAATATATTAATATCGCGTTTGTATTATTCAACTTCATCACATACATAGTTGCATGGAATTATTGTAGTTTTGGCTCTCCTAATAGGATTAAATTGGAAATTTTATTCAAAATAACAATATGCATTTATAGTTTGAAGGGTACAGGTCTCCTGTATAGTTTTAGCTTCTCCATAGATTCTAACTCGATGTTTTAACTCCACTTGTTTCGATTCTATACTCTATTCTATTCTGTGCCATACACATACATATATAAAATTCTATGATGTTTTTGCCCCACTCCAAGCGACAAAATATATTTGTCAGTTTTCAACTCCGTTCTGTTATGTCAGTTTTACCTCCCATGGCGAGGAATATTTTTATGCATATTTTATACCTATTTAAAGCGAATTTCTGCTTGTTAATTCATTTATATTGTTAAATCTCTTTTGGGGTGAGTAAATTTTGATACCCTTTCTTGATATTTGTTTATGTCTTCCCTATGAATATTCTTTTTGACTTCGTTTTTATATAATATAACCTCCAAGCCACATATCTGTTTCAATGTATTAAGGCTATATGCAGTTAGAATATTTAATGTAATTTAACTAATTCATTTAATAATTATTACATTCATTTAATCATTTCCATCTACTTTTTTTATATAATTGTTAATCATCTGGCAAGAAAATGTTTAAAATTTTATGCAGTCGCTAAATCAAGGTTTCTCATTGTGGTTTTTTTGGCTTGGTTAATTTTTTCTTGTCCACCTTATGGTGGCATATACCTTAACCATATGAGTGCAATTTCCGTGGTACCAAACAGGGATATCCCCAAGTACATGGTTGACCATAGCAGCTGCTATGTAAAATTCAACGGCTATCTAAAAATACATAGAGGCATTCAAGACCCATCTAGATTTAGCTACATCCCAGCCACTATCTGAAGCCAACAACTACTTCAACCACGTTCAACAAGTGATTCAACTGCACAAAGCCATAAGTATCAACAGCATATACATGTATATAAAAGTATAGTATACCAACGAAATAATGCAGTTTTGTGACAGAAACTATAAGTTATACAGACAAATCTAAAACAAGAAATATTTTATATTACCATCATCCTCGTTTCCCAACATTCCCATAAATTAAGTTTTATTTCTCTCTCTCCATTCTACATTTCTTTATTTTTTGTGATACTCTTTCTGTGTTTTTTTCGCTTTATTTCAAGCAAATACCTTTCTATTTTTCGTTGGGTTACTTTCAATTTTTCTATGTGAGTTTTTTAAGAGCCCATTTTTAGGAAGCGGAGATCACACTGGTGAGAACGTATTTCTTTCATACTTTTTATCCAATAGCGCGCGTTGACATTTATAAAATACCTGCTACTCTTTTTTGATGTTTTTAGTTCTAATGTTATATTCTGCTATGTTTTTCTATTCGATTCGTTTTCGTTTTTTTAATAAGCTGCTGTTTAGAGAGATTTTCAGAGAGCAAATCAGGAATTAGGTTATGTTTAAACTAATTTTCAAAAAGTGAACCATCCATTTCACCATGGTAATCTCGGGTGTTTTTTTTATACGCTGTAGACTAAGTTTACCAATGACTCATCTAAATAAACGATATCGTAGCCTTCTTCGCAGTATCGACGAATGAATCGTAGGTAAGGTAACGATAACGCTCTAGAATTATCTCCTGTTTCTCAATTATAATCGACTTTCTCCAGTGTTTTTCAAACTTAACACGATATTGCACAACAAACCAGTTGTTGGAGATCAGCAGGTGATGCGTCCTGGTGATGCCTCCACTTTGTGAGTACTCCTTTCAGAAACACCACTCGTTTCGGACATAAGCGTTATTATATTTGATAACGAATCATTATCTCGGCGATCCAAATGATGGTTCGTAAGATTAATAATTATATGCTTTTCTGAAGCACTGAAATGTAGCTCACGTTTTCGTGGAACAATTAATTGCGCCATTACTGAATTTATTCAAACTCGTAAAAAATAACACAACCGACACTATAGAAATAATCGCAATTTTCAAAGTTAATGCAGCTCTATAGATTGTAACACTAATTAGCTCTATAGATTATGGGAAACGTTAAAAAATATGTTTTTTGTTCCTAATAAGTAATTATGAACATATTAACACATTACCGGACAAAACTGCTACAATCGTCCTGCGTGCTGCGACAACCCTGCTATACCCGTCCTCTGTTTAGAACTACAGAGAATTGAAAACCGCCTCGCAAACTATGTAAAGTTTAGCTAGAATCACTTGTGTCCCTGTAGACAGATTATAAAATTGGATGCCTACAGTTCATGCATCTTATTTCGTATTATAGTTGTTTATTGGGTAGCGGTTCATAGTAGCGGTTCATAGCAGGGTTATATTCAGCAAGTGATAAAAGTTTCAGAGCAGACTCGGATCTTGATAATAGAAACACTGAAACTACTGAAAGTGATGACTCAGAACAAACTACTGATGTCAATTTACACGAGCCAGGTGGTCACACAAGCCCAATGATATTATTCAAGAACCAGATATTGGATGGCATAGTGATGTTGCCAATATTAGTGTTTCCGTGAAGAACCATTAAGAGAGCAAATAACGATTAAAAGCGATATTCACACACTATTTGAAATATTTACTAAGTTCGCCCTAAAACCTGACACTCTCAAAGTAGGATTTACAACCGATTGATAAGCAGGAGTTATATAAATTTTTGGGCTTATGTGTTACGGGGGACAAACAAAAAATTGCGATATACGAACACTTTTTAGCCTAAAACCACAAAACTATTTTCCGATATTTCCTATAACAATGTCTAATAGAAGCTTCGAACAAATTTTACGCAGCTTTTCAGCGCACAATAAGAGCTCTTGTTAAAGACAACGGTCAACGGGGCGTTTTTGAAACCGTCCCGTTGGCTGTTGCTCAGTGTCTTTCAGGTTCGTATAAATGTTTGTTTACGCAACGGCAACCAATCCGTTGGTTAACTTTTCACCGTCTACGTGTCCAGTTGCCCTCGGCAAGACGTTGGTCGGGCAGGTGCAGTGAACCCTCGGTGAACCATTTGACCAGCATCCGTTGTTTTAATAAATTTCTTTCTTTGTTGCCGCTAAAATATGGATTTTGATATGGAGATAATAAGTGCGGTAATTGAAGAATTTTGTTTCGTCTTTTCGAACTATTGCCGCAAGTTTTGGAGCCATGAGTGTCTTCTCCTCCCTGGACCCGTTCTGCTGTCTATTTTTCCTAAACGGACGAATATCCCTTGAAATTTAAGAACCGTCGACACGGGTACCCGTTTAGCATCGGCCCGTTACCCGTTGAAAAAAACGTTCGTTAACAAGAGCCCTAAGAAGGAATTTTCTACTAAGATCGATAGATTAGCCAAGGTAGGAAATATTTTGGACTTGTGTATTAGAAATTTTTAATCTTGTTATAAGCCACCACAAAAATTATCTCTAGATGAAGCGTTACTTTAATTTCGAGAGCGATTAGCTTTCAGATCATACATGAAAAATAAAAAAAAAACTAAATATGACAAAATTTTATGAACTAAATAGTGCAGATGGTTATGTCCTAAACATAGATATATACAAAGGGCAAGGAGAGAACTCGCCTGATGAAGCTATGTCTAAAATTGAAGCAGTTGTATTAAAATTAATGCAACCATATATAAACAAAGGGATACCATCTATATATGGACAATTACTATAACAGCATATCGCTAGCTAATCGACTTAAAGAAAAAGAAGAGAACCGGAACAACTAAAACCCATCAAAGTATTCCATTTTAACAAATATATGTCTGGGATAGACAGGTGTGATCAAATGATTTCATACTTTTCACGCTTCAGGAAAACCATTTTCTGGAATAAAAAGATAATATTTTATTTATTAGATATAGCTGTCTGGAATGCATTTTTTTGTTCAAAAAGATTAGCAGTCCTAATCCAGGAGCAACAATCAGATTTATCGATTTCAGCGATTTACTTATCCAAAGACTGTTAGGACGGGACCCTAAAATAAAAGATGCGAGACAATTGATTAAGTTTTCATCACAAGATACACTACAAGAAAATACGGCTCTTCCTGGTAATTCTGAAAATTTACCAGTACAGCATTTTCAGGAAACGATACCTTTTCCACATAATTATAGAAATATTATAGAAATAAGTGTTTTCTGCGGTGCAAACAGTGCAAAAAGATGGAAGGAGAAGAGAGAACAGCTACAGGTGCAAAACATGTGCTAAACATCCCCCATTGTGTCCAGGAATATGATTTGAGTTGTGGCACACGCAAATATAAAAGTGTCAATGTATTTTTTTGTATTTTATGTTTTGCATTTTACTGTGTATATTTTGTTTCTTGAATTTTATTTAGGTTTTATTTATTAAAATAAATGATTTTGTGTTATAAATAAGCGGACGGTGGTAACCGTTGTGTCCCATGATTAGGGTGACCATATGTACTTTTTTAGTAGGACAGTACTTTCTTTTCAAACGCTGTCCTGCTGTACTTTAAAATTTATGAAGTACACCTAAATGTACTCTTTTTCTTAATATTACACAAAATTAAGTCATACTTTTTGTCCAAACAAAATATAATTATGGTTCGAATTGATTCAAGAATCGATCTTTTGTAGAAGAATCAGAATCTCTTATCTTTAGCAGAAATCGACCGGCGCAGGAGTCACTTGTGATTCTCCTCGCTATTTCATCGTCTAGTTTAGTTTATTACCGATACGTCCATCTCCCTCCCATCACTGTCGATTTCATTTCGCCGCAAGATCTTATTATCTTATTTATTTAGTAAAAATATATATCTGGTCGTATGTTTATGTTTATTTGTTACTTGTGCGCTCACTGTTCTATTTGCAAGCAGAGTATCCTTTTATGAAACAAAAATCAAATGTTTCACCGCATATTGTGATTTGCCAAATTTGTAAAAGTGATGTTGATATTTCTAACAGTGGTCGCAGCAATATCAAACAACATTTGTAAAAGAAAAAACACATGTTGGCTGCTAATGCGAACTCGAAGAGCAGCAAATTGGAAACCTTTGTCAAAAAAGAAAATTTAAGTTCTGAAAATATGTTCATTGCTGCCAAGAAAGGTAGGTACTTTTGCTTACCATACAATTAAGCATTTGCAAAGTTTCAGATCTCAGACTGCACGTCAAAAGTAATTGTAAGCATGTTTGAACCTAAATTTGCGACAGTTCAAACCAAGACTGAGGCGATTGTAAAAAATGTTTTGGCTCAAGAGGCTCAATCCCAATTAGAAATTGTCCTTCTAAAAACAAATTTCGTCAGCATCACAATCGACTTGTCGAATTATAGAGAAGTTAAAATTGTGCCCTTAATGGCAAGATATTTTGATGGGAAAATGTCCAAGTAAAATTACTTCAGCTACGTGATTTACCTGGTGAAACATCAGAGCAGTTAAAAGATAACGTGGTCAATGTTTTGAATTACCATAATCTACTACAAAAATGCATCGGAATGTCTGCTGATAATACAAATACAAATTTTGGTGGAATGAGAAGAAAAGGAGTGAACAATCTATCCAGCAAATTAAATGCTTCTCGTGGTAAACCCGTGATTGGAATTGGTTGTGTGGCACACATTTTTAATAACTGTTTACAAAATGCGACGGACGTCTTACCCATAGACATCGAGGTTATTGCGGTCAAGATTTTTAAGTATTTCTATATTTTTACAGTCAGAGTGGAGAAATTAAAGCAGTTTTGCAATTTTGTTGATATCGAGTACAAGAAAATGTTATCGTTTTCAAATACAAGATTTTTGAGCCTAATGCCAGCCATTGAACGAATTATACAAATGTTCGAACCCTTGAAAGCATATTTTTCATCGATTGATAATTGTCCAACAGTTCTTAAACAGTTTTTTCAAAACCCAATCAGTGAAGCATGGATGTAGTTTGTGCATAACATTGCGTCTCTTTTCCACAAAGAGTATTTTGAACTCATAAATAAGCTTCAAAATCGCTTAAATAAGTTATTTTTACCGCATAAAGTCAGAGAGTCACTTTCAAAACTTGAAAATATGGAAGACCTTGACCTTATTGTGAACTATCGGAATATCTTTATCACGCATATCAAGCAGTTCTATTCAAATTGTGTAACATATTTGAAAAACTGGAGTGAAAATTTAAGTGAACTATAGCTATTCAGGTGGGTTAACTTGAAAAAACAAGTTTCTTGGGCTGAAATTTAAGTAAGGCTAAGGCTTTCAAAGACTACATAGGTCCTATATTGAATCAGGACGAACTGCTTGATGAAGTTAGTCTAACACGAACCTACGTTACAGAAGATAAAATCGTAGACTGGAATTCGAAAAATATTTCTACCGAAGATCGATGGCTTGAAATCTTCCAAAAAGAAGGTGCTTTGAAAAATCTCAAAATTCTATATGAGTTTGTTTTTTGTCTGCCTGGGACCAGTGCGTCGATTGAGCGGTTGTTCTTAAATATCAATAACTATTGAAGTCCCAATAAATCGCAGTTGAAAATATCTACTCTGGAAGCCATCATTCAAGTCTACACAAACTTCAAAGTTTCGTGCAATGAAATGTTTCAGTTCTTAAAGAGTAAACTACAACTTCTGAAGCAAATTCATAGTTCCAAAAAGAACGACTGGTACCAAAAAGATGATTGAGATGTTCAGGAAGGAACGTCAAAAGAAAATGAACTATTAAAATTTATCATACATTTTTTATGTACGTATGTTTGATTAAAAAAATCGTTCTTATCATGGTTTCATTAAATATTCGTAAAATTTTGACCAGATAAAATTTCCTATGGCACTAGCAGTGTACATATTTTCTTAAAAATTATAAATGTACTTTTTTTGTTGAAAAATTATGGTCACTCTACCTATGATGCAGATAATAACTGTCTGGTGGGGTACTAATTACTCCTAGAAACACCTCCCTAAAAGAAATTTGAAATTTAACTTTTAGATCCTTAAACATCCGTGTTACAAGTTTTGACCGATTTGCAATTCGGGAGTGTCCAGCAATGTGTTAAATCCCATTATTTATTATAGCAGTCATCAAAAAGAAATTGTTTATTATCCATGTAATTACTAGAATTTCATTTCTTGTAATATATACTAAAAATCTAATTTTGTGAGAACATTGTTAAGAATCTCTTACTGTATGTTGTTCGTACGATTGCTGCCGTGAAGAGCGGAAACGTTGTCAAGAAAATTCTCATTTAGTTTTCATAGTCGTACACTGTATCCCTTGTATGAAATACGCTTTAGAAAATTTAGTAATTATTTTTTGATGAGTTGGTTAAATTTTGATAAATCAACGGAAGATAAACTGAAAGAATGGGAAAACTATATTAAAATTCTTTTTCACGACATACGAGAAGAACCAAGATTAGAAAATAACAACGAAGGGCCAAAAATTCTGAAAAATGCAATTAATCATCTCAAAACAAATAAAAGCCCAGGTCCAGACGGAATATACCCAGAAACGTTCAAATTAATCAGCGAAGAAAATATCGAATTATTTGTCCTTTTATTCAATCGCATTTATGATACAGGTAAAATACCCCAAGATTGGCTGGAGTCAATATTCATCCCCCTACCAAAAAAGCCAAACCCACAACACTGCAATGAGTTCCGTCTGATAAGCCTTATGAGTCATGCAGTAAAAGTCCTACTAAAAATCGTACATAATCGTATCTATAGAAAGTGCGAAACAATCATCGGAGACGATCAGTTTGGATTCAGAGCCGGCATGGGAACGAGAGAAGCCCTGTTCAGTTTACTAGTTCTCGCCCAAAAATGCTACGACCAACACAAAGTTTATAGACTTCGAAAAGGCATTTGATAGAGTAAGACACGACCTACTATTAGAACGTTTGCAAGAAGTCGGTTTAGATGGAAAAGACATCAAATTCTTAAAAAACTTGTACTGGAACCAAAACGCCAGAGTTAGGATCGAAGGTTCCACATCCGCAGAAGTAGAAATTAGGAGGGGAGTTAGACAAGGATGTGTTCTGTCGGGTCTGCTGTTTAATCTTTACTCCGAGTGTCTATTTAAAGAAGCATTGGAGAATTCCAAGGATGGAGTCAAGGTGAATGGCGTAAATATAAACAGTATCAGATACGCCGATGATACAGTGTTAATTGCGGATTCCGACTCAGGTCTACAACAACTCATCGACAAGACCAACTCGACCTGTGAGCAATTTGGTATGAAAATAAACATTAAAAAAAACCAAAGTGATGTCAATCCGAAAAAACCAAAACGTACCTCAACCTTGCACAATAAATGGGCACATCTTAGAACAGGTCAATAGATTTAAGTACCTGGGATGTTGGATCGATAGCAGCCTAAATCCTGATCAAGAAATGCTGATGATCAAAAACTGCTTTGTGATTCTCGAATAAAACTCGAAATTCGACTACGTTTATACGTCTGGCTACGTCTGGTCGACTCTTCTATATGCAGTTGAAACGTGGACCCTTAAAACATCAACTGTAAATAAATTGGAGGCCTTTGAAATGTGGATCTAACGGAGAATACTCAAAATTTCATGGACATCGCATACGTCAAACGAAGAAGTGCTGTATAGAATAGGCAAGGAAAGAGAACTTTTTAACACAGTAAAAGTTAGAAAAACATCATACCTAGGCCACATACTGAGAAATAATAAGTACCAATATGCCCAACTTACAGTGAAAGGAAAAATCGAGGGAAAGAGAGGCCTAGGAAGGAAAAGACTATCGTGGCTCAGAAGCATCCGACAATGGACAGGGCTAAATTTTGAACAGCTAATAAGAACAGCTGAAGATAGAGAAGAGTTTAAAATTGTAGTAGCCAACCTCCATTGAGGAGAGGGCACTTTAAGAAGAAGAAGGTTAAATTTTGACTGACTGGTAGCGGCTGTAAATTACAATAAAACCAAGTACACTTGCTCATAGCCAATAATTAAACAAAAAACTATGCACACGCAGGTTATTAACAAAATAAAACTGAATAAATTAAAACAAAAGCTTATTTCTTACTTTTATAGTATTTTGTAGATTAGTGTTAATAAACGAAAAGTTTTTAAAGAAAATGATTGAATATATAAACTCACATTATTCATGATTATTCTATTCTTCATTACTCTATTAATCAAGAGAGGTAAGAAATTTTATGTCGCATGTCTCCGAGAATGAGTCATTCATATCAATAATTTTAAAATGGAATAATAATAGTTACGGGTTACTATTTTTCATACTACTATATTCCCGACACCACAATCAAATAAATAAATGTTTCTCGAATGCAACATCGAAATACACTAAAATAAATTATAAATCAACTTACAAACAAACAATTTAGTACATTCCCATTTCACGAATGAAAAATATATTCCCATAGAGTTTTTCGATAAAGTTGATGTCAAACTTTAACAGCTTCTACTTTGTCTTAGTTCGGAAAATAACCCGATTTTTATCCAGAGATATTTCCATTTCCCGCATTCCGCCGTTCGAAGTTACCCTTCTCGTTTACTAGATCAGTCGCACAGACCTAAAAGCGTTTCAATCCAACGCACAGACAAGCGTTCGTTCTATTTCTAGGAAAATGCAGGGGTGGGATATTTATGAGGGAGAAAACAAATATTTATTGTTCTAGAAGATAAACATAGAATAGATAAACGTCTTTAGATAGCATAGATTTGCACAATTTAAAGCAACCTTCCTCTTTATCTCTGGTGCCGTTCATTCTAACGGAGGATTCGGTGCATTTTTGCTTTTCTTAGCCAATAGTGCAAGGTGGCTGACTGGCTTAATCCAAATACAAAAAAAGCAATAATGCATCGGCAATAAACAAAATAGCGGCAAAACTACATATACAGACAATAAGCAAAAAATTTGACACAACATTAGTAAAGTTAAAGTGACAAAAAAAAAGTTAAAGTAATGCACCGAATCCAATAAATGAGAACCAATGAGAAAATTACTAGACGAATGGTATGAAGGAATCACTATAGTTGGAAGAAAAATCAGCAACCTGAGATTCGCAGATGACACACTTAACAGCGAATGAAGTCGAAATTATTACCACCACTGAACGGCTAAGCCGGAAAAGCGAATAATTTAGACTTCAGATCAACACCGAAAAAAAAATGATCATAGACAGAGCATATCATCTAACGTACATATATCAAGTGACGAATTTTGAAGTAGTAGTCAGATTTATATACTTATGCTCCCTGATAACCAACAATGGCGATTGTTCCTCAGAAATCAAGCATAGACTAGCCATGGCGCGAACCGTAACAGCTAAACTGATTAAAATATGGAAAGACCGAACAATAACAAGGAATACTAAGCTCAGGTTAGTCAATGCTCATAATTTTGGCATTGCTACATAGGCAGCTGAAACAAGGACTCAAAAAAATCAATAGGAATAAGATCGAAGAATTCGAATATACTATAGAAGAATTTTACGCATGTCCTGGACAGAACATAGAACCAAACTGTCAATTCTGGAACTGCTTTATATAAAAGACATTCTATTTTCGGCCACATAGCTCGAAGAACGGGGACCATGAAACTCTTGGCAGTCGAAGGAAAGGTTGAATGTAAACTACTTCAACGAAAATGCCGGTAACTTGACATTCGTTTTTCGGTTATAATTCTTTAAAGTTAAAGGTTAAAGTGAAGTATAAAATCTTTTTTAAATGTTAACTTTGTTATAACAACAGCTTTGTGCCGGTGTGTTTTGTCAATTTTTTGTTTTTATCTCTACACTTTACTGTTAAAAGTTTTTTTACGTGCAATGTGACGGGTTTTTATAGTGCTCCGTAGTAGTTTTTATTCATTTCTTTCACTTTGAAAGTAAACTTTTTCTCATTGTTATACATGAATGCTACTACATATGAACATTTAAGCTACTATTTTAACGCCACCATTTTAATAATTTGACCACGGTTACCAAGAGAATGGTGTATTTGTTTTACACCTTATCATTCTTCACTCACCATTCATTGAACTGATGGAGCTTGTAAATACTACAAGCGAAACGTCTTCAAATATAGGAATGGAACTGTGATTTCCTTTTATTATTTCTCCTTTGACCTATATCCTCGTGACCAAAAGATTTAGTTCTTTTGGAACTTACTCATTATATATATATATATATATATATATATATATATATATATATATATATATATATATATATATATATTCTTTTCTTAGAAAGGGCTTTAGTGACTCTGTCAGATATCTTGGGTTTAGTAGTCAATATTGGCCTTTAAGTAAAACTCTTTTAGGTTTGTTAAGCTTTCGAGTTTATTGTACTCTTTTTCAAAACGTACTAAAAATTAACATAACAAACAACTACATTAGAAAAATGAAGTTGTTATATCTTCAATAGGCTTACCCTTGCGAGGATTGTGTTTTAAAATTAGCAAAATTAATTAACATAATGACATTATTAAATTTGATTTTCTTTTTCGTTCTGTCAAAACTTTTTCTTCTTCTTGTTCTTTTTTTGGCTATGTCCTAGACAATTTACCCAGTTGACTTGGGGGTAGACACATTTTTGGTCTTGCTTCAGCAATCAGTGTCCACCTACACTTATATTCTGTAACATTTTTTTTTATTATTAAAATATTAATTATTTTTAATGTCTTTTACCCCCGTGCGATACGCCGATGATTAGGAATTCCCGTGTTTACGATAAGAAAGTAATATTGGATCTACTAAATTATAATGGACTTCCCTAATTACTAAAGGTAGTTAATCCTTTCCGTATTAATACTCAGTATGAAAAGATCTAATGCTTTTGAGTATGCAGGTGCACATACATTGATAATTTTCGCCGAAGGCCCGTATCTTTTGACAATAACTTAATCCCAAGTATTGTCTGCTTCTCATGTCCAATTGTTGATACCGGTAACTCAAAACTTTCGGAATTTTTACTTCCTCAGAATTACCTACAACTGTTTGATGATTTTAGGTGGGGGATAAACCTTCTTCTTCTTTTTTCTTGGATAGTTGACGAAATTTTTAGTGGAACCAACTTACTTCTCGGTGGGCTCTCGTTGAGCACAGGTTGAATATCTCGTGAGACTTCTCGGTGGGCTCTCGTTGAGCACAATTCGATTATCTCGTGAGACTTCTCGGTGGCCTCTCGTTGAGCAAAGGTCGATTATCTCGTGAGACTTCTCGGTGGTCTCTCGTTGAGTGTTGTCGCTTGCCTGAAATTATCGTCTCTGTGAATTATTTTCTAAGTGTGTATACACTCTATATTTCAGTTTTCTTGTCTTAGACTATATTAAGTTATATATAGTTCTACGCTACCTTTAATGGTACCTAATTAAATTCAGTGTCGAATACCAGTACAGTATATTAAATTTAGTGAATTAAGCTGCCGTCATCAGGAATTATGTAAGTTACCATAATCTTTATCTGCAAATTATCTGGGCGAGTAATATGGTATGGTATCATACCACCTGCCATTATCTGGACGTATCACCCATCATTCATCCATATCTTCATCTGTAGATTGCCGATTTTTATAGTTAATTTAAAGAACAATTTAAGAACTTTCCATAAATAATAACTATGAACATCTCAGTTTAGCATTAATTAATAGTGCGAGATAGTAACCCACCTAGCCAAGTGCGGTTTGGCTAGTTAATGTTTTCAACTCTGTAACCTGTTGGTTTTTTTTTGTAAATTTAGAGTTAAGAAATTTTTGCTATCTTTTGTATTTGCTATAATTTTTGCTCATTATCTTTCCTATAATATCTCGAGATACGCCAGACTATATTTGTATATGATTGCCTTATATGTCTTGGTAAAGATAATTTTTTTATTATATGATTGCTTAATTTTATACATATATAACACCATTTCATAGTTGTGTATTTTTATTACTTGTGTTGCATTTAGCAGCATCATAGTTTTTTGTTTAATATATTGTTAATGTTTTATGCAGGTATTTTATTTGTCGGCTCCTAACAAGTTCCCTGATGAAATAGTAGCTCTAAATATTTGCTTAGTATATTAATTTATTACTATACCTTTGACCAGTAGAACGATCAGGCTGATTAAGTTTCGTAGGTAAGTAAGTGTAATACCTAATATATTTATTATTTGTTTATATATTGTGCTAACCAAATTTATTTGATAATTAACTGTTGGTATCTTTCCTTGGGTTTGATCTCTGAAGGATATCTTTCCTTGTCTCTTTTCTTTTCTAAGGTTTCTTAATTTTCTCCTTAACCCCAAAAAATTGAGTGGCGCCCTGTTTCTATCTTCTCTTATCTTTGGTAATTTTACCCATCTATCTTTTTGTTTATTTCTATATCTTTTCTAATATCTCTTATCCTATCTTTACTTATTTCGTCCGTTGGACCCAATCCCGGTTCCAAAAGCTAGTTTCGAACCCACGACTCGCTCTCCACCAACCATCTGGCTGCCGTCCGCAGTGTCTCCATTGGTTATCTTTCTAGCACCATCCAAAAAAGATTTCCGAGGTTACAATTCTTCCTTTGTTTGTTTTGGATTATTCTACATGTATACTTGTGTTGGTATTTTTCTTCTTTATATTCTTCACAGGCTAAAATTTTAGTAAGAACACAACAAAGGTATAAACTTTTCTCGCTCGGGGGTAGCCTCCAAGCTTTGCACACACCAGAAATGCTACCGACGGATAAAATAGAAGCAACCAGGACTGAACTAAGGAAGATCATAGTTTACAATTTAATATTGCAGGTAGAAATAAAGTTGCATAAGGTGTTTATTGTATCTTCATTAATATTTGTGAGGATTGTGCAAATATTTATGGGAGTGGGAAGTTTAGTTTTAGCTAATTCGGCATACAAGTCGAAATGTGGGTTTTGGTTTAAGCAACATTCCAATAAAATATACTTTAAGCCTCCCACTTGGCCACATTCGCAATAAGGATCATCTTTGACTCCAATTCTAAATAAATGAAGAGGGGATGAGCAATGACCTGTTCTCATACGGATGATTGTAGTTAAATGTCTCCTACTGATAGATCCGAATTTATTGAACTATGGTAGTGTGTGGATTCGGTTATTAATTTTGACATAGAATGAATTACTTGTGCCATATCCTTCGTACCATTCAGCTGCCCAGTAAAACAAAATCTCTCTTTTTAAGTAGGGTGTAAAATTTGAAAATTGTAGCTTGATATTCATGGGAATATTCAGGGAACGACCTATATTGGCTAGTTGGTCAGCCTTGTAGTTGCCAGTAATACCAGTGTGTCCTGGGATCCATGCTAGTAAGATTTTGATATTATTGTTCCTTGCTAGGAAAATTTCTCTTTTCATTAAATACGATATATGTTCTGTGTCTTTAGAAAACCCTGTTTTTTTTTATTTTTTGTAGTGCACGACAAATCATTTCTACATATTAAAACAAAAACGAAACATTTCTACATATTATATCAAAATTTGCAATGAAGGTTTGCATAAACATAGACACTTCCTCTGTCAAACTAACCTAAAATAAATATAAAAAATAGAAAAGACATGTAAACCTTAGTAATAAGTTTTGACAAAACGAAAAAGAAAATCAAATTAAATAATGTCATTATGTTAATTAATTTTAAAACACAATCATCATTTTTCTAATGTATCGATCGTAGAATACTAGGATCAGGGGTCGAAAAAATACTAAGCTCAAATACTATCAGGCGCCGACCACCGACCCTCGCTTCGACTATAGGATCGAATTGATCGCCAGGTAAAATAAATGCATTATTTTAAATGTGAGCGTTCACTGACTCACTGTCAGTGCTATGATTTAGGCTACCATGGAGGATACCATGCGATGGTCTCCGTTATGAACGCACCCTTACTTGTGCTTCAGAGTGTTTGTTTTTATGTCTACTTCTACTAGATTTCTTAATATTTTGGATTATAATCTAGTTATTGTTGGTTGTATATAGGAATAGGAAACTTATAAAATTTGATTAAGACCACGGACTCATGGAGACACGGACTCATGGAGTATAGTTTAAAACTAATCCAATTCATATAAATCCAAATAGTAGAAAATTTTAATTTGGAATATTAAAAAATTAATAATAAACATAAAATATGTATACCTGTTATTAAAACTTTTTGAATGAAAAGAACACAACTGAAATACTGACTCACTTTCAAATCTCCGCATTTGCCTACCGCCACTATTTTTCACGTTTATGCATTCAATTCCCTTACCCATTACACAACTTCCCCAACAACTTTTAAACAATCTTTGGAACTGTCGAGCCTCAATTGCAAGCCAGCCAGGCAAGAACCAAGCCATTTCTAGTAAATACCAGCACCCGTATTTCGCATTCATAACAAAATTCCCTTAAAACAACTTTTTACTTGAATTTTGTTTCGTAAGTATTTTTCAAGCTTTGAACATATTCTCCCAAGGTTTGGGCCGCAGAGACGGTTTTAGAAATATGTTTGAATATAATAGAACTAATAAATTCATAGAAACAGAGATATATGTCACTCAAGATTATTTTATTATGAACTTCTACCTGAATTTTTACACATGAGCAATTGAAAATTATTGCATATACGGGAATGGGTATAAGTCAGGTAGAAAATTTACAAAAGAATTGTGCATTTCGATAAGTATTTAAAATATTCAGTAATCTCAATATACTTCAAATAATGTTTTTTAATCGAATTAATAATGCATGCAAGCATCGCGAGATCTTCATGGATGATATATACCTTGGTTGTTATCCAATGTTTGAGATCTTCGACGTTTTCAATTTTCGCGCAAAAACTCTGTTCTTAAGTATGTCCTAGATTGAGAAATCCGTAGGAGTAATGTCTGGCGACCATAGAGGCCACGGCTAGTTTCCACGTCTACAGATCTATCCACGAAAGTTGTAGTTTAGTTTTATAATTGCGATCCTGGTGATTAAACTGTGTTAATAAACACACAAGTTGTTATAACATAAACTCAATGCGAATATTTTTTGCCATTTCACTCGGAACACAGCGACTTAATGTATGGAAAAGAGAGAGGAATGGAATTCGCTCATGCGTCGTTTTTAAAAACGCCAGCTGACTTATGCCCACTCCGGTATAGGTAATAATATTTTGTTAATGTTTTAACGATCAGTTTTGTTTTTTATGATACTAAATCACCCCGAAAATATTTACCAAATCACCCCGAAAATAGAATGTTTACTAAAAATAGTTAGTAATATAGTATAAGATTTCCCAGAAGTGTACAAGCCTACCAATGATTAAGAGTGACGTCTCTCTGTAGCAGTTTTCCTATTAATGAATGTCGTGATTTCCTACCACGCAAGCATCTATCCCTCTTCATCGGCTTCTATCCTAGGCTGCTGTCATGGACTCAGAGAATGTCTTGCCACTCGCTTTCTTCACTTGTTTTATTCCATCGAGTTATTAAGACCAAAATCATAAGTCTCTCAAGATTATCATTACGTTTTCTTGCCGGATGTCCAAAAGGTCCAAAAAGTTAAGACGCTTACGAGACAAACAGAGGACAGTCGAGACTGAACGTAAGGCCATCTGCATATGGGTCGAACCCTGCGGCATAAGCGATTGTTCACCGCACACTAGTCAATTCAGTTTGCTGTTTGCTAACATCTGCCAACCAGGAAGAACGCATTTTTTATATATCCATATTGGCATATTTTTTCATTGTATAATTATACAATTGAGGGTATTTTTACACTTCCCCAACGAATTTTATAATAAACACCTAGAAACAGAAATTTAATGTTTTCAAAATTTTATATTACAAACAATATATTTCTACAAAAGTCGATCTTAAAAAAATTTTGTTTAGGGCAAAAAACAATAAAAAACGAAGAAAGCAAATACAATAATCTTATCCCCTTGACTGAAAACGTGCGTCTCACTCGAACTTTCTCGTGCGCTACCGATCGCATGTGACGAGAGTCGTATAACACAAGGAGATTTGCAATTCTAGTAGACGACCACTAAACGCCCCGTGTGTGAAGCTCAATACAACAACTAAGGAAATTAGGCGGTGGTGAGAGACCTACGCGATTGAAATCGAGTCAACCAGTTCGAGCGTCGACCCATATGCGGACGGCTTTAGGCTCTTGGAGGATTTAGTAATTTATTCCATGCTCTGCCGCAATAATTCTGTTGGTAATATGCGATGTGCCTTGTAGTATACTTCGCAACTCAGGTTATATTGAAATAAATTTTTAATTCACTATATAATATATACAAATAAGAAACAAGTTCCTAAAATGTTATGTGTATCCTGTATATCAGCGGTCGGGGAACCGGGGTAAATTACCCCAAATGGGGTAAAAATGAAACTTTTGTGAGTAAAAAGTATATATTTTTAATTTCTTATTTTATAAACTTTTTAGTATTTTTTTATAGTATAGTATAGCAAACCCGGCTATATGTTCAGTCCGTGCCATGCCATCAAGATAGAAATACATTGACGAGTCACAGAGCGAGTTTTTACTAGTTAATTGCTGACAAGACCACCATTTTATCATTAATCATCGATATATCGATCAAGGTAAGCCGCAATTTGAAAACATATATCGAGTGTTTTACAACTATTATTTTCGGTCTCCCTTAAGATGACAGCAAAGAGAAAAAGAACATACCAAGACGAATTCCTTACAATAATAGAAGACAATGGTACAATAAAACCACAGTGTGTTGTACGTAGGAAGGTACTGATTCAGACTCTTTCAAAAAAAGTCAATTGAAAAAACATTTAGATAATTTTCATTCACACTTGTCTTCCAAAGCGCGAGCATACTTTGCAAATTTAGAAACATCTGTTAAAAGACAAGGATTGAATAGCAACTAGTTTGGTACATTTGATCAGCGTTCTGCATCAAGGGGTAGCTTTGAAGGAGCCTGGTTGATTGGTCGAAATAAGAAACTATACACTATTGGTGAAAATTTGGTAAAACCAACTGCTGTAAAAATGGCAGTAATTATGTGTGGTCCAAAAGTAGCAAAGAAACTGAATTCAGTGTCCTTGTCTGCGATTTTTATATTAGCAGAAAATGTGAAGGAACAGGTTATTTTCACATTAAAACAGGCTAAATATTTTGCTGTTCAGCTTGATGAGACAACTGATTCTAGTAGCAATTTACAGCTAATTGTATATGTTCGCTACAAAGGTGCAGAGAATTTTGAAGAGGAATTGCTGTTTTGTTCTCCTCTCGAGTTGAGATCTCGTAGAATTTACCGCAAAGTTTAAAATGGAAAAACTGTATTTCTGTATCTTTGGATGACGCTCCAGCTATGCTGAAGCAGTAAAAACCGGCAGTATCTTGCCGGTGAGCTACGGCAGTCCATGCGCTGTTTGTAGTAAGTTATAGTAATTGCCTATCATATTTTTGGTTTTCGTTTATTTATTTTTAGACCACACCTATTGCTTTCTTTATAGATATATAGCTAGATCCTTGACGGACCCCCCTACGAATTTTAAAAAGTTTGGAAGTATGGTTTTTACTTTTTATTCTGATTCCATTCTTCTCGTATAAACTCTTCGCCAGAGTTGACAGATGATTAAGAACTCACATGTCGTATCGAATTAAAATTAGATTTTAAACAAAGGAATGACCTGATAAGCACCTTTTGAACTCTGCTCTATTAGAACGAGCGATTAAGATTGGTTTTAATGTTTCTAATACTGAACGCAACCCTATGGCTGCATTCAGTATTGGAACCGTTACAAATCTTGTATTAAACTATGGCTGATTGCAGTTCTCCAGCATTATTTGCAACTGTTTGCACTAATAAACACAACTTTTGCATTTATTAGTGACAATAGATAAAATATGGAGCCACTACATAATTCTTAAGTTAATTCAAATCAGCTGAGTGTACAGCAGTATCTCAAATCCCCTGAAAGCTACTAAGGTAACACAAAAATCAGGGAAAGTTTTGTCTTCCATATTTAGGAATGCCCAATGTACTTCGTTCGTCGATTACCTTAAGAAATCAACAACCATCAATTGAACCTGAGCTAAATAAGTGCCAAATGTCACAAGTCGATCGTAAAAACAAACCATCTGTTTCGAATTGTTGAAAAGCGTTGGAATCCGTGTATTAATCTGGAAGAAGATCTAGTGTCCAAGGAGGTAAAAATAAAGCCGAAAATAAAAAATCTAACAGTCCCAAAATTCTAATACAGTCCTGCTTAATAAAGTTGTTGTTCAGATAAATACAATTGAAGTTGCGATAAATCTGAAAAGTTACTTGGAGATCCTTCTTCTTCTCATCGCCGTCCTCCTGTTGGGTTAATTATTAGCTTTTCGCTGTCGACGAACTCGACAGGCTGTTGTTCCGGGGAGAACTGGAGAGAAACGTTGAATGAAATAAAATGGTTTTCCTTTGATTTATACTGTGCGGCTCGTTTCAAATAAAAAACAGGAATTTGGGAAATTCAATTAATATTCTTTTTTGAGTTCGTGAAGAACTTCGGTCTGCCAATTTTCCCGCTCTAGCTTTTCTTTTGATGTCCTCAAAAGGACTGCGTGCAATGAAAAGGACCCTATAATATTTTATGATAAGTTTCCTTATTTCTCGAATAAATATAATGCAATTATGGCAACATAATGATGGGTGCATGTTATGGATTAAATAAAGAAATACGCTAGTTGCCAAGATTTAAGAAACAGAAAAATTTGAGTTTTGTTAGCAGCACTCCTCTTTTTCACAAGATTATTTACACCCTAAAAATTTTAAAAATATATCACACAATATAGGGGTAGATAGGACTCCTAAGCCGTAGAGAAGGCAACTTATCTAAGAGAAGGATACTCTGATTTAAAACCCTGGTCCTCCAAGTGGGGGATTGAGGCATCGGGCCAACTCCTCGATACTCGGAAAAAATGATCAAAGGTTAAAAATTTCAGCAAAAAGTCTTGGAATTCGGACGGACTAAACTATAAATGAAATTCGCAAAGAAAATGTACTATGAATTTGGGTGCATGGAACATACAAGGAATAAGGACAAAACAGGAGGAGGTCTTCCGTGAACTGAATAAAATAAAACTAGACATCTGTGTATTAACTGAAGTAAAGAAAAAAGGAAAAGGAAATGAAAAAATAAGCGAATACCTGCATTTCTATAGTGGCGAAGAAAAGAGCGAACGAGCTAAAAGGGGAGTGTCTATAGCAATACATCAGAAACTGAAAAAATGTATTAAATAATGGCAAGAAATAGATGAAAGTATTATCCTCATGAAAATTAAGAAAAATGGCCATGAAATAGTGATAATTGGAACATATGCACCGACGGATGACTCAAGGGTTGACAGCAAGTAAAAGTACTTTAACAAGTTAACAACTGTTCTAGCCACAATTAATAAGAAGAAAGAAATTTGAATCTTAGGCGATCTTAATGCAAGAACTGGGAAGAGCTCCAACAGTAAAATAGTAGGGAGACATGGAGAAGATATTCTGAAGACATTCTGCCTTGATAATATATTTATCCTACGACAAATAATTGAAAAGCGTGTCGAAAGAAGTAGAGAGACCCATTTGGTATTTATAGACCTTGAGAAAGCATATGATAGTGTCCCGTTAAAGAAAATGTTTGAGGTCCTCGAAAGGTCCGGATTGGATTCGACGTATATCTGAGCGATATATAAATTGTACGAAAATGCAGTAAGTTGTGTAAAAATTGGAACCAGAACTTCAAATGAATTTAAAGTCACTAAAGGCCTAAAGCAAGGATGCTGTTTGTCACCGGCACTCTTTAAAATATACGTCCAAGAAGCATTGAGGAATTGGAGAAATAAATGTAGATTTATGGGCATCGAAGTGGGACAAGAAACTCTGTATATATTGTTGTTTGCAGATGATCAGGTGGTGGTTGCAACCGATGAGGATATAAATTATATGAATCAAAAATATTTGAGGAATATGCTAAATGGGGGCTTTCTGTAAACATAAGCAAAACAGAATATTTAAAAATTGGAGGAAATACCACAGATCTAAAGCTTGAAAACGCAGTCATAAAAGATTGCAACCAATATAAATATCTAGGAAGCATGATATCAGCAAATGGCAGAGTTAAGAAAGATGTACAAAACCGAATAACCCAAGGGAAAAAATGCGTCCGAATACTGAATTCATTACTGTGGTCTAATAAAAAAAAGATGCATACCAAACTTCGTGTATACAGAGCAATTGTAGAACCGATTACCACATATGGTGCCGAATGTTGAACGATGACAAAGAATGAACGCGATAAAGTAGACGTTGTAGAAATGGATTATCTTAGAAGGTCATGTCGAGTATCGAGAATGGAAAGAATCAGGAATGGGGAAATAGGAAACCGTACAGGAATTAAAAATACTCTTTCAGATAGAATACAAGAAAGGCAATTACAATGGTATGGTCACGTGATGACAATGGAGGAGGAGCGGTAGCCAAAGAAAGCCTTAATGTATGTTCTGCCAGAAAGAAGGAAAAGGGGAAGACCACCAAATTCCTGGAGAAGAGAAATTACAAAAACCATGCAATCTAGAGGCTTAGAAGAGGGAGATTGAAGAGATAGAAAAAGATGGAGGCTGAAATGAGGGAAGCGGAAAATTCATCGAACTACAAGACTTCGTCACGAAGAACAGTTCTACATCTCTTTTAATTGGTGGGCTAAAAACAAGGTTCCACGGCTTTAAGATTATCAACACAATCAGTAGTGTAGGAATCCGGCATTTGGCTGTTCGACTATCCTTTGTGCGAGATAAAGAGTCTGGAAACGGACTTGGAACTATTTAACAAAGACCAATAAACGGACCAAAACAGTTTTAAAATATCTTATTATTTCTTTATGTTTAAAACGTCTGCAAGTGAGTGTTCTTTCCAACCAAAAATTAATGAATATTTCCAAAACAATTATCGGGTAGACTATTTGTCTTCTTTTTTCCTAAGGACGAGTACATTAGTTGAAATAAAAAATAATTTGAACAAATGAACAGTCTTAAGTTGGAACTTACCGACTAACTGACTTTAGTATGTATAAAAAAAATTCGCCTTCACCTTCTCTATATAAAGTTTTAGCGCATGTTACCCTATCATTACCCATATCAGTATTTCCTATATTAAAAGTAAATATAAAATATATATTTCGTATCTCGAAACTGATAAAATAACAAACAATGACCTACTGCAATTACCACTTTTCAAGTCAACTTAAATAATGGAGATTTGGACAATTTATAAAGCATACAGGAAAATCAAACAGCTTCACAAAATTAAGATAAATATTGTAAAATGAAAGATATCTACAATATCTTAAAAAGAAAACATTTAACAAGTGCAGAGAATATTTAACCAGTGCATATTCGAGAATATTTAATCAGCACATACATACATATATGGGGCGAATAATAGAAGGGTATAATAACGATAGGAGAATCAATTAGAATAAAGGATAGAGACCAATATTAGTGCAGATCTATCTTGGGACTCATCTTGTCAACCACTCCGGCGGTCTGAGGGTTGTGGAGGTGATTAAAATTGAAAATCAGAGTTAACAAAGCGGTTGAGAATATTGTGATGTGAGTTAGTTAGAGATCAGTGTAGAAGAGGTGCAGATTCTAACGAAGTAGAATCTGCGTTATCCTGGGTTGAATTTGAACTGATAATTCAGGGTAACTGTATATGTGGAGCTGGTGATTTAGAAGCAAAAGAGATTTTGAGCGTCTTGGAAAGATTGATGGCTAATGTTGGCGGACATACGACAAATGTGAGGAGATTTTTATAGTCAGCGGTGCACTTTATACTCTTACACAAAATGCAGAAATTGAGATGTTGGAAATCAAGAAATACGCCTTCAAAATTAGATAGTTATCGAGCAAAGCACGTATTAAGATTTGTAGTAGTGGTTATAGTACTGTGTCAACCGATGCGACGAACGTAATAACTGGGGCCAACAGATAGATCTGCTGATTGAGAAAATGATAAATAGACTAAAACGAATCGATAAGTGTAACTTATTTAGTAAACGCAAAACATGAGAGACTCATGTATGAATGTTAAAGGTAGAAAAAAAAAAGAAACGACTGATTGGACACAGCGTCTCATCACTAACTGTACCCACGTCATATACGGGGTATGGTTGTTTCGGTTCCTACCTGAAAGGGATAAGCATGAAGGAGACTGGTATGTCTGTACATTGGCAAGGAGGAAATAAATATACGGCGAAACATACTCTATGTGCATGTGAGTCTTAAATGTGAGAAAGACGAAAGTCTGAGATAGGTTTAGGTAAGGGCATCATAGTGACAGCAAGAAACATTGACACCTAGGTAGTGAAAGAAAAATATAAAAGAAAATAGATATTGTAGGTTTCGATAGATTAAAATAGAGCAGTAGGGTGGATTCAGGGAATAAAGGGAACGAAAAAAGCCAAAAAGCTGCAAAAATGTTGTGTTAAACTAGTGTCTGAGGTTCTTTAACCAGGATATTCTTTCTGGACCTCGCTTTCCAAATATTTTTCCTTGTAAGACGGCTCGCATGAGAGCATATCTGGATTCATTTCGCATAATGTGTTCGAATTAATGAAACATACCGTAGCTTTCGGGATTTGATGATGTTTAGTATCATTTTAATTTTTCTGAGAATTTCCTCATTTGTGCCTCGGTCAGTCCATGGGATCTCAATAATTCTCCGATATAGTCACATCTTAGCTGCTTTCAATCTTCTGTACATATCTTCGTTCAAGGTACACGATTTAACACAGAATAGAGAAGACGTACTATCGTAGCATTCCAATTTTTTATTCCAAAAGAGAGAATGAAGAAGGTCTTTTCAGGTTTTTCCGATAGCTTTTCCGATGCGCGCTTTTATCTTCGGGTTGATGGTATATTATTTATTTCTTAAGGTGCCAGGGTAGTTTTAGTGCGTTATTCTTTTAACTGGGGTTTGTATGGCATATAGTTGACCGTCTGTTATCTTTGCGGAGGGTTTAGAGAGTAGAAATCTCATACTATCATAGTGTCACTTACAGATTTACCTTTTGTTGAATATTAACTAAGTGAATATATACTTATTATTTATTAACTTATATATAAGTTATGGTATTTTGGAACAAAGAGCAATAAACTAAAATGCATACTTTGGGGAATATCAAAATGTTATACAGTAGTAGAATACTTCCATGTCAACAAGGATGTGATGTTTATACAATCCATCTTGTGTTTTCTGTTGATATAAAACTAATGTTTCAATAAAGTAATCAAACTCGGTCCCTAGTTTTCTTAAATACATAATACCTTTCTTGTGTTAAAAAAGGTGAAGTAAATTTGCAAGTTATATAATTTGACAAAATAATAAGAAAACGAAAAAGTAGATAACCTATTAACGACCATGATAATAAAAAGAGGAGGAAGTAGACCAAAGATGAAATGGAGCGGCGATCCTAGGATATATAATGGAAAAAGATGAAGTCCAACATCCCTGGTTAAAGGGAAAAGACTCGTACGAAAAATGAAGATTTTTGTCCAAAAATTAATGGAATAATTAATAAAATAAGCTGTAACGATACATGAATATCTAATTAAGGTTATTATTGACTTCCTTTGACTATAATGTTTTTTTAGAGAAACACTACATCGCAACCATTTAAACCGTGGTAAATTTGTTCAAAAGCGTTCAAAATTTGCCTTTTAACTTAGTACATACACAGTATTTATGGTTAAAAACCGAAAGCTGATTCTAAAGCCAATACTGACTTGAACACTCCGCTCAGGAAATTTTTAAAAACGGACAACTCAACACTTCGATAATGACAAATCAGATTTTAACCGAAACACCTACAAAACTATTATTAAATTATCGTTTTATTTAAAACTTCTTTTGTTTCTTGCTTAATAATCTGCATCCCTATTTCTTATTTAATTAGATCATTCGTAACCTTACCACTTGCATATCAGTTTAACCTAACAGGATTCTGCCAGTAGAAAATTTGACTTTCTAATGCTCGTCTTCGTTCAAATATAATTTTCCTTAGATACTCGACTTGAGCATGAACTTTGAGCTGAGAATTATCATAATTAAATTTTGAAATTAAACGGTAGACGTTTGCAGTGTGTGGAATACTTTTGTGAAAATGCGCAAAACAGAAATGTGATGGTCTCGGGTAATTTTCTACATGAGAAATTTGGCTTATATCGACTGCAGGTCTTTATGACAGTGATGCAGTTTTTCTGCCACACTGGATATTTTTCCTATTAAAGTAAAGCTGCAGTTGAAACTTATAAAACCCATTTCGAAGTTTTCTTTTCATTCTATTATAAGTTGGTTTAATACAAATGGGCTTTTTCTCTTTCCGTTATTAGAGGAAATTTAATAAAAATAGTTCAAAACAAAACTTTGTATACGAAGTTATACAGTAATAACTAAAAAGTATATTACAGAAGTTGAAAAAAATTATTTTCCGATATTTTTTTGTAAACTATGCTATGGTAAGACATAGTATACGAAGTTTTAGAGTAATATCTAAAAGGTCTATTTCATAAGTTTAAAAAAATACTTATTTCCGTTATTTTTACAATACAAGACAATATACAATAATTTATATTGATAATTAAAACGAAAGAAGAACCAATACATTGAGTGCTTAGATTGATGCGGGAACGACAAAAAATGATAATGTAATGCCGTATATACTTATTAATATGTAAAAATAAAACACTAAAAACTTTGTTTTCAAACTTCCACAAAACTTATTTTAAATCTTATCACTACAGCTGTTTCAGCTGATTGCCTTTCTCAAGTGATCTATTCTTTACTTGGGTTTACAAATTTATAGTCTCTAATGAAATAGGTTGAGGAGGGGAGAACTGTTTGTCTCAACTGTTTGTCATTCAGAATTATCTGTTTTTTAATTTGTTGATTCCCATAGATTCTAACAAAGATAGCTTAATGCCTTTATTTTGACTGTGAAGAATTTTAAATTCGTCATTAAAAGAATGATTGTGATCTAGAAGGTGAAGTATGTCGAATCTGTTTTTCTATTCTTGAAAGCCCTTTTATGTTCTGCTATTCGTTTATCAAAGTTTCTACCAGTTTGACCGATGTAAGCTTTTTGGGCAGTCGCCATATTGAAGTTTGTACACACCACTATTTAAGTATTTTTTATTTTGGCTCTTGTTATTTTTAATATATTTTCCTAGGTTGTTATTTGTTCGGAAAGCTGTATACACGCAAAATAACAACAAAAATTGCCAAACACATAAAAAAGAAAGGAATAACACCAGCTTTCCGAACAAATAACAACCTAGGCAAATATATTAAAAATAACAAGAGCCAAAATAAAAAATACTTAAATAGTGGTGTGTACAAACTTTAATGTGGCGACTGCCCAAAAACTTACATCGGTCAAACTGATAGAAACTTTGATAAACGAATAGCAGAACATAAAAGGGCTTTCAAGAATAGAAAAACAGATTCGACATACGCACTTCACCTTCTAGATCATAATCATTCTTTTAATGACAAATTTAAAATTCTTCACATTCAAAATAAAGGCCTTAAGCTATCTTTGTTAGAATCTATGGAAATCAACAAATTAAAAAACACAGATATAATTCTGAATGACCAACTTGAGAAAAACAGTTCTCCCCTCCTCAACCTATTTCATTGGAGACTATAAATTTTTAAACCCAAGCCAAAAATAGATCACTTGAGAAAGGCAATCAGCCGAAACAGCAGTAGTGATAAGATTTAAAATAAATTTTGTGAAAGTTTGAAAACAAAGTTTTCAGTGTTTTATTTTTACATAAAATGAATTTTCATCAAGTAACGGTCGAATCCATCAATTGCTTATTAATATATTCGACTTGTAGTTTTGTTAATGTTAGTGTATCGCTATTTTGTTAATTTATTGTAATTTGTGCTAGTATTACACAGTCTATAGCGTCGATTGCTGAACATAGGTCTCAATTACGATATATGTTCTACAATCAGTTCGTGCAGTCTTGGTCAATGAAAGTTTGACAATACTTCTCTTCAAAAAAGGAGACAGGGAGAACTGAAGAAGTATAGGCCAATCTCCCTGCTGTGGTAAATGTACAAACTGTTTATAAGAGTAATAACTAATGAGTTAACGTCGAAGCTCGATAGCTATCAACCGGTAGAGCAGGCAGAATTCCAAAAAGGTTACAGTACAGCGGATCATCTTCTTACAGTCAGAACGCTAATAGAGAAATCCAATGAATATCACTTAAACTTATACATTGGCTTCGTTTATTATGAAAAGTCATTCGACTACATAGAATTTTGGACAATAGAGAGAGCTATGAACAACTGCAGGATAGACTCCCGATACAGAATGCTCATACATAATATTTAGAATAAAGTTACAATAAAAATACAAATATATGCGAAAACCAAAGCTATACCAATTAACAGAGCAGTTCCCCAGGGAGATAAAGGAATAAATGTTACTAGAAGAAAACTGAGTCATTTCAGATACGCTGAAGACATCGTAATATTCGCTACAAATTTCGAAGAACTACAGACCATGATGACGTAACTGTTTCAAACTTCGGAACAAGTAGGTCTTAAGATGAACTTGGAAAAAACAAAAATAATGACAAATTCGCCGACCATAGAAGAAAAATAACGTTGAACGACATAAATTTAGAATCAGTAAGCAAATGCATCTACCTGGGAGAACTAATGAAAGTTAACAAATCAAACTGCCGAAATTACCAGAAGAATAAGGTTAGCGTGGGCAGGATTTGAGAAACTGAGTTGGATCTTGAAAAGCACCAAAATAAAACAATATTTAAAAACCAGAATTTACGATCAGTGTATCCTCCATATACTCACGTATGGTTCACAGACATAGACACTCATCAAGTCTAACATGGATAAAATAGTAAAGGCACAAAGCGTGATAGAAAGATCAATGCTCGGGGTGAGACTTATAAACAAAAAAACAAACAAACATATGAAGCAATATAAAAGTAAAATACGCAAGAGAACATGCTGCCAAATTAAAACGGAGCTTCGCAGGACACAATTCCTGACTGAAGGATAAAAGATTCTTCTTCTCCCTATACCGTCCCCATTAATGGAGGTTGGCGACCACATTTCTAAAAGTTTTTCTGTCTTTTGCAAAGTGAAATAATTCATCTACAATCATGTTTGTCCGGTCTCGAATATTTCGCAGCAGAAGACTATATTTATCATTCCTGGATAAAAGATGAAACCACGAAATATAGCAATGGAGGCCACGGTTAGGAAAGAGAAGCAGAAGAAGACCACAAATGAGATGGACTGATGACATTAAGAAGTACAGTAGACACGAGTGGAAGCATGTGACGCAAAATACAAAACACTGGATTGATTTGGAAGATATATCCAAAGTTGGATTACTTAAGGCTGAAGAGAGAGAGAGAGAGAGAGAGAGAGAGAGAGAGAAATAGAGAGAAGAGAGAGAGAAGAGAGAGAGAAGAGAGAGAGAGAGAGAAGAGAGGTACTGTTCCATAGCTTTACATTTGCCTGTCTCCAAATATGTTCTTCTTCCTCACGAATCACATTTAAAGTTATTCGACGTTGACGACCACCATTGCGAATACTTGTCGATCTTATGCCACATGGAAATTATTGTCCTGCATTGGATATTTGAGCCCATTCACCAATGTTTTTTAACGAAAAAACCTGTTTCCTTTCTACACATCTACGGGCTTCTATTTTGCTTTTAAGGGTCAGTTGTAGTATTCTATATCGTTCTCTCCTCACTATATGTCCTAGATAAGACATTTTCCGGTGTTTATTATGTCTTTAGCAATTATCTATCTCTGTTGACCCTCTTTAGTAGTTCCTCATTAGTTTTCTTGCTGTCCAATGTATCTTCTGCATCCGTCTATGAATCCACATTTCCAATGCTTTAGTTCTGTCGATACTTGATACTTTTAGTGTCCACACTGCTGATCCATACAAAATACAGACCAAATATAGCACTTAATATTGTTCTGAAGCTATTTTCTTGTGGCATTTTAAATTAATTACTATATAACTGGAAAGAAGCCACAATTAAAGGTAAAAATACGTTTATTGACGTTTCAATTTCCTCTTCGGAAATCGTTCTTAAAATACAAAGAGTACATTTAATAATTTACTTCAATTTCCACTTCGGAAATCGTTCTCAAAATACAAACAGTAATTATTAAATTTACTGTTTGTATTTTGAGAACGATATCCGAAGTGGAAATTGAAACGTCAATAAACGTATTTTTACCTTTAATTGTGGCTTATTCCCAGTTAAATAGTAATTAAATATAGCACTTAACCATTCATTGCCTTAGATCTAAACTGAGATTATTGTTGCAAAGAAATGTCTTTATTTTCATAAAAATAGTTTTAGTAATTGCTATTCTTGGTTTTATTTATATCTCTGGATCTAATTGGTTATATGATAATTCTCACATACGCAATTTTGTGAACTTTCTCAACTTGGACTCCATTCAAGTGAAGCTATGCATCTGGATGTGGGTTACGACTAAAGACTAAAGATTTGGTTTTGTTTAAGTTTATTTTAATGCTCTCCTACTTCGTGAATACGATCAAGTCGTATTCACGTTGATACTCGTTGATTTTGCATCCCAAGTGCCTTTTTAAATAGTTAATCCAAGTAAACATTAAACAATGTTGGGGACAAAATGCAACCTTGTCTGACAATTTAATTTTAGGTGATGTACTGTATCAAATGCCTTTTCGAAGTCAACGAAACATGCAAATACATCTTTTCTTTGATTACGGCATTTTTGTAATAGGATATTTAGCGCAAAAAGTGCCTTCTTGCTTCTATTTGTGTGCATTTCGAAAACTTTATTGGGTATCTTCGAGACTTCGAGATCTTCTTCGCATTAGTCTAATTCTGTTGTGGAGTATTCTTAGGAAAATCTTAAGAGTGTGGCTAATTCTAGCATTGTGTTTTTTAGTTATTGTAACAAGAACTTGTCTGAAAAACGTATTTGCGTTAAATAAAATTACAATATATTACACATATGTATTTTAATTAATATACAAGACTATTATTCCCGGTGTACATATCCAATACTTTTGTCGACCCCTATCAAGTAAACAAGCGAGAATGAAGCTATTCGGCGAACAATCAGGTCAATGAAATTCACTTCTACAACCATTAATTAGTGTGAACAGTTCTTATGGGACAACACACTCCAAAGCTCATATTCGAGCGTTTATGGCTGCGAATGAGTTCCCGGAGATACTACAACCAAGAGACTATTCAACCATCTTGTCATAATATATTTGCGGTCCCTTAACTGAACACACATTATCAATTATAATGTCGAGTTCGTTAAAACTATAATTTGCCTGAGGAAAGGTAAAGGCTTGAGCTAGATTGCGGGGTGTGGTTGAAAATAATTTAGTGTAATGTATACTGTATCCATAAATATACTTTTAGATATGATATGTATGGAATTATCTGATTTTTAAGACAGAATTATAGAATAAAAATATCTAAATACACACATCCCTAAACAGGCTAAGTGTAAACAGTAAACAGTTTAAATTATCCATAGATAAAGTTGCGGTGATATTGTAAAACACTTTAAATGCATCAACATGTGATCCGTTCTTTTTTTCAACCGACTGGATGCCGTTTTAGTAAGATAAGCGCTTTAATTGGAAAGCAGTTCGTTAGTAGAGTGTAAAGTGTTGTTTGCTGGAATTTAAAAATTTTGAACGGTTGTGTAGCAGTTCGTTAGTAGAGTATATAGTGTTTTTAGCTGTCATTTATTTATTTGGAATAGTGATGGAGAAGTTCATTAGTAGAGTGTAGAGTGTTGTTTGATGTAATTTAATTATTTTAAATAGTAGTATGGCCTCCGTGTTCACTCAACAATAAATTTTATACAAAATACCAAATATGGGAACGAAAATGCGAGAAAGTGGAATCATGTCTAGGTGGAAGCAAATATTCAGAGGTTTGGAGATTCATACGAAATGAAAGGAGGGAGACTGTAAAAACAACAAACATACAATCCATTAACATCAATGTATGTTCACGAGAGTTCAGACCTAAATATCTCCAACAAACACCCAGAAGATACCAAGTTCATGGACCAGAAATACACATCGAAGACGTCCTAATTAACAAACTAATAAAAACAATGAAAAATAAAAGAGCCTATGGACCAAAACGAATCCCTGCTAAACTTTTGAAAAACGTATACCAAAGTTCGTTAATGTGCTGAACGTTGGAAAGAAGGATGGATTACACCGATCCATAAAAAAGGGATAAGGCAGACTTCAAAAGCTATCGCTGTATTTTAGTTACCAGCACTCTCAGCAGATTCTACGGAAAAGTTATGAAAACCCTAGTCCAAAACGAATGTGAACCACTTGAGCTGGAACAGAAAGCAGGATTTCGAGCTGGACGATCTTGCATCGACCACATCTATACTTTAACCCAACCACGGATATTTATAGAGAATGACAGACTATCGCCTACTAAAGAAAATATTGTATTGACAGTACTCGAGCGAAAAAAACGAGAAAAATCGAAAACAACAGGGCCAAGTAAAAAAGAAAATGTTAAAAAGAGAAAAAAAACGAAGGTAATCTCAATTGAACTTAAATAGTGATTAAAGAAATAATTTATAAGTTATATACTAGAGAATATTATAAAACGTATTTATATGAGGGTATTCTTAAGAAATTATCATAATAATAAGTTTAAAAAGTTTTTTTAAATAATTATCATATTATAGATATATTTGGGTGCACCATGTGCATAGGCAAAAAAATCTACACTGTATTATGATATTTGTAAATAGGAGTGAATTTGAACAGAAAAATGATATTTATAATGATAATTACGGATTTAAAATAGTGTTATTTATTAATTTAAGATGTTTAATTTACATATAAGTTTACATTCTGATCTGAAAGCCTAAATGTCCACAAAATTCTTCATAGAAAAGTTAAGAATTATCTGGTCATAATGTCCAGATAATGTAATTATGTCTGGTATAATAAGATGTCAATATAAGGAAGTATATAAGAACCTTATTTGTGTGGTAGAATATTCGAGAACATTCATATATCTTGTAGCGTGCAAATCCGCTACTTTTTAGAATCAATTTTCAAATACCCACATTGCATTAGAGGTCCTCTCATTTAGCCGTGTTTATTTTCATTTTAGAAAATATTTGTTAGTTGGTCCATCTACATTTTGTGTCCGCCCGGTATAATACATTTTCAATTTTATAATGCACATAGTGAGACCCGATTCGGATTTAAAGGTATTTCCATTATCCCGAATAGTATTTATTGAGAAAATACTATTGCCATTTTCATTTTGAATCACTACATTATTTCCCGTAAAATAGTCATTCTTATACGATATTTTATTCCGAAGCAAAATTATTTATCAAGTCGTTAATTTTTTGTAATTTTAAAACATTCAAAGTTTGGCAGTCTCAATAGAAATTTCTGCTTCCTTATCAGCTAATACTGACCTTCAGATAATTTCTTTTGCTGTTATAAATACCACGCTGGTCCCATTGAGTGTGATTTTCTATCGATTCCAGTCGCCAAGTAGGTGTAACGAAAATACGTTCCTAGTTGGTAAGTTTTTTTATTTAATTGCTTAGTTTTCTGTTCACATTTTTATTAACTGGCTAACTCGAATTTGCAGACCTATATTTGTACTTATTTGTATTGTAAATTTTATGCATCAATAAGGTAATGAAAATGTTTTTGGGGTATTTATTTTCCGTGAATGCTATTTAATTCATATATCAGCAGTTATGTTAAATAATAATTATTTTCAAGTTTCATGTTTTAATTTAAAATTTGTTAATTTATAAATTGAATTGTAGTTTCTAATAGTTATTAAGGGGAGTTTTAAAATAAAACATTTGGGTTCTAACTTTTAGTTCAGGAGTCACATGTAGGATTTGTTGTACTGCTGACAGGGGGTATTAAAATTTTATTGGTTTGGGTGGTGGGGGCCCTTCATAAATTTATGCTGCGGGTTATCTACACCTCAATTTCTCTTTTAGGCACCCAGGAGAAGGGCGTGGTCCTGATATTACGATGTTTCGTTCCCAGTAATAATATATACCTAGTAACAGTTCCCCAGAAATAAAGGAAATAATATATAGTAGCAGTTGCCCAAAAATAAAGGAAATATGTAATAGGTACCAGTTCCCAGAAATAAAGGAAATATAATATATGTAATAGCAGTTCTCCAGATGGATCCATCCTTTTAAAACCCAGCAGTTTCACAAACAACAGTTCCAGAGACAACAAATGAAAACTACCAACAGACGCCTCACGAAAAAGATCTTGAGCTGTAAATAACCCAGGACAGCACCGGAAGAAGCCCGCAGACCACAAGCTAAGTTTTTTTAATGGAATTTTGTACTTGCCTGTCAACAAGGACAGATTATTTTGTATACAGTAACTACAATGAATACTAAAATGTAGATCCTTATTGTTACTAATAAAATGAGAGAATAAAGCATTTATACCGAAGTTCATTTCTTTTACTGATAGTGTACCGTATGCATAGGGAATGCAGAGGAGTGGAATAAAAGGACCCACAAAAGTCTCATGCTGCGTTTATGTTGGCGATGTTATCTTGAATTTGTTTCTTGGTCAGTGTTGGCATTATGAAATAAGTTCAATATTTCATCATCAACATAAATACGACAATCTAGGAAATAGAAGGATTCGAATATGATTTCTTTCAAGATGATTCTGGAACAATGGAACGATATAAATACTCTGGAATTTGGAGAATAGAGGACAGTTAGTTAGTGAATTCATTAAGCAGTCAATCATTCAGTCAGTCGGTCAGTAAATAGTACAAGCAGTTCATTAGTAGATAGTATACAGTGATCGGTATTAGAGTATTAGTTATACAGTACAGTATGCAATAATCAGTGATTCAAGCTTTTATAGTATTAAAAGTGTATTAAATGGAGATTAAAAATTATATTATGTATATGGAGATTAGAAGAAATTAAAATTTTAATATTTATATGGTGATTGGAGATTGGAAAAAGAAAAAATAAGATTATAAGAAAGAAGATTATTAAAAAGAAAAATAAACAAGAAAGAAAAATATTTTGCCCATTTATAAATGCTATTAAGAAGAAAAATATTTTAAACTGGTGGAAGCTGATAATTAAAACAGTGTGGTGTATTTGAAAAGAAACAATTTCACAAAAACAAGGATAACCGAGGCTGATAACGAAGATATTGAGTGGTGATTAAACCCTTTATTTTGCAAAACAGTTTTATTTAGGCATTCAGTGACAGAAAGGTACCAAATTTTGTTAATATAATTTAATTATTGAAAGAATTTCAATTTTAAGATAGGTTGTTCTAAATTTATATTGTCTATATTAAATATATATGTATGTTGCATAATAATTATAATAAAGATAATTTAAAAAAGTACTTACAAACTAATTCTTTGACAACCGCGATTAAAACCCTATACTAATATATGTTATTTAAAAACACTCATTGCTCATACACTAACAATAAACCATAGCAATATATATAAATATATATATATATATATATATATATATATATATATATATATATATATATATATATATATACAATTGCCAAAACAACCAGCCACTGCACTATATTTAAAGCAGAACTATCAAACCCCACAAATCTGACCGTTCTACTATATACTTTTCGTTCTTTTTTTCTAACTTTGTAATAGATTTTTAAAATTTGTGAAAACCTAAATTTAAATATAGCGCATAAATTGCGTAAACATTGTCAAGAGAAAAAGTAATGACCACTGTCCAACTTCAAGTAAATTTAATATCATATAAAACTGCAATAAAACAAATGTGTGTAATTCTGTGAAATTATTATAGCCAGAGTCCGCAAACATCAAGTCCTAAAATCCTATATATTTACTGAAATCGAGATGTTTCAGTACAACTTGGCTGCCCTGGGGGACCTTTCTGCGGTCTCCGGAGTGTCGTTTTTCATGCTGACTCTTTTCCACTACTCTTGACGATCAGCCATCGTCATACTTTCCTCGTTCGCATTTGTCGCAGAGAAAATAGACGCAGGCACTTGTACAGTATCTACTCGTTTACATGCTCCGACGAACAAAAAACAACCAGACAGATTCATATTATGTATCTTTTATAATAATATACAAATAAATTTTAAAATTAATGTAGAGAAATAAAAACTTAACAAAAACTTTACTATATTATCAACTATACTGAAAATACGTTTATTTTGAAGTTTCGATTCCGAAGTGGAAATAACAGAAATGCTATCAGAAAATACTTTCGAAAGTTGTATTATTATTATACTAAAAAACCGAGGTGGTAAAAATCGAAACTCTTCTAAATACCCAAGTAAATTTAAAAATAATTTGGGAATTTCTGTGGATGACCCTCATTACATAGCAAAATTTTTCAGTCAACATTTTTCGAATTCCGTAAAAAATTTAATTAGCCAAACTTCACCTGACTATAATCCTAAGAATCTTTCTTCGCCTATACACTCTCTTTTCCTTTATCCTGTTGATGATGAAGAAATAAAAAGTTTAATCAAAGATATCTCAAAAAAATCTTTAGTAAATCTTTAATAACTATCGAGGCCCATCACTTTTATCTGTGTTTTCAAAAATATATGAGAAGGCATTTCATGCACGTCATAACATGCACAAGCATAACATTATAGAAAAGTCTCAATTTGGTTTCCGTGAAGGTATAAGTGTGCAAGATGCACTACTTGCGCTGTCCAATCATATTTTAGCCACTTTGTTAAGGGTAATAAAGATATCTCTTTGTTTGTTTGACTTAGCACGAGCTTTTGAAACTGTAAATCATCCAATGATGCTGTAAAAACTTTATCATAGTGGTGTTAGAGGAACTGCGTTGTGGATCCACACCTCTTTATCGAGAAGATTTAAAAAAATTAAGGTCAATGTGAATGGGAATATAATATTTTCTTCACAAGAAAGTGTCCTCTCCGAAGTTCCACAGGGAAGTATCATTGGCCCTCTTTTATTTTTGATTTTCGTCAATGATTTAAATCAACTGATAAACGATAGCTCAAAATGTTTGGTTCGGAATCCATTAGATAATTTTTCTAATGCAATAATCATTCGAGTAGAAAACGTGGATTATGTCACTCAATTTGCTGACGAAACCACAGTTGCACTAAATTCCAATAATTTTTTTCATGTAGTACAAAAAGCAAATTGTCTTCTAAAAAGTATGACTCATTACTGTTTAAATAATGCCCTAATCTTAAATGGATCAAAGACCAATATGGTAACCTTTTCACCTTCTACTATGCAGATGAGTCCATTAGTAAAACTTGACAATGGGTCTGTGGTAAATAGCCTCTCCACTAAGTTGTTAGGTGTTTACCTGGATTCTAATTTGTCTTGGAGATCTCACGTTGATGTAGTGGGAAGATTGTCTGTGCACTGTTATGTTCTATGGCAACTTATGAATTTTGTCTCCCTAGATATCTTAAAACTTTACTATTTTGCTCATGTACAGTTAATTTTGCAATATTGCTTAGTTTGTTGTGGTGCTTGTTCTTAAAAAAAAATATTCGTACCATGACGTTTAGAAGGCGCTTGGATTCCTGTTGACCAGCTTTTAAACAATTAAATATTTTAACTATAATTTTGGTGTATATTTTCAGTTGTGTTGTTTATGTAAAGTCACCTAGATGCAGTTTTATTTGCAAAAATGATGTTTCCTTAATTAGTGGATACAATTTTCGTTAAAGAAATGATTTGGTGACCCCTGTTCGTCACTTGACCGTTGCGGGCAAGTGTCCTTACCCAACATGCGTACGTTTGTATAATAAATTAAGTAATTATGTTAAAGAGTCAAATATTTATGTATTTAAAAGAACAGTTAAGGACTTACTTCTGGTAAACACTTTCTATTCGTTAGAGGAATACTTGCAGGCACCTTTTTAACAATTTGTATGTTTTTGTTTATATTTTATATGTTTTTATGTACTTATGTACTTTTATGTTTTAACTGTTTTTATATACTTATAGTGTTTACTGATCGGTTGTATTTTGACGTATTTCAATACTTGTAAAAGTCAGATGAAATCAAGAATATTGATTGATTGATTGATAGTCATACCAAGAACCTTCCATTCTGTATACTACTGAATGATTTCCTACAACATGCAACTATTTTCCCATTCCATAGTAGCTTTACCGTATTTCGCCCTGTACAACTCATTTCTGCTGCCTTCGATGTATTCGGTATTTTCTCGGTCAGCCATTGTTGGGCTATTTATGTTGTCCTAAAAGGGTTCGAAATAGATTGAAAACTTTTTTGCTCAATTTTCATCTTTTGTGCTCGACAATTTTATGTTAAAATAGAAAATTGATGAAGAGCTCCGAATATTGGTTTGAAGTTTCCAGAGCACTCATCACGACGGAAACGAAATTTTCGAAATGAAGGTAAAAAGAGGGAAAGCATTAAAAAGCTCAAAGTAAAAGGAATACCTTTATGAAGTGTATAATTTTGTAATTTTTGATCTGATTTTTCAATTATTGATCCGAAATGGTCTTGATAATGTGTTGAACACTTTTATTTGAGATGTTGCTTCATCGTTAATTAAAATCTAATTTATCTATATAAAACGCTAGGACGACAAGTCCTAGCCTTTTATATAGATAGATATCCTGTCCAGTGGGGTAACTACGCCACCTAGGACAGAAATTGGAACTGACAACATCTGGCATTTCAATCGTATTTTGTTCTTGAAACGATATATTGGATTTAGTGATAATTCATTCTACAAATTGATGATTCAAATAACCTTACTCGGAAATTTTACTATTTTATCAGTAAATAATTTTTTTCGCACAACTGTTAAAAATATAGGTGACTGTAATTGTAAGGTAAGATTTACATATTATACACCTTTTATAAAAATAAAATGACGTTTAACAAATGTCAAAGTTTTACCAATTTAAAATAAAATCAAATAAAATTAAAAGTGAATAAAATTAAACAGAAATTAAATAAAATTAAGTAAAATTAAATAAAAATTAACATTTCAACATTAACATTAACAACAAGAGATAGGAAATCCGAACTACCGACTGACATTTCACTCATATTTTGTTCGTAAAACGATCAGTTTAATTAATAATACTAATAATATTAATTACATATTAATATAATTAATAATATTGGTAACTGTAATTTTAACGAAAGATTTAATAAGCAAAATAATTTGAAGCTTTATATTCATCAACTAGCCTCTAACGTCCACTGCTGAACATAGGCCTCTCGCATGCTTTTCCACTTATTCCGATTTTGCGCCATCTGAATCCAATTTGTAGTCACTCTTTTTATGTCATCTGTCCATCTCGTTGGGGGTCGACCTCTATTTCTGAAAGCTTGTATTCGGGGTCTCCATTCCAAAATTCTTTTTGTCCACCGGTCATCAACTGTTGCTACATGCTTGCTACATGACCTGCCCAGTTCCACTTTAGTGTTGTTATCCTTTCAATAACGTCTGCTACTCCTGATCTTTTGCGTATGGTAGCATTGGGTATTCTATCACGTAGAGAAATCCCTAACATAATTCTCTCCATTGCGCTTTCAGCAACTTGTAGTTTACTCACTGTTGTTCTTGTGAGCGTTAGGATTTCTACGCCGTAGGTCATCACTGGCAAAATACATTGATTAAATACTTTTCTTTTCAGACACATTGGAATCTTAGACCTAAAAATATCCTTCATCCTTCCAAATGCAGCCCAAGCGAGGTTTATTCTTCTTTTCAGCTCGATTGTTTGGTTGTCTCGACTTATTCTGATCTCATGGCCTAAGTATTTATAGGAGTCAACTGGCTCAATATCTTTGTCTTCTACTAAGATGTTTTTGTTGTGGACTAAATTTGTCATAAATTGTGTTTTTGAAAAATTTATTTTAAGACCAACTCTTTTTGTGGCAGTATGGAGTTCTTGGAGCATTATCTGTGCCTGATCAAAGCTGTCTGCAATAAGAACGATATTATCTGCAAATTTAAGGTTATTTAAAAATTTTCCATCTACATTGATGCCCTTTTCGTTCCAATCTATTGTTTTACAAGCGTATTCTAGCAAAGTTGTAAATAATTTAGGAGACATGTTGTCTCCTTGCCGAACGCCTCTTTCAATACGAAAAGTCCCAGTATCTTCATTAAGTCTTACACAGGCTGTAGCATGTTGATAGATGTATCTGATGAGAGATATGTATCGGTGATCTATTCTACATTGTGTTAGAGCTTGGAGCATTTCATTTGATTGACCGTATCAAATGCTTTTTCAAGGTCGACAAAGACAAGTATCAGGGGTCTATTATATTCAATGGTTTTTTCAATCAACGACTTAATGGTTTGCAAATGATCATTTGTTCCGTATCCAGCTTTATATTAGTTCAGATTTAAACTCCGAGCGCCACTTAAGAAAACAAATCTACCAACTGACATGTCAACCTATGAGTCAATCATATTTTGTTCTTAAAATGGATACATTTATTGCTAATTCATTATACAAATTGATGATTCAAATATCCTTTACTCGAAAATTTTACTTCATTAGAAATTATTTTTTTCACGAAATTGCTGAAAAGATATTTTAGGTACGAGAGTAAAAAACGAGAGTGGATAGTGAATTTGTTAAGACAGAAAAGACACACATCGCGATATTGCCAAAAAAGGCAATCTTACATCATATCTCCGTTGTTATTGGTCCGATTAGAACATGTGATGTGTTAAATGAAAGTCAGGGGTATAACGAATATATTAAGATAAAACAAAACAAACACAGCTACTAATAAAGAGGCAATACACACTATCTTCATTCTTTTTGCAGCATCTACAAGTTGAGCTACCTTTTCTTTTGAGCTTCTGTCATGCCTGCTAGATGATGGTTTGTTCCTGATCCTGGAGCTTGTCCTAATTGATTTCCTAAAGAATCAAGAATAATTGCATTGGAATGTGTTGCTCCCCCTTCTATGCAACATTCCAATGCAATTATTCTTGATTCTCAGGAAATATACCGTTAGAAAATCAAGGGGTATACGAGATTCCACGTGGGGACTGTGATGAATCGTACATCGAACAGACCAACTGATGAATCATTGTTAGACGAGAAAAACATCGAAATGCCATCCAAAGAAGAAACAAAACATCGCCCTTGCGCAACATGTCTCAAACATAGGATATAGAATAAACCTGAACCAAAGTTCGATGCTATCTAATATTGAAATTAAAAGAAAACACGACATCAGGGAATCTATAGAAATAGAAAACAATTTCAACAGTCTAAACTAAAGAGATGATGCTTCAACAATATGGAAAACTGTATTAAAGAAAAGGTCAAAAATACATCAGGCCACAAGAACTACGCGACTTATAGAACTCTAAGTAACCGCATCGCTACCTAGAACTCCCGCATGAAGAGCATTTGGCTGATAGTTGTGCCCCTAACGCGCATCAGAGTGCCATAAGTGGAATAGGGAAGATCTGGAGCATTGGAGCGCGGTTAATTGGCAGTAAATCCTATTTTTAACTTAAGTCAATACACCTCGTTCCAATGAATTGATACACCCGAATGTCATTCTCAAAAATAATATAATTAACGCAACAACATAAATACTTGGAGAAAGGAAAGTAACGAACACTAACATATCAAAAAAGAAAACACCATGGTTTAGAGAAGCAGTAAAGACAAAATGTGAAGAAAAGAAGAAATCATTTTTACAATCCAGAACACAACGAACATACAATAAACGAATCAGAAATGAAACGAATACTTAAGTTAGACAAATAAAAAAGGAACATTGGCAGAGTTTCTCAAAACAGATGGTACACGATTTCTACGGAACACAGAAAGAAATATGGAGAATGATCAGAGGACAAAGATAAGAGATGAACGAACTAATAAAAACGAAACACATTCAAAAGGAAACATGGGTAGACTACTTTCGATCCCTGTTTGCAAAGGTGACGATGATGAACCACCAACACCAGAGGTGACGACAGATGAAGAAATAAATATTGAGGAGGAAGAGGTAAAGAAAGCATTAAGGAAATTAAAAAATAGACAATCACCAGGAGAGGACAGAATACCGAACGAACTCCCAAAGTACGAGAGACCAGATCTGACCAAACAACTATTAAAACTAATCCAAAAAATAATAGAACAAAACAGAATTTCTCAAGAATGGATATCAAGTATACTAATACCTCTCTTCAAAAAGAGAGACAAATCGGACCTGGAAAATTACAGAGGAATTAATTTATTAAAAACAACACTAAAATTGCCAACCAAAGTGATAAGATATAAATTGAATGAAATTATAACACTAGCACAAGAACAACAAGGTTTTAGGTCGGGAAGATCATACACTGACGCTATATTTATAATGAGGCAAGTGCAAGAGAAATCATAAGAATACAACAAACCGGCATATCTATGTTTCGTGGACCTTAAAAAAGCATTTGACCAGGTCAAATTAAAAGATGTTATCCACTTACTGTATGCAAGAGAGATACCTCTAGGAATAATCAAAACGATCGAAAATATCTACCAAAACAACACAATAAAAGTAAAAGTATAAAAAGAACTAACCGACCCTATTGAAGCTGGTAATGGAATAAGACAGGGAGATTCCCTGAGTCCTCTATTGGTCAACCTGATTATGGATGAAATAATAAAAATGTAAGAACTAAAAAAGGATACCAAATGGGAGAAAAGCAATTTAAAATAATCTGCTAGGCAGATGTCGCAATACTACTCCCTCAAAGTGAAGATGATTTACAACGTATGCTCCACCAATTTAATATAACCGCCAGAAAATTTAACATGTTAATTTCCCCAAAAAAGACAAAATGCATGGTTACATTAGCAAATTTACTAAGATATAAATTGGAGCTGGAAGGTCAGATAATAGAACAAGTGATGGAGTTTAAATATCTAGGCATCACAGTATTTAGCTACGGAAAGCTCGAAACCGAAGTGGAAGATCAAGTGAATAAAGCAAACAGAGCCGCATGCTGCCTAAATGAAACAATATTGAGAAATACAAATATCGGGAAAGAAACGAAAAGCAGAATTTACAAAACAGTCATCAGACCAATAATGACATACGCGGCAGAAACAAGACCTGTCAGGTCAGAGAGGACAAAAAGGATGTTAGAAACAGCAGAGCTGAAAAATTGATGGTAAGACACGATGGGACAGAGCTAGAATTACAGATATACGACACAGATGCAAGGTGGAGAACATCAAAAACTGGGTAAGAAATAGAAGAGTAGAATGGAACAGTCATATAAGCCGAATGACAATAAATAGAGTAGTAAAGACGCTAAAATACGGTTCTCCAATAGGAAGACGATCAGTAGGAAGACCACGAAAACGATGGAATGACAACTTACTGGAGGCACATTGAAAGACAGAGTCATGTCTATATAAAACGAAGAAGAAAAAGAGGAATGTAATTATCAGGGGTGAACATGTTTTACAGGCTGGGTTTAATTAAATTGCTTGTTATTTTTATAGACACATCTTGTAATATCCTGACGATCAACTGTTTCAACATTAGCTTGTGTCACATCTTGTAATCATTTCACTAATCAAATGTTATAATTATTTTATCACTTGTAAAAATTAATTAATTCCAAAGATTTTTAACAAAAAACAAAATTTGTTTAATTTACTATTTGTATTTTGGGAACGATTTCCATAGTGGAAATTGAAACGTCAATAAACGTATTTTTATCTTTAATTGTGGCTTATTCCCAGTTAAATAGTAATTAATTTAAAATGCCACAAGAAAATAGCTTCAGAACAATATCCAAAGATTTTGGTAAATCTCATTCCAAAAATAGGTAAAAAAATTTATATTTTAATTAATTCACTAATTATAATTTTATTTTGATTACGTTTCGTTGAGATGTTGAAGTTTAGCGACCGAGAAGTGTTTGCATGCATTTCAAAGTTTGTATGTGTTACACGAGAAACTCGAGATAAAAACTTAAGAGGACGATCATAAGAGCAATTGAAATTATCATATATGTATGTACATACGTTGCAGACAACTTATGTGTATCGTTCGGGATATTGATAATCGGGATATTGATTGCGAAACCTGTGATTTCATTCACCTAATCATACTTAACTTTGATTTTTAACTGAGTACAAAAAAAAATTAAATTAATTTTAAAAACAATATAAATACGGTAAAAAAATTTGCGGTCAACTTGGTCCAGCGTGTTGTTTGCGACTAGTGATGTGAGTTGTAAAATTACATAACTTACGTTACATAAATTACACGTAACTTACGGTAATATTACATGATACCCGTAACTTAATGTAATTTATGTAATTTTTGGAATTTACGTAATTTATGAAATTTAACGTAACTTATGATAAATTTACATAAATTACCGTAATTTATGTAATTACTGGTAAAATTACATATATTATGGCAACTTATGCGCGCGCAATTGTCGTAAGTGCGGTGCGCCGGTGCCGGCGCGCGCGAACCAGTGGGTGCTATTACGCTCGTCGCTCGTTAGAGTCGTTAGTCGTTCCTTAGTCTGAGTCAGGCAGGTTATGTTTACATTTCTGTTATTGTATGTGTAATGTGTATGTATAAGTTAGTTTTCGACTGTTCTTTCTCTATTCATTCACGCAGCGTTGGTTACTTTACATTTATTTATAAGGAAGCACAGAAACTATAAGGTAAGAAATATATTATTTCTACAAACAGCAAAACACGTGCCGGTGATGTCCATAGCAACCTTAGATTGGGAAACACAGGGGCGGGCCTATCGCATATCGACTGTACGTTAAATCTAACGCGCGTCATTTTATATGTGGCTACAGTACTTAATTCTGAATTCGGTTTACCAAGTTTTATTCGATTTTTTAGATTAGTTTACTGTACAATAACTATAAGAATGATAGGAGCAACGGGGTACTTGTGCATGTAGCATGTGTAATTGAATTACACTGACATAACTTACTAAATAAAAAATTTTGATAACGTTGAGGGCAAAATAATGTAGTTGTCCGATCCAGTATTCTGCTTATTCGAATTTCATTAAATTGTTACACAGATTCAATTTTAATCTTTCTTCTATTTAAGGATGCCTAACAATTTTTTATGCCCTCGTGCCCATCAAATACTTTGAAAAATAATGTTTTTTCCCTTCTTAATGTTTAAGTCTACCTGAATATTTTTTTTAGGTCATAAAACATGGTGAAACGTAAGACAGATATCTGGCTTTATTTTGAAGTGTTACCTGCGGGTTCTTCTAATCAAAAGACCATAAATGTGAGGTGTAAATTTTGCAAGAGTGTACATGCAAAAAATGCTACAAGAATGAAATCTCATCTTCAACAATGCACTTATGTGCCGCATATGATAAAACTTAAATTCAATATTTTAACTCCAAAGTCAAAGGGGAATCACTCTAAATTTCCATTTGAAACATCCATGAAAAAGATCACATCGGCAAAATTGGATAACGATAACACTGATGCTGCTTGTACATCATCAACGGTTTCCACAGCATCAACATCTGCTTCTGATAACATTCATGTGGAAACACCTGTTTGCACAAAAATCAACAGAATACAATCATTTTGTGATCGAATGACACACGAACAAAATAACGAATTGAATATTTTGCTTGCTAGAGCTATTTACACCAGTTCAGCACCACATTCAATTACCGAGAATGAAGATTGGAAATTGTTTTTTAAAAAAATTAGACCTTCATACACCTTACCATCGAGATATATGTTATCAAATCGTCTCCTGACCGAAGAGTACGAGCGAGTTGAAGTTCAAGTTAATGATAAAATTAAGCAAGCTGACAATTTATCATTGCAATGCGATGGTTGGTCCAACTTGCGAAATGAAAGTGTAATTAATTTCATTGTTACAACACCCGAACCGTTATTTGTCAAATCAGTACTAACAAAAGCAGAGAAGCATACCGCAGAATATATAACAAAATTAATGGTTGAAGTTCTGGAGGAGTATGGACCTAAAAAATTTTTCGCTATTGTGACTGATAACGCAAAGAATATGAGGAAGGCTGTGAGACAATGTGAAGAGATGTATCCCCATCTTGTATCATACGGCTGTTTAGCGCACACATTACATTTATTGTGCAGCGATATTTTGAAATTATCTTCAATAGAGACACATTTGTCACATATTATACATATCGTTAAAACTATTAACCAGTGTCAAGTACTGAGAGCTCAATTCACAGAAATAAGAAATGAGATGAAGTGTGGAGTGTCTCTTAGCCTACCTGTAAAAACAAGATGGGGTTCACATGTAAAATGTCTTCAAGATCTGACTAAATGCAAGTCCGTCCTACAACGTCTAGCAATATCTCCAGATAAAACAATTCAAGATAGAATACGCAGCGCAAAAGCAAATTTACTTGATGAAGGATTCTGGATAAATTCTAGCGCTCTTGTTGAATTGCTTAAGCCAATTACTGAAGCAATAACACGTCTTGAAGGAGATTCTTCGTCAATTCATTTGGTTTGTGAAACTTTCGCGAAAATCGGTAGTAACATATCTACTCATTTAGAATGCGTGAAACTAACGGATTGCGAAAAAACAGAAGCGATGGATAAATTTATATCAAGGAAGGAATACGCCCTTCAACCGATCCATTTTGCCGCAGACTTACTAAACCCTCGGTCTGTTGGTGCAAATTTATCATCAGCCGAAAGGATTGAAGCGATGAAATACATTACTACTATGTCAACCACGACCACGATAGAGATTGGTGATGAAGGAGTGTCAAAGATTACTGAGGATTTAGGAAACTATTTAGCTAAAACAGACTTTTTTGGCGAAACATTTTTATGGAACATACTCGATAATGTCTCTTTGGTTACATGGTGGAAAGGATTTTGTGGACATTCATGCCTCTCCAAAGTTGCAGTCAGGATATTGACAATGCCGTGCACTTCTGCGGCAACAGAGAGAAGCTTTAGCTCCCAGAGCAGCATTCATACGAAGAGAAGAAATCGCCTAACAACTCAAAGGGCAGCAAATTTAAATTATATACAATATAATTCAAAATTGCTGAAACGTTCACGACAACATCACATACAAAGTCAATATCCTATAGAAGAGACTGTACAGAACAACGTTTCGATAGAAGGTAGAAACTTACAGAAGGAGATAGAAGTAATTGAAAACCATATTTCCGAAGAGGAAGAATTAGACGAGGTAATTTTAAATTTAGGCATTTTTTAGATATGTGATATGTGCATGTGATATATGCAGTTTGCTTCTTTTCCGATTTTCCAATGCATTCCACCGTTTTCGAATAAAAAATTATAAATCTTATGTTTTCAGACAATATCATCATGGCATTCAAATACAACAGGAAATGGAAATTCCGACGATGATTTTAATTTTGCTGACTTTGCAATGACCGATGATGAAATTGATCAAAGAATGGAAACTAGGGAACAGAGACCAGCACGCATTTTGAGACAAAGCAAAGTGAACATTTTAGAAAACGTCTTAATGAAATCGGTAAATTAGTGTAAACACATACATATTTATTGTTTATATTCCAAAATTATCAATTTCAGGGTAAAGGCACAGAACAACCCCAAAAAAAAACGGAAGTCGAGAAGGATACTTCAGATGCCGAAAACAAGGTAGTTAGATCTGTATATATTATATTATAAACCCATTATTTTTACTCTCTATGTTTACACTTTCCTATTTAATTTCAGGATGCAGTTCTGGATTTGCCGGAGATAAAAAAAATTACACAAGGCTCATTGGAAGAGCAAACAATTGAAACTTCGACGTTTTATAACAAGAAGGTCTCCAGTTGTCTGCGAAAAAGGAAGTTGTGATTTATAAAAGCCGCTTAAAACAAAACTAAAGAACCTATGTTTTCATTTCTTTATTATTTGTATGTATTTCTTATCCACTTTTCTTTATTTCATAAGTATGTAGTTACTTTGTGTTTATTATATTCAATATGAATGCAAACAATTGATTTTTTAATACAATGAACATAAATTACATAAGTTACATAAATTACATCTGGTTTGTAATTTTTGGGTAATTTTACACGTGTAACTTACAATTTCTGAAATTACACGTAATTTCACATCGCTATTTGCGACCATCTTTCATTATTTTACTCGTGATTCTACGAAACAATTTTAATCCATACCGTTGAAATATAATACTGTTAACATACGAAGTTGTAAATATATCACTCTTTATTAAAACTGAAATTCTGAATGTCTCGCGGAACATTTTCTGCAAATCTAGCAAATATATTAAGCGTATTTGTTTCCCGTCGGAATGTGTAAGTTTGATAAAGCTCTCAATCTCAACGAGTGAAAGAAAAGGTAACGAGGTAGATAACTCTATGAATAATATCATGTTTTGTTATTCATACGGTCCTTTTTCAACCACTATATTTTGTTTTTCTTTTCAATTAGTTCAAATTAGCTGTTATAAATTAGATATAAATAGACTCACTAGCACAAAAAACGGACACTCATAATTTTTGACGAAAATGACCTAATATTTTGATTTTGTTTCGGTCTCTCATACAAATTTAGCAAACAATGAACACGGTTTAGCAGAAATAAACCTCCAGATACTTTTAAATGACGTCTTAAATTTTTATTTTACAATTATTGTTAAAAGATATCACCAATGTTGAAGTTATCATCTTACATTTACTTCACTGTTACAAGGTGCAACTTTGAATTGTTTTTACTATGTCATGTCTGTTAATTATTGTCAAAAATGTTTATTATTATCGTGACTGTGTAAATTAGTGGCAAAATCAGGATGTCTTTGAGTGCAGAAATTGTTGATTTATTCAGGTTGTTGTCTGATTGACTGAGCGTCCCCGGTATTAATTTATTGCGTTATTATGCTTGTTTTGTCCTAAAACTTCTTATCAATGGCAAAAACATCTTGAAATACTATCTTTACTTTTTTACATAGACTTTACTTTTTCCATCAACATCTTCGCTCGTTTTAAACACCATCTCAACAAGCTCCTTTTAATAATTAGATTTCGATGATTGCTCATTAGTATTCATAGAACAAAATCGAAGCCACGGGAACACACTGTCCAAACAAAGTTCTTTTACTCAACTTAATAGCAGTTTCCTTTAAATTCACAACTCTAAGGAACGACACTGAATAGTAAATCCATAGAAAGAGTGAGTAAATTTAAATACCTGGGATCGTGGCTTTTTGAAGACTGGGCATCGGACAGGGAAGTAAAATGTCGCATTGAGCAAGCTCGACAAGCTTTCGTAAAATTCAAGAAGGTACTGACTTGTTCTGAGTTCGATCTTCAACTGAGACTAAGGTTTACTAAGTGCTACGTATGGTCAGTGCTGCTATATGGCGTAGAGGGCTGGACACTCAAAACGAAAGATATAAACAGATTGGAAGCTTTCGAAATGTGGCTTTATCGCCGTATCCTAAAAATACCATGGACAGCGAAAATCACAAATATAGATGTCCTTAAAAGAATAAACCAAGAACGCCAACTTTTCGAAACCATCAAGAAAAGGAAAACGGCGTATCTAGGTCACATCATGCGAAATGAAAAATACCAGTTCCTCCAACTTATAATCGAGGGTAAAATTGAAGGCAAGAGAGGAATGGGACGCAAGAAAATGTCCTGGCTCCGAAACATAAGGCAATGGACAGGGATTAACGACATACAATCTCTGATACATATTGCAAGAAATAGAGAGTTAATGGAAAATGTGATCGCTAACATCCATTAGTGGATTTGCATCTGAAGAAAAAGAGAAGGAACGACATCTTAAACTCTCACCAAAGCTTTTGCCGTTAGGAACTCGGCATTGTCCACATCTTCCTTACCACCTTAAACTTCTCTCTCGGCAGTGACCATCAAGTCTGGTTATCAGAATTTTCTCACTATGACCGGATATGGTTACGCCACCAGTAGTTAGTAAGCTAATAACATCTTCCTTGTCGTGATGAAACGGCAACTCTTCACCATTGATCTCGAGAACTCCATTTCTTGCATTCCATACAGCCCCAACTTTTGTTAGTAAATCCATCCCCAATACGAACTCCTCGGAGATCTCTGCAATTAATACTCTGTTTTTTACTATAGTCTGGTCATATGTGTTAATTAGATCACCAGTTGCCTTACTACTACAGGCGATAATTGAAGATGGCCTCTTGGTTCGCCGTGAAGTTTGACTAGTTGTTTCATGTTCCAAGGCAATAGCGAGCGCTCTAACTAGAACCTTTGGTCTTGCTAGTCGTAGAGCTTTCTGCAATTCACTATCTTTCAATGCATTGACGAAGGTATCTACAGAAACTTCTCCCAAAATGGTGTCTCGTACCTTTGAATAAGCCAACCACACTATACGAGCAACGTCTGCTTCAAACTCTTGCAAATTTTCACTTGCTCGTTGAATTTCACTTCTTAGTTGTGCTTTGTAGACTTGTTGTAGATGGGCATCTCCGTAATGTTTGTCTAGTCGAGTGAACAAGGTCTGTTTACATTTTTCTTTGCCCTTAGAAATCGATTGGTATTAGGATATCTGCAGCATCACCTCGTAAAGGCTATGCTGCAGATATCCTAGGTTTTTGTTCTGTCCAATGATTGGCTGTCGCAATAACTTCAAATTGTCAAGGTATTTGAACCAGGAAGACTTCCCATCAAATGGTGACAGTTTGAATCTCATATGATGTGTTGATTAATCTTTTCTTCTACGATTTTTTGAAAGTAGACCTAGAATTTCATATAGGCCTTACTATTGTAATCTGTTTGGTAAGAGAGGTGCAGATATAATCTTTTATGAGAATGTAACGTTACTTTAAATTTTGTATCTTTTTAGACCCAATTCTTCGTATATATTTCAGCTTTTTATTCCATAAAAGAAGTAACGAAACATGCAGATTAGGGCTGCCTATATTCGACTTGTGAAAATTGGGTCAAGGAAGCGGCTACTTTACTTCAAAAAGAACCTTTTCCTTAATATTACACAGTTATTTGCCTTTGTGCTTCCCTCTTTGAAATATACGGTTCTTAAGAATTAATTATTTAAGTGGGAATTATCCTGTTCTACAAAATAGTTTGTCCAATTTAAAAAAGAGAGAATCACTTTTCGTTTGGTAGTCTAAGAGAGTCGACTGACTTTTGGTTGCATTATCTAAGAGTTTGTACGTATTTCTTTCTCTGGAAATTTATCTATAAGTGTACATATATACACTTCTATTGTATCTCAAGTAGTTTAGTGTAACACCCAACTAGATCAAATATACATTATAAATTAACTTCAGTGTTTGATACTAAAATTGATCAATGCCATTTAAGAGGCAACGTCATCTAGAGTTACTGTAAGTGGTCTTACTCCTAATATTACGTCCAAATATCTCCAAAAGTAGATCAATCTACGGGCTATCTTCGACAACATTTTCCTGATCGGTGGTTAAACCTAACTAGCGAGGCAATCAATTCCTCTAAGGAACAACTATTCATCAATAGAACTTTTCAGAACTTTCATTAGCTTTTATATATTTTCATTAACACATATTAATTACAAACTGCGGACCGGACTGCGGAATATCGATTGTTGAGTCAATCAAGTTCAAAATACAACTGCAATTAATTTTCAAATAGGAAGTGAAATGATAAATAAACATAATAACAATTATGTGTAAGTGATCAAATATTGTTTTATGTATGTATGTTTACAATAAATTAAATATATAAAACTGGGGAATTCTGTTCTAAATCTGGCAACTTTTAAAACTCAATTTGGGGAAATAAAATTAACGGGCCTGGCAACGCTGCTGCACATTGACTGACAGTCGCTCACTAGTTGGCCAGTGACATGCACGTAGTGCGCTACCTTTATAATTAATATGGATCCGAAAAGGAGAAAAGTGGACAGTGAAAATAAAAAGTTTCTGGCAGAACGTACTGAACAATATTATTTTATACTGCCTGATAGGCCGTAAGCGGTTCCGGTGTGCCTTATATGCAATAAAACTGTCGCCTTATTAAAAGTGGAAATTTGAAGCGACAATACGAAACAACTCATCAGCAGTTGCACAAAAACTTTCCTCTTGGCAGTCAGGCGCGTAAAGAAACACCTCGGGTATATCTTAATGCTTAGGAAAAAATCACAAAAATGCTAGTTCGCTGCATGAGCGACCAAAAAAAATCCACAGAGATAGCGTTACGTGTGGGCTGAATACTTAATAAACACCAAAATCCATTTTCTGATGTGATGATCTAAGTAATACACGAAGAACATAAATTTTAGCTGAGGATATTAAAAACTCTCTTCGTAATCTTTTGCAAAAGGCACCTTGCTACGTCATAACACTTGACGAATCATGTGACATTGTTGATGATGAACAAATGTCTGTTTTTGTAAGATTTCTTGATATTGAGTGACAAATCTTTAGGGAAGAGTTGCTAGAAATATTGCCGCTGAAAGGTAACACTCGAGGAGAAGATTTATTCAAGGGCACATTTTGAGTATATAACAAACTGGCACAACATGCTGGTGCTGGCTTTTTAAAAGATATTTTAAAATATTTTAAATGCGCTTAACACATAGTTACAAGAAAATGGAAAATTAGTATGTGATCTGATACAAAGCGTGTCTGCTTTTCGTCGAAAGCTGGATATCTTTGAAAATGGTATTGCACAATAAGAATTCATTCATTTTCCAACTATTCTTGAATATAATAAAAATAAGGAGTACTTCGAATAAGACATTGCAGTGTTCGTAAAATTTCTGGGTGATCTTAGGGACAAATTTGCTTTAATATGCCAAGACTTTGCACAGGTAAGCAAACTATCTATATTTCTAAAATCACCATTTGAAGTTGATGCAGCGGCAGACTGGACATATGTGGCTGCCAAGCTGTTTAATCTGTCAAAAGTATTACTTCAAATGGAGATTATTGAATTACAAGAAGATTTGTTCTAGCAAACTTGTGCCAGCAAAATATGAAAATTGCAGACAACTTACAATCAGTATGGCCACTATGTTTGGCTCAACGTATATGTGCGAAACGTCTTTTTAAAAAAGAATTTGTTTAAAAACAAATATTGCTCCCGATTAACGGACGCCCACCTCGCAGATACACTTCGAATTTGTTGTTCGACTCGAGAACTCCGCCTGTGGTGACTAATGGGTGGATTGAATAGCTCAGGAGTCACCATTGCCGGTCCTAAGCCCGGGTAAAGGAGGAAGGTTGGGCAGTGGGCTAACAACCCACTCCCGGAAAAACACACTGTTATGAAACCTAAACATTTGCCTCGGAACAAGGGGAACTTTCGGAAACGACTAAAGCTACGAAACATGGACTATGCATTTGGAAGTTGGAATGTGAGGACGTTAAATAGACCAGGAGCTCAAACTGCACTTCTACAACAACTAAAAAGATATAATCTTATGATCACTGCTCTTCAGGAGACAAGATGGCTGGGGAAAGGTGTCAGGGACACCAAAACGCACACAATTCTATATAGTGGCAAAGAACAAGGAATCAAAGAATGTGGAGTTGCATTTGTGGTAGATAATGATTTTAAGTCAAAAATCATAGACTTCCAGGCAGTGAATGAAAGGATATGCAAACTAAGAATTCGCACCCACTTCTTCAACCTTACTATGATAAACATCTACTGCCCAACAGATGAACAAGAGCAACATATAAAGGAAAGCTTCTACCAACAGCTGGAGATAGTATATGACAACGCGCCAAAAAATGACATTAAGGTTATAATGGGTGATATGAATGCCAAAATAGGCAAGGAACCGCAGTTCTATGGCACAACAGGGAAACACTCACTGCACAATGAAACAAGCGAGAATGGGGAGTTTTTGATAAATTTTGCCACTAGTAAAAACATGGTTATAAGCTCCACATGCTTCCCACATAAAGACATACACAAAATGACGTGGATCTCACCAGATGGAACCACAACCAATCAAATTGACCATGTGATGATAGACAAAAGGGCAGCCAGTAGTATCTCTGATGTGAGAACACGACGAGGAGCATGCTGTGGATCAGACCATCTTTTACTGCAAACCAAATTTAGGTGCAGAGTTAACAGAGAAAGAAACGAAAGACAACAAAGAACAAACAAACTAGACCTGGAAAAACTGAAGACTCAGGAATGTAGAGAGAAGTTCGAGCAAGAAGTCACAAATGAGCTAAGGACACAAGAACTGCACTCCATAGAGAGCAAATGGAATAATATCAAAACAGCAGTGCTGACAGCAGCAGCGTCCACCGTGGGAAACAAGAAAAAGAAGAGAAGAGGAACATGGTTTGATGACGAGTGCAGGCAAGCGATAGAAGAAAGAAACGAAGCGCACAAAATGTACATAACAAGAAGAACACGGGAAAGACGAACATCATTTGAAGTCGCAAGACGGAAAGCAGACAAGATATGCAGAAACAAAAAGAGAGCTTATGAAAATGGACAAATAGAAGAAATGGAACAAAATTTCAAAAAAAAAATGAAATTAGAGGAGCTTACGAATACCTAAAAAAGATAAAAAGTGGATATAAACCTCAAACAAGCCTATGCAAAGATGAAAGTGGGCAAATAATCAGTGACCAACAGAAAGTCACAGAAACCTGGAAGCATTATTTTCAGACCCTACTTGGAACACAAGTAGATATGGAAGATGAAATGGGTACGAACCATGTAGAAGAGAACGAAGTTGAAGTAGAAGCTCCAACCATAGAGGAAGTTCTCGAAGCTATTAAGGCCCAGAAAAACAATAAAGCCCCGGGAGTTGACGAGATTCCAGCAGAACTGTATAAGGTAGGTGGCAACCACCTATCAAGTCATATCCACGCGCTTATCAAAGAAATATGGCAAGAAGAGAAAATACCCGACGAATGGAAGAAAAGTATAGTATGCCCAATCTATAAAAAAGGAGACAAACTCCAATGCAAAAACTACCGTGGAATTTCTCTACTATGTACAGCGTATAAAGTCCTCACGTATATTATAAACCAGCGACTCCAACCACTAGCAGAAAATATTATTGGAGAATATCAGACGGGCTTCAGACGGGGAAGATCGACAATGGATCAAATATTTACAGTCAAGCAGGTCTTGAGCAAATCGTGGGAACACGACATTGATGTTCACAACGTGTTTGTAGACTTCAAACAGGCATACGATTCAGTCAAAAGGGACAGACTATACTATATATTGGCAGAATTAGCAATACCACATAAGCTAATTAGACTCATTAAAGCCACAATGGATGAAACTCAGGCATGTGTACGAATACAAAACAACCGGACAGACTTTTTCAAAATCTCTCAGGGACTAAAGCAGGGAGATGGGCTGGCACCAACATTGTTTAACCTGGCACTGGAGTATGCGGTCAGGCAAATGCAAACTGGACGAGAAAACCTACTGACCAATAAAACGGTTCGACTGGCTGCCTACGCCGATGATATTAATATTATGAGTAGAACATCAACAGGAGCACAGGAAGCATACGCAGAGTTAAAAACACAAACGAAAAGGCTAGGTCTGGAAATTAACACAGAAAAAACAAAAATAATGGTACAGACGAGAAGAAATATAATCCCACAAAACATTATACATGAAGATGACATTGAAACGGTTGGAAAGTTTACATACCTGGGAGTAGAAATATATGCCGATGGAGCAGAGGATGGAGAAATACGAAAAAGGATAACGCAGGCAAACAAAGCTTATTTTGCCCTCTCCCATATATTTCGGTCTAAAAGTGTCCACCGAAATACAAAGATGAGAATATATAAAACTTTAATTCGGCCAATAGCATGTTATGGCAGCGAAGCATGGGTCCTGAAAGAAACATCCAAAAACAAACTCGACACATTCGAAAGAAAAGTACTGAGGAGAATACTAGGACCTGTGAGGGAAAACGGAATCTTCAGAACTCGATATAACAACGAGCTCTATCAACTGTATAAGGAAACACCCCTGTCAAACTTCATTAGAATCCAAAGATTGCAATGGGCCGGACATGTGATACGAATGGGAGAGGATAGGCTACCAAAACGAGCACTGAACGCCAGAATGCAGGGAAAGAGACCAGTTGGAAAGCCAAGAAAGCGCTGGGAAGACACAGTAAGCAGCGACGCACAAGCACTTTTAGGAGTCCGTGTATGGAGAAGAGCAGCCACAGACAGACAAGGATGGAGGCAAAAAATAAAGGAGGCCAAGGCTCATTTTGGGCTGTAGTGCCGTAGAAGAAGATATTAAAAACTCTCTTCGTAATCTTTTGCAAAAGGCACCTTGCTACATCATAACACTTGACGAATCATGTGACATTGTTGATGATGAACAAATGTCTGTTTTTGTAAGATTTCTTGATATTGAGTGACAGATTTTTAGGGAACAGTTGCTAGCAATATTGCCGCTGAAAGGTAACACTCGAGGAGAAGATTTATTCAAGGGCACATTTTGAGTATATAACAAACTGGCACAAAATGCTGGTTCTAGCTTTTTTAAAAGATATTTTAAAATATTTTAAATGCGCTTAACACATAGTTACAAGAAAATGAAAAATTAGTATGTGATCTGATACAAAGCGTGTCTGCTTTTCGTCGTAAGCTGGATATCTTTGAAAATGGTATTGCACAATAAGAATTCATTCATTTTCCAACTATTCTTGAATATAATAAAAATAAGGAGTACTTCGAATAAGACATTGCAGTGTTCGTAAAATTTCTGGGTGATCTTAGGGACAAATTTGCTTTAATATGCCAAGACTTTGCACAGGTAAGCAAACTATCTATATTTCTAAAATCACCATTTGAAGTTGATGCAGCGGCAGAATGGACATATGTGGCTGCCAAGCTGTTTAATCTGTCAAAAGTATTACTTCAAATGGAGATTATTGAATTACAAGAAGATTTGTTCTAGCAAACTTGTGCCAGCAAAATATGAAAATTGCAGACAACTTACAATCAGTATGGCCACTATGTTTGGCTCAACGTATATGTGCGAAACGTCTTTTTAAAAAATGAATTTGTTTAAAAACAAATATTGCTCCCGATTAACGGACGCCCACCTCGCAGATACACTTCGAATTTGTTGTTCGACTCGAGAACCAGACCACAAAAAAAAACTAGTTCAAGACCGTCGGTGTAATTTTTCTCTCGCATTCATTTAAGGTCTTTTGTTTTATCATTAAGCATGTACTAAAATAATAAACATCTTGTCATAAATGTTATCATTTGTTTTTTTCTGGACCTTGTTCAAATTGTCTTCTAGTATCCGGAACCCACATAAAATTACTTGCCGACCCCTGCATTATATGAATAAAAGCTGTGCGAGTAGCTTCTTGTGAACCAAGTGAGGTTTGGTCCTTGTTTTAATTTTTGGTAAAACCGATTTTTTTAATCTTATCTCTCTACTTTTGCATCTTTATTGTACATTAATTTAGTATTATTTTGTATTTGCTATAAATTATTACTTTTAAAGCCAGTTATCTTGAGATACGCCTAAATTATTAAGGAGCGATATTTATACGATCTACTGTTTTGGAATATTTTTAAAACATGTTATATTTTATTTATATGTGCATGTGTTTATATCTATCATATTGAAAGACTTTTTACATGTTACGGTAGATTTATTTGTATGTCTTGTTTTTGGAATTCACCCTTCTGGTGATTCAGTTCTTGAATATATTTTGTTTACCTACTGAATTTTATTTATCTACTCATAATAAGTTTCCTGATAATAGAGTATTTTTGAATATTTGCTAATAAAAATATTTAACTATTTAATTTAATATCACATTTCCGACCAGAAGAAAGATGAGGCTGTATTTGTTTGTAGGTAAGTAGGTAGACGAATTCCACCGAATATGCTTATTATTTGTTTATGTAGTAAGTTGACTACATTTATTAAATAATTGACTGTTAATATCTTATAGTGTGTTTGGCCTCAGAACCTAATTATCTCTTCTTATCTAATTTCGTTTCTAAATCTTCTTAATTTTCCCTTGTAATCCCAAAAAGTTAATCTATCATATCTTGTCTTATCTTTATTATGTCTTCTTTTGGATCCATTCCCGGTTCCAAAAGTTAGTTTCGAACCTCCGACTCGATCTCCACCAAAACCATTTTAGCTGCCGTTCGCACTGGCTCCATTGGTGATCTTTCTAGCACCATCCAAAAAAGGTTTCCGATGTTACAACATATAATTGTTACTCCAAAATCAGCTTGAATTTGGCAAAAAATACTTCTTTTAATAACAAAATAATACTCCAGCTTTGCATTATATTAAGTCTATCAGCAGGGTGCTAACCTAGCTGTAGGCCCCCTGCTACTTTATTCCGGCTTAAGACCGTCAACAGTTCTGTCGAGCTACACGATCTAACTAACAAAACTGCAGGAGGAGTTCACTGAGATGAAATTAAGAATTTATAAAGCCCGTGTAAGATCAATAATGACACATATGCCTCAGAAACAAGACCAGACACAGTCACAACGCAAAGGCTACTGGAAACGGCAGAAATGAGAGGACAGATAAGAATTACAGGAAATACGCTGAGAGATCGAAAGAGAAGTGAAGACATTAAAGAAAATGTAATGTACAGTTTATAAATGGATGGACACCAAATAGAAAGAAAAGAATGGAATAATCTTATAAGCAGAATTTAGGAGACCCATGTCGTCAAAATAGCAAAAGATGAGTCGCCAATCGGCAGAAGAAGTATCGAAGTGACAACTTTCGATAGAGGTATTAATCCGCCAATGAACAAGCAGAATTGCTTAAAAAAAGGAAGAAGAAGAAGATCTTATAGTTAGAGTGCCCTTCGGCTAAAAAGTTTATGATAGATACTCTTTCCAAACTTTGAATATCGCTTCATTAGGCCAAAACTTTTGGTCCTCGACCGTTTTCCCTCTACTTTTTCCGAAAACTTCAGAAAATATATTCTTTTATTTAAATAGCTTACTAATTTAAAAAAAAGCGAACATAAAATTGTCTGATAATAAATATACTTAGCTCATTCAACGCGTCTGACGACTCGAACAACTCTGAAAAACTACTGTGACGAAATTCATAGATAATCAGCTATAATTTTTTCAGGACACTATCATTAAAGTAACAAAAACAACTTATATTTTGTGACGAAACTTGTTTTCCGATTTTCCTGTGTGACCGATAAATATTTTCCGGAAAATTAGAGGAAAAACACCCCAGAATACAAACAAGTCTTCTTCTTCATTTTATACAGACATTACTCTGTCTATTTTTCAATGTGCCTCCAGTAAGTTTTCATTCCATCGTTTTTGTGGTCTTTGTAGTGATCGTCTTCCTATTGAGGAACGGTCTTTTGCCGTCTTTACGACTCTATTTGTTGTCATTCTATGATCGTTCCATTCTATTTTTCTATTTTTTACCCAGTCGTTGATGTTCTCCACCTTGCACCTACGTCGTACATCTGTTCTGTCCCATACTATCTTACCATCAATTTTTCTGGGATTTTATCTCTGTTGTTTTTAACATCTTTTTTGTCCTCTCTGTGTCAGGTCTTGTTTCTGCCGCGAATGTCATTATTGGTCTGATGACTGTTTTGTAGAGGTGTGCTTATTAGTTCTTTTAGACGAACTAGTTCAACAGAACTATTTCACAAAAATGAACTAGTTCAGTGAACTAGTTCGCGAAAGAACTATTTGTAGGACCGACATCGAAATCCAACCCTAACAGAACTGGTTGCCGGATGTCTCGTCTCAATCATCACACAAGCTCGGCGCTAGCCGCCCGTTTTCTTTCAGTCTTTCACTAGTTCACTACCGTACAAGTAGTTCGGAACTATTTCTTTCGATCGTATGTTTAGGTTTAAATGGTTTAAATTATTATATGATTAGTTAGTTTTTATTTGCAAAAAATTATTAAGATTTGTTTTTTATTAACCGTTTTAAATATAAATATGGTTCAAGTATGATTTATTTTTATATTTACGTATATTTAAACTCATAGGTATTTATAGTTAGGTTATTTCTACAAGAACCTTTACAAAAAAAAGTGAATTTTCTAGGAACATTAAATAACACATTTTCATTCTCACTTTTACATAAAATTATATTTTATGTAAATGCCTCAATCATTTTAACCACAACTAAAATTTTTATTTCAAAATTACAATACAAGAAACAACACAGCATGGCAACATCCAAGCCAATACATGGCCATAAGATCCGAACCATTATGACATTAAGATAAGACTTAATGTTATTGTCACATTCATAAGAATTATGAATCTGTTATCTGAGGCTAATCGGCATTTTTTTTTTAAACTAGTTAGTCCATCCATTCACAAAATAATAAATATATGTTCTAATTTATTCAGTCATTATTTTCTTCTTTAGAAGTTGAGACATAATTTATAATGCAAATCGTTCGCAGTGAACTAGTTCTATGAAAATTAATGAACTAGTTCAATTAGTTCAGTTGAAGGAATCGTTCATTAGAACTATTTCGATGGTGAACTACACATCCCTACTGTTTTATAAATTCTGCCTTTCGTTTCTTTCTCGATATTTTTATTTCTCCATATTGTTTTATGTAGGCAGCCTGTGTCTCTATTTGCTCTATTTACTTGATCTTCTACTTCGGTTTCGAGCTTTCCATAGCTAGATCATGTGATGCCTAGATATTTAAACTCCATCACTTGTTCTATTTTCTGACCTTCCAGCTCCAATTTACATCTTAGTAAATTTGCTATTGTAACCATCGTTCGTTTATCTCTTTTCTTTGTCCTCTGATCATTCTCCATTTTTCTTTTTGTGTTCCGTAGAAATCGTGTTCCGAAGAAATACCCAAAGCGATGGAGAGAGTACCTATCCCGATTTCCACTTTTTTCAAAATCCTTCTTCGGCTTGAAACTCTATTTTGAAATATTTTATTGGTAGTAAAATCTTGACTAGGGTTTTTCTTGGCTTATCAATATTATCAATAATTATTAAAATTATCAATATTATCAATAATTATTAAATATAGCATACACGAGTAATTTATTTGTCTAATTCCTTTTAGCGATAAAACAACGTTACAATTATCGATATAAAATGGAAAAATAGACTTAAAAAACATCGATATTGGTGGTATACAAATGAATTCAAGCAGAAATTTCTTACGAATATTGCAGAGTGTTCAAATAACCATTTTTCGACTCACTAAACGGCGAACTGAAAATCAAATGATCTGAAATCGCGTTACGGTGATACAATTCGGAGTCCTACTGGCTGCGCCGCACTCGCTCGCTAGCCGACTACGGCAAAATTAGAATTTCCTTTGAGGTGGTCGGCACCGTTGAGGTTTCCCGAACTACCACGCCGATAGAGTCGGATTTTAGAAGTTTGTAACTTTACTCTTCGGATAGAGATTAACCTTCACGTCCTGGGGTGGTAACAAAAGTGAGTCGGAGAAAGGCCAGGGATTGATAAATATTCAAGAACTTCATGGGAAGTTCCTGGAGATTATGCCAGATTATCGGGCTGGTAGCACCTTACAGGCGTGAACAGTTTTTAGAAATATTATCCGGGCTTGAAGGTATGAAAATAAGCAGCTGGAATTACAGGATATTCATGATTTACCGCGTAATGTAATACGGAAGGTAGAAAATGAGATATTAAAATATCAACTTCGCAAATATATATTAATGGTAAAAGTGGCACATAGACAACACAACAAAAACTTTCTATCGGATGTTATTATTAATCTTCATGGAATTAATTAGTTCTAATTATTTTTCTCTCGTTTGAAAAGATACAGTTGATCGGAAATGGTATATATAGAGCTTCTTTACAATCAGTACTCAAGAAATTATTGTGACGATCAATTTAAATTTATGTACGATAAATATTCCAGTGGTAGATAGTGAAATCCAAGATATTTCTTCATCGGCCCAGATCTCTTCTTTACACGTAAACCAATTTCATATGCCTTAATTAGGCTTCAGTTAAGTGCTGCTTTGGTTAGTGTGCAAGTATAGCCCGTGAAGAAGACTCAAAAATATATTGCACCGAAAAAGGTGCAATCTTTTTTGATTATATTAATAAAATTTTTGAAAATCTTAAATCTTTAATCGAACTGATGCATCCAAACCAGGGCGTACAAAAAGCATTATACTATTTACATAATTTACTAAATAAATTTTAAATACGTCAAATAAATAGGGATTTACAATATATTTTATATATTTAGTTGAGTCCTTTTTGTAAATCAAATTTATTTCCGTGACTGACGGTAATACAGTGCCAACAGTTAATCCGATTGTATAAAAATAGCACCTATATAGCAATACAACTTAGCCGTAACTTTTAAAGTTTGAAGTGCCGAGCAGAGTTGTGTTAATTAAACGCAAGACTAATGAATAAACTTTCCTGCTATTAGTGCATAGTCCTCGAAATCTAGGAAACTTTTTGATCCTCGTAAAGCTCGAATCTCGGGGCGGGGAAGGTTTACGACAGAGCTGATTTTATGATTTCGCCCAGACGTTCAGGATCGTTTCGCGAGATGCGCCGGAAGACAAGTAGTGTATTTACCTCATAAAAGTTTCAAAATGTCTATTTGCTACATTACGTCCGATATTATTCCGCGGAGTCAACCGATAAATTTAAACTTTGGAAACTGTTTTTGAGATATATTTAATAGGTTCTAGTAGATCGTGAAATGCGGCAAAAATAAAGAACTGCTGACACTAAACATACACAGATCTTAGAAGTTTAGGCGAGACAAATGATATACGAACAGAGGACTAGCTAGGAGATTGCCTATTATGATAGAGAATAAAAAAATAGATAGATACTAACTAAAAAAATACGAGTGAAAAAGAAAAAAATCTATAAAAATTGGAGATATTAACAAAACTATTATTAACAAAAATACTGATATTAGAAAACGAAAAAATTCTTAAACATTTCTTAATAATTTTGTTTGCTAAAAATTTTGTTAAACACTTTGACTTTTCTTTGACAAAATACTGGCTAATTTCAGCCCTTAATGTTGTTAATTAGGGTAACAGTGATAAAAAAGGAGCTATCTAGACTCCTAATGGTCTTCGAACCTTTTTTTGTTAGTTTTAAAAATTGTATTTTTTAACCAGCTTTCCAAATATTTTTTAGTCATTTAATTTGAACTAAATTCTACATTTGAGTTGTAAATTTTTGTAAGCTTAAAAAACACTACCTATTTACTATTAAATCTTATTAAATCTGTACTTGTGTACATAAATGAATTTTTTAAAACTTTCTTCGGGTTATTAAGATGCATTCAGTCAAATTATCTGGACCAGTTTTAACAAAAACTATTTAACCGATCTAACCCATCTTTTGAACACAATTTAAACACGATTAGATTAAGTTCAGGTACATTTAACTAAATTTTAATAAATAATATAAAAGTTATAACAATATTCAAAAACAGCGATTTTGATGTTCATTGTGCAATAACTTTTTTTATCTCATTTTGCGTTTTTTTAGTTTTTAAGTAATGAGCAAAATATTGAGTTTGATTGTTTATTAATATTTACGTTAAATTACATAATATGTACACTAAAAAATTGATAAATCTCGAGATGGGAGTCTTTTTTATAATATACTATATATTTCTACTGCCAAACCCGTTATATAATTCCGTCCATATTTCTATAATCTAATGTGAACGTGCTGCGTTTTTTAGGCATATTGAGCAGGACATAACAAATGCCTCACATTTGTTGCCAAAAATCAAAACCTAAATTTCATGTCAGATTTTGCAGACAAAGAAAATTGCTTCAGAGAGGTTGCAGCTGCAAACTCAATACATGACACAACAAACAATAATGGAGAAATACTAAGTAATTTAGCATCGGCATTAAACATAAACATAAGTAGCACGATATATAAACACAAAGACATACACAAAATAACATGGATGAGACCAGAAAGTCTAGAGGGAAATCAAATAGATCATGTATTGATTAAAAGACACACAAAGAATCGATAAAGGACAGTAGATCTCACAAAGCGGCCAAAATCGATTCGGAGCATATGCTAGCAATTATAAAATCTAAAATAAAAACAACGAAGGCTAAAATGCGAAATGCACAGAGAAAATGGGACGTGGATAAATTGAAAGAGAAAGAAGTAAAAAGAATATTTGTACAAAAAATAAATACAGATAGGCAGTTCAAAGAACAAATGAAGGAACAGTGGAAAAAATCAAACAAGAAATAAACAATGCAACAGACAAAGTGGTTCGAAAAAATAATTTGTTTGTCGATTAGTGCAAATTAGCGGTAGAAGCAAAGAAAAAAACAAGATTGAAATGCTTAAGTACAAGCAAAGAAGAGGAACGAGAAAAATACAAAGATCAAGGCAAAAGACAAAAAAATTATTTAAATCGAAAAGAAAATCCGACGAAGAAGTATTGGCAGACCAAGAAAAAGATGGTTGCGATAATTTAAAAAATTTAGTAGGCTAATATTAAAGAAGAAACAGGTTTTAAAGCCTGCATACAAGACGAAAGAAGAAGAAGAAAAACAAATCAAAAGGCAGAAGAAATTATAAACGAGATAGAAACAGAAAATAAAAGACACAACTCAAAACCATTGTAGCAAAACTTAAAACTAAGTAACCGAAAACGAACAGCTAATATAGCTACAGAAGCAGAAAAATGGCAGAAGTATTTTGAATAAATATATTAAGAATCGGATAAAGAAGACGAAAGAGAAACAATAACAAACACAGAACAAGATAAAAAAGAAGAAAAATTGACCTATAGAGAAGTGAACAAGAAAATATGCAAACTTAAAAACGGGAAAACAGCGGGAGGAGACGGAATATGTGCAGAACTTATAAAATACGGTGGAGATGCACTACACAGACAGATTTATAAATTAATACAGAATATATGAAGCAAATTAATATTGCTGAAGAAGGAAAGAAGGGAATTATAGTGACAATACCAAAACAAGGAGACCATCTTCTTCTTCAGGTGCCATCTCCGCTACGGAGGTTGGCAATCATCATAGCCATCTAAATTTTTGAGGCAGTAGCTATAACTAGTTGTTTTGAGCTGAATCCAAACCATTCTCTCAGGTTCTTAAGCCATGAAATTCGTCTTCTTCTGATGCTTCTGCTGCCAGTATCTTTCCTTGCATTATGAGTCGCAGGATGCCATATTTCTCGCCCGCATTATATGTCCGAGATACTGTAAATTTCTTTCTTTAATTGTAAGTTCAACTTCCTTCTCTTTACCTATTCTTCTCAGTACTTCATTGTTCGTAACTCTATCTACATAGGAAACCATCATAATTTTTCTATAGGTCCACATTTCAAAGGCGTTAAGTCGTCTCATTGTGTCCAGATTTAACGTCCATGATTCCACTTCGTAGTATAGTACAATGTATACGTAACATTTTATTAGACGTACTTTAAGAGCTAATGTTAAATTTTTACCACATAGGACCTTTTTCATTTTCATAAAATTGGAACGTGCTTTTTCGATTCTGACTTTGATTTCTGCAGTGTAGTCATTATTTTCTGTTATAAGTGTTCCTAGGTAAGTGTAATTTTTTACTCTTTCGATCTGCTGACCCTCTACTATCAAGATTTCGTTAGTATTATGGTTGATTTTACAAATTTTCATAAACTTCGTCTTTTTGATGTTGAGCGAGAGTCCTTACTCCCTACTACACATTACTATTTTACTTATGTCTTTCCAGGTCTTGTAAGCTATCAGCTATTATTACTGCATCATCTGCAAATCTAATGTTGTTAACTAAGACTCCATTTACTCTTATGTGGACTGTTTCATCTTTCAGAATTTCTCAAATTACCTCTTCACAATAAGCCTTAAATAATAGAGGTGATAGTATGCAGCCTTGCTTGACTCCTCTCTTTATTACCATTTCTTCAGATATCTCTTGTCGGTCATGTTTTACTTTATCAAACGCTTTATTGTAGTCTAAAAAACAAATGCAAAGACGACGGTTAACATTCAAACATCTCTGTGTCAGCACGTTGAAGAAGAATAATGCCTCTGGTACCCATACCATTGCGGAACCCATATTGTGTGTCACTAATATCCAGTTTCAGTTTAGTGTTAATTCTGGCATGGATAATTTAAAACAGAATTTTCAAGGTATGAGACATTAAGCTTATGGTTCGATAGTCACTGCACTCTTTGGCATTCACTTTCTTTGGCAAACTTTTGGTCAACATTTCTGTAGGGATGATTCCCGTAGTATAGATAGCGTTGAACAGTTCTACTATTCTGTCCAGGTTTTTTTCGTTAACCAACTTTAATAACTCGCTTGGTATTTCATCTGGACCAACAGATTTATTGGTTTTCATTGAGTTTAATGCCTGACTAACCTCTGATTTGGTTATCCCTGGGCCTATATCTCCCGTTTGGCTATTTACAGATGTACTAGCTCCTCTCTGGGCATGAAATAATTCCTCGATGTACTCTTTCCATCGTCGTAGTTTTTGTTCTGTCTCTAATATATTATTTCCATTTTTGTCGAGCAATATATTTGAGATTATTCTATTTCCTACTCCGGCTAGTTCTTTGACTTTTTTATGTAGATTAAAGTTGCCATATCTATTTTGCAGTTCTTCTATTTCTTTACATTTTTTAGAGAAGTAGGTTTAGAAGCTGAGTCAATTATTATTTCGGTAGTTATCACCTAACTATTTCTGCAAAAATCCGAATACCACCTCTCTCAAAATAGATCCTCCGTGGTATATATACGTTGTTCCCTTTTGCAGAATAATACTATGCATATGTAAAACTGATCAAGGACAGTTAGACAATCGTGTTTCAATTCAATATTAGCGCCGATAATGTTAATACTCGTTAAACTTTGACGTAAATTTCAATTTTGTGAACACGTTTCGAAACAATAATCAAATGTTCTCCCTTTGGCACTTGCTGACCGTAAAGTCCAGCCTTTATAGCTATGAGTTTACGCCTTTGCGTATGTTTCGTTACCATGACTAATAGTTTTCGGTGCAATTACTTCAGAAACGGCGGTGTTAAGTAGTTACATTAGCCACCTATCACTCAAACAGACGAACGGAGAGAAACTTTTGAGTTAAATCGCCATCACCTAAAACCTTAATGTCGTTTGTATACGAACCCAAATGCAATGCAACTAAACAAATAATTTCGTTCAATTGGTTAACTGTTTATGTATTTAGTAGCAAAATCAAGTGATATTGTACAACATTGGTAAAACTTTGAAGTCGAAATTACGAATATCCCAGAATAACATTGATATTGACATTGATATAAAACAGCAACAGACGAGTACATGTTTATTTGGTAATGGAAAAGTGAATTGATGTGACATTGTGTTTAGATTAACTATTATAATCTTAAATACTAATGACTCAGTTGAACCGAGAGGGTATTGGCATTGACTTTGTCGAGTAAATAAACACACGTCGTGCAACGATTAAATAATCACACGCGAAAAGCGACCTGATATAGGATTGCAAAAGACGGTTATTATGATAAATATCTATATATGTATACGAAGTATGAAAAGACAATTCAATTATGATTGTTCAGGTGATAATCTTGACCTATGGTTAAGGTCGTTTAATATTATATACTTTTAACAAGTTAAAATAATATTTTGTGAAACCTTTTGCATTTTATTATTAAATGTATTGCTAAATAGCCATTACCAAGAGCAAGAAGTGTGTATTTCGAAATAGATATTCTCATTCGGTAACGTACGATATAACTTCATCCCTTTTGCTCCATAGTATTAATTGTCATCCACGCGTTAAAATATTGCCGAATCTGTTTACTATTCTTAAAGTATTAGGTAAAATACTAAAAAAAAAACTCAAAATACAGGTGAATTCAGTGCAATAATATAAAGAAAACCTAGTGGAAACATGAAAACACCTCTTATAAAATATGAGGAATTATTATGACTTGTAATAAAAGTTCACTTATATTCTTAAAGCATTAACCCATAGTTCATTTGATATGGAATGCCTTTTTCATTTTTGTGCAGAGCTGAAGCATGGGCTTGAACGTAAGCTCATTAAAATTATAAAAAGTAATATTCTATTACTTCAACATCCCAAATAATATATGCATAAGAATTGGTAAAAATATTTCTTTAAAATTTAAAAGTTTTCTATATTAGTCTTATAAGTTTCTGGTTTAGGACTGCCCTAATCATTCTGCAAATAGTTGGCAAAGAAATGTATGTTAACATGTATGTTAATGGTAAGTGCTTTACGTCACGTACAAACAAGAAGTCTCAAACGCACCCAGTGAAATCAAATTATTTAAAACAGTTAATTTAATTATTTAAAATCTGTTAGTATTTTCATGAACTTGGATGCATTATTCATTACGAGAATTCCCTTGCAGATTAAAAAAAAAACGACTTACAACAGCACCTATTTTAGCCTATCCACGAAAAGATAAAACATTTCTGTTGAATTGTGACACATCGCAGCATGGTACTGGTGCCATATTATCACAAGAACAACAAGAGAAGAAAAAGTTATTGAATGTTTTAGTAAAACAATAGGAAAGGCTGAAAAAAATTACTGCCTGACAAGAAAAGATCTCCTAGCTACTATAAAAGCTCTCGAATATTTTCATACTTTCCTTTATAATAGAGATGTTATCACCAGAACTGACCCTAGCGCTTTGAAGTGGCTAATGAGGTTTAAAAATCCAGAAGAAGTTCCTCGGTGTATACAGAGACTCCAACAGTATAATTTCGACGTCGAACATCGAAAAGAGCGACTCCTTTTTCGATGTACGACGAAAGAAATAAGTTTCTAGATGACCTCAGTTAAACAGGAAGAATATATGACTGTTGATCGGACTTCTCTGGTAAAGCTTCAAAAGAGTCAAAAGAAAAATAATGACAAAAGTTATTTGAGAATGACTTAAAAGTGAAGTAAGACCTATTTTTCAAGAAATAACCAAATATAGTGGAACTGTAAAGGTGTACTAGACTCGATGGGAATCACTGTATCTTTTGCAATGGTATATTATAAGAAAACTCCCGACGGAGTGCGTAAGTTCAACACTTCACACATTAAAAGTGTATTGCAAGAACTTCATAGCAGCCTCTCTGGATGACATTTGGGAGTCAAAAGAACACTTTCCGAGTTTTACTGAATCAACTTCCGCTGAGATATACAAGACTGGTCTAGGAAATGCGATTTATGTAACAGTAGAAAAGCTCGTATAACAAAAAGTCGTGATAAAATGATAAAAGATCTCTGCGGAGAGCCTTTTGAATGGCTTGTAGAGGATATTCTCGGTTCACCTCCGATGAGAGAGAGAGAGAGAGAGAGAGAGAGAGAGAGAGAGAGAGAGAGAGAGAGAGAGAGAGAGAGAGAGAAAGAAAATAAGTACTTAATATTCGCAACGGCTTATTTCCCAAAATGGCCAGAAATTGCACACATTCCTAATCAAGACGCGACTACAGTAGCAGAATCATTCATAACAGACATTGAGTTCCTTTAGAGTTACATTCTGATCAACGACGAAATTTTCAATTAGAATTATGGCAAGAATTAATGAAAATCTTGGGTATTAAGAAAACTCGCAGTACGCCTCTCCATCCGCAATCTGACGGATTTGTTGAAAGACATAATAGAAGTTTGTCAATACCTTTCAATGTTCGTCGCTGATAATCAAAAAGATTGGGATACTTTAAGCTACGGTTTGTTAGAACAGTGCGCAGCGCACAGCAAACAGGTACAACAGAATCTGTTGTACTGGACTCACGGCAGTTTTGGATGAGTCGGTTTGTTAGATTAATTCGCATAAATATTCTGTGGCTCTGAAAACAAGTTTAGAAATTAGTTTCTCGTTTATTCTCTCAAATGTACGTTTAAAATCGCAAACTTAACGCAACAATTTTATGACTCTAAGAAGAGGAGGAAGAAGAAGAGTTGATAACATTAAATCTAAAAAAAGAAATAAAACTGTAAATTTTTTATGTCTTAATACAGAAGGTGCTTTTAAATTAATACTCGAAGAAAGATTGTTTCAAAAGGAGGAAAAATTTCGAGAATATTTTAGACTTTCCAGGGATTTATTTGGAACTGTCTTACAATTTGTACTAGATCGATCCACTAGTCTTTCATCTTCCTCGGGAAAAAATTTAATACTATATAAACTATATAAAAAAACAATTATAATTTCGATATAGATGTGTACGCTTTAAGCTCAGCTGAACGTTTGCGTTCAAATCAAATCGCAGTTGAAGTTGATTCCAGCGCACACCGTCAACGTACACGGCTAACTCTCTGCAGTGTGCGCAGCTCAGCAGAACCTAACAAACCGATATTATAGAGAACCATTCCTTTGATTTTGACGAACGTAGGCGGCGTTCGACTGACTGTGAGTTATGCGTCGCTCACTGTTCTAACAAACCATAGCTTTAATTCCCATATTCTTGCTAGCCTACAGAATTTCTGAACATGAACTGACCGGTTATTCTCCATCGATGATGATCATCGAAAGAGAAATAAAACTTCCTCAAGATATTATTTTTGAAAGAATCCTTCCCTGCGAAAAAGACGGTTCATCCCTCACGTATATCGAAAAACTTAAAGAAAAATTGGAGAAAGTCGACTAATTTGCTCGTAAAAGTTTAAAACTTCAAAGCGATAAACCCAAGGCTAGCCTCGACATACATGTTATGGGAACAACGACCCAGTACATATCCAGAAAATAAAAAAAAGTAATAAAAATCTAGACTGCTCTAGACGTCATCTTAAAGTCCTGAAATGTCTCATAAGGTTTGGAACGGCACAAAGCGTATATTAACAGAAAGGTCACAGTTCAAGTAGAAGTAGTAATTAAGTTTTCAATTGTTCTGTCATTAAGTTCGAGTTGATAACAAGTATTGTAATATTGTTTACTGTTTTGAATAAAAGTGATTTTAAAGAAGTGTAGCAATATATTTTCCTTCAAACTACTTTCTGCATTTAACCATGAATCGTATCATGGCATAAACAAATTCGCCCAATATATATGCGGAAACACTTCGTGTAACGTGTAAGAGATCGTCGTAATCGAAAATTGAAGTTGAGATTTAAAGAAGGATACTTTCTATCGATTTACACAAACGATTACATCGTTTATATCCGAAAACTATTCGTTGACATAGGAAGTTATCTAAACACGAGGAAATCGGCAAAATTTATATTATCAGAACATTCCTTTGTGTTTGGAAAAGTGTCAAGTGATTTAAATACTTTATTTTTATTATTCCGAATATGACCTTATTTAGTTTTAAATCTTATTTAATCATAATATATTAACTAATTGTAATATGGCTTGAGTTGATCTTTTAAATTCTCGAACTCAAATTGGCTGATTAATTATTGTCAAGTTCTGAGAATTCACTTGTCTGAAAAAACAACATGTTTTTGGGAAACATATATCAACCCAAACACTTCAGACTCCTTAAGGAAACGTACCCGTCTTTTGTGTAGCAAGTCACTTTCAGATGACATTTAAGTCTTCCGGCATTTTGTAAGAATTTTACATAGAGCTGTGACCTCAGTCAGCCACTGATTTTAACAAATGAAGTATCGGATTTAACGGTTTCATCCATTTTCACACAGAGACCGAGAACTTCGTATTTATTTCAAAAAAAAATTGCAAACAACATTATAAATTGTCAACATAATTGCTGTTTTTGATAAATTTTAAGATTTCACAGCTTCGGCATTGATAAATATTTATCAAATAAGCAAGTAGACTACATTTTGAGACCGTCGACTTGTCTAATATCTGACGCAATATCAATTTACCACCAACTAAAGATTGTTTGATGTTTTACTGCCAAATGTAGCCACCCTGAGCGTTCAGCATCTTTGTGTCTTTGCAACTATTAGAGTTTAGTATGCCATTTCGAAACCATCGTGTCCAATCAAGTAGATCGCTCACAACGCTTATCAATATTAGACCCGTGTAACATGTAAGCTATTGGAGAATTGGGCTCAAATTTTGACAGGTGACCTTTAAAACTAGGTAGTATCTGCTAAATTCCTTTAATGCTTATGTTTAGTCCTGTGGTAGCAATATCTCCAAATGCAAGGCCTAATACTACATAGAGCAGAACAAAATGTTTTAAAAATGTCTATTAACCTTTGCCTATGCTTGTACTGTATAAAGGTTAGTAACAAGACAAAAATCAACTGAGGACATTAAAATTTCTACGTAAGAAATAAAAAAAACCGATTAACGATAAACTAAAAATGTCATAATGGCGCTAAGAAATTGTCAAATGAAGGATTGAAATAATTATATAACTTTCAACCTCTTATAAAGACTTAAAATTTTATCAATTCCACGGAAAGTTCATACACTATGAAGTTAAGAAATTAATCGAATCCAGAGTTTAATTTACGAAACAATATTTTATAATTATTCAATTACTATACAAATAATTACATAATTAACAAATGCATATATAGTAGTTGGCATAGTAAACAAAATTTTTAATATAAGAAAATTCTGATCATCAGTCTGTACTCTTTCAGCTATCATATCGACAAAGTCTGATACAAGGGACTGCTGTTTAAATTAAAAATAAATTGTCCAAGATTAATGTTTACGTAGTGAACTCATAGTTGGAAGAAAGATACTTCCAGTACAATCTGAAGCTCCTCAAGACAGTTAATTAGCTTCTATCATATATTTATTATTTATAAGAGATGTACTTTCATTTTATTTACCTCAGGCCACTATAAATTTGTAAGATGGTTTGCCTTGGTTTGTCTTGTTGGTTAATTAAAATCCTGTTAGAATTTAAAATTACTTTAGTTCCAATTTCATTTTTGATCCTTCTCTCGTAGGTGACTATTATATTTACCCACAAAGCCGAAAAGTACTTAGACATATACACATAAAATAAATTCACCTTGGATCCGAATCAAAGTTTCGATTCGACAATTTCCACCTAAGTATGCATATTTCGCACGTACAAGGCCTAAAATGTTTGCTCAGCCAAGCGTATGTGACATTTTCGTTTCAGTTAACACTTTAAAGGGTATATTTTCAGTTGAATTGGATTAAAATTGTGTGGTTAGATCGTCACGATCCTCCCGAATGCGCCAATTTATGTGTTAAACTGAATAACTGCTTAACTAAGTTTGTTTAAGGATTAGTGGATTAAACTTTTGACGTCAACTAGAAAAATTTTATAAAAGTTTCACATTTTTAGCTGAGAGATCGATGATGTGTGTTGTTATAATTAAATTGCTCTAAATAACAAAAATAACTTAAGCAGAAGTTTTTAGAGTTGAAGCAAAATAAGCTTTCCATCATTTGATTAAGTAATTTGTTTAAAAACAGATAAATTATAACGAGCAATCGAAAAAAAAAACGAGATCAAGCGTTGAAATAAGCCTACACCTTCTATTGAATGTTTAGTCACCTCCACACAAAAAATGCATAGTAAATGTAAATCAATACTAGATAACCTAACTTGTATATAGACCGCAAGAGTAAAATCAATCAAAAGAGAATAACGGGCTAAATTCACCAGCGACATGGACTACGACCTACATGGTGCCCAAAAGAAAGTATGAAAAATGCTTCGGAACAGGAAAAAATCAGTTAGCGAGTTCGCGCAGATCGAGGAGTGCTTATAGAGACATGGCAACAGCATTTTAAAGAGCTATATGATGCTGAAGAAACGCTGAATATAAACGAATACGAAGCAGATATAAGTGATACAATCAATGACGAAGAGGTAGAAACAAAACTCTTAAAATATGGAGGCCCTGCACTTAAAAGTAAAATGTCACAACTATTTAACACTATATTAAACGACACAGAAACACCAGTGGAATGGCATAAGAGCATCACTATCTTCTTCTTCTTCTTCTTCTGGTAGCACTACAACCTGGGGTGGGTCTTGGCTGACTGCACAACCTGCTTCCATCTCGAACGGTCGTCCATGATGTTTAAGTCAGTGGGTAGCCCCATTGTTCTCAAATCTGACCATATATTATCTCTCCATCGCATTCGTGGACGTCCTAAGGGCCTTCTCCTTGTCGGGACTTCTTCCCAGCATCACTATCCTCATATTTAAAAAAGGACAAAGAACTTGCCCACAAAACTACTATTAATATTATTAGAATATTATTTTAATATATATTATAATATTATATTACTTATTAATAGAAAATAAAATACCGACCAACATAACAAAGATACTCCATAACCTAAATAACAACAATGTAACCAAAATTAAAGCAGGAAACCAATTCACTAAAATATTCCATCACCGGGAGGATTAAACAAGGAGACAGTTTACGCCCCTTATTTTTTAACCTACTCATGGGCAAAATCATAAACAAAGTAACATCTCTCAATCTGGGATACAGAATGGGCAACAAAAGAATTGGTATGTTGTATTAAGCAGATGATGCAGCAATCATTACCGAATCAGAAGATGATCTTCAGAGACAGCTCTTTCAGTTCTTTCAAATAAGCCGCCAACTAAATATGACCATTTCTTCCAACAAAACTAAATATATGACAATAGCAAAAGATCCGCTCAGATGTAAAATAGTGGTTGAAAACAACCCCATAGAACAGGTGATGCAATTCAGATATCTGGACATAGATATATCAAGCACACACGACCCAGTAAAGGACCTAAGGAGTCAGATCAACAAAGCATCCGCATTGTCAGGATGTCTGCTGGAGATAGTCTGCTCAAATCCGTATATGCGTACAGATAGTAAAATTAGAATCTACAAGACGTGCATACGACCGATCATGACATATGACATAGAAGTGCGCGAAGATACCAACAAAACGAAACAGATTGTAAGGGTTGCCGAAATGAAAATAAGAATATTAGTGGGCAAAAAAAGAAGAGACAGGGTGAGAAATACAAACGTTAGAAAGCAGTGCAAAATTCAAGATATTGTAAGATGGGGAAGGCAGCGTAAGAGGATGTGGTACAATGATTTTTGTGTTGAATAGACTCCCAAAAATTGACCTAGAAAACAAACGGCTCGGTTTAATACCTCCCGGAAGACCACATAAAAATGGAGTGATAGTTGGCAATTCAAATCCCAAGAAATTAACCAGAGTCAGAATTAAACAGATCGAAAGATCTCCAAGAAGTAGAAGAAGAAGAAGTATATAGACCGTCGGATTTCAATATGAAGTTCAACCACGATTTTATTCCCTATTCCTTTTTGTGTACTAAGAATGTCATATGAGATAAGCAAAAACAGGAAATTTAGAGTTGAGCCAGGGTGCGTTTTGCTGAAAATCGACTTTTCCTAGTTTTCCCCAAATTTTTAAAGTTATAATTTTTTTTAAAGGCTCCTTATCGTGAAAACTAATAAACTTTCAAGTGGCATGAAGGACAAAATCACGGATACACAACTATTATCATTACATAACGCCCTTAGGACACCATAAGCCCTTATATCAACATTTTTAAAAATAGAATCACTACTTCTCTATCGATTCGTCAAATGGCGTTAGGGAGAATATTTTTTAACACGTTAAAGCCCTTTTGGATACTGTAACATATATAGGAGAATAATTGATGGATTTGACCGTTACTTGATGGAAATTGATTTTATGTAACAATAAAACACTGAAAACTTTGTTTGCAAACTTCCACAAAATTTATTTTAAATCTTATCACTACAGCTGTTTCGGCTAATTGCCTTTCTCAAGTGATCTATTTTTGGCTTGGGTTTACAAATTTATAGTCTCTAATGAAATAGGTTGAGGAGGCGAGAACTGTTTGTCTCAAGTTGGTCATTCAGAATTATATCTGTGTTTTTTAGTTTGTTGATTTCTAACAAAGATAGCTTAAGGCCTTTATTTTGAATGTGAAGAATTTTAAATTTGTCATTAAAAGAATGATTATGATCTAGAAGTGCGTATGTCGAATCTGTTTTTCTATTTTTGAAAGCCCTTTTATGTTCTGCTATTCGTTTATCAAAGTTTCTACCAGTTTGACCGATGTAAGTTTTTGGGCAGTCGCCACATTGAAGTTTGTACACACCACTATTTAAGTGTTTTTTATTTTTGCTCTTGTTATTTTTAATATATTTGCCTAGGTTGTTATTTGTTTGGAAAGCTGGTATTATTCCTTTCTTTTTTATGTGTTTGGCAATTTTTGTTGTTATTTTGCCTGTATATGTAATCGAGCAGAAGGTACTGAGTGTTTTCTCTGGTTGTGGAAATACTAATTAGTATCTTCAGTACTAGTACCTTCTGCTCGATTACATATACAGGCTAAATAACAACTGTTTTATTGTTACATATATAGGAGAGTTAATTTTAGTAATGTAACAAAACTAGCAAACAAGGACCTTTAAACTCAAACCTCATTTTACTGTCATCAAGTGGTGAATTTTACATTCAATATATAAAATTCAAAGAAATGCTAATTCCTAAATCGTTTCCTTAACTTTTTTTCTTTTTTTTACAGCAGCTTAAGTATTAAATTGATTATTGTTGTACCTATTTTGAGTATTTAATACTGAATAGTGCCAGTATTTTTTCATTTACCTCATAAAATGTGGAAGCCATATTATTTTAATTATGTGAAAGCCGTTTATTTCTTGTGATTGGAATATTATTGGTCAAATTACGTCGATGATTCGCTTTATACTTCTACGGAATATACTCTGAACAGCCAATAAGATAGAAACCCTTGGGATACAAGGTAATGTAGAACTCACAATTCTGAATAATGCACTCGAAGACGAATATCAGTCTGAATTTAATAAGTAAAGGACCAGAAAAACAAAATCAATATCCTGTCTATATTTTAACTTCCAAAAACAAGTAACGATTTAATAAATTAGTCTTTTGTTACCACAGGGGATAATCATGTAATGGAAATCGCATATTAAGTTTATTGAAGCAATATATTTATTTCAAACGGTACAAAACAACCGAAAACAAAAATCACTCGCATAAAAGACATTATTTCTTTTTTTTTACACATTAACCTCTTTAATCAACGAGCCTTGAAGAATTCTATACATCTTATACGTAAGATAGACCATATCAGTTTGCTTTCTTAAAAATTAAACTGTTTGTTACGGAAAATGGGCCTCTCTATTAAGGAAAAGTGGATACGCAACATAAAACGGATCGTTACGTAACTTGTTCAAAGCTAAGAGCGTCCCAGAAACTAAGGTCATGTTCTAAAAGACAAATATATTAATTGGCTGGTGTCAGTGATTATATTTAATTGACTCGTCATAGTTGAGATAAGAAAAACTTTTAGACGTTGAAGGAATTTTTCTAAAAATAACGTATATACTAGGACTCTAGGAATAAATCATAGCGCAAAAGTATCGACATACCATCACATCGGTGGAAATAGACTAAGGAGCAGTGGTCTCATCAGACAACAACCTACTAACGTTACGCTAATAGCTAAACTTAAATTTTTTAGAAAACGACAACGAGCACCATAACTAGAGGTAAGAAAACTGAACGAGGTTAATGTAAAAAACTCCAACAGAAGGTATCTGAAAACCTTGACAAGCTAAGTAGATAAATATAAACGTCAAAAAAGAGCAGCAACTTGAGAAAGAGCATAAAATCCATTAGAGCACAAAGATTGCTTTCAGATATATTCTTCCTTTTAAGGTGCCGTCTTTCGAATGTTGGCAATCATCCTGAGTATTTATCTGCTGCTCTAAACAGCTGGTGGACATGCAATTAAACTACTTTTTCCGATTGTGCAGCCATAAAAGTCTTTGCCTTTCAACGCTACGCTTTTCTAAAGTCTTTCCCTGCATAATATGCTGCAAAAACTATCTTGTTCCTCTCACCAAGTGGCATTGTAGTCACGTATCAAAGTATTGTAGTTTTTGTATCTTTATTGCATTGTTCAGTTTTCTTTCTTTTGAAAGTCTTCGCAAAACTTCAAATCTTCGCATTATCTTTTGCCTACTTTGACACAAAATAACATATTATAATAAGTATTTTATGTTTTATTGAGGGGTGGTTATCGTTACGAACGATATATAATGAACGAAATATAACAAATGTAAAAACCGTCACTGATGTAATAGAAAAACAAGATAATGGCCATAAAAAGGCCATTAATCAGCACATAAATCCAGGTTCGTCAACTCTTAGACAATACTTACACTAATACTTAGACGTAAACGAACAAAATCACTTGCTCTGACAGAGTGAGTATTAAACTAAACTGCGAGAAGGCGCAGCGTAAAGTTAAAGTTGTGTACTAAACTAAGATAGTAAAACTAAGAACGCTAAAGAATGTAATTTCTTCGAAAGAAGGAAATTCTTCAATATCCTTGTCTTCACTTTGAGTAGTAGGGATATAGACTACATTCATTGTAACTTTTAGGGTATGAAGTTATAACGTGATTACTTTTCGAATAGAGGAATAAAGCCAGTGATTTAACTATTGGTAATTTTATCAACCAAAATTCCAACGGAATTTTGGGGAATATATCAGGAGAATATAAATGGGGCTCATATATACATTAATGGGACGCATATAGAGCGAGTAAAACTATTGTTACCTGGGAACTATTATTAACGAACAGTGGAGCAATTTACAGGAAATAGAGTGCCGCATAGGAAAGGCAAGAACGGTCTTTAACAAAATGAGCGCCATCTTCAAAAGTCACAACATATCCCTTGATACAAAAATGAGACATTTGAGATGCTATGTTTTCTCTGTGTTGTTGTACGGGGCGGAGGCATGGACGCTTACAGACGCCACTATTAAAAAACTTGAAGCATTTGAGATGTGGCTTTATAGAAGAATGCTGAGAATATCATGGACAGCAAGGATCACGAACAAGGAAGTTCTAGGAAAAATGAAGAAGGAACCAGAGATTGTGTTTACGATCAAACGCATAAAATTGCAATATCTGGGACACGTTATGAGAAATCAGCACCGTTACTCCCTGCTACAGTCTATATTGCAAGGTAAAGTCAAAGGTAAGCGCGGACCCGGTAGAAGGAGAATATCATGGCTGCGGAATTTAAGAACATGGTTTAAGAAAACCTCAACGGAGCTGTTTCGAGCCGCAGCGAGCAAGGTTATGATTGGCAATATGATTTCCAACATCCGAAACGGATAGAAACTAGAAGAAGAAGAAGAAAATTCCAACTTCCTTTGGGTGGATTTGCTGATGGTTGCTTCCAGAATAGTATAGCATACGATTGCTTGGGGTATTTACCATTATCCCGCCATCTGGCTTCACTAATACCAAAAATATCGATTTTCAATATGGCCATTTCTTTTTCTAAATTCTGTAATTGAGCAGCTTTAAAAAGACTTCTTACGTTCCACGTTCTAATTTTTAAATTCCTTCCGGCGATTCTTAGCATACTCTATCAAAAATTTGCCACAGAATGAGGGCCTTATTTTGCATTTCAATTGTCATCATGATTATAACTCTTCTTTAGGTGCCGTGCCCGTATTCAGACGTCGACCGTCATCATGTTTACAATTTCCTGAAACAATTCTCTATTGGCTGCTGCAAGAAATAATTCTTCTACTGTGACACCACATGATTGTCTACTATTAGGCAGCCATGAAAGTTTCTTTTGACCAATCCATCTCTGGCAAATCACTTTTTCTTGTATTATAAGGCGAAGTAGATGGTATTTGGGTCCTCTAATTATATGAGCAAAGTATTTTGTTTTTCTCCTCCTTATAATGTTTGTGAGCAGGCGTTGTGAATTCATTATTTTAAGGACATCTTCATTGCGAAATGTGCGAAACTCATGATATTGTTAGGATCCGTCGATAGCATCATAATTCGAATGATTATAATTTGTTAAGCATTGTGGTTTTTAATGTCCATATCTCACAACTATATAATAGGATAGACCACACACAACATTTCAGGACCTTCTTGCGAATATATATTGACAGTTTTCTGTTTTCATAAAACTGGCTCCCAGGTCATAAAAGTGGTATTATTATGATATTAAGCTTTACGTGACATTTCGATCCTGGTTATTACCTTTTCATCAGAGTCACAATTAACATTTAACCAGCTGCCAAGGTAATGCTTTCTCCATCGCAGTCGAAGTCAATAAAGCTTCTAGTATCTAATAAAAGACCAATCCAGGATCATTTCCCATACGCTTTATTTTGGTACTGATGTTGTTGCTGTCCGACATCAAAATAGGATATGGGAAGGGAAAGTTATAATGATTGATAGTTATTAGCTGAAAGAATAGGTCTACGACATAATTTCTCCTGGGTATTAGAGTCTTGAGAGGTAATTATGGCTCACGTGGGATATGTTTCAAATATCACATTCTCTCAATTTACTGCTTGATATTCACGTAGTATTTCTTTTAAATTTACTTCTTACATAAAGGTGTTCACAACAGAAACTGTTTTCCGGAGTCACTTTGGTATTTTAGTGAATTTAATAATTATTAATAAAATAGAACCACATGGAAATCACTGCGAAACAAAAAAAAAAGAAAAAAATCTGCGGCATTCATTTTGTTAATGGTTCTTAATAAACACTTGTTTCAGATATACAAAGTATGCATTTACTCTTTTAGATTGACTCTGGTTTTTGAGATATTCGAATTATAAGAAATACATGAAAAAATTTAGATTACAATCGTATAGTTGTAAAAATTTAAATTACTCTCGTATAGTTGTATTCATTGTGTTATTCCCAACTTTACTAATTTATAGAGAGGGCAAGTTATTCATAAATGCATGCTTGTTGTTATGCAAAGACTAGGTAATTTGGGATTTGCGTCGTACTTAAAAATATTAGCCAGCGGATGGTTCGCGGTGGTAAACGGTTAACAGGTGCGGCAACTCTGTATGCAACACGTGCCAACCCAGTCTTAACGACGCGCGCATAGGTCTTAGTTCATTTTTAAACGTAAACAACGGTGGTTTGTTCCCAAATAAGTTTTTTTATCTATTTACATAGCTATTTTACCAATTAGGCATTAGACTTTGAAGTGATTAGTTAAAGTACGTTTAAAAGTTCGTTTTTTTTTAATGAGTTCGTCACGTAAACCTTGTGTTAATGACCCCAACAGTTTTTGTTACATATGTGGCAAATTTTGTTTACAAAATCAAAGAAAAAAGATAACAGAGTTTGTGAAACAAACCTATGTAGCTTACTTTAGGATACATCTTGCGCAAAAGAATAAATATTGGGTTCCCAATATCGTATGCAAGTCTTGTGTACAATCTTTGCGTTATTGGAGCCAAGGAGGACGTAAAGGGCTTCCATTTGGAGTGCCGATGATGTGGACCGAGCCAACCAATCATTTGACTGACTGCTACTTTTGTGCAGTGAAAGGGCATGAACCGGCACAAAAAACGTACTTGGGTTTATCCTAATGTGAAATCTGCTAAACGCCCAGTATTGCACAGCGATGATTTGCCAATTCCAGTATTTTCAGGGCCATCTACTTCAAACGCTGCCGATGTTGAAATATTAGAGAAATCACTAAATCAGACGGATAGCAGTGAAAGTGAGTTTGAAGAAAGTAGTTCTACGAAACATGGATTTTCTCAGGAGGGGCTCAATGACTTGGTGCGTGATTTGAATTTATCAAAAGAATCGTCTGAAATTCTGGCATCCAGACTAAAAGAAAAACACTGCCTTCAACCGGGAGTTACAATTACGTCCTTTAGGAGTCGAGAACGAGACCTTCTTCCTTACTTTACCGAAGAAAACAATCTCATATTTTGTAACGATGTTGCTGGACTCTTAAGTTGTATGGGCCATCCCGAATATAAGCCTGAACATTGAAGGTTTTTTTAGATAGCTCGAAACGAAGCCTAAAATGTGTATTGTTGCATAATGGAAATACATTTGCTTCGCTTCCAACCGGACATACTACGAAACTTAAAGAAAAATACCAAAATATTAAAATTGTTTTAGAGAATATTTCGTATGCACAACATCAGTGGTCAGTAAGCGTGGACTTGAAGATGGTGAATTTTTTATTGGGCTAGCAAGGTGGTTATACTAAATACCCCTGTTTCATATGTCTATGGGATAGTCGTGCAAAAGATGAACATTGGGTTAGAAAGGACTGGCCTTTGAGAGAAAATATGGAGGTAGGAAAAGCAAATGTGATTAATAAACCACTGATAAGTCGAGAAAAAATCATTCTTCCACCACTTCACATCAAGCTTGGACTAATGAAACAATATATTAAAGCCCTTAATAGGAACGGTAACTGTTTTAAATATGTATGTCAAAAATTTCCAGCCCTAAGTATGGAAAAATTAAAAGCAAGTATCTTCGATGGACCGCAAATCCGTACTCTTATGAAAGCCAATATATTTATAAACCATATGACACAAATTGAATCTGAAGCTTGGCTAAGCTATGTTTTAGTAGTCAAAAATTTTTTGGGAAATCATAAGGCACCATTCAAAATTTTAATAGGCTGGGAGCTAATATGAGCATTAAAGTGCATTTTTTATAGAGCCATTTGGACAGATTCCAAGATAACCTGGGCTATTACAGTGAGGAACAAGGAGAACGGTTTCACCAGGATATTAATATAATGGAAGAACGATACCAAGGTCGATGGGACATCTACATGTTAGCAGACTACTGCTGGACCTTAAAAATGGATTGTCCTGAGCAAAAACATAGTAGAAAAAGTTACAAAAAAAGTTTTTTGTAATTTTTTTTCAAATGTAGGTAAACAACATATATTTTTTATTTTTATATACTTTCAATAAACGCGCTCAATAAAAGTGTTGTAGTGAAGTTTTTTTAATGAAATCTTTTAATCGTCTTTATCTCAAAAACTAGAGCCAACTTAACAAATCTGATATTTTGCACGTATTCAGCACATTGTTATTATAGAAAATTGACTTTAACCTACTATGCCGCAAAATGTTGCACTGTTCCCCAGTGAATTATTACGGTTTCTTCAGTAGGATTTAATTAGTAATTAAATCTGTCAGAAATTTATAGAAAAGTTGTCATTTATAGAGATAGCTTTATAACAAGGTAAAAGAGAATAATCAATATTTAATAATTTAAAAGGTAGTGTTCGTAATAGTGACATTATAGGCGGAACGACATTCTGTAGATTAACATAGAACCAACCAGTATATGGTAATCAGTCAATTATGTGGTTTATATTGCTCAAAGCTTCATTTTAATCGCATTCCATTTGTCAAAAAGCGGCCAGTTATAAAAAACAATATTTTAAAGGTTATATAAATGCTTTATAACTTTATTTTAGTTTAAAGAGTTAAAAAAAGAATTTCATGACAAAGTCGAAATTTCAAAACAAAAAATTCAATTTTAATTACAGATAATATGATTTGTTTCCCAAAAATACAAAATATTCAATGTAGACGTTAAAAATCCTTAATTGTATTATGGTTCCTCTGCTTATAACTAGACAAAATTCGCGTCACGTTTTTCAATCAATTTGTACAATTGCCGTGCTGGAGCCAAAGAGGCAACGATTTATCCAGTCATCAGGAACTGTCTAATTTAAGTAGTTTGTGATAGTAAATCCGTTCGGAATTCATTAAACATTTTCAGAATTGATTTTATTGTATAGAATTTTAAAAGACACAAATTATATACATGTATATATATATATATATATATATATATATATATATATATATATATATATATATATATATAAATATCAAGGACAGTAACGGGCTACTGGTAAACAACAAACAGTTGAAGGTAACCGGGAACGACCCAATACTAAGGAAGCAATAAAAAACGGGTGCTTCAAAGTGAGTGTCTTTTATTAAAAGTCAAGCTTTCGCCACATAATTTTGGGCTTCATTAGAACTTGCTGTAATGGAAAAACATTCTTTACAATCATCGTAATTAAAGATGTTATTTTTAATACGTTAAGGTAATATTAAAAATAACATCTTTAATTACGATGATTGTAAAGAATGTTTTTCCATTACAGCAAGTTCTGATGAAGCCCAAAATGATGTGGCGAAAGCTTGACTTTTAATAAAAGACACTCACTTTGAAGCACCCGTTTTTTATTGCTTCCTTAGTATTGGGTCGTTCCCGGTTACCTTCAACTGTCTATATATATATATATATATATATATATATATATATATATATATATATATATATGTATATATATATATATATATATACAGGGTGTGACACGACGAGCTTACACTATCTATATATCAGAAACTACTTACACGATAATTTATGAAAATTGGTTCATGGTGATTTTGAGTTATTATCAACTTAAAGAATATATTTTGACAGATATACCACTTTCAGTTATACCAGAAGTGAACAAAAACTTTCTTATTTTAAATGGAACACCCTCTATACCAATTCATTTTTAGATGCTGTAGGTATCATGGGTCCAAATTTCATATTTTTTGAGTTACTCATCTTTTTTCAAAAATTTTGACAGATAGAACTTTTCAAAGGTAATAACTCATCCATTTACAATCGTAATGTACTAAAAACCTCTCTACATGAGGAGCGGGTAACGTTCTTTTAGCAATTTGTATCCAAATCAAATGTCTAAATAGATGGTGTTCACAAATAATACGCCATTTCTTTAAACTTCAAACAACACTAAGTCAATATTTTAAATGAAACACCCCGTATGTTATAATTACAATAAAAAAAACTGTTGTCTTTCAAACACTATTTGAGTTCCCTATAACTAAAGTTATTACTTTTGGAAATAATTGTAATTTAATGCTAAATAAAGATATTTATTATTGTTATTATATTATTATAAGTCTCTGAAATCTGATAAGAGCCTCTGGCAGTGATAACAGCTGGTATGCGAGGAAGCATGCTTTAATCAGATTTTGGATCACATTCTGCGGAAGACTATTCCATTCCTGCACCAATATGTGACGAAGCTCTCTTGAATTTCTGGGCAATGCCACATGACTGCATAAACGTTTCTTCATCTCATTCCAAACAAGTTCTATGAAATTGACATCTGGACTGTAAGCAGGCAAAACAAATCGTGTGATTTGAACCTCGTCAAGATACTCAGTAACTACACACTTGACACTTGCTTCTTCTTCTTATGGTGCCTGTCAGTTCCAAACGTTGGAGATCATTCTGGCTATGATGAGTTTGTTGGTTGCTATACGAAATAGCAGTGTTAAGGTCTTTCTATGCCATGCTCTCAGATTAGCAAGTCAGGATATTCTTCTTCGTCCTGGGGCTTTTTTTCCTTGATAGTTGCACACAGATACTATTTTCCATAAAAACATTTTATACGGTGGTGTATCAGATAATTGTGGCCAATAACAACTTGCTTATTATAAATTGAACTCCCTACATATTAATTAATTTTTAGATTTCTCAGATCATTTTAGACATTTTTTGAATACAATGTCCTATACCTATCTTTGACTATATTGGAAATATTAAATAAAATGCAAAAATTCACATTTAGAAAAGAAAATTATCTATTTGCCGAAATTGGCTACAACATATTCAAAAACTTCTAAATAATACAAATCTAAACAATGATGTCAATGTAGAATATGTTCAAAATGCTCCCCACGAACGTCTTGGCAACACTCTAACTGTGAATAGAAATTTCTTCTAACGTTACTCAACATTTCAGATGTGATCGATCTAATCGCAAGCGTTATTTGTCTTCGTAAGTCACCTAAGTCAGTGGGTTTAGTTTTGTATACAATACTTTTCACATATCTACAAAGAAAACGTCTAATGGCGTCAAATCGGGGGATCGTGGTGGCCATTCCATCGATCCTCGTCTCCTTATCCACCGATTTGAAAATATTTGGTTGAGGTACTGTCGAACATGGATTTCCTGGATCAGGATACAAGTTGGCCAACGTTGACACTACACTATTTTGGAGCAATGCCAAATAAATGTTGCCATTCAAATTGCCATCTATGAAAAAGGGACCTATGATGTGATCATAAATAATTCCTGCCCACACGTTAACCTTCTCAGGATATTGAGTATTTCCTTTTCTCTTCCAGTGAAGACTAAAGATACACTTATCAGAAAAAAAACATGTTCTTATTGGATCACATTGCTGTCTAACATTGAAATCATTTGTTCACAAAAATAGGTTCTTCTGTCAAAATCATCTTCCATGAGCTCCTGAGTGTGTATAATTTTATAGGGATGTATTTTTTTTTCTTGTAGTAATAGAAAAAATGATGAATAGCTAATATCGAGTACTGGGGATGCTTTTCGAACAGATGTATGTGAAAGTTCCTCAAACTCAACCATAACAGCCAATTTGGTATGCTCACTTATTGCATTGGCAGCTTCTTTTTTTATCCTCCTAACATGGCCCAGCTCGTGGAATTGCTTCTCTATTTTACTAATTGTTCCTTGAGATATGTGCGGCAAATCAGGAAATGCTTCGTGAAAAAAATTAACTACTTCCAATTTCGTCCGTGTCTCATCTCCATAGCCAATCATCTCTATAATCGTAATTTTGTGAATTTCTTCTTCATTCTGTTAAATGAACTATTCTTCTGGCTTGCGGTTAATGCAATTCAAACGACTATAGAACTGACGACTATTTAAACCAAAGTGAACAATTTTTTGTTTTTTTTAACATATCAATAAAAAGGAATGCTTAAATAGGTTTTGCTTACTTTATCATTACCAAGATCTAAATGTTCAAGAAGTATTAAGACAGTGGTAGAGACTTTCGACAAATAAATAATTTTCTTTTCTAAATGTGAATTTTTGCATTTTACTTAATATTTCCGAAACAGTTAAAGATAGGTATAGGACATTGTATTTAAAATATATCTAAAATGATCTGAGGAATCTAAAAATTAATTAATATACAGGGTGTTCTATTTAAAATAAGCAAGTTGGTATTGGCCTTCGTTATCTGATACACCCCGTATAAAAAGTTTTTATGGAAAAAATGTGCAACTATAAATACTAATCGACGTGTTCGACCGTTTTTTCGAATACTCCCTCATTTATTATAGCTAATTTATTCCATTTGGCTAACACACAGTGTATAAAGAAAAACTCATATACGAAGAAAGTGAGTACGTGAGAACGTGACGTCATTATATACAATGGGTGGGGATGTAAAGAGCAGGGGAGTACATCAGCCACAGCAGATTGGCTGTTAGTAGCATATATCTGTGAAAAAGGTACACACATCTGATAAGCAACGCTTTGTTATTAACTTTTTTTAAATAGTATGTTTATTTGGGCTTAAGCCACAATATTTCATTTTTAACTAAAATTTGACGTTTCCATTTCCACTCCGGAAATGGTTTTCAAAACAGATTATTTAAGAATTGTATACAAAGAGTATATACTCATTTCACAAAATAACAAGAAAAAGATAAAGACATCTAAACTTCAAAGTCTTAACGAGTTCCTGCTAGTAAGTGAAACGTAACGTAAAACTTGAGAATCTAAAAGGAGAAGAATAATCACAAAAATGTCAACCACAATTAAGTTTTCCGTTTAGTAATGTAACATGTCTTTTAAAAATGTATTTTTATAAAAGTTAATATCTATTTTCTTTTAGCCTTTATTATAACATTAAAATAAATGCAGTTTGCCTGAAATTTATGTAACATTACACTACTGTTTTGTTTTTACTTAAAGTTAAAACTCTTAAACTGGGTAGTTTTCTATCTTCTCAAAATTGCGTTGCAACGTAATAAAATTCTTTTGCCGCTCATAACCATACCACTCGAAAAATGCAATATACAATACAAGACAACAAGGATAATTGCAGCCAAAATAACCAAAATACAGCATACAGGATGATATACAAGCACTCAGTAATTTTTTAAATATTTAAAAAAAAATTTTAAAAATTATTTTGGATCAACACAACCTAATAAAACAATCGTTAAATATGTTTAGCTACCTTCGAGAAACCTTTTTAAAAAGTTCCGAAGAAATAATTTTTGGCCGGGTTAATAAAATGTCTGTTTATAAGCAGTGCCAGTTTAACACAGTCTACCACCGGTGCTGATACGGATGCCGTGTCCAGGTTCAAAAATATTTATTAATTTTATTTCAATTCAACATAACATATTTTGAATACAAGTTTATTAAAGTCAGGAAAACAATTACAACTTTTTTGGGTTTCAAACTTAAATGAATACTAACAAAATACAAGAAAAAAATTAAGGGCGAACTTCAAAAGGTAAAATAAAAATGTACCTAATAACATTCATACAGGTAACATGAGGTAAGTAATCAAATACCTTTACTAATGAAAAGCTTGTTTGCTTGCTTTCACTGAAGCGAAGTTTTCGATGATAGATAATAGTTAATAGATAAAACTGCTAAGAAGTTAAAATTTTCTTGGGAAATTGCATGATTTCTAAAGTAAGTCTTTACCCTTTTTAGTGTCGAAAGATAGCATTCGCCACATGTATTTGCGACCATTATGGAGAAAAAAATACAATACTCTTGTGGCTGAGTTTCGTTCTTCTGTATCTGTTGTTTTATTTTAACCATAATAGTGGTTATTTAGTAAATATATTGTCTTTCTCAAGACAAGGTATCATCGAACAGAACGTCCGGCGTCGTTTTTAAGGGTTTTAGACCCTTATTTTCCACAAAAAGACGACATAACGACCCACCTATCTGTTTTGAATACTTTGCCGTTGGCTTTTGTTTCGTTTGTGAATATAGAAACTAATCCCGTCAAAGCTACCAAAATAGTGTTTCAATCATATCATGATATGACGTAGGGGTATTTATTCTATTTAGTCCGGTAAAAGAAGTAACCAGAAAATATGCCGTTAAGTCAAGTAAAGTTCTCTCTATTTCGAACGTCCAGAAAACATCAAGTAACGATGCTTTTATCTATTTATATATTTTTCTATAAAACAACACGCCTTTTCAATTTTATTTCATTTTCTGCTGTACATCAAAATGTAAGATTTCATAAGATGTAAGTTCAACTTTTATTTCGAGACCCTTTCAAAGGGCAAGATTTTTTTATATCTTTTGTTTCTTTATATTTGTATGTTGGATTCTTCGTATATTTGACTTAATATTTTTTTCATATAATTAGGTTCCAACTAGTTAGTTCAAGGTTGTTCTATTGGGAATCAAAATGTATCCCTTTGGGAAATCTAAATTTGGCGTAATTAGGTATCCCCGAATCTACGTACGGAATACACATTTATTTAAGATTCGGCTGGTGCCGAGATCAATATCCAGTTAATCTGATTAATAACTTTATCTAATTTATTGTAATTTGCCTTCTAATCTTAGCCAATGCAATGTTATTTTCAAGTTAGGAAAGTTGCATAACAAAGCAAGAACTGAACTAAGTTATGTGATACAATTTAATAATTAAAAACTTTTGGTATATATCATATTTCATTATTCTATTAAATATTAAATGTTAATTCATATTTTTGTGTTTTTATTTTAAACATGTTAATCCACTTAGGTCAGAGGATGGAGTCAGTTTGGTTTCAAAAATGGACTTGGCACGAGAGAAGCGATCTTTAGTATGCAAACATTAATAAGGATAATAAGGATAATAAGGATATAAGAATTATTGCCAATCTGTATTGGAACCAGACAGCAACAATATGTCTTCAAAATTTCAACGAAACAGAAGATTTCTCCATTAAAAAGGAGTAAGGAGTAATAAATATCAAGAAGACAAAAGCAATGATTATAAGTAGAAATGATTACCCCAATGCAAAGAATGTCTCTGAAGAAGAAATCGAACAGGTTAAGCAATTTAAATACTTGGGTTCTTTGCTGAACGAGGGTTGGGACCCCGAGAATGAAATAAAGAACAGAGTTGAACAAGCCAGAAATGCTTTTTTGAGGCTTCGTAAGTTTCTGACTGATCGCAAATTGGACTTCAACCTCCGATACAAGATGCTTAAGTGTTATGTGTGGCCTATTCTCCTGTACGGAATGAAAGCATGGACGTTAAAGGCCAGTTCCATTAACAAACTTGAAGTGTTTGAAATGTGGTGCCTGCGTCGAATGCTTATCATGGACGGACAGGGTCAGAAATGAGGAAGTACTCAGAAGAGCGGGCTTACAGGATAGGGAACTTTTTAGTTACCTACGTAAAAAGTAAGAAGACTGCATACTTGGGGCCCATATTACGAGGAGAAATATACACTTTTCAGCAACTGATACCCGAGGGGAAGATAGAGGGTAGGAAAGGTCTGGGACGTAAAAAATATCATGGCTGCGCAATATTCGACAATCGACGGAAATCTACAGCTATGAAATGCTTCGCAATGCTGTTAAAAACAGAATTATTTAATCGTGACTATTTAACATCTCACCTAACAAGACAATGTACGGTGGACGCCTACGCAGAAATGCACGGCACCTTAAGAAGAAGAAGAATCCACTTATGTATCACTAAAACCAAGGCAAAAAACAATTTCTGGGAACAAAAATATGTCCAAGTAGAAAATATAATTGGTGGTTCTCAGACTACGGAAACATGGAGAACTATCACTAATCTAAAGAAAACACCCATAATTCCTTAAGCAACTTAATTCCTATAGAAAAGTGGGAAAATCACTATAAAAATTTACTCCGAGTCCAGATTCGACTATATGGGAGGGGAATAGAGTATGGAGAGACAAACAAATAGTAACATTATTACTCTTCTTCTTTGGGTGCCATGTCCGTATTCAGACGTTGGCCGTCATCATGTTTACAATTTCCTGAAACCTTTCTCTGTCGGCTGCTGCGCGAAATAATTCTTCTACTGTGGAACCACACCATTATCTAATATTACGCAGCCATGAAAGTTTCTTTCGACCAATCCATCTCTTTCCTTCCACTTTTCCTTGTAGTATAAAGCGAAGTAAATGGTATTTAGGTCCTCTAATTATATGTATTATAGTACTAACATTATTACTCTTCTTCTTTGGGTGCCGTGTCCGTATTCAGACGTTGGCCGTCATCATGTTTACAATTTCCTGAAACCTTTCTCTGTCGGCTGTTGCGCGAAATAATTCTTCTACTGTGGAACCACACCATTGTCTAATATTACGCAGCCATGAAAGTTTCTTTCGACCAATCCATCTCTTTCCTTCCACTTTTCCTTGTATTATAAAGCGAAGTAAATGGTATTTAGGTCCTCTAATTATATGGCCGAAGTATTATGTTTTTCTCCTCTTTATGGTGTTTATGAGCAGACGTTCTGAATTGATCATTTGAAGATCATCTTCATTGGAAGTGTGCGAAACCCACGATATCTTTAGGATTCGTCTATAGCACCAGAATTCGAATGCTTCTAACTTGTTTAGCATTGTGGTTTTTAACGTCCATGTCTCACAACCATACAATAGGATCGACCACACATAACAATTCAGAACCTTCTTACGAATATTCATTGACAGGTTTCTGTTGCATAAAACTGGTTTCCAGGTCATAAAAGCCTTACGTGATATTTTGATCCTGGATATTATCTCTTCATCAGAGTCACAATTTACATTTAACCAGCTGCCAAGGTATTTGAAATGATTTACCCTTTCTATCTCTTCTCCATTAAGAGAAAGCAGACCTTGATCTATATGGATCTTTCCAACTGCCATCCACTTTGTCTTTGAAATGTTGATTTTTAGGCCTCTCCGATAACTTGCTTCACTGACTAGATTTAGTAATGTTTGGAGATCTTGTAAACTTTCTGCAAGAATGGCTGTATCGTCAGCATATCTAATATTGTTGATTACTTCTAGTACTTCTAGTATTAAAACATTAATACTACCAACAACTAGTTCCGTAATAGGTTGAGTGAAATGAAAAACAGGCGATCTCCTGAACCTGGCAATATAGCTGTAGAGTTACTCCAAGTAGGAGGTTCACTCCTAATAGAACGAATAACTTTTTTAATCAATCTATGCTGAAAGCATATTAAAGTACCATCTGAACGGAAAACCGCTCACCAAGTGTCCATCTTTAAAAAGGGTAATCGAAAAGGTCCTAACTGCTAAAGAGGATTAAGTGTTCTACCTATACCATTTTTCAAAGTAAAACACTTGCTTGTCACGATTTATTCAAAGTGACGTCACTTGTATTTAAAATTTCCAGAACATTAACCTTAGAGTTCAAATTTTGGTGGTCAACACGGTGTAATAATCAGAAAAATGTAATCATCATTATATTAGAAATTTTAGAATTATATAGATTAAGTAACCAAAAACATTTGTTACTATTAATAATATAAATTTTATGAAATAACTCTTTAAGTCTAATATTCCACAAAATAATAATTTTAATTAAATATATTAGACAATTGTACGCAACTAATACGGAAATACTTCAAATTTTATTAACAGTTCAGCGCGTGGCAAAAGTATATTAAGTGTTGCCGCTTTTTTAGTGTAGGAATTTTGTTATGTTTTGATTTCTTACATAATTTGATCATAATATAATATATATTAATAAATTGTATTTATAAATACATATTAAATTTAGATTAAAAGCTTTAAAAACTAATTATTCTTGTGTATTGCGATTGTGATATGCCAAAACAAATAAATAGTCTGTAGAAAGCTAATAAGCTTTATTATAAGATAAATTATTTTGAACAAGAAATAATGGCGGGACGTTTTTACTATCTAACTAAAGCTCTAAAAGAGGTTTAGTTAGATAGTAACTAAAGCTCTAAAGTTTAAAATTTAGAATATATAATTTTGTATTAAAATGTTTTCCTATGTATTTTAATATGTTGCAGTAGTCTTAAAACTGAGTGCATTTACTGTTAATATAATAGTTTGACGTTTTAAAAATTCCTCACTTACTAGCTATTCTGATGTTTTGGCAACGCTGTGGGGTTCTGACTAGGTAAATCTTGAATGACGTGCAAGCTTTTTTATATGAAAAATGCTATCCTTTCGGGAGATTGTTTGGAAAGATAATAAATGGAAAAATAAAAGATGATGTAGGACATCTATTAGCGAAGACTATTAGTGTAGTGTAGTGTAATGTACAATTTTATAAACATAAAACATAACATAACATAAGTTTATAACATTATATTATTGTTGGATAGGCCAAATTTGACAAAATGTCCCTGAAGATGCTCTAGGAAGCGAAAGTACTTGGGCAAGATTTAATTAATAAAACTGTGCTCGATATCTGCCTTTTATTTGATCAAAGTTTATTTATTCAAGCATTCAACCTTATATCAAAAAAATTATTATTTTGCGCAGTAGAACACATATTTAAACTAATACTTAATCTTTATGAGTCACCCAGTATACCACTTTTTTTTTTCATGTAAGCCTTTCCTAAATAATTTAGCAGAGAAAATGTCATAAAACATAACATGGTAAAATAAAGGAAATAACAAGAGGATGAAACTCACATACCGTGAAAAAGTGGCGGCTAGAAACTTATACGGGACATTCAGACTTTAAATATCAGGTCAGGTTTGGTGGAAACAAGACGCTAAGCGACCGTATTTTTAATATATTTCCGAGAACTAGACGTAACTACATAAAATTTTATCTATTAAACGAGCTTAAACAGGGTGTGAGATGTGCTATGAATTTTGTAGCATGAGCAAACAAAAAGGACGCCAAGTGTGCAATATAAGACGACACGTATGGTGTTAACTATGTAAATATGTTTTGAAGTCTAAACTAGGGAACAGCTTCAAGTAATCTTGCAATCAATGTATATATTACCCCTAAACTTGAGAACTTGGGAGATCTATTTTAGATTATAAAATATGAGAAAAACTATTCAAAATTGTTTATTAAAAAGTTGTGTATCTTTGTTTAGTAGAATATGAAAAGATATTAAATATCGTAAAGTATACATTGCTAGCTATAAGAATTATTACTAATCGGTTTCGCCAAATTACCAGGGATGAATATATCTGCAAATAATAAAATTGTTTGATCAAAATGGATGTTGTGTTGTGCGGGCAACGTTTTGCCAGCTTAGGTAATTTTAAGGTCACTCATAATTGTCTTTCCGAGAAGTATTCATTCACAGTGGGATGAATAAAATCCACTGGTTTAGTAAATAGCCAACCAACACTCGTACGCCGACAAAAACCGAGATCTACCAAAAACATGGACGGTCTCCATGAGAGTGTGGAGTAGAATCCAAACTAGTCGATTTAACATCGCGCACAAAAACTCGCCACAACTTGAATTGGGCCTGCATACGTACAATATTCAACTGAGTCTAGTTCAAGGTAAACCACTATAGACAACGACGTGGTTTCCCTGAATGGTCTATGGAGAAGTTAAAAACTGACTCTAATTTTCATCGAAAAACCATTGTTCAGCGAAAGACCCATTTTTGGATGAATGGGTACTCCAACAAACAGAATTATCGAATTAGGATATTCCAAGGGCGTCCAATATGTGGATTTTGGCGTTTTCGTTACATATTTCAGTCATAATGACACCAATGTTGGCCAGGCCAGCACCGTCAACAGCCAGCGCTATAGGTGAATGATTATCAACTTGGAGGTGACGATTATGTGAACTAGCCACCGAGATTCTCTGAATTTATCCCATTAGACTCTTTCTTCGGAGTACCAGATCGGACCAAACAAGTATTAAATCTTTAATATCTTCATCCATCTTCAATAAGGGAGACAAACAGGATACAAAAAATTACAGAGAAAGATCATGCACCGACGCTATATAATGAGCCAAGTGCAAGAGAAATCATTAGAATACAACAAACCGGCATATCTATGTTTCGTGGACCTTAAGAAGAAATTTGACCAATTTAAATTAACCGCCAGAAAATTTAACATGATAATGTCACCAAAAAAGACAAAATGCATGGTTACAACAGCAAATGTACTGTAAATGATGTAAATTGGAGCTGGAAGTTTAGATAATAGAACAAGTGATGGAGTTTAAATATCTAGGCATCACATTATCCAGCTACGAAATCTCGAAACTAAAGTGGAAGATCAAGTGAATAGAGCAAACAGAGCCGCAGTCTGCCTGAATAAAACAATATGGAGAAATAAAAATATCGGAAAAGAAATGAAAGGCAGAATTTACAAAACAGTCATCAGACCAATAATGACATGAAAAAGAAAACATCTACGTATAAGATATTCTAAATGAGATTCAAATTCTATACGATTGGTTAGAATGATAGAGGTATTGGATTTTAACAAGAGCTATGAGTCATGCAGATTTAGTACACAAGTTTACCTGTTATTTATAAGGTCACAGCTCTTGTCAAAATCCATTACCTTTACTCATTAAGACCGACCAATACAGTCATGATAAACGTAAGTATGGCAGGCGAATCTGAAGTTAAGGAATTTTTGGCATAGGGGAGCCGTTGTGATTTAAGATTTTTTTTAAAGGCAATGATAAAGGAAAACGGAATACGAACGCAAGGAGTTATCTACGATACCAGAAAACAGATTCTTGCTTTTACCGACAATATGGTACTAAATTAAGAACAAAAAGGGAATTGGTTAGCATCTTCTCACTATTCGAGGAGAAGGAAAAGAAATATGAACTGATATAAGATCAAAATACAAACTCTATGAAAATTTGAAATTTGACTTAATACTTAATGGGGATCATACAACTGTAGACTGCTATAAGCAATGAAGATAGAGTATATTGTTTCAACAAAATGAAACTGTGGAGTACCTACACGTTACCTTACCAAATAAGAAGTACGGGTTCGTATAGGTTCGTCTTACGCTTCTCAGTCAATATGTTGGTTCTGAATAGATACGATCTAGATTACTCTCCACCTATCAGCTGGTTTTGAGCCATCAGAAGATCTCAGCTACATTGCACAATATAACCGAAAAAGTTCAAAAAAGCTATAGATTAAAAATTTTTACTATATCACCTCGACGAAGTCCAGAAAACAGTCGACTTTAATAAATGAAGAAAAGTACTTAACATTAATATCCAACATTAATATTAAATTAGCAGACCAACTCGACATCGAGTTTTTGAACTGAAATTTTTATTTTGCGAGAAAAATTAAGAGATCAATACAAACAATATAAGCAAGAATATACATAACATTCATCAATAATAATGCAAGTAAAAAGTGTATTAAATATCACGAAATATTTCGTCGAAAACAATGTTTTTTGTTACAATGTCTCCATTTTCTGAAAACTTTTGCTTGGTACCGGGAGTTATGTAAACTTTTACTTTTTACTTTTTAATAAAAACGAAACCGGAAGTCGACCTCAAAACCGGAATGCAATTTTTAGTTTATCAAATGTCGACGTGGATATCATTAAGCAGTTAATTTTGCATGCTGATCGCGAATCCAGTGTCAGATTTGCTCTATCTTGACGTTTTATGCGCGTTTCGGGTCACTTCCGGTGTCGGATCGCAACCGGAAGTACATATTTAAATTCGTCTCGACGAGACCTTTCGATCCATATATACATTGTGGGGTCTAAAACTTAAAGTAAATTTTAACTTCCGGTCATCTCAAAACCGGAAGTGAATTTTTGTACCAATAGTATATCTTGACAATCTCATACGTAATACTAATAATATTCCGAAAAAATATTTTAATTACAGGGGAACCTCGATTATCCGTCAGGGCACTGGACCAAGGGTATGACGGATAATCGAAAAGACGGCTAACAGAACATTAAACAGTCAAATCAATTTGATTTAAAATATTCCGAAATCTTTATTTGTTTTATTGTTACTTCACATTTTGCAATGGCTGAATTTCTTAATCGACAAAAAATCATCAAATCTACCTTATTTGCTTCTTCTTGCAGATAATACCACTCGATGAATTATTGTATGTGCGATTCAGCTTCTCTAGCTTCTTTACGCAAATCTTTGTTCGTCAAAATTTGTGTCAGCTTCTGAATCAGTTTCATCAGCCTTTGTTGCCATTTCAACGATTTCATCATCTGTCAGCTGTCAGTTGATTCAGCCATATTTTCATTTGTTACCGTATCTTGCTGGGCTATCACGGGGGCATTTTCATCTTGAGTTGATTCAGACCATAATTAATTCCACACTTTTTTCAGCGTTACTTCCGAAGCATCAGCCCAAGCACCCACAGCATTGTCGACTGCGTGTTTTAAATGGTATGCTTTTCAGTATTCTGGCAAAGAATATTCCTCTTCCATAACTAGGTTTTGAATAAATTTTCTGTATCTTCTCTTGAATGTTTCAATGACCGATTGATCCATTGGCTGTACCAATGATGCTGTATTCGCAGGCAGAAAAGAGCACGTGATATTTCCATCGTCACTTCGCACCATACCTACCTCAGGATGGGCAGGTTTATTGTCCAAAATGAGAATCGCCTTTGGTGGTAAATTTTTTGCTTGCAAGTATTGCCGAACGCCCGGTATAAAAACCTAAAAAACAATCCATGCATCATGTTGTGCGTAGTAGTTAACGGAAAGCTCGTTTATATTTATGTTCTTAAAACAACAGTAAAGGAAATCGATGATCATCACTTGTATTTGAACACATCATGTGCATTTTCATCCGAATTGAACGCTTAATCGCGTGTCAAACCATATCAATCATAGAATTAAATCTTTTAGCGAAAGCCGCTATCGCTTTATATATTAAATGGCCAACTATATGGCCTAGGAGACAAATTCTCCTAAATTTTTTTTTAGGAGAATTTTTTGAGAAAATTAGGAGAAAAAAATTTTTACTTTCCGAGTTTGAATTTGTATCAGCCCAAGTGTCTGACGATGGCTGGGATAGGCCGAAATGATCATAACACTTTAGTGATACCAATTCGAGCACGGGAAGTTTAACGAATTTGTCTCCTAGGCCATATAGTTGGCCATTTAATATATAAAGCGATAGCGGCTTTCGCTAAAAGATTTAATTCTTTAAACATTTCGCATAGCATAAAGGATACAGAAAACGATTATTCATATCGTTTCGTTCACGGCCTTCAAAGTAGGGGGCGCCTTTATAAGCTAACTACACGGTAGTAAAGATTTGGGAGACATTCGTTTTACTTTCCGAGTTTGAATTTGTATCAGCCCAAGTGTCTGACGATGGCTGGGATAGGCCGAAATGATCATAACACTTTAGTGATACCAATTAGAGCACGGGAAGTTTAACGAATTTGTCTCCTAGGCCATATAGTTGGCCATTTAACATATCAATCATAGCTTGAAACGTTCTTTTATATTTTTCAATGACTTCAATACTTACGGAGCTTAATTTTTCACCTTCGATTTTCAGTTCCCATTTACTGTGACGATTTTTAAACTTTTCCAACCAACCGCTGCTTCCTTTGAATGAAGGATCGCCATTCAATTTCAAGTTAAAAAACAACGCTTTTTCGGCAACAATTGGTCCAGACAGAGGAACACCTTCGCTTCTTTTTTTAAAGAATCACAAATACAGAACCGTGTCGAGTGATTTATTTGTGGCTTTTTTTCGTTGTCTTACGATGTTTCACCTGGACATCCAACGATTCCATTTGCGAAGCATACTTTTCAATTCCTTCAGCTTCTTTCTTTAAATCATTGATTGTTGTTTTCGGAACATCATACTTTTTGCTCAATGCGACAGCAGAAACATCTTTCTTTAGTTCTGCAAAAATTTCTTATTTTTTTTTTCAACTGACAAAACAACACGTTTTCTTTTTGATGCTCCAGATGTGGAAGGTTCCATTTTTCAAAACCTAATTGATCAAACGACTAAGTGACATAAACAATGATCGAATTTGAATCAAAATGAATTATGGTGACACACAGATATTGACCGTAATAATTATCGTGCTGTGCGTTTTTATTTTCGGCTTGCGATTATAAAAATAGAACTTTAAAAGTACGGTTTTATCATCACATATTTACATTAAAATCTATTCAACATCCCTGAATAAGAACAAAAATTATTTACGTAAAAAAATGCGGTGGTGGCATAACTGCATCTGACCCTGACGGTTAACAGAGGTGACGGTTAATAGAGAGACGGATAATCGAGGTTCTACTGTATCTAATATGGTTTTTGAGTAAAGTGGTGGACAAGAAAAGGGCTTAGCGTTTTAGTATAATAAGATTGGTTAAACACATAAGCATTGGCACTGCCAGTGTGAAACATAACCTGATAAAATGCGGTGCAAAAACTAAACACAAATTTGTGAGTATAAAAAAATAGAGAATTGTAGTGTGACCTCGATGATTTTTCGATACAGCGCAGAAAAAGTGTAGATAGCCGCATCCGGCCTCGAAAAAAGTAATGGAGGCACATTGAAAAACTGGCATAGCCATGTATACATAAAATGAAAAACTGCTTTTTGCTTTGGAGAGAAATTTTTGCAGCTATTTGAGCCACATATTTCTTACCTGCAATTACTTTCTACTGTGCTGTGTCGCAGTATAAAGAGGTTCCTCTTTATACTGTGGCTGTGTGTTCTTTTTGTAGTATTCTGTGATGCTATTTAAATCTTTTATTTATTTTAATTTATTTACATATTCGTTCCAAAAGGATTTCTAGGACACTTGGCAGTTACTCTCTAACTTAAAAAGATTTAAAAAATTCCTGTCCGGATTGAAAAAAATTGTCAAGAGAAAATCCGGCTCTGTGTTGTGCGCTTTAAAGTATATCGTTAGGGTTCGTCAGCTTCCAGGGTATGTTTTATCTACGGCCATACGACGTAAAGAGGTAAAATAGAAACACGTGAAAATATTTTTTATACCTTCCAAAAGTATGCCTCGTCACAAAAAAAAATGGAATTATTTTACTGGGAAGAGTACTATGTGATTATGTGTATAAATTCTTCTTCATTCTATATTTTTATAATACATAGAGTTGATTTTTGTTTATACTAGCACTTGCAAAACTGGTTAATTTAATCTAATCAAATTGATTACCGAAGTACTGAACTCAACTCACCGAAACGAAATTTTTAGCTTTTTTCCTCAGTTGATGTTTTTTTAATTATTTACCTGTGTTTCTTATTCTTGTCCTCTGTATTTGTTATTTCTATTCTTTTGCTGTAAATGCAGTTTAGAGTAGCTTGTGTTTACTGCTGATTTCATAGCTCCTTCTCACCCTTACGTCTTCTCTTTGTTATTTGCACTATCATCATCATCTTTGGCTCAACAATCCTCTGTGGATCTTGGCCTGCTCTAAAATTGTTGCCATTCTGTTCGGTTTCTGGCAACGTAAAGGTTTCTGGTCCTAAAGGAAAAATTTCACCTAGTCTGATTGAGAAGCAAAATGCATTTAACAAAGAAGGCCATGGAATTGAAATGTCATCAATTATTGACATTTAATAAACAAAGCAGAATATTTTGGTTTGTGCTCTGCAAAATGTCTTATAAAATTGATATTCGTCGAGGTGTTTATAATATGGTTGGGCGAATGTCGTAACGAGATATTGTTAATATTTATCGAGATCAAAACATAAGCAAATCGACAATTTATCGCACAATCAGAGAATGTGAAGAAGGTATACCATGTGTTAAATTGCGTAAAAGTGGCCGGATTTTGAACCATATAAGAGAGACAAGACTGATTAAAGCAGCTAAGAACAAACTTGGGGTCTCACAGCGAAAACTGACCAGAAGATTTCATGTTGGAAAGACTACAGTATACAAGACCCTATCGAGTAACAATATTATCTACCAAAAAAGAAGGAAAGCTCCAAAATACACAGAGGATCGATTAGAGAGAATTCCGAGATGTTGCAGCGCGTTAAGGCGAGTGCATTTCGTCAACAAGTTGATCGTGATGGACGATGAAAAATATTTTATTTTGTCCACTCTGAGATGAAGGGTAACGATGGGTTTTACACGAACGATTACGAAAATGTACCTGATGAAAAAAAATTTGAGGACAAAATTTTGGTATGGTGTGCAATTTCTGAGGCTGGCTTTATCTCACAACCCTACATTGGTGTTGTTCGAGGCGAAGCCTTAAACGCAAATATTTATATTCAAAGATGTCTCTCTAAATTGCTTTAGTTTGTGAACACACAAATAGTCTTTTGGCCAGATCATTCATTTGGCTTCATGTCATTATGCGAGGATCACAAGGGATTGGTACGAAACTAACAACATTACCTTTGTACCGAAAGTAGACAATCTCCCCAATCTACCTCAGGCTCGTCCAATTGAAGAGTTCTGGTCCGTCATTGTCTGTCATCTTCAGTCCCTTCTTATTTGAATATTAATAGCAATAACACTTATTAATAGCAATAATGCCTTTTTAGTTTCTATTTCACTGGGGCAGTTAAAATTTTATGGAATTCGCTGGACATAATATTAAAATAAATTGAATTTCGCAGCCCACAACTTCAAAATTTTCTTTGTAGACTACAGAGTTGCACTCCCCGGTTCCTATAATTACAAGTAAATTCAACCCACATTAAAAAGAGAAACATAAATCGGAAATCGAATTCAGGATTCAGCCTAAATCTGTGCTTTCTAAACGTTGCAAATCAAGCGACGAAAAGTGCACTGACATGGAGATTTATAATTGTATCTACCTCATGCCAATCTGTTTAGACAGAAAACTATTCGTGAAAACAATTTCCTCATACTCCATACTAGAGTAAAATAATAAAAATAAAATACACTGTTTAGGTTTAATTTCTTTATAGCGTACCACCACCCGCCGATATGCATATTTCTGCCTCTTGGCTTCATCAGAGCAAACTCATAGCAAGCTGAGAGTTCTGAAAGCTTGCCATGAGTTCGCTCTGATAAAGCCAAGTGGCAGAAATATGCATATCAGCGAATGGTGGTACTCTGTATCGAAATCAAACCCAAACCGCCAATTTTATTTTGACATTAAAAATAATTTCTAGTGCTTTGGATCCTAAACATTTATTTGTCACTTAACTTTATATTGCAGTGAAATTAATGTGAGAAGATCGATCCGCTTTACGGTCAGAAAAGAAATGAATTACGTAATAATATAAAATTTGGTCAAAACGCAACAAGCCACTTTTCGCTAATCGTACAGTAATTTTGTTAAAGCTATTGTATAAAGTATATCGTGTATTCTATATTATTTAGTCTACAAATATTGTATAGTACCAACAATTTTGTGTAAATCTTTAACCGCCACCAACATTTTATGATTGATGCGGTATTTCATGATAAAAACAGATTAGTACTGTATAAAAAAGTGTTTTGTTCTCTTGTCTTCCTAAATTTAGTATTTATATATGTACAAAAGTTTAAATAATTGCAAAACCAATTAGTAGAATCTCACTGATTATGCCAAAAGTCACCGAAAAGGAACAAAGTAACCTTAAACGTATTCTGTATTCCATTTAAATGTAGTTTATCCAGCTAACAGCGACTTCCGCAACACATTAAGAAATCTAAAATGCAAAATTAGTGGAAACGCCTCGATTGCATGCAAATGAAATGCACTAAAGCCGTTCTGTAAACCGCTATAACCACCATAAAACGTTTTATAAGCGATCTCTGAGATGGCGTTGACGCGAATTTTAAGGCAATAAAATGATTTTAATTGGACGCTGTGTTTGTCAGAGACACGTCTTTAATATGCGGAAATTGTTCGGAGTTCAATGATTTAAGTGGTTTTTTTTAGGTCAATTTAGGAATAGAATTTCGTTGATTAAACATATTTTCTCCCGCTTACTTTGTTAAAGAGTTCATTTTATCTCTCTTCAGTCTTAATCCCCCGGAGGGAGTGTAGTGGTCATCGTGATGCCGTGTGTTGTCCATCTCCAAAGATTTCTATCTCTATTTCTTTTAACTCATGCATACGTCTTGTACAATTTAAATGTCAATCTCAGCCACGACGACGATGTGTTAATACAGACATTAATACATACACATGCACGCTAAAGAAAAAGAATGGTCTAGGATAGAGGTGGACGGACCGATCAACACTCGATCCAGCAAAGAGCGGGAAGTGACTACTCAACACTTAGCCACGGAACGCGTCTGTCTCAGATCAACACTCTAAGACCGGTAAGGAGCTGCCACTAGACCAACACTCTAGCAGAAGCAGTTGGCTTTAGTAGTCTCACTACTATCTGGTTACCCACTTTAATGTTGGCAGTTTGTTTGTAATATATCTTACATACTTAAAAATGGATAACTCCCGAGAATTAGTTGTATACCATATAGTTAAAAATCTCGAACGTTGAAGTAAAACACGTCTGATTGGTATATTTAATTATAAATTATATGATTCTCAAGCTTCTATCATCTAAGCCCGCTTCTTTTAAGATGGTTATGAGCTTATCATGTTTTACTCTATCAAATGCTTTTTGTAGTCAATTAAACAAATATATACGTCATAATTAACATCACTACACCTCTGCATAAGTAGTTATACAGTAAACAGAGCATCTCGGGTACCTAAGGCATCACGGAATCAAAATCGTGTACATGACACTCTGCATATCACTTTTAAAAATGTTTCAGGTAAGTGGATCATGAGGTTAATATTATTTCGTAGTCTTCACATATAATTCCGAAGGTCAACTTTAACCAGCTTTGGGAGATTGTTCCAGTTAATATATATATATATATATATATATATATATATATATATATATATATATATATATATATATATCACAAAAAAAAATTATACCTTTGACCAGCTTTTACGGCACTATTCTCAAAATCGTAAGTAACATCAACTTATTTATAACAGATTGTCAATTTTTATGTAAACTAATTGTAGCTTATCCCTGATGATGTCGATAACTATCGATGAAATATTGGATTAATAAAGGACTAAACAGTATACTTAGCCTATCCTTTCAGCTGTTTTTACCCAAAGAGTCTTAAGTTTGGTATATTTTCTAACTTAATCAGCTGTGATTAACACAATATATATATATATATATATATATATATATATATATATATATTTTAAATATATATAGTTGTTATCCATTTTCTTTCTCAGTTCATCATCCACAAGTTTTAGGAATACTGAACAAAACTTGTTAGGCCTGATAGCTTTTTTACCTTTCGTTTTTTTAATAACTGACGTGACTTCTTCGATGGTAATCAGCGGTCCTGTTTTGCATTCCTGATCTTGAATGGTATTCTGCTTTCATCTGCAAAAATTTACCCCCACATATTTCTTCCAAGTATCTAATCTCTCTTCCACGCTTAATAGTGGTTTGTCTTGATTGCATGTCAAACACCCAACTCTTGTAGGCTTGTATAAGCCAGTGGTTTTTTGGGCATAGCTATATTTCCGCCCATTTTTGTCTTAGCCGTGTATCCTTACCTATTCTGATTGCTTTTTTGATCTCTGTCTATCCTATCTAATGGCGTATCCTAATCTTTGAAGTTTCGCCTCTCCTTCATCATACCTAAAATGTCATTTCTTATCCACGATTTTTTTTATTTTTGGTGGTTTGAGGAATGTCTCTTTTATGTCTGTTGAGGTCGTATTTCGGGTTAACACTACGTCGAATCTTCTTTAGCCTACGTCTAATTTTTGTCAATCAGTAAGTTATGGTCTAACTTGATATGGACTTCTGGGTATGTCTTGACTAATGATATGCTGTTACGGAATCTTTTATTAATCACAATGTAACCTCTTTGATTTCTCACTTTGCCGCCTGAAGTGGCTTTAGGCGATTTGCGTGTGTGTAATTTTCTATATGGTAGTTTGAAGCAGGTGTGAGTAATCACAAACTTTTCTGCTACAAATTAACCCAATTGGTCTACTAGCTCATTTTTTTCTAAAAACCCAACCTGTCCTATAAATTAATCCGATTGTCTCCCACCAAACTTGGCATTTAGATCATCCATAATCAAAGTTATATCTTTTTTGGGAAGGCCATTTAAGTTGCTGAATAATTCGTTACAGAATGGTTCAGATATGTCATCTGGTTTATCAGCTGTAGGGGCGTATACCTGGATAATATTAGTTGTAATTTGGTAAGTATTAAGTTGAAGAAACAGCATTCTTTCCGATATTGGTACAACGTTTTAAACGTGTCTGGCAGTTTCTTGATCTAACATTATAGCTACTCCATTTTCGTATATTTCGTTGGGGTGATCTAAATAATATATTTAATGATCACTAATTATACTTTACCCAGAGTTCGTCCATCTCATTTTACTTAACTTTATTATGTATAATGATAGTCTATCTATCTCCTTGATTGCATTATGAGTCTTACCTGCCTCGTATAATGTTTTAACATTACATGGGATTTTATTTACACGAGATTGACAAGGATTTAGCTTCTTGGCGACACAGAAGATCATGCCGTCTTGTGATTGTCCTTTTCTGTCGAATCTTGGTATTTAAATCACATAATCAGTAATATCTTTTTAATGTTTTGGTGAAGTTATGCTAATTGCATTAGGGGTACGCTCCGAGTCTAATGCAGCAGTTCTCTGTGCTAAGGTTTAACCCCTAAGGATTAAAACGCAAAAGACTTATAAGGTAACATAAACGATTAAGGTTTGTATATGTTTAATATAAAATATATTTACCTCAAGTTAACTTGAACTCACAAGTAGAATAAACATTTTCAGTAATATTGGGAAGTCACGACTAATATTAATACGAATTTAGTACGATATTAATACGAATACAAATTATAACTATTCATTATTACAGTATTATTATTGTCATAGACATTAGAATAGTATTTCGCAAATTTAGCATAGGTCGTTAGTCAAATAGGTAGAGTTTATAGTTACCGGACGATGTAAACAATACCTTTTTATAATACACCTCGTTGCCTTCTTAATCTAATACTGTTGACATACAGGACAGAAAAATGCAATTCCATTTATCATCCGCCCGGTGGCGTTAACCAGTAAGTGGGGGCATTGGTTATACCGGCAATCACTAGGTGAATTTTTCACTTTTGTGTCTATTTATTTCACCAATAATAACATAAGTTTAAAAAATATAAACACATAAAAGATTATTAATTGATATACACCATGAAATATACCGTATAGGAAAATATAGTCGACCGATACCTTACTGGAAGTGTGAACACCAGAAAATTATATCAAACCGGGAGCTAAGCGATGGTGGGATTACAGCTTCATTGACAATTTTAAAAATAAAAAGATGCACCACAACTTTTTTCTTATACTTTTGTAACTTCCAAGATTATCCATATTAAGAATTTAATAGCGTAAAGTAAAATATTCTGTACTTTGTTGAAAGACATTATTCTTTTGTAAATATAAGTAAACACTTTCCTATTTCTTTCCAATTTCCTTTTCGAACACTAGTGAATGTAATCGATTGTGTGTATACACTTAATACTGAGATATATTCTCCTGACCCACTTTCCTGACGCCACTGTTTAGAGTTGAGAGCAATCTCAAAGCGGTCCTATGAGAACATTTTCGAGTTGTCGAGGCGTTTGATATTTTGATAATAGAATAGGCTTTTAACTATCGTTTATTTTCATGAGAAAACTGAAAGCGTGGAAACGAATCGGTTTAGTGTAAAATGTGTAATTATATTTAACGAGAGAGTTATGGGAGAAACCTTGTATTATATACTAAGGCCATCCTTATGTTTATTTATAATATGTTGTTTAAATATGCACAAAGTGGAAGCTTTCTGACGAATAGTTTTTTTTAAATCTTAGGTTGAATAATTTGCATCGATATTTTGGATAGCTCAGTATATTTAGTGAAGTTATCCGATTGTGATTTAGAAAACATATTTTTAAACCTCAAAATTTGTTCTCCAATTTGTAACGTTGTTGGAGAGCTGGGTCGTGGATAAGTTGAAATAAATGGGTCAGATTGGGGTATCGACAAAATGAAAACAAAGGGATACTTACATAAATCTCCTGGGTCAATTATGAATAAGATATGCAGATAAGATTTACCTCTAGCTATTTTCTTTATTGGGACGCCGCTTCGAAGAAAAACTTCGAAGAAAAAAGAAAATTTCTTCTTCCCTTATTTTCACATATTTCGCCACATAACTTTACGCTACATCTCTATATACATCTCTATAATCTTCAAACATTCCATTAGTTTCCGGTAGACTGCATAAAACTTTCTATGATTACTCTATCTAAGATGCACTTAATGCAAAGAGTATTATCGTCTTAACCGGTCTCAAGACATAACATAAACAAATAAATCGACTTCTGATTCAAAATCGCCCCAACATTATACCCCGTTCAAATGCTCTAGCTTGACTGGCTTATCTTTCCTTAGACTCCAAACTAAACGCAATTCAAATTTCCCTTCACGTCTCCGAAATCTAAACAAACAATATTACCCCTCGCTCGTCCCTACGAACTACCATAAAACATCTTTATTTTTACCTGACAATATAACAGAAAGTTGGAGATTTGAATGTAAACACAGACAAAAACATCTATATTTACTTTAGAAATATACGTATTATATTGATTATTTTAACCGGAATAATTTTCTACCTGACAATGTAACAGAAGCAAAAACATCTATATTTTTGCCTTATCTCGTCAGAAAAAAACTTGGAAATATTCTAGTTCGAATATCAACATTTACAACATACATTTAACTTCTCCACCGAAATATAAAAAAACCTGAACAAAAACAAAATCAGAAGATGACCTCTTAACTGAGTCGAAACTTCTTAATAATATCTTTTAGATGATGGCTAGCATCGAATTAAACAACAAAAACAAAGTTAGTTATAAAGAATGGGCTAGCGTGCCATCGATCGCCAGACTCTAAAGTCGAGTAGACTGAAATTGTTTGACTCTAAAATGAACTGCAGGTGACATGAGTTTTTATGCCTTAGGAGAAGCTAACCTTATGCCCTGCAGTGAACCTCGCTGACATTCACAGCAGTAACACAAGTGATTTGTCGCGCAGGCATAGCCACGTCACCTCGTTGCCTAAACCAAATGCTGTACTCAAATCAACAAAAATGCTCTACACTTAACAGGTGATCTACTATCTCCATTATACGTCTAGCGAGACAGGGAATTCGGCAACGGATCCACAAAAAAATCTATATTTTTGCCTTATCTCGTCAAAAAAAAACTTGAAATATTCTACTTCGAATATCAATATTTACAACATACATTTAACTTCTCCGCCGAAATATAAAAAAAAAACTTGCTATATCATCGATCGTTTTAAAATTTCTTTGTAAAAGACAAACACAGATTTCTTGGTAATTTTTATGCGTACTGACGAGATAAACAACCAGGGACGTACTTCAAAATTTCAAACAGAATTTATATTAATATATAGACATTAAATATAAAACGCTACAACTTGTATATATTCGATAGCTCTTTAATCTGACGTAAATAAATTTATAGTTTATGAATTTGTAAACACGTGTTAGCTATTTTAGTTGAAAAACCGTCATCGGATTGGTTGGATTTTATGAATAGGACAGGTTGTCACGTTGTACCAACTTTATGGCCCCGTATATCACTATGAAAAACACCTGCTGACGTTACAAAACAAGCTGTACGTGCTCATATTAGCGACAAGTTGAGTTTGAAGGTTGTTTCGCAAGACTATAAAATAGGCGTGCGCAATCTTGCACGATATTGTAAAAAAATGAAAATGGAAGTACTGCGAAGGAACCTGGAGGTATTCCATTTGTACTGCATGTAGGATATCAGAAGAATAGACAAGGTATAAATATTTTCAAGAGTTCAAATTTTCTTAGTTAATAACTACGATAATATATTATTTTAGATCTTCAACATGAAAGACGAAAAAGCTTTATGTGACTATCTAAAAACTACATCTAATATTTATTATGGACTTATACCAAAGCAGGTTCGAATGTTAGCTTTTCAATATGCAGAAACTCTTAATATTACGGTTCCAACATCTTGGTCTACAGACCAAATGGCAGGACCTGATTGGTTTACTTCGTTTTTAAAACGACAACAGACATTCATCAGAACTCCAGAGGCTACTAGCTAAGCTAGAGCTTCAAGTTTTAATAAACACAATGTGTCACAATTTTTTAAAAATTTTAAGACAGTTTTAGACTGGCTAAAATTAACTGCGAGTATATCATGCGACATATAATATGGATGAAACCGGTATCGCCATTGCTCAGAAACCGGATAGAGTAGTGGTTCGTAAAGGATTTAAACAAATTGGCAGAATAACATCTGCAGAACGCGGTATCATAGTGACACTGGCCATTGCTGTTTCAGCGTCAGGCAACTTAAGTCCTCCGTATTTCATATTTCCTAGGAAAAACTATCGAGCGCACTTTGTTCGAAATGGTTCACCTGGCAGTATAGGTGATGCGAATCCCTCGGAATGGATGACCGAGACACATTTTATAAAACTTGCAGAGCATTTTATACACAACATGTTCAAGAGAAAAAACAGTGTTATTGTTGCTGGATAATCATGATTCTCATTTGTCAATAACTGCACTCAATAATTTTAAACAAAATGGAGTTACTGTTTTATCGTTTCCACCTCAGTGCAGCCATAAACTTCAGTCTTTAGACCGAAGTGTTATGGCTCTCTAAAAAAATAGATCAACACCACTTGCGATTTATGGATAAGGAATAAACTGGGCCAAACAATGACAATATATGATATTCCAGCGGTCGTGAAGTCAGCTCTACCTAATGCCCAATAAATATTATAGATGGCTTTCAAGTATCTGGAATAAGTCCATTTAGTTCGGATATATTCCTTCCTGAGGAGTTTATGGCTACTTTTGCTACAGATCGACCAATTCAAACTGCTGTACTCATTGATCAATCTCAACCGGAACCAAATGAAGTTACCGTGCCAATTAACCATCCTTTACCTGATTTAAATCTTAAAAACGAGGAAGAAAAAGACGTTACACTGCAATTCTCACAGACATAACAATCAAAAAAGCTTTAGAAGAGGAAAACAAGGCAGCACAGAAGAAGAAGGCGGTTACTGCTAGAAAAGTGAAAAGAATCTCAAAAAGCTCTGCTTTCACTTCAACCAAAACGACAGTTGATAATGCCAACAAAAATTTATTCAAGAGAAAAATAAAGAAGAAGTGTCTATTAACAGTATCTTCAAATGAAGACTCAGACCAAGATAATGCTTTCTGTCTAGTTTGCTGGATTTTCTAGTTTGCTAGTTTTTCCAATAATCGCCAATAATTCCAATAATGATTAAAAACAGTGGATCGAATGCATTGACTTCAACTTTTCAGACCACTTTGTATGCACTGATAGCAATATTGTGTCATATAGATGTCAAAACTGCAATTGTGATAAATACTGATGAGAAAACAGTATTTCTAAATAAAGATTTTTAATTATTTGTTAAATTAAAAAAAATTAGTTGTTTGAATTCATACCTTCTTATTAAATATATTTACCTATCTTTTTTCGGCATCTATTATTTTATATACCTATCTATGATTGATTACTCTTCCTTTGCCTCTTTTTCAAGTGTAGTTATATTTACACTATATGCCAACCTACCCCAAGGGCTATGACAATTTACCACAATCACGGGGTAAATTGACCTAGGTTGTAGAGCTAATCATATTATTTTATATGAGTATGTTGGAATATAGCTAGAGATATAGAAAAAAAGGTAATATTGAAGTAACGTTCACTTTATCTTACGGTAATGCGCACTTTTCAAAACAAGTAATCTATAGCACAAAAGAAAGACTTCATCTCGTTTTCTTCCACATTTTCCTTTCCGTTGCACTTCAACTGAGCCTGTTTCCTTTTTTTGTTTAATTATTTTGTTTACTGCATCCAAACTTACACAACACTCCTTTGCAATGTCCCTTTGAGTCATTGGTGTATGCTCACTAAGTGTTAGGATCCTTTCTCTTTTCCTAGGAGTGATATCCATGTTAAAAAGTTAAACCTGATTGCACAGTTAAATCAATGAAAATAACACCAACTTACACATAACCTGAGATACAACAAAATATAATAATGATATAAAAAACAAAGCACGTGTTTTGAACAATATACTAATAACGTTTTAAGGTTATGTTGTTTTTTTTTTGACAGACCAGTTGACAGAATAGGCACAGCAGGTGTGCCAACTTATAAAAACTGAATTTGGATCTCTGTTCACATTAATTCGCACAATAATTTATATTATTAATCTCTAAAATGGCTTCCTGCTAGTATTTAATAGTTATATAGATTAAAATTGCAGTAAGGTTGAAATCCAATTTTGAAATCCAATAACAATATTTTAAGAAATACGGTAACCATACATACCTATAGTAGATAGGCAATTTACAATTAAAATATGCTTTCTATCTGTTTTATCTTATGTTAAATTTACAATATTTCTGCAAAAATGAGGTAAAAGTAACATTTTTTACTTTTGAAATTGGAATTCCCGAATATAACAAGGTCCTGGTTATAAAGTTGCTAATTATTAACCAGTTTACCGAAAACATTTACAATAGCTAGTACACCGAAAATGATTCAAAGAAACAGAGTTTTTATTACTCGTACGAATTTGAATGAATAATTTCGAGAAAAGGTTGACACATTCGGAAAATATTGGCATTATACATTTTTTTTTATAAAATATGGCGATATGCAATTTCTTGTGAAAATATTAAATTTATGCATAATATGCCAGATATTGTTCTGAAGCTATTTTCTTGTGGCATTGTAAATTAATTACTATTTATAACTGGGAATAAGCCACAATTAAAGATAAAAAATACGTTTATTGACGTTTCAATTTCCAATTCGGAAATCGTTCTCAAAATACAAACAGTAAATTTACTGTTTGTATTTTGAGAACGATTTCCGAATTGGAAATTGAAACGTCAATAAACGTATTTTTTATCTTTAATTGTGGCTTATTCCCAGTTATAAATAGTAATTAATATGCCAGATATTCAAAAAAATGCAGTTTACATATATTTCGGTCTCTAATTATTAGATGAACCTGCACGAAATGTTACTTAATTTTTTATCGTTTCTTTTCTGTTTGGTGGACATAATAAGTCAAGTCAAAGAAACAGTATACATTACACATACATCACTTACTTGACAGTAAAACACTCAAGACTTACGTTTGTTAAAGTATAAGATTTAATGCTCTTTTTCTATTCCGAAGACCGTGATTCATTAAAAATGTGTACTTATCTGAATCTCCTTTTTTTAGAAACGAAATATTTCACCCTTGCTCCGAGGAGAAAAACTTTTACTTAACGACTACATTTGTCTTATAAATGTAGAACGTTTATCCACTCATATCTCGCTTAGGGACAGTCCCAATTCCCGATGGCCCCCGAGGGCGTAATCCCTGTAAAAAATATATATAACATTTTCTTACGTTAATCTTTTTTCCGAAACAACGCAGAGTTTTGTTGGCCGAAACCGGATTACCGTTTTACCGTGTTTTTAATTGTCTTTTTATGCCGTCCGGTATTTATTCTATTTACTACAGAAGTATGTTCTGAATTTTTATATAAAGCTTATTTTATAAACCAGTACACTAGAATGGTACAATAGAACGACTTTTACAGCATTTTAAAGCTTTAGAAACACCGCAAATCTAGCATTGCATCCTAATGAAGGTCTTAAAATGTAATATGAGCAGAACTTTTTCTTGCACAAAAACTGGCTATTATTCAATGTTCTTTAATTAATAAGCGCACCTTACTTTAGATTTACATAAAACAAAATGTAAAACTTTTTGTCACGCCGCAAAAGTTGTGGTCTGTGAAAAGCAGAGTTTTTATGAGCGACGTGAAATTGACTGTCTCGGATTTTTCTGTAGGTTCTCACTAAAAGTGGCGATGCTTTTAGCAGATCTCGTATTTCCTTAACGTGTAGGTGTTGATTGATTGTTTATTGATTGATATGATTGACTTATGTAATGTGCAAAAGAAATGAGTAACATATTTAAAAAAAAAACGAGTTCCCTCTGTACTCGTTGACAATAATAACAAATCGTGACCCACATCCCGATGCAAAGCTTCAATTAAACGGAGTCCAAATTGAGAAAGTTCACAAAATGACATATTTGCTCTGACATATTTGTTCATTCTGCCTTTAAATTTTTCAAAAATGCTTTTTAGTTTTCTCAGGATTTGAAAAAAAAATGGATACATTTAAAACGCATTGAACATTTTGCCAGGTGACATTTTGCGCCTTTCCCCTTTAATACCTTACGATTACAACTACTATTACTTATGTAACAATAAAACACTGAAAACTTTGTTTTCAAACTTCCACAAAATTTATTTTAAATATTATCACTATTGTTACATAAAATGAATTTCCATCAAGTAACGGTCGAATCCATCAATTACTATTACTTACCTTATATAATTACGATTAAAACAATATTTAAATTCAAAATAAATAGTATCAACTTCGGAATACGATTCGTCTTGAGGGTTAATAATTAGCGGTTGTGTCTCTACGGTCGCATCAATTATGTTATCAAGATCCCACATCTTTTGTTCTTCTTCTATTGCATGTCTTACTGCATCTTTCCAGTTTTGTTCTGTAATATGTTGTAAAGACTCGTATAACAATTCACGTACAGCTTGTATTTTATATGACGTATTTTTTCTAGCCACATAACTTTTCATCTGTGCATGATAGAAGCCGGACATTCTGTCTCCGGCTTCTATACACAATGTAGCTTCGCCTATTTTTTCTAAAGTGTTTGTTCGTTTTATGTTTATGACATTTTATTCTTGTCGCCGCAATTGACGACGCTTGATAGGCCGCAATTGACGAAATGCCCCTGAAGATGATCTAGGGATCGAAAGTACTTAGACAAGATTTAATTAATACTGTGCTCGATATTTGCCTTTTATATTATCAAAGTTAATATCTTTTTATCTGACCGAATTTTTTGTTAGAGTATGACCTGGGTTTACCCACCTTTCATCCTGGTAGAAGATTGGCCTTCCTTCAGCTCGGAATTTTCGTATGGATCTTAGGTAATTTCTTCTCCAACATATTATCTCCTCCCGGTCAATCAAAAGTGATTTTCGGTCTGATTTTTCCCACCGGAAATTTAATTCTTTTAAAACTTGCCACAATTTAGTTCGTCCGATATGAGGCAAATCAGGGTCGTCTCTAACTTCTTGTAAAATTTTGTTTAGGTTTGGTATTTCTTAAAAAAAAATCCATGAATTTTCCTTCGAATACCATTTTTGGCAAATTCATCAATTTAAATAGGCTTTTTCCCTCTCTGTAAGTGTTTGTTTGTGTTCGGGTTAGCTATACCGTCTATACAGTCATGTTGGCATAACTTTCTACTGCGAACAGTGTTTGTGGGATTCTGAGAAACCAGAGCAGTGTGGCCAGATTGGGCGATTTATCGCCAATTGGGCTACTTTTAACAAGTCTTTGCGACAAAAAATTTAAGAAAATCGCAAGTCGCCAATTGGGCGATTTTATACTTTTTAACACAAATCACTTTTTCATAAATAGTTATAGATTTCAAATTTTCATCCATTATAAAAAGTCCCTCAACGAGCAAATAACTTATTAATCCATTATTATTATGATACCTGTACGAAACGACAATACATATTTTAAAAATGTTCTGTCTTTATTTCTTTATAAACAAAGTTATTTTATTAAGATTAAAAAAAAATATCTATAATTTATATCTTAAGGTAACAGTGGGGATATCTGTTGAAAATTGGCGACATTTTGTGATTGGATTGGCGACACAAGGAAAATAAATCTGGCCACACTGAACCAGAGCATCGTGAACATTCAGGACAATAGTCTTCTCTCTTGGCGAATAGACAGACTTACCGACTGTACGGAACAGTACCGGTGTAAAACTTGATGATGTTGATGATGAAGCCATCACAAACAATCCAACAAAACGAGCACGAGCGAAAGGAAAAGAAAATGTAATTAATATAAGACATTCTTAAATTTGATTGATGAATTTTAATAGTTTATTTGGGTAAAATTAAAAAAATCAAATTTTCTTTTTAACTCTGATATTGACAGTTCTAATTAATTTATTCACGATGTTGCCGATGATTTTTGAATCTAATTGATGTGTGCCTCAAGATAACAATAATCTGTGAGAGATATTTCTTGTTTAATTTCCTTTATGTTTATGCCACTCTTGGTATGCATTCGCCAGTTATAATACCGCGTGTATAACTGATGAAATGCATCTTAGTCTGAAAGGAGGAAAGTGTAAAAAGTTATGGATCAAAAAACAATTTTCTATAAAAAAACTGAGATTTTTCGCAGTAAAATATGCACTTGAAATATTACTCCTTATTTATACTTATGAAATAATATATGCTACATATTTCATATATTATCTCGTAGCATGCAGTGTATATACAGCGTATTTGGTTTAGTTAGTTTTGGTTTAACACTATTCAAATGGAAATTGCCCTTAGTCTGCACCGATTGCCGCAAACCGTAATTTACAAACAATACCTACCCGAATAGGCTCCTGGTGTCTATATAAATAACTAACACGTGGCATGAGATTCCACCGTCTGTATTTAGATAATTCGTGTCGTGTATATATATATATATATATATATATATATATATATATATATATATCATTTAATCGAATGAACTATCTTACAATAAAGTCACAGGAACGCAACTCAGCAATATTGGCAATATTATTTTAAAGTTGTCTACTTTAAAATGTATAATTATGTCTGAATTGTCAATATGTATGAGTCAGATAAAGTTAAATTGGAAGAAATATTCGACAAGTAACAAAAAAATACTGTTTAATTTACTAATGTTTTGTATTATTTTAAATGTCTTATTTTAAACTTATATTCTGGCTTATTTCAAATAAAAATAGCAATTCCATATGCTCTTTATGTCGTCAGTCTATTTCGTGGGTGGTTTTCTTGGATTTCGTCTATTTGCTTATACCCCAATATTTTTGGTACATCTATTATCTTTCACTGTAGCGATGTCCTGTCCACGTCCATTTAATTTTAGCTCCAAGTATTATAATGTCCTCTTCACCACTTATTCTATAAATATCTCCGTTTTTTAACCTATCTCTTAACAATATGTTCAACAATGATATTTCCATACTACGTTGCGTCTGGTGTCATTTACGTCCAGATACCCTTGTGAGAGTACAGGTACCAATCCCCAACAAGCTACCAGATAGGCGAGACCGATTGTGGAATCTTCATGTCTGCTCTCGTTGCAATTCTATATTATCAAGGCCTGTCTGCTGTCAAGTGTCAAGGCGAGACAGAGACAAGCAAAAGACGACTGTCGCCTATTTCTGTTTCGCTAGTTTCCGTCAAGAGCAGTAGTGAAGAAAGTGTGTAAGAAGTCTACACTATTTTTGCTCCTATCATCAATAATGTAGGCGAACGTTAAATATGATACTGTATTGATTGACGGTGATCCACTTAAATAAAGTCCGAACAGTAATCAGGATAGCAGGAAGCATTATCAGGAAAAGAGTTAACATAAACTCCAACTTCCATGAGCACGATACAAGATCTGTATCTTTTTGCCAGATAACGTAATAATTCTGCACTTTTTCTCGTTTACTTAACATCAAATCAAACTTTTTAAAACATTGTTTCTATTCAAAGACAGAGTACCTAAGTACAGTTTTTACATAAAACGAGTAGTCCGCTAGAGGGAGACACCCGATATAAAGTACCTAAGTACAGTTTTTACATAAAACGAGTAGTCCGCTAGAGGGAGACACCCGATATAAATATATCAGTTACATTTTAAAGCGTCATCTTAGGTTCCGTCTGGTTCGGATGCTTTATATCGGTTCTTTGAGCCTTGTTTTCTTTTACAATAGGTAGGATGCTAACCTGGCCCATCAACCCTCCTCTTTTATCCGGGCTTGGGATCGGCTGTCGACATGAACGCAACTTCTGGGCTACTGAATCCACCCACATCTGAATAACCCACATCTTCAATACAATAACCAAGAAATACAATATGATATTATCAGCAGAAAAAAACCAAATGTGTGACAACATCTAAATACCCACTATTCGATGTGAGATCGAAATTGATGGGAAAATAATAAATCAGGAAGCAAGGTTTACATATGTGGGAATAGATATAACTAGTTACGGAAATGTTGGAAAGAAGTACGACAACAAAGCTTAAAAGTAAGGAAACTGGCGGGATCTCTCATGACACAATCTGGAAGAACAAACACCTAAGACAATACTAAAAAAAACAAGATAGCATAAAGCAGCAATTAGACCTACATATATTAACATACATTCTGGAAATAAGACCAGACACATCTAAAACGAGACGAATACTAAAAACAACAGAGATTTTTATTTATTTATTTACTCTATGTACTTTACTTTACTTTAAATACTCCGACGGATATCAAGGAAAAGTCTGTTGGATAAGGAGAGAAGCCAAAACATAAGAAGGGCATGTAATATAGAAGACATAAATGGACGGGTGATAAAACGGAAACAGGAGTGGAACGAACACATTAGTAAAATGGCAGAGGATAAGATAGTACGAATAGCACGAGATAAGTCACCAAATGGACGAAGAAGTATTGACAGACCAAGAAAAAGATGGTGCAACAATTTAAACAATTTAGGAGGCTAATATTGAAGAAGAAACAGGGTTTAAAGCCTGCATACAAGAAGAAAGAAGAAGACATTTTAAAACAATTCGCTTAAAATAAGTTTTGACTTTAATAGATTACCAAGTAAATAAGAACTGAAAAAGGTAACAGGCCTTGGGGCAAAAATGCTGGTGATTAGTTTACCTATATGCGGTGATGATTACCGATCTCCAATGGATGCCGGTGATCAGTTTGCTATATCTCGGAGGGTCTAATAATTTTATGGGGGGCTATAAAGTGATGAGTTTGTACAAGTCCGTGCTGGTTTGAAATTTTTATTGCCTACCTATAAAACGTCACATACATAATGTAGCATATTAACATTTTCGGAACAACATATATCAATTATTGACATCGGGTTACGAGGGTTCATTGATATAAACTAGCCTTTGATAGAAAAAACAAGTTTTTTTGAATTAAATCCATTTACTTCTCAACATAGTCCCCTTTTAGCTGATACACATAGTAAGACGATGTTCCAATTTTTTTATCTCATCCGAATAGTACTTTCGTTCGAGCTCTTCAAAATAGGCCGAAGTTTCAGCGACGACTTCATCATTTGTTGCGAAACGGCGTCCTCGGAGCCATTTTTAAGGTTTGGAAACAAGAAAAAATCGTTGGCGGCAAGATCTAGGAAATACGGTGAGTGCTCAACCAATTCACAGCCCAATTCGTGTAATTTCGCCATGACGACGATCAATCAGTGAGCCGGTGCATTGTCTTGGTGAAGGAGCACTTTTGCGTTCCAAACCGGGGAGTTTTCGACGCAATTCGGCCTCGAATCGATCCAGTAATGCTGCGTAGTACTCACCATTGATTGTTTTTCCTTTTTCCAAGTAGTCGATGTGGATGATGCCCTTCGCAACCCAGAAAACAGTCGCCATTACTTTGCCGGCCAAATGTGCACTTCTTGCCTTCTTCGGCGGCCCTTCGCCGCGTTTGCGCCACTGTGTCTACTGTTCTTTGGTTTCTGGTATGTAATAATGCAACCAGGTTTCATCAACGGTGATAAATTGGCGAAAAAAATTCGAATCTCGCCGTATCATCGCCAAAAGCGTGTCCGAACTGGTCACACGTTTTTGCATTTGATCGATTGTCAGTAAACGCGGCACCCATCGCGCGGATAGCTTTTTGATGTTCAAATGATGGTGAATAATGTTGTGTACGCATTCGTAGGAAATATTTAGGACTTCTATTAACTCGCGGAGCTTAATTCGACGATCTGCAATAATCATGTCATGGACTTTATTGACCATTTCCGGCATCGTGAGTTCATTTGGCCTCCCGGGACGCTCATCATCAAAAACACTCATACGATCACGAACAAATTCAGCTTTCCAAAATTTTACTGTTGCTAACGAAGGTGCAACCTCACCATAAACTTCGTCCAGATCGGCTTTGATTTGCACATTCGTTTTATCCTTTTTGTGGAAGAACTAAATCGCCGAACTATACTCGACTTTTTCCATTTCTCCGAAAACACAAAATTTGCTTGCTTTTGACAGCTGTAAAAACCAAACTAATTGTTTTCAAAACTTTTGATAGACGTCAAAAAAAATTTTGATAGACGTCATGTCATGAATGGCAAATGTCAACACCGAAACCAATTCGGTATCAAGTACCGCCATCTATCAAAGGCTAATTTAATATCAATCTATCCTCGTGCAAGCCGCAAAAATTATATTCAATTACATTCAATAAACTAATAAATGCATGATGCAAACAAACAATATACAGATTCACATAGAAATACTTTTTATTCTTTTATTGAAACAAATTGCCACTATGAAATTTATTTTACCGTCTAAAATATAAAACTGGAAAAAGTCGTTTTGTCGTAGAACATTTTCCGAAGATTTCAAATATGGGTACGTTCCGAAACCGCCTAAGAGCTCCTTTACGGTTGCAATAAGGCGGCTAATTTAGTATGTGTACGTGAAAAGTACACTATGAACCAAGAAAACAGGAATTTCTACTACGCCTTATGACTTCCAGAGATATGCCATAAAAGCAAGGTGTTCGTGTCACCCAGTAATATTTAGAAGCAGGACAAAGTGGGATAAAATGTAACAATATAGTTTGTCAAAAATTTTGAGTAATAAAAGAAAAATATTTTTAAATTTATAAGTAAATGTAATAATATAGTAATTTTGAATCTAATAAACATATTCTCCAAGGGAAAAATTAGGATTATTTGGCACATTTACGTAGATAACTGCAAATTATTTTTACACGACGGATGTTTTTGGATACATGCTTTGGATACATGTTCTCTTAAGGAAAACGGACAGATAATCAGGTCATTTTAGAAGGTTTGCTTCTAGTTGATTCGTAAACTGATACGGACAAAATGTATCATTAGTATTACAAAATTGGTCAGAGATGCTAACAGATATACTAAGCATTAAATTTCTACTTTAGACGGAGATCAAAATTATATTTCCTACTAGTCTTTAGTTAATTTCAGTTCCTATCGTAGAAGTTAAAATACAAACAAAGTGTTTTCAATCCTTTTATTTGCGTCGCTAGAGTTAACGTAAACCATTTTAAAATTTGTTTATATTTCACATATGTGTATTTCCTCAGTATTTCTTTTAATCAAAGCCGCTTGAGGATTTTTGTGCGACAAAGAAATAGGAATTTAACCGTATGTTTTGTTTATACCAAGTGAAGCGAATGATTTTTAAGAATTAAATCATTCTCGCTGAGGTCGCTGCCAGAGGTAGTGGATTTCAACTTGGGTCCAAATTGTTCGTCAAATTTGAAATGTTTCTTTGTTTTTCGTTTTACATTATGGAAGATTCGTAGTTTTGCAGTTAATTGTGCAGAACATGTAGTTACAGTTTTAAGTTATGAGATTTTGAAGGATAACCACATGTTGCCATTGTATCCAGTTGTACCTATGCCTGTTTTGTAAGAAGCCAAGTCGTTTAGTGCCAATTCAACCTCACTTATTTGTCTCTGGTTGCCTTTCCAGACCACAGATGCAGTCCTGTTCTTCGAGTGTCAGACTTTGAGTTCCAGTTCTACCCTCAGAATTTTTGTGTAAAATCCCAGTGTAATCCATGTAACTTTTTTGTGTTAAAATTTAAAGTTAGGATAAGACATTTTTTTAATAATAATAATTTGCTTTCATAACAAATAAAATTTGTAATAATTAATATTGTACTATCTAATCATATTTGAGATTTTTGTTTTGTTTTTTTTTAAAGAAGGTTAACCACCATGCAGTAGCTGAAGCTATTTCTGAAGCTATTTTCTTGTGGCATTGTAAATTAAATACTATTTATAACTGGGAATAAGCCACAATTAAAGATAAAAATACGTTTATTGACGTTTCAATTTAAAATTCGGAAATCGTTCTCAAAATACAAACAGTAAATTAAACAAATTTTATTTTTTGTTACATAGTGAAAAAATTCTTCTAATAATTTAATTTTATCTGACTCATTTATATTGACAATTCAGACATACATTATGCATTTTAAAGTAGACGACTTTAAAATGATATTGCCAATATTGTTGAGTTGCGCTCCTGGGACGACTTTACTTATAAGATAGTTCATTCGATTACATGAAATCAACTTTAACTTGAGAATATCCGTCAGAAAAAATCATAGCATGTAATTCGTCTTTAAAAAGACAAACACATGACATGATGACAGTAAAATTCTCCTGTTAGTGATTCCATAGTAAATTATGAGGGAAAAACCAGGAAAAAAACCTCATAATACTATCCCGACATTGTAAGTATTTGTTCGTGAATTTAGTTTACCTTCAACAAACATCAAAATTCTGATTTTATATGTTACGTTATTTAAAAAACATAAATTATGTATCCTCTATATGTTACTGACTTGATTTGAAATTTAAATATCTATTGGTGTGTGTAGGTTTTCTATACACCTGAGTCTCATATCCAGTATCGTTCTTAGAGATTAAAACATCCAGTAAAGATAGCGTGTTATTATATTCCTTTTTCATGGTAAATGTTATTGTCTCTTCTTTATCGTCTATATCGTTTAGGAATGTGTCCAACAACTCTGATCCATGAGGCCATATTGAGAATACATCATCTACATACCTCCACCATACTATGGGTTTGAAATTTTGTTTAGAAATGATATTTGTTTCAAAATCTTCCATAAATAATGAATTCTATAAACAAAATTTTGGTCTAGCAATGGGCTCTAGTTTATCTCCATTCTTAGCCGATATATTTATGGAAGATTTTTGGAGGGGAAACATTTGTTAACATCTGTTTTATTAAAAAATGATTATCCTTTATCGTTTATAAATAAGGAATTTTCAACAATCGATCGAATAGAACAGAACAACTTAGAACGAGATCCTACAGCATACACAAGGAATAATATGAGGAAAATAACAATACCGTACATAAAAGGATTATCAGAAAAACTTAAAAGGATAGGAAATAAATTCAACATTTCAACAACATTCAAAACAACAAACACGTTGAGATCTATTTTGTCCAAAACCAAACCTGAGAATGAACAAGAAAGGACAAAGAATTGCATTTATAAAATACCTTGTGAATGCGATCAGTTTTATTTAGGTGAATCATCAAGGCCATTAAATGTTAGAATAAGTGAATATTAATCTTATATTAAAAATAGAGAATTTGATAGATCTCAAATATGTAAACACGCATGGGATAATGAACATAGGGTTCAATAGAATAATTCAAATATAGTCCTAAAAGAAACGGATGGTAAAAAAAGAAAAATCAAAGAAGCGGCTTTAATTATGCTAAACGAGGCCAATTGTGTCGCAAATTCCTCGGCAGAATGAAGTAGGATCTGGTTACCAATATTGAAAGAGGACGTTATTAATAAGAAAATACCAGTATTAGTAAGTCAGTAACATATAGAGGATACATAATTTATGTTTTTTAAATAACGTAACATATAAAATCAGAATTTTGATGTTTGTTGAAGGTAAACTAAATTCACGAACAAATACTTACAATGTCGGGATAGTATTATGAGGTTTTTTTCCTGGTTTTCCCTCATAATTTACTATGGAATCACTAACAGGAGAATTTTACTGTCATCATGTCATGTGTTTGTCTTTTTAAAGACGAACTACATGCTATGATTTTTTCTGACGGATATTCTCAAGTTAAAGTTGATTTCATGTAATCGAATGAACTATCTTATAAGTAAAGTCGTCCCAGGAGCGCAACTCAACAATATTGGCAATACCATTTTAAAGTCGTCTACTTTAAAATGCATAATGTATGTCTGAATTGTCAATATAAATGAGTCAGATAAAATTAAATTATTAGAAGAATTTTTTCACTATGTAACAAAAAAGAAAATTTGTTTAATTTACTGTTCGTATTTTGAGAACGATTTCCGAATTTTAAATTGAAACGTCGATAAACGTATTTTTATCTTTAATTGTAGCTTATTCCCAGTTATAAATAGTAATTAATTATAAACAGAGTTTGTAAACGGATAGGACATGTACGTGTTTCTCTTTGTTATTTTTGTATTTACTATATTTGATTATTAATATAGTATTTTTGTATTGTCTATATTTGTAACTGTTTGTGGTGAGACAACAATAAATGTTTAATTCTTTTTTATAAACCATTTTGTTTATTTTTCTTAACTTAAACTTTAAACCTTTTTTGAGTTTCATTTAAAAAGATATAGTTTTAATTTCTAAAAATTATTTCAATAGTTACAACTAGTTGTAATCGTTATAGTTTGGCACCTCGAAGCGGCGTCCATTTTAAATTGCTAGAGGTCCTTCCTGTGTTTTGTTTGCCCATTTGTTCCAGGAGATTCATGTTAGTACCCCTTTGTTTCATTTTTGTAGTTGACCCAATCCAACCCCCTTGCCATTCACTTATCCACGACCTAGCTACTCCAAATAAACTCAGTTCGTGTTTTGTGTTCGTTCGAGTGCCGTTCGCAAAGTTTCGTTTATTTTGCTTGATCCACCCCAGTAATTTCTGTCCTCAATGCTCAACCCCCGTAATATTACCCTATGTGGTAGGCAAAATATTTCGTTAGTCTCGCGATTGAAAGAGGAATTTTTTCGATCGCATATAACACTGTTTAAAATAATATTCTACGTTGCCAGGTGTACGATAAATATCGTTTTATACGACAATTTTAAGGCTGTCAGCAACGTTTATCATAATACTAAAATATATAAGATAAATTCATGTGAAGCTATGATCATCAAGTTTTCACTTTGAGTATGTCGTGTAACCTATACAAACTTTGAAATGAAAATATTTCAAAACGATTCTCGGACGATTTTTGTATTTTTGGAATGAGTTTTACCGAAATTGGTAGAATTAAATAAATTTTTTCAAGGAGAAAACAAAATAGTGAATTGTGATAAATAATAAACAAGTTAAATTAAGTACAAATAGCCGTAAATGTTACGAATACCAAGCTTGAGAGATAATTATACTGTAGTCGTCAGAGACTGAAGAGAAAATACCAGTGAATCTCTAAAAATGGTACGAACAAGCTGAATTTTACCGAGAATATTAATTTTGAGATCGCAAAAAAGATGTAAAAAAGTTTACCACTTTTATCCCGGGCTTTCCCCTTAAACCCTGCTCGTGGGGCGAGGGGGGTAAAAAAAAAGAACAAAAAACGATTTACCAAGAAACTGCACGCCGTAGAAAAAAATGTTTCAGATAAAAAATGTAGCTAAGATAATTTTAAACAAAAATATGTCTATATGCACTTTTTGTGTAGAATAAACCGCTTTTTTAGAAACAACGCTTGAAGCGACCGTCGATTTTGAATGTCAGTTACGCGCGCGAAATCAATGTTCCATAAAATTTGTATCAGCTCGACGGTAAAAGTTCGATATCTTTTGATTTGAGTGTCCTACACGGATGTCTCACAACCATCGGAGGGTGTGGGAGCCGGCATAGTAGGGACAAATCAAGGGGTACATTTTCCGGTAAGTCTGTCTAAGGATGTGAAAGTTTTCCAGGCGGCAATCCATCACTGCGTGGAAGAAATAGAAAGGCAGGAAAGAACGTTCTGTTTAGTTGCCACCTTCACAGATAGTCAGGAAGTGCTTAAGGCACTCAATTCTGTACAGATCAATTCTTAGCTAATATTGGATTGTGTGTATGTCCTAAATAAACTAGGAGACCATAGCAAGGTTACGATAGCCTGGGTACCGGGGCACGAGGGTAATTAGGGCAATGAAATGGCCAAACAAGGCTCATCCATGACATTCATTAGACCGCAACCCTTCTGCGGCGTTGCAAAGTCAGTAACAAGAATGGCTACACGGAAGTGGGTAGCTCACAAATCTCTAGAATGTGGAGGAATTCATCAGGACAAAAAAAAGGCGAAACAGTTCATTGTAGAACATTCAACAAAATTTAAGCAAAGACAGGAAAACAGTCAAAGCCATAGTAGGTCTTCTAACAGGGCACTGTAAGCAGAATAGGCACTTGAAGCTAATGGGATTATCAGATGATGACCTGTGCAGTTTATGTCACCTTGAAGAAGAAACAGCAGAGCACTTTATGTCAGTGCGATAGTCTAACAAATATGGCTACCAAAATATTATGACACTGTAAGAATACATCCTATCAGGGATGTATACTATCACCACTGCTGTTTAACATATACTCTGAGGAAATCTTTCAAGAAGCAGTGGGTGATGTTGAAGCCGGAATTCGAATCAACGGAGAATCTATCAATAACATTAGATACGCGGATGACACGGTAGTATTCGCTGACAGTTCTGAAACCCTCCAGGAGTTAATGAACAGAATCACAAAGGTCAGTCAGAGATACGGACTTTTACTGAACACTAAGAAAACAAAATGCATGATGATCTCTAAGAAGGAAAAGCAATTTGGAGAAATCAGTATAAACGGTCAACAAATAGAAAGAGTACAAACATACACCTACCTTGGTACGAACGTCAATGAAAATTGGGACCATTCCATAGAAATCAAATGAAGAATAGAGAAAGCAAGATCTGCGTTTCAAAAAATGGCTAAGTTATTCAAATGTCATGATTTATCAATGCCCATAAAAATAAGGTTACTACGATGTTACATATTTCCTATACTGTTGTACGGAGTTGAGTCATAGACTCTCACAGACGCCACTTGCAAGAAAATTGAGGCTTTTGAAATGTGGCTTTATCGTCGCATCCTAAAGATATCGTATACCGACCACGTTACTAATGAGGGTGTTCTGTTGAGAATGAAAAAAGAAAAAGATCTGTTAACCACAATAAAAACAGCCAAAATCGAATACCTCGGCCACATCATGAAGAACAGCGAAAGATATGGACTGCTGCAACTAATCTTGCAGGGAAAAGTAGAAGGAAAACGGGGACTAGGAAGGCGAAGGATTTCCTTGCTGAAAAATCTACGAACATGGTTCAACACAACAACCACAAATCTTTTTAGAGCAGCAGTGTGCAAAGTGCAGATTGCCATGATGGTCGCCAACATCCGAAATGGATAGGCACTACAAATGGATCTCCCCCAGAATCTATGTCTTTAGGTATATATATATATATATATATATATATATATATATATATATATATATATATATATATATATATATATATATAATATGTGAATTACCCTGAGATTAGTGTTTCAAATACTTAACCTAATTTATGTCTTGAGGTCATTTCGAGCATTACTAAATTATATAAGCCTGTGTTATATTAGCATGCGGACTAGTCGGATATTGTGTACATGCAGATAGGATTTACACATTAGATGCCAGTGCTAAAATGACCGAGTAACAGCACGCACTCTATGCTAATCAATTAGCAAATTAATGGGATGTACAAACAGCCTAACAACGTTTTATTAGCAACACAGCGGTGTAATTAATTCGTTGAATTAAATTTAGTATTAGCTATACGAGCATCTAACATTCATATGAATAATTTGTAGATCTTAAATTCAGAAACACGATTTGATTTTAAAAACATGCACGAAAGTGGACAATCGATGCACTTATAACCTAAGCATCATAAAATAGTCATGAAATAATTTTCTACGTTCGTAAAATGAATGTGCCGGAGCGAAACTTTTTCTTTTTATACAAATGCACATATTTTAAATATTCCCCTTTGTTTTTAGCCATTCTGTCGCCTGTCTCAATTTATATAAGGACCGCAATTGAACAGATGCTACACTTTAAACTGGGAATTCCCTGATTCAAATAATGTAGTCATTAGTTGGAAGTGCTGATTCTAACTCAGCGAATGAGGACAATTACTTTTTATCGATAAATGGGAAGCTCTGTCCTAAGTACATTTTTTAACTTTTGATCTCTTGAAAAGTTATCGGAGGGTATTAATGATCCTTTGTTCATTTGACAAAAGAATTGCGCTTTTAACGTGATATCTAAAATATAATGAGTGAACCAAAAAAAGTTTTAGAACATTTTAACGACATTTTTTTAAACACAGCATTTGCTTCATCCATTAAATCGTTACGATTAAACTGAATTAAAGCTATATTTTACTCGTGTAGTTGTGTATTAATCCACACACACCTTCCATGCTTTCTAGACGTTCTAGAAGCTAGAATTCAAGTTTTATTTTACTACGTAATCGTCTTAGCAGAGGTACATCAACAGAACTTTCCCAATCTAAATCAAAAAGACCTCCGGCCTTCATTTCTGAATCATCAGCCGCCTTACCTGTAGCTATATTCTCCGTTTTTTTAAAGCGTGTTGCATGAAACGTCACGCTTTGTTCTTAGGATGAGCGATTTTGGGCAGCTCCCTACTGGGTCTTTTTAGTCATTTTTTCGGTTCAGAGATATGATTTTTGTTTTTAGCTATTGACCATTATTCTGTAAACTGCCTAATAGGTAGGAAAACTAGAGACGAAAGGACGTCGAGTTGGTGAAGAATTCTCTTCAGTTTCAGTTTTTTTAATGATCTCATGATAGGGATCCCAAAAAACAAGTTTCAACAAATTTTAATATAAACCATGTTCTAAATTTATAACAAAAATACCTGTTGCTTCTTGATTCATTCTGACATAATTAATAGATTTCTAATTAGTTAATAAGTTGAGGACTATTTCCGATATACATAGAAACAGTACATGTACATAAATATTTTCATTATAAAGTTCACTAACGAAACTATACAACTGAATTTTCAGATCTCAAAACCGCTTAGATTGGCAGATACGTCGAATATGTCACACCGTAAAAAAATCAATATTAATATCTATTTTAGAGTAATTTGCTTACAATAATTTCGGAATTTAATAAATTACCACAGAAACGAGAGTAACAGGTAACTGGCAATTTTCCGCATTAGAAACCAGGGCCTTGGGGCAAAATACTGGTGATCAGTTTACCTATTTGCGGTGATGAGTTTACCTATCTCCAAAGGATGCCGGTGATCAGTTTACTATATCTCGGAGGGTCTAATAATTTTATGGGGGGCTATACAGTGATGAGTTCGTACACGTCCACTAAGTTCTCTGTCATTTCTCTATAAGCAATTATATCAACCCCATTCCTACATCTTAGTACATATCACAATTTGTATCCTTCACCTAATTCTTGTACCTTTTGTTATTTCTACTTCATCTCACGAATGCAAAATATTTGCATTATTCTACCTTTAAGTGTATCCATTAACTCCATACTTTTACCTAAAAAAAGGTAAGATCCTGGTCTTTCCTAACCTGTAATGACGTTTTTTTCCCTTTCCCCTCAAAATGGTTTTAGCTTGTAGCGATTAAATTTTTCCTGAATTTAAAACACTTACGTCTCAAGACTAAAAAAAAATCCTTACGTCACTTCTGTATAAATAACATTTTGTGGATTTTCACTACGTCATATTCCGAAGTTCCCATGATATTAATTTTATTTGGATGTATTAAGATTAAAGATTAGTATTTTTCCAACAAAACAGCTGCGTTCTACGAATGCAGTACCTTCTTTCTATTAAGTACTAATAAAGACGTCTATATCATCACTTAATTTTATTTAGTATGGAAAAGGTTATAAAAGGAATCAAACGCAATAAATTCAGTAATTCTTAGTTCCGACATGTCTGCTGACGTAAATTTATTGTTTAGTAGTGAAAAATCCACAATAAGTTTAATTTTTTTTTGTCAATTTATGTAAAGAACAAATTACAAGAAACAAGGCAATAAACTTTTTGCTGAATTGCTGCTTTATTTGTGAGATTATAAATTGAGGTATATATATATATATATATATATATATATATATATATATATATATATATATATATATATATATATATTACAATAATTACAATATAAATAACAAGCGAGTCTTCTACAGCTGGCGCCGCTTCTCGCATCCTAATTTCCAGCGTTTTCTGTCGAAGCAATCTTCAGTTGTTAGATCTCTGGCGGTCATTGCATCGTCGAAATCGTCTCTCCAGGATCGTCTTGTTCTACCTCGTTTTCTTCTATTTGGCGGAGTCCATTCTTCTATTTTTTTTTTGGCCATCTATTTTCCGGCATTCTCTGAAGGTGTCCATACGAGTTAAGTCTTTTGGCTTCGATTGTGTCTATTATGTCTAAATCGATTTCCATTTCTCTCCGAATATCTTCGTTTCTCACCCCATCAAGTCTAGTGAGCTGGCAACATCATCTCCAGTAGTTCATTTCCATGGCCTTAATTTTTGATTTGTTTCTTTGGTTTATTTCCCAGAGTTCGGCACCGCACAGTCCAATACTTTCTATTATTGTTTTATAAATTCTTCTTTTATTTTCTTTTGTTATTTTTTTGTTCCATAATAGTCCGTGTAGCTGTCTGGTGGCTGATCTTGCTTGGACAATCCTGGAATGTATTTCTTCGCTACTTCCTGCTTTTGATGTTATTTGGACTCCCAAGTATTTAAAATTGTCTGTTGGTTTTATAGTTCCAATTTCGATTTGTAGGCTTTCTGGTTTCTCTCCTACAACTAAGTACTCATAAATTGAGGTTGAACGCTTTTTGGCACATTGTCTAATTAGAATATTCACATCGTAAAGAAGATATTGTTGAGGTAGGTCGTAGGTAGTTGATTTTATGGTTGAATTTAGGTCAACTTTCTATACATATGCAAATGCAAAGATTATATACTCAACAAAAAATCTTGGAAAGAGCATCTTCAAAAGAAAGGAGAACAAGACAATACTAAAATATCCGCTTGGAAACGATCTGATGATTTTGACGATCAACATAATGAGATTGAACGAAATGGTTCAAAACATGCGCTAGAAGAAAGAGAAGTAGAAATATTTTACGTAATGAAGAAAATAAGAGATTGGACGCGGAAGGATGCACGAAAGAAAAAATAGTATTGCCTCAAGTAAAAATATCCACATTTGAGAGTAAATGTGTATCATGGGTAAGGTTCCATGATTCGTTTTGTTCTTACAACTATGAAATGTGGAAAAAAATGAAGACAAGCAAAATAATACAACATTTAAACACCACGGAAGCCAACTACAAGTACAACAATCTACGTTGCTGCATGGAAAATGTTTCAAAATGGGTAGGATAACCCAACGATGAATTTATTTATATTAATAGATAAGATACTTCAAGCTGCAGAGATAAAAAAGTATCAGCAAAGACGCTGAACACATTTCACGACAGTTTTCACGAATGCTTAGAAGCAAATAGTGGACTACGTGTAATGACATAGTCCTGGAGCCCTCTCATAGTAAGAATAAGCATGATAAAGAGGGACACGGAAACCAGGAGATTATACGAAACATCAATTCAAGATAGCAGAGACATTCCAACATATAAGTCAACACAGGAATTCCTGAAAAGAAGGTTCCAATAATTAGAGAAGTGGGAAACTGAGAGGAAAAGGGCAAACCACAAACAACAGGCAAAAACAACAGGCAAAAAAAAAGATAACCTGTGTAGTATAACATGAAGAACGCCAATCAAGCCATTAACCAGTTTATAATATTCTACGCTGTCTTCTGATGTCCAGTCTCCATTTATCTCGGTCGTCGCAAAGATTTTCTTCAGCTACCCTCTCCCTTAAGAAACCACCTTTTACGAATAAATCGACAAGGAAATTATTGAATTGGTCTTCCTAAATTGATTCGTAATCGCCTTGCATTTCCGTCTTTATGCCGATGAGAAGAAAAAGATTTGAGGGTATGAACTCTCGGAGGGTAACTTCAACTATCCGTTACCTAACGAGATCAAAACGAGATCGAAATGACGTCACAGTACAGTACTGTTACCGAATTAAAATACAAAAACTGAGACATTGTGCTCCTTAATTTTCTTGGTTTAGTATTAATAAAATACGAATTCCTTAAGAATATTGGCGGTTGTGATCTATTCAAAATGTAAGTTATGCCACTGTCGTAGTAAATGTTTTCCAGAACAGTCAGAAAAGGACTAAAACAATGGTTAGTAAAAAGAAGAATTGCATCTTTACTGTTTTTTAAGGTAGCTCACAGATCATACAGATTAAGGCGATAACTAGAAGACAGGCTTTTTTACATATGTAAAAAAAGTAAGTTCATACAAAACGATACAAGTGTTGTAGAGTGTGGCGAAAATTTGGAGAAAGATTTTGGTTCTTATCTACAACGAAAACTTTTAGCGCTGGTTGAAACATCTGTTTAAAGAAGTAATTTAGTTTGTCTCGCTCACAGAATTAGATCCGATTCGTGAAGATTTATCTCTGGAAAACGTTAAATAATACCATCTTGTTCCATTTTGCGCTTTTTATAGGGCATTTATGCAAGATAATTTAGAATCTCACAAAGCACAAATGATATACAGTATACTCCCTCTATAACGAACACGATTATTACGAGGTTTTGCTTAAAAAGAGGTACATTAGATGTCCCGTAAAATTTCTATTGAACTATAACCCTCTATAACGAGGTAAATTTGCTTATAACGAGAAAAAATAAGATTGAAAAGCGAAAATACGAATAATAGCGAATACGAAAAAACGTAAAAAAGTTTTTTTTTACGTTTTTTACGAAATTTACAATTTATGATTCACAAGTGTCATTGTAGGGGGTTGACACCTAATAATATAGGTCCTAATAGACAAGACGTGGAAAATGTTTTAAAGGTTGTGAGAAACTTTATCCAAAGACAAAACGCAAATGAAGAAGCATACAACTGTTTCACATCTCTCCATTTGCAGAAGCAGTAGTTTATGTTATTCTTGAAAATACGCTTTATACAGATTTACAGAATACAGATTTTTTGTTTTAACGTATATCATTGACAATAAAAGTAAACAACTTTTTTTCAAAAACGCCATTCAAACAATATTTATTAGCATCTTATATTGCTCTGAATGGCTTCACTGTAGAAAGTTAATGTTTTAGAAAACTACATATTCTTATATATGCACAGTATTATTGTTGTCGGATATAACGAAGATACACTTATAACGAGGTAATTAGTCTTCCATTTCAATTCTCGTTATAGAGGGAGTCTACTGTATTTATGTAACCTAACACAAAATATTTTTTATACTACATTATTTTGACTCAATTCATTTTTTTTTAAATAACAAACAAGCCTTTTGTAAAGCAATAAATATCTATTTCGTTTATCAAACCCCCCTTTATCAATAAGGGCGTCCTACGACCTCCGGGAAAAAACGAAATTTGATCGGTCGACAAACAAAATGCCTCTTAGTAATGAAGCTCCGTGGAAAAACTATCGGAGATCACTTTACGAAAATCGTGAGTGATGGATATATTACTACGTCGGAGGCTGGAGTTCTTTTTCTCTTCTGACCCGATTTCCTCGTATATTCATAAATGTGAAACAGGTAAAAAGAAAATGGTGTATAGAATTTAAGATGATGGATGGCGGTCGTCTTTTATTGAAAATATTTCAGCTGTATTATAATAATATAAGACCAGCTTATTTACTCTGATGATAAAGGTTCTATTGTATTTAAAAAAAAAAGAAGTATTACGAATTAATTTTGTTTGTCGTTTCTGAAAATATCGCGCCACCGTCTACAATTATAACTGGTATATTGTTTTTCACGTTTATATTTATGCCAAACCGGACGTTCGGCATATTATTAAATTGAATTATTAAGGAAAAATTTAATATCTGGGACACGTAATGAGAGGACAGCGATATGAAATGCTAAGATTGATTACGGAGGGAAAGAGGAGGAAATAGTGTGGGAAGAAGGAAAGTGACATGGTTAAAGAAATTAAGGGAGTGGCTTAAGAAGGACGTAATTATCTTCCGCTAATGACGTAAAGCTTAGAAAACTTACTTATTTCTTAAGCCTATTTTATGTTAATATAGTCGTTTCGAAATTCGTCGGTTAGTTTGTCCTATGTATTCCCATCGGGCTATATCATAAAGACAAAATGTTTTCGGAATTCATATTCCATCATCAGTGTCTAGGTGTACATGTTTTGAGCCACTAAATATCTGGGTAAAAACCCGTTAAAAGTTATAGAATTTATTTAGTCGATATACAAAAATAGTTTTATTTTTGACAAATCAAAGGAATAGTGACAATACATATAAAACATATAAAATTTATGGATAATTTAAACATTACAAACATGTATATATTTAATATTAACAGTTAAAAAAAACGACAAGCACATGTTGTGGAATTGTAAAAAACATGAAATATAATTATAATAGGCAACTACCCTGACCAAACTAGTACTATTGTGTAAAAGCTGTACTTAGGTACTCCGTTTTTAAATATAAACAATGTTTCAAAAAGTGTGATTTGATTTTATGCTCTTTGTCAACCTAAAACATTGTGCTCTAATAGCATCTCTAGATCTTGTATCGTGATCATGGACGTTGGAGTTTATGTTAAACTTACATTTGTTGGCATGAATTTCAATCAGCGTCTCATATATCTAGAGTGAAGGTAGTGGCATAATACCTAAATCCAGAAATAAAGGTTTACAGTGTTCCCTATACTCTGCTCTTGCATGTATCCTCACTACTCTTTTTTGTAATTTAAAAATTCGATCTGCGTAAGAAGAATTACCCCAAACAGTTATTCCGTATTGTAAATGGCTATGAAATAGTGCAAAGTAGCACGTTCTAAAGGTATTTTTAGGAATCATATAAACTAAGTTGCATATTAAAAATATACTTATAGCAAGTCTAGAACTTAAGTAATCTATATGAACACTAAACACTATAGGTTTTAATGTGTTTTACATTATTCGATCTTATATGTATGTAAGATGTTAAAGTTACCAGTGGCTTGGACAACATGGCAACGTACGCTACATGAAGTTGCTGGTCCTGAGATAAAGTCTTTCAATCAAAGTGCTTTCAATCAGTTGCTCATCAAGTCCTCGTAGACACTTTGTCTCAGGACCAGCAACTTCATGTAGAGTCTTACGTTGCCATGTGATCAAATCGAATGGTAACTTTAACATTTGAATATATAAAATCGAATAATGTAAAATAAATTTAAACCTATAACTTTTTACGGGTTTTTATCCAGATATTTAGTGGCTCAAAAGAATACACCTAGACACTGATGATGGAATATGGATTCCAAAACTGTTTTGTCTTTATAATATAGCCCGATGGGGTTTTTTAATTATATCTTTTATAAAGGATTTTAATTAAAAATTTTGTGGTACATGGTATACAGTCAGCTACAGGAACTTAGTTTCCTTGTGGATTTACTTACATGTTTTACATTCAATATTTTTATTACTGTACTATAATATGATCTTATTTAATTATATATTCTAACTACTTATTTATTTTAAAAGATTACAGTCTATTATTTTCTTCTATTCAGTATAATATTATTGTCGAACTGGCTAACACATGTAATCTCTTTTAATTTTAAAGAAATTGACTTGTCTTTGTTCTTTTGGGAACTTCCTCGTAAATCACGGAAAACGTTACAACATATCGAATTTCTGTGACCATTTAGTTAAATTATCGCCATTCACAAGTGCCATACAATAGCGCTGGTATTCTCCATTCGCTTAGCTAGGGCATATTTTGACAGACTCATTGTCGGAAACCTACAACACAACAATTCCTACTTCTCAGTATTAATAGCTCAAGTATACTACTATTGCAGACTTCTTTCTTTGAAAAAAAGAAGAATTATTCGAAATAGTGGAAGTGTATACTAAACCCATCAAATTCTCCCTGTATATTTAAAATATACTATTTGAGTTACTACAATTTAATATTTAATAGTAAATATTGTTGTTAGTTCTATTTAGTTTATTTAGTTATAGTTCTATTTTGAATTTTATTATTAGGGATAGTCAAAGTTTTCCATTTGTTCTATCAGATAATGCGTTGGTAAGTTTTTCTTAAATCAATATGATACATGTTCTTTAAAAGTTAATATTTTTAGATGATTAAGGATGCTGTTAAATTACAAGGTAATCAACCTGCACAAAGATTTATTCAAAACACCAACCATTTTTTTAATTATTTGCTCATTCGGCGTAGGTTGATCACTAAAATATATTTATGAAGTTCTGTAAATATATTCTTAATAACAAAAACATTTCAGTTAACATCCATGTATATATAGCAGGTAAAAGGTTTCTATTATATACAAAATGTATATTATATATAAAAAATATATTTTATAAAAAAGTTACAGTAATTTAGTTTATACCGTTAAGTTGCTCCAAATGTAGGCAATCAACTTAAACTTTTTTGGCATTTAACTGGAGTTTCTTGAGAATATTTTTAATAAACGTTTAATATTTTCCAGTTAATTTATTATTTTTTAAAAGTCATGATAATAATGCTGAATAAGCAATATTTTAAATGATATTTAATCACAAAAGTACTTAATATTATTTTATATAATCTTCATAAAGTACGTTTCTAATAGAAATTAGCTAAAATTAGAAAAAAAAACTAGTTTATGATAGTAATAATAGAATATTATAATAATTTTGAATTATATTTTTGATGATATTGTATTATCTTTTTGATGCATAATATTTTTTAATTATAATATGAATATTATATTTTTTATCTAACGTACTTTATGAGGATTAAATTATATAACACAATATTAAGTACGTCTTGTGATTATATATCATTTGAAATATGGCTTATTCAACATTATTATCGTCACTTTAAAAAACAATAATAAAATTAAATATATTCTCAAGAAACTTCAGCATAAATACTAACAAAAAGTTTAAGTTGGTTGCGTATATTTGGCGTAACCTAACGATATAAACTAAATTTAGGTAACTTTTTTATAAAATATATTTTTTACATATAATAGAAACTTACTATCTTTATACGTGCTATAAATTTCTAAGTCATATAAGTTTGCAAAAGAGGTCGACGAAATACTTTAATGAAATGCGCTATGAGCACGTGTGCTTGGTCGTATAGTGATTTCCAGCTACTTCTAGTCTGTCAAAAAGTAACTAACTTCGTAAAAAAATAATTACTAAAATCACTAGACAGTTCGGACTGGGATTAGCGAACCGGGTATATATTGCGGTGCACTTGTCCCACGAACCTACCCTGGGGAACATCTAAGAATGGTCGTCAGAGGGTTTTCTGCCTATCTCTAGTCACTTTCAATCGAAACAGCGAGCCTCGGTCTTTGTGTCGCGACGCGCAGATGCTACTATTCTACTGATTGCTACAATGAATACACCCTATTTCAAATATAATAGTGGCTTCCCACGATCGGCGATTCTACAGATCATCGCGGACAGCCGATCAGCACGGACGACAACGCACCGCAGACAGAGCTCTTCCTACGGCCCGTGACAGTCTGTGTAGGTCCGTGACAGTATTGTTTGATTATATCTGATTATATCATAAAAAGGCCACTCAGGTTTGTAAACATCATCAGCCCCACTTCCAGTTCCCATCGATTCTCCAACTTTTGTTTTTTGCCTTTTGTATGTCGGCATTAAATTATTTCTCTTGTTTTTTAATTCTTTAATCGAAATAGTACTATTCTTCAATTGATTTTTCATTCGGTTTCATACATCATATATATCGGTTCCGTTTCTTATGCTCTGGTGCCGTAGAATTCCATAAATTTGTTTCATTTTGATACAAATTTAAAAAATCCAAAATAACTTCGATTGTCCAATCCATTTTTTAGCAAAAAACTGCAAAACAACTTTGACAACACTACAGACAACTACTCGTGTCAGCGAATGAAAAACTTCTGACTTGCAGTTGTCTGTTAAAACACAGACTCGCTAGGATCGCGAGCACAAGCATATACCGCACCTTTGATCTTACCGACTCTAGATGGATAGGACGGACCAGCACGGACGTGCCTGTGCTACCACGGATGAGACCTTTCCCACGGTGCGTGGTGCGGGCTGGTCCGCTTACGTCCGCAATATCTCCGACCGTGGGAAGCCGCTGTAAGTGTTTTTTTCTTTGTACAGATAACAGCAATGTTCACTGGATTTCTTAGTATTATTGCTATTGTTGAAGTGATGTGTATTTGGCTGTTATTTTGCTCTTACGTCAAACACGTCCAATTATGTTTTTGATTTCACTCATGTATCGAAGCAAAGCATTTCAGCACGGTCTTTTTGTTGTCCTTGTTTTTTGCTTTCTTAATGCCATTATTTTTGCTTACAGTCATTTATCCTGAGAAGATATTACATTATTTATTTTTATCATTCCTGATTATCTGTTGGAGTCATCGCTTAGTCGTAAGGGTTGGCTTGTAATAAACAATATGTCTCAAAGAGCTGTTGTTTGCTGATCATAATGTCAAGAAATAGAAGTTTTTTATTAAAAACTTAGGGATTGTCAGTGTATAGTCCAAGTAACTGATTCATATTGTCCGCTTTTACTTTAAATTTTGTCTCAGGCGTAGATAGCATAAGACTAATAGCTGCAACGACTGTTTGAATGCAGATATGCCTGTTGTAAATATAATATTTATGCAAGTACGATTCTGTCTCATGTGTCAAATGCTGGAACTGCAGGAAATATATAGGTAAGCCACAAATATGACGAGATAAGGACAAACAGATACAGTGCAGAACGAGTTAGTATCGCTTATTCTATTTTTGTTAAACTATTAATGTGAAAAGTGACATTTTTAACAAATATTATACACCATTATAACTGCATTATAAAAAATACTTCAAGGTATAATTTCTTCTGATGATCTAATAGCTATGAATGAGTTTTGGTAAATCATACCGAATATTAACGATGCTACTTATGATGTAGCTAGTTCATGGATTACCCAATCTATAAAAAGGGCGATAAACTCCTTTGTCAAAACTATAGGGAAATTATCTTGCAGTGTTGGGGATATAAAATATTTGTCGGTATACTTAACCATAGACTACAGAGGAATCATTTGAGGATATCAGACATGACACACACAAGGAATATCAAACCTCTATCAACTATTCACGGTTAAGCAAATGTTAACCAAACCCTGGGAACAAAACATAGATAACTAATATTTTCGTCGACTTTAATCAAGCACATGACTCAACAAATAGGGCACATCTATACAAAATATTAAGTGAATTTGAAATACAGTCCAAACTAGGTAGGTTCACCCGAAGAACAATGACAGACACAGTGGTTTAGGCACAAATACAAACTCAGATGACAGAACCATTTCAGATAACACAAAAATTAAAACCGGGTGATGGACTGGCATTAACAATATTTAATTTAGCACTGAAATACGTAGTTAGAAAAATGTTTAAAGGTAGAAACAACACACTTCTCAATAAACTGACAGCATATGCAGATGACATAAGGAGCATGAGCAGAAACAAAGCAACAAGCGAAAATACGTATACGAAACGTATATCACATGCTAAATAAATCGGTCTGTTAATAAATTCAAAAAAGACTAAAGTCCTAATACAAAGCCGATCGGAGAGAGCAACACGACCCTACCTGACAGTATATAACTATCCATGTAGGAGTCTACATCACAAATATCAACATTGCCGATGTAGAGCTTAGCAGAATTATCATTCTAGCCAATAGGGCATACTTTGCTATGAATAAAATATTTAGATCACAAAACTTACATCAATGAAATAAAATATATATAATATACACAAAGCACTACATTAATCTCAGAATGTCCGCCTACAGCGTCTTTAATGGGTAGGGTGAAAGTTCTTCTAAAAAAATTGTTAAATGTAAGAATGTAGGGGAAGAATCCCATTGCAAGACCAAGTAAGTAATGGGAGGATGATGCGGATGATGATGAGGACACAAGAAATCTCCTTGGCAGTGGATGGTGAAAGAGAATGGCTATATATCGAACCGAACGAAGAGGTATGCTGAGGAAGGTCAGGGCTCGAATTGTGCTGTAGAACCATATGATGAATTGTAATTGTATCTGTTACCACTGATAAATTTATGCAACTTTGTAATCGTCTATCAAGCAACACAATCTTTAAGTCAAAAATATGAAAGATAATAGTTAAAATGTGATGCAGGGTTCGAAATTTTAGGTGACAATAGAATTGTTACCAATATAAGTGTTATAGAAGAAGAAGATAAAGTTGAGGATGACAAGTAGTGTTAATCTAATTGTGAAAACAAACCATTAGCCACCCAGAGAATGAAAAAGTGCTGTCTAAGGGTAATACAAGATCGTATCCAAAAGAAATAAACGAGAATGGCAGATTATTTTTAAGTATATCTTATTTCAGATACCTAACAATAGTAATCAGCAAAGAACCAACCAGATGTAAACCGTAAATTGATGGCATCAGTCTTGAACAAGTAAAGCAAATAAAATACCTTCAAATTACACTGTCCAGTTATAGACACCTGGACAAAGAAGTGAGAGATCAAGTACAATGGTACTCACTCTCAAAGACTACAAAAAGACTGGCAGGATGCCATAACACTATATGGCGAAACACACATATTAACACAGATGAAGTCAAAAAGTTATAAAGCCAGTGCAAGACCAATAATGACATATGTCTCAGAAACAAGACCCGACACAGCCATAGCACAAAGGCTACTGGAAACGGTAGAGATGAGAGTACTGAGAAGTATTACAGAAAATATGCTAAGAGATCGAAAGAGAAGTGAAGACATTAGAAGAAAATGTAATTTACGGTGTATAAATAAATGGACACTAAATGAAAGAAGGGAATGGAATAACCACATAAGCAGAATGGGAGAGACCCGTGTCGTCAAAATAGCAAAGGGAAAGAATACCAATCGGCAGAAGAAGAACCTTCCATAGAGATATTTATCCGCAAATAAACAAGCAGAATTGCTTATAAAAAGGAAGAAAAAGACATTCTTCTAACCAGTTATTACATACATATTACTTTCGTAATTATTTATTGATCCTTTGAGTATGGACTGTGTCTTTTCCTTTGCTTTAATGTCAACCTGACATTATCCTCGAAGATGGCTTCTTGAGGAGCAGGAAAGACTCGTAAAATCGGGTGCTTTCTATAACCAAGTCAGTATAAGGGTATTTTTCACACGATATTTATGTTGGGCGCCTATTCTAAAAATAATTTAAAATACTTGAAAACTTTAGTAATTAGTATTAAAGTTACTTACACAATCAATTTGTAAATTAGGGCACCGATTTTAGTCATTCCCCATGTTCGGTGTTACTCCAAACTAATGAATTAAGTTATTTGAGTGAGAACTCTAAACTTTCGACGTAGCCCAGCTAAATTTGATTTTACTGTAAACTTATTTAAAAACAATCATTTTCTCCAACTAAACCGAAAACAGAAAATGCTATCCTTAGAAACTGTTGAAGACAGAATTGAATTATACGGAAATTCCCTATGTATTATCAGAAGCACAAGTAACAACTTTTATAATACTTACAATACGGAGCTGATGGGTAATTCGTTAGTAAGTGTTGATATTGCACCAAGTTAATTTTTTATTTGACAAAAATAAATTAAAATTGACACGGAAATATTAATTTAAAATCCTTTATTTTCGGGCTAAATCACAGAACGTTTTCGGACTAAATATTTCATCGTTAGTGCTACTACTAGGTATAAATGTTTAAAGTCACTAAATATATGGGTGAAAAGACCATTAAATGTTATGTAATTGGTATTAGAGTACTCGATTGCTGATCATTTTGTAGAATGTTAAAATTTTCAGCAGATTCCGTTCATGGCAACGTAAACTGCTAACGAGAGTTACTGGTCCGGCGACGTAGTCTCTAAACGGACCTTAAGTAGCAACTGTTGCTCATTAATAACTTACAATACGTTTTCAGTTTGTATCATTTTCATACGGTGCACAGCAGCCCGGAAATTCATAAACAGCATTAGAAGGGACAACCAAGCATCTTGTCTCGAAATAACGGAAAGAGAACAATGAGAAACATAGTATAAAGAGCTTTTACAAGAGAATCAAAATAAATATTACAACCCAGAATACAAAATAAATAAATATAGAGAAAACCCATAGAATTAACAATAGATATTGTAAAGAGGGCAATTAACGAAGTGAAAAATCGATGAGGCGGTGGACCAAGAAATATCTCAGCAGAAATGATAAAATCCAGATCTGAAAAGTTGACGAAGATAATAACATACCTGTTTTATAAATGCGTTAACACGTAAAAGATACCAAACGAGTTAAAAATAGAATTTATAACATAAATTCGTAAAAAGGAAGATCGAACAATCTGCGATAACTACAAGGGAATAAAGGGAAATAAATCGAATAAAATACAGTAGATAAACTGTGGGTAGGAATGGAAAGAAAGTATGTAAGCGATACCTTAATAAAAGCCACCAAGCAAAAATACAGAAACACAAAAATAAAAATAAAATTATATGTAGAATATACACTAATAAACTGGAAGCAAAAATATCCAGGGATAAGAATTCCACTCATAAATTGAAATATATACGTTGTAATTTGCAGATGACCAGATTATCTTGGCACAGGATAAAGATCATTTGGAATACATAAAGAGAACATTAAAAAAAGAGTTCCAGAAAGCTAGATCGACTATCAGTAAAAAAATATATGTATTGGGAGAAAAAACAACAGACATAATTTTGGACAACGAAGTATTTACGGCTGCAAAGATTATTAATACTTCGGAGCAACAATAAACAAACAAGTAACTGACACAGGAGATTAGGGAAAGAATATTACAAGGAAGGCAGCAGTAAACGAATTGAATAGTAACAAAAGCCGACTAACTGCTAAGGAATTAGATGTTTGGCGAAGTTTATATAGAATATCCAGCGTAGAAAAACAGCAGTTCCAGTGGTATGGAGATGCAGTTAGAATAGGAGAGGAAAGAATACTAAAAACAGCATGGAATTATAAACCACCAGAATCATTTTCTTCATTGAAAGGAGTAATAAGCGTTAAGACTAACCTTCTCGGCAATAAACTCTGTTGGAACAAAGAAATAGGAGATCACTCACTCAAGAAGAAACAATAATACAGGTCGACTATTATATCTGTGTGGATCAAATTTGGCCAGAAGACTCAGAGGGAAAGTTTTTAAGTAAAGTGAGATATAACACATTTTGTATTGCATCGCAAATGGTAAGTTTCCAAACTTAAGTGAATTCCCAGAAGACAAATGAATATTTCCTTTTAATTTTAAATATGGACGTATATTAAAGACAAAATTGAATACATTTAAATTTATTTAGCTTTATGTCTCACGAGAAAATTTGAAAAGTGATGTTGTTTAGTATAATACTAAGTGAGTATTTAAACAGAAGGATATATTGGGTTTTGTAGTCAAATACTGGCCTTTAAGTAAAACTCTTTAAGGTTTGTGTTAGCTTTCGAGTTTATTTAACTCTTTCCCAAAATATACTAAAAATGAAAACAAAAAAGTAAATTATACAATGAAGTTATATCTTCAACAGGCTTACCCTTGTCAGGATGCTATTATAAAATTAACAGAATTACTTAACATTTGACATTTCGTTAATTTGCTTTTCTTTTTTCTTTCATTCTAAACTTATCACTATGGTTTTCATGTCTCTTCTATTTTTTTTATATGCACTTTAGGTTAGTTTGACAGAGGAAGTGCCTATATTATGCAAACCTTTATCGCACATTTTGGCATAATATGTAAAAATCTTTCGTTTGTACTTACTAAACAAGCAAAAGAGTTTATTTTACTAATTAAAAAGAAAAAACCTTCTTAAAGGATACTGAGAAAGAAAAGAAATCATAGCAAAAGACTGTTTCCCGAAATGTGTTTAATAAAAATTACAAAAAACACCTTAAACAAAAGAGAAGACATTGAAAATATTTAGTAATCAAAACCGATGTTAAAAATTTATTAGCAACCCCAATATTTGCTTTTCCACTTAGCAATCCACTTTTTTAGGCTTTCATACGCCCTTAAACGTCTTTGTTCATACCGGTTTATTTTTTTTTACTAACACCTTTCGCTGTAATTTGTGTTCTTTTAGATAACGTTTATTATCATTTATGAACTTTTTTAATAGCTGGTTATATTCCACATCTGTCTTTTTCGCATTTTCATCTATACTATCCTAATTGGTTGTTGAATTTAGGTCCTCTTCTTCCATGGTATCTTCGAAGTCTTCACTGTGAATTAACACATCAACATTATTGAGTTTTTCTTCTTAATTTTCTGATGATGATGATATATCATTTATTTTAGATCAAAGAAAGGATGTTTTTATCTGTTTCATCGATTACGAGAAAGCATTCGATAATGTAAAACATGAATTGATGATAAAATACCTACAAGAGTTGGGATTGGATGCAAAGGATAGAAGAATCATCGACAATCTGTATTGGAATCAGACAGCAACAGTACGTCTTCAAAATTCCAACGAAACAGAAGATTTCTCCATTAAAAAGGAGTAAGGCAAGGTTGCAATGCTGTTCAATTTATACGTAGAAAAGCCTTCGCAGAAGCAGTGGAAGACTCTAATAAGATCAGGTATGCCGATGATACAGCCATAGTGGCAGATAACATCGAAGATCTTCAATGCCTTTTAAATAATCTAACTCTTGCAAGTGAAGCTCGGGGTTTGAAAACAAATATCAAGAAGACAAAATCAATGATTATAAGTAGAAATGATTACCCTAACGCAAAGATATATGTCTCTGGAGAAGAAATCGAACAAGTCAGGCAATTCAAATACTTGGGATGTTTGCTGAATGAGGGTTGGGACCCCGAGAATGAAATAAAGAGCAGAGTTGAACAAGCCAGAAATGCTTTTTTGAGGCTTCGTAAGTTTCTGACTGATCGCAAATTGGACTTCAACCTCCGATACAAGATGCTTAAGTGTTACGTGTGGCCTGTTCTCCTGTACGGAATGGAAGCATGGACGTTAAAGGCCAGTTCCATTAACAAACTTGAAGTGTTTGAAATGTGGTGCCTGCGTCGAATGCTCAGAATATCATGGACGGACAGGGTCAGAAATGAGGAAGTACTCAGAAGAGCGGGCTTACAGGATAGGGAACTTTTTAATTATGTAAAAAGTAAGAAGACTGCATACTTGGGGCACATTATACGAGGAGAACGATACACTTTTCAGCAACTGATACTCGAAGGGAAGATAGAGGGTAGGAGAGGTCTCGGACGTAAAAAAAAATGTCATGGCTGCGCAATATTCGACAATGGACAGGAATCCACAGCTATGAAATGCATCGCAATGCTGCTAAAAACAGAATTATTTAATCCAGAATATTTGACATCTCACCTGACAAGACGATGTACGGTGGACGCCTACGCAGAAATGCACGGCAACTTAAGAAGAAGAAGATGATATATCGTCATATTTTGCCTGAGTTATGAGAGTGGAAGAGGCCATAACTTTTTGTTCAAACACTTTGTACTCTATGGGGCGGTGAGCACTAAAATCGCCCGAAATCACTTCACAACTACAGTTTAAGCTCACTTCCAGTACTGGTACTACAAGTTTTTCTTTCATTTGGGGATATGTACGCGAAAAAAAAACAACAAGGTAATATTAGTAAAACTGATCTACTGGGGGTAGTACCCATGGTTTTATAGCTTAATGAAATGGGTTGGGCCCAAATTTTTACAATTTTAAAATCCCTGCTTTTTAATACACTTTTATTAACCAAGAGCAGGTAACCAGCGCATGAAATGTAAGCCACACCCATAGTGTGTTTACAAACTATACCACATAAATGTTTTTCTTAATCTTTAAAAAATACATAAATTAAGTGCTATATGATCTTAGATCATACATGGCTGCTTGATATGAATTTCAGATTCTATAAAGTGTCGTGTGCGTTCACACCTGGTTGGTTTTAATTTATAAAATTTGAAATTATAATATACAGTAGATTGTATATACTACAATGAAGGACGCGTATTTTTAATTATTACTGTTCAAAGATTATAAAATATCAGATTTTATTTGAGTAGAGTGGAAACCAAAATTTGCATTCCCTTCGCGACATTTGCGGATACGCTTCACATGTCACCACTTTTTCTTATGAAGTAAGTGTCTGCATGTGCAATCGTAATTGTATTAAATAAGAATTATTTTTCATATTACGAGGGAAATACTTTTTAATTTATGCACCCACGTATTTTACCTTGTCACCGTTAAGCAGGTCGCTGTTTATTCACAAGTAACATTTAATCCTTTATGGAATTTCGGTAATCAATCTCCTTTTTGCATGCGCGTGTTATGTTATAATTATTATTTGATTGCAAATCATGGTTAGGGCATGAGAAAAAATAGTTTATGAAGAATGTGTGTTTAATGATCTTCTGCTCGAGCTCCTTTTTGTGTGCATTTGACTGTGACTTTATAATTATAGATAATAAGATTAATAGTAATGGTTAGGGGAGAACGAATATTTTTAAAAACACACATTACTTTTAATAATACACTTTACGTATCAGGTTGGCGTTAGACAATTTTTATCACTGATATATTGTTGATTTTTTGTTGATGCATGAGCTATTACGCTAATCAATCCTCAACATCACCAAATATTATATATTCTTCCTCCCCTTTTTCAATTTACTCAAACTGGCGTTAAACTAATTAATATTCTACCCTATTACTATATGTTGTCTAGATTTGCAGGTAATTGACCTCCTCCTCATTTGATTGTACATATATACACTACTAAAGGCTTACAGAAATGGAATATTCTAAAGAAAGAATAGAGTTAATTAAGCTATACTATGGAAATAATCGGTGTGCTAAGGGTACGGCAAAGATCTTTAATACGAACCATCCAGAAAAAAACGTAAGCCACTAATACGTAAAACATTTAACTGATGTTAATATCAATAACATCTTATTTAAATTTGTTAAAAGACGTTATTGATCCGCTAATCATTGACACACTAAAATCTGATAATAATCTTTTACAGCCCCACATTATGATATATGCGTAAGACGTTTTGCCAACGTTCATTTTTGAATCAACATTTTCCAGGACGTTGGATTGGTAAAAGGGGGTCTAATAGAGTGGCCGGCCACATCACCGGATCTTTCGCATTTGGAAGTTTTTTGTGGGGATACCTAAATAAAATCAAAAATATACGCCACTCCACCTGCAGATCTTGCAGAGTTGCGACAAAGAATTGTGACAGAATGCCGATTTTCAAGGAGAAAGGTTCCAACAGGATATTCTCACAATGGAGCAACGCTACCAGGGAAGATGGGACGCAGCAATGATGGGAGATTACTGTTGGTTCCTCATGAGAGAAAGTGATACAGAGTATAAAAGTAAATCAACGTTTACAAAGAATTTGTGTACAAAAGATATACCATAGTTTTTGTTTCTAGTTCTAAACTTATTTATATATAGTATATAAGAATTTTTATAATAAATAACATTATTTTATGCATTCTATAACTCAAAGTATATACGTGGTGAGAAATTTTGGTGGTTGAATTCACAATCAGGATGCTTTAAACCTCCCGGTACAGTTATTTTAACATCAGTCGCAACTTTTTTTTTTAATTTGTTGACTAGTGTTATTGACACCTAAGGTATTTACAAATGTACGAAGAGGCTTTGAAAATATTCTGTATTATTGTATGGAGGTCACAGGTCATTTCGAACATTTAATTGGTAACTCGATAAAATTTTATGTTTTTTGTTATTACTGTGTTCAATAAACTAGTTTAGTTCCCCAAAATTATCTTCAAAGTTATTCCGAAAAAAAAACTCGTGTAGGGAACAAAAATACCTCCTTTCAAATGATGTGTCACTCTACAACAATTGCTATTGAAAAAACGGGGGGTTTATGCGAGGCAGTAGAGGGTTACATTTGAGGGCATGAATTTTCCATAAAAATAGATTTATCTCAGAATTCTTCCCCACACAGAAACTCTTGGTTTCTGAGTTTCTGGGAGGGGGGTCAAATTTTCGTTGAACACTTTAAACGAAAGAAAATTAGCTATTGTGGTCACATAATAAGAAATGAAAAATATTAGTTGATGCGAACGGATATACAAGAGAGGTTGTAAAGAAAAAGAGGGCCGAAGAGGTGACGCACATCCTGGTTGTTGAAAAATTTAAAGCAGTAAAGTGGAAAACAGCAATAGAACTGTCCTTAACTGCTGCAGACAGAGTAAAAGGGGCCGTGATTATCGCCAATGTCCTTAAAGGATGAGGCACACTGTTTTAAGAAAATCGGTATTATAAATATATATATTAATTTACCTTTGTTATTAAATTTCCTAGTATGTGTAATTTGAAACTCAAATTTGGTTAGACTAAATCGCTCATAATACTTAAAAGGTATCTCAACGTTTTTCATATCCTGTTTTTTAAATGCATGTTACCGACTGGCATCTGAAAAGACTGTTGGCACGCCCTTGTAACCCCAAGTTTACTTTTTTCCCATATCGAAGATCTATTCACAAATAAGGTCAATTTCGACTCCTTCGCACAACCCTTGTTTTTGTCGTCGGGTCACATGCAGTGGTTGAAACCCTAGAATGCGGAATTTTGTGTTTGATATGGAGTTCGGTTTGAGAATTTGATGCGAATGTGCATTGAAATATTGAATTACCAAGACGGTATGTAAAGAAAAATACCAGAGTTAGTTATATAAATATACCTAATAAGAAATGGCGTACATAACTTAAAATGTTTATTTCTACTTTGAGATTTGATCACTCTCATCAAGAGAGGAAAAGTTTTATAAAAAAACATGAATATCGTACAGCTCTATATCGATATGTACAATAAAATTTAAGCGACGTTTAATAAGTGATGGACATCACTTATTAAACAAATAATACAGAGAACACAAATAAATATGTAAAATAAATCAATTTGAAAACTTTTTTTTGTATTCTTCGATTTTTAATCCTAGGAAGGTAATCTTCGTAAATTTTACGAGCTCTCTTTTGATCGGCTTGTCTTATTTGACGTCAGTCTTAATGGGGGTATAACGCATTCGTTTATTTACACGTGAACAGATGAAAATAATTGATCAGAAATTATCTGTAATAAAATCGACAAAACAAATGAAACACCAAAAGGTTTTAAGTTACAATTTTCTTTAATTTTTTCTTTTAAATAAAAGTTTCGATTGGGACAGATAAAGAAAAGGAACAATATCACTTTTCAGCTTAGGTCCTTTCTTTGATTCATATTACAGTAATTAGAAGTATTTGTAACAAATCCTTGAGGTTTTAGTATTAAATTTGTCTTCACGACAACAAGCAATAACTCAGTTTTCCACTACAGTAGTACCGGGTCCTTGAGAAAACCATAAAACATACCAGATTTATCGGCATCTCTTGTCTGATTATAACTCAAACAACCAGCTACTACACAACGAATTTTATGTTTAGCTTATAAATTGTTCTTAGTGAAAGACTCTAAAAAATGCAGGAGGGGTATGACTATGATTGTGTATTAAGTACTGATAGCCCAGGGAAATAAGCATTTTTTCATGACACTCATCCGGCCAGGCAAAGGACAGTTGTTTTGAGTAGTACGTACCTCTGTAACAAAAACTTATATGTTTCCTGCAGTTGATTTTTTGGACTTAATTAGTTATTAACAAATTAAGGTCAAAAAACGGAAAATTTTTGCTTTTTTCGTCTACCAGCAAAAAGTGAAGCAATTTAAACAAATTTTAGAAGAGAGGAAACTTATAAGTTATATAAAAACCTTCAAAATGGCGTTTTCAAAATAATTCTATCCTTATTTGTTGCTTAGAAAGTTGCAAAATAAGTCAAAAATTTCGGTTTTTTATAAATGTTAATAACTTTTTTGAAAATAGACTTATAATATCTATATTTCATGGAATTATGTGTCTTGCAGTGCTTAAAATAGGGTTAAAATTTCAAAGTGATCGGTCCAATAGTTTAAAAGTTATTTTATTTGTTTATCCCAAATTAACATTTTTTGCAACAATATAAGTCAGAAATTTATACAGTTTTAGTAATTCAAGGGGTAGTTTCTGGTAGAAGAAGACTTGTTTTATTATTTGCATAAAAAAAAATAAGAAAATTAATTTTAAATATTGCAAAATAATTTTGCAAACACATGTCGATTTTTTGCTATTTGATATTTTTGCTTATCTTAGATTATAGCAAATTATTCAAATAAAATGGTTATAGAGTATAACGTGGTATAACTGCCGTTTTAGAGGTTACGTTCGTCAAATGTCAATTAACGGTAATCTGTCATAGCTTAATTTCTGAAAGGATAAAAAACTATTTTAAGTATAAACGCTATCGCTTATTTATTATTCAAGGCGCATGTCAAGTATAACGTTTTACGTTTAACGTCCATCGAAAAGTAAAGGGCCTAAAATCTCTCTAATAATAATTAAACATACCTTATTTATAACTTCTAAAACAGCAAAATATTGTCCAAATATATCACGATATAGAGCACACTTTATCTGCACACGATTTAATACAGTATTTTCGATATTTCTCGCGTAACTAAAGCGGGAAAGAGGTAATTACGATAGAAAAACAGCCAAGATAGATGCTGTTCTTCTTGATAAGCGAAGAGAAAGAGAGAGAATGAAAGAGAGAATACGACTGGTTCTAGCGGTGGCCAGATCAAGAGAGATTACGTCTGGCCCTAGCGATGGCCAAACTAAGAGAGTGAGAATGGTATGTCCTTAGTAACGGGCGACCATCAAGAGAGTATCTTTCTTCTTTGCTAACTTAACTGTCTGTACTTCTAATGGAGAGGGGGTAAAATGTAAGTAGGAAGGGTTATTAAGGGTGGGACTAAGATAATGATTGTAAAATTGTGATAAAAGGATAGTTAATAATACAGCGAAAAAATAACATGATTTTTCGCATGTGAAAAAATTGAACAAACCACACGAAAAATACAAAAATTCAAGTGATATAGACATACATAGGCATATACAAAATTTCAATTAAATAATAATGAATATAATATAATATATTTTAATTATTGATGAATTGTATTTTAATTTTATTAAAAAAGTTTTAAGATTTCAAGAATTCTATCAAGTCAGCTACGTATTTAGATTCTCCCAGAAGTTTGTTTAATGTTTTAGGAATGTGGTAATATAGTCTTTCAACTGAGTATATTGGACAGTCAATCAAAATGTGCTTCACTGTCACTTTACATTCACAAACAAAACACACTGGTTCCTCTTCTCTCCTCAACAAGTATTCATATGTTGTAGAAGTGTGTATTAATCTGATACGTGTTATTAGGACTTGATGTTGTCGCTTTGAAGGCCACAAATTCCATGGAAAGACGGAAGATTTTATTTCTATCAATTTAGTGGTGCTTCTATTCCATTGGTTTTCCCAAACATCGTGCAATTTTGATTTTAAGTAAGGTAAATCTAAATACACCGCTAGATTTTCCACTATTGTGACTGTATGGGTTACAGCGGACCTAGCTAGACTATCTGCCTTTTAGTTACCATCTATTACAACGTGTGACGGTACCCAGAGGAACTCTACTGAAAAATTGTTTTGGTAAATATGGTATAAAATTAACTTAATCTGCTGTAATGTTCGATGAGAGGGATAAATCTGAGAAATTGATGTCAGACAACTAGGTGAATCAGATATTATGAGGGATTTGGGAAGTTTTTTTTCTAGAATAAAGGTTAGGGCCTTAATTGTGGCAAATAGTTCTGCTGTAAAAATACTTGTCTCACGAGACAATCTATAGATGGAATATTCATGTGATATCACAAAGCATGCTCTTGCTGCATTTATGGTCTTAGATGCGTCCATGTATATAAGATGGCAATTTTTGTACTGTGTGAGAACATGGAGAAAGTGAGTTTTAAAAAAATTGGGTATCACGTTATTTTTGTTATATGCTGTAAGTTTAAGGTTACAAAGGGGAGAGGGAACAACCCCACGAAAACATAAATTTATTTCACAGGTAGGATAAATGCGAGGTAGTTCAATATTAAAATCCAATAAGTATCTATTAGCTCGTTCATAGAAAGGTACAGGACCCCCATTTCTGTTTTTAAAAGACCTCCTGGAACCTGTTAGCAACAGCATGATAAAGAGCTGGATTTTTGGGTTAGATTTTATATTCGAGACATACCATAAAGTTAAGTATTTTCTTCTTAGGTTTAACGGATTAATGAGTTTTCTTTCTCGGTATATGAAGGTCCTAAGTTTGGTTTTAGTCTGGAAAATAAACTCACAAAAAAACCTTTTTTTAAACTTTTGTTTGTGTTTTTTAGTATTTTTTCAATAATAATAATAATTCGTAACATTTGGAATTAGCCCTATCTTATGTAAAATTTAATTACAAAACTTTTATGTGCAATACAAAATTATTCCAAAATTAATAGTTCTTGAGACATATACGAAAAAAGAAGAATAAAAGGTCGAATTTTTAAAATTTTCTTCATATTTTGTTTAATAAAAAGTAAATGTCACATTTTACAACTCACGCATAATGAAATTGTCATTTATAGTGATATATTGGAGTGATTGCAACATCATTGCATGTTATATTAAACGTATACCAACTGGACTATATATAATTAGAAATAATGAGACGATGCGAAAAGTGGCTTTAAATAATTTTTTAAGAGAAAATACTACTTTCATTTCTCACCTTTTTATCGACATAATATCTTTAAAAGAACATTCTACTTGTTGCTCTATTACAATATTAATGCTCCGATTATTTTTACCTAACGGTAAGGTACGGAAATGCAGATTCGATGACAATTAGTCTTCTAAACTCCTGTAGTCAAAGAGATCCAAGCAGCCCAGTTCCGTCGTGTCGTATTAAAATTTCACGCCTTTAACTTTCGGGCCCTTTTACGGTTCTTTAAAGATTTAAGCCTTTCTGAGGACACGTAATGGGGCAAAACGAACTAAGCGGCGTGCAATAAAACAGTGCTTCGACAAATGATAACATTATTTGTTTATTAGTTTTTTTGTTAAGGAGACCGAATGAATCTATGATCCGAATAATGAAATTTGTGACAGTGGAGTTATGTCTGTCAAAAACTTATTTAAAGGAAATCAAAAATACGGATGGAGGACGGAGAATATAGAATGAGAAAGCGAATGAAATACAAAAAGAGGGATAGACATACAAAAATAAATGGCAAAAGCGAGAAAGAAAAGTATGCAGAGAATAAAAGAAAAAACAAAGATTATGTATATGTGCAATCAATCATGTTTTCAACAAACTAAATTAGATGTTAAAGTAGCCCTCTTATGAAGAAATAATAAATTTTCGATATAGAAAAAAAGTTAAGATTTGATTTTTTGATTTTGATTTTAAGCATAGACCCCAAACAAGCTGGACAGATGGCATAAAAAGAGTGACTACAAATTGGATTCAGATGGCGCAAAATGGAACTAAGTGGAAAAGCATGCGAGAGGCCTATGTTCAGCAGTGGACATTAGAGACTAGTTGATGATGATGATGGTAGTGCCTCTACTATTCGCTTGTATATATATTTCGTCTTAATAAGAGTCTTCAGAGCGACTGGTGCAGAAGCTCTGAATGTGAAATCAAATCTTTTCCGCCATAGGAAGTAATAATAACATAACTTTTTAACGTAATAAATCTTGGTTTCATTTTTCTGATTTTATGCAATATTTTGTATCTTTTTTTTCATGTGCCGTGCTCGATTATCGAGCGGTTGCTATTAAATTGGCTATAGTAATTTTGTTGACGGCAGCTCGGAAAAGATATGCAGAGGATCTGTTAAACCAATCTCTCAGGTTTCTAAGCCATGACGTTCTTCTTCGACCTGTCCCCCTTCTTCCGTCTACCTTGCCTTGTATTATTAAATGGAGTATATTTAATATCTCTGGGTGGCGCATAACATGGCCAAAATATTAAAGTTTGCGATTTTTAACTGTTTTGACGACTTCCGTAACTTTTCCCATCCGATGCAAAACAACTTCGTTACAAACTCTATCCACCCAACTTATTCGTAGGATTCTCCGATACACCCAGATTTCAAAGAGAGAATATTTTGTATATCGGAAATAATTATCATCATTCTCTTTGTGTATATCTCTATGGAGAGTCTACTTCGCTAATTATGACATTTCTCCTTTAAGTATTTGGTGTCACTGTGACAGTGGTGGCTAAAGCATTGAAATTGACAAAATACAGAAACTAGAATAGTGGAAATCGTAATAAACATTATAAATTATATTTCATGAATTTGCGGTGAATGTTTTGGATTACCGCCAGAGACTCGACAGCCAATGGTCCGTCCGCTCTATTGTACAGCATAAAAGTAGGAAAGTAAATTGCTCCAGTTACGAAAATATGAAACAAATAATTTCTAAATTTAATTTAAAAAATTCTTCTTCTTCTGGTTCCTATCCGTTTCGGATGTTGGAAATCATATTGGCAATCATAACCTTGCTCGCTGCGGCTCGACACAGGTCCGTTGAGGTTTTCTTAAACCATGTTCTTAAATTTCGCAGCCATGATATTCTCCTTCTACCCGGTCCTCGCTTACCTTTGACTTTACCTTGCAATATAGACTGTAGCAGGGAGTAACGGTGCTGATTTCTCATAACGTGTCCCAGATATTGCCATTTTATGCGTTTGATCGTAAACAAAATCTCTGGTTAAAAAATTACTATTACAATATTAATAAAGAGTTATTTACAGTAAATCCTTTTGATATAATTTATGTGCACGGTATATTTTACGAGGAAATGTGTGTTTGCCTAGAAGATCTACCTTGTTAATTAACAAGGTTATGAAAATATTTCTTCTTCATATGCCTTATCCGTTCCGAACGTTGGCAATCAACATGGCTATTCTGACTTTGTTTACGGCAGATCTGAATAGTTCAGCAGATGATAATCCTAACCATTGCCACAAGTTTTGGAGCCACGAGTGTCTTCTCCTCCCTGGACCCCTTCTGCTGTATTCCAACTTTTTTTTCTTTATACTTATTCCTACCTCTCTCTCTTTACCTATCCGGCGTAGTACCTCTTCGTTGGTCACGCGCTCAGTCCAGGATATACGTAATTTACGTCAGTAAGCCCACATTTCGAAGGCCTCTACTTTTTTCATCAATGTTGCGGTCATTGTCCACGCCTCCATCCCATATAACAAAACCGGGAATACATAACATTTCAGAAGTCGAATTTTGAGAGGTAGGGTGAGGCTTTTAGAGGTGAAAATTTGCTTCATGCTAGTGAACTACGCTCTTGCCTTTTCTACTCTTATACGTATTTCCTTCGCTTGATCCCAATTTGAGTTAACTGTTGTTCCCAAGTAGATGTACAAATCCACGTGTTCAATTCTTTTATTGTCTAATATCAGTTGCTGTGGTGGTTGTTGGGTTTTGCTTACTAACATCCATTTGGTTTTTGTAATATTTAGTCTGAGTCCGTATTGTGCACTTGTTTTTTGTATCTTACTCATTAGGCAACTCAGTTCCTCCATACTACTTGCTAGAATCACAGTGTCATCAGCATACGATATAAAAATATTTAGATTTTTGAAACATATTTTTATTTTATATTATTTACCTGCAAAATATTTGTTACAACCAGATTACTTTTTACTTAGAATTTAAGCTTTTTCTAATCAGTTAGCTCGGAGAGATTAACATAAGTCTTATTAATGGGACCCTAATTACTCAGCTTATTTTGTATTATTAATTGTAGATATTTATTGAATCACTCATAGCCTGTACATAGGTTTTTTTGTCCATTCAGAGAAACTGATACTTTACTTTAGCGATTCTTCCAAACCGGTTGCAAAATAATGGTACCCAAATAAAGCTGGACATTCACGTTCCAACTTGCGGTCTCACTTAGTAGGACTACTAGTTGGATATTCCTCTCCATTCACAATCCGACTTGCTATCCAACTAACGGTCCAACTTCAGTTCTAGTTTGTTTTCACGATGGTCGTTAGGCTGGATTCAGAGGATGAAGGTGTATCTAAATAATCGGTTTTTTTTCTTGCTGACGTATTTCTGCCAAAAATCTTAATTTATTGTAGTGCATAGGCACCTATACTTCGTCTGCTCCGGAACCACTTTCACTTACTTGAACTTTTTTCTGATCTCTGAACTTCACAAACAAAGATAATCTCTGTAGATATCGATAATTTCGGAAATTCTTATACTGTTTATTACGAAAGGCGTGCAGTAGATACGAAAGTTGGCGTTATAATAAGTTAATAATCGGCCGATATGTATGTTTAAAAAATAGGTACTTTAGGATTCATAAATAAGCATAATATATTAACTTTCGTTTTTCTAGTTATTTGCCTAGGGCTGAATTTATTAATTTTTACGACTCTGTCTGAGACTTTCAATTTTTATGGCGTTTTAAGATGTAGGGGAAAATTATCATTTTAAGGATTTGTGTAGTTATATTCTAAATTGTTGTAAAGAAAATCATCGAAGAAGCACAAAAATTCGGATTGGAACTAAATGAAGACAAAACCAAATATATGATCATGGGAGGAACAGAAGGGAAAAAAGAAGACTTTAGTGTGAGGTCTGTAAGTGGTAAAAGCTATAGTTTTAAAAGGGTGGACAAATTTGAATTTGGTGTAGTTTTCGATAAAAATGGAAAAGAGGAATGGGAGCTGGAAGCCAGAATTGCAAAACGGAAAAAAAATTAAGTAGATTAAGAGCCCTACTGAACTCAAAATACGTTTCTAGACAAGGTAAACTCAGAATATATAAAACAGTAATTCGATCCACAGTAACGTACGCCGGTGGGACATGGATATTAAATAAGAAGGAAGAGGATACTCTGGAAAGATGGGAAAGGAAAATACTGAGAGGCATATTCGGAGGAAGGAAGACAGAAGATGGTTGTGAGACAAGAACCAACAATGAATTAATGGCTTTATACAAAGAACCTACCATTACCAAGTTCGTCAAGTCACAAAGAATCAGATGCCCAAAGTAGTAATAACCAGAAAACTAATCGGCCCCAAAAGAAGAGGTAGACCCAGAACGAGGTGGATTAATAAAGTGGAGGAAGACCTTAAACACGTGAAGGTGAGAGACTGGAAAAGAAAAGCACAAAATAGAAGCGAATGGAGAAATATTGTCCACCATGTCCTTCAGAGTACTTAAGAATGTTGTATATACATATTTAAGTTAAAGTTTTGTTTAAAATAATTGTAATTAGTTATTATTAGGATTATGTATACAAAAATTGCCCTAGGCCTTAACGGCCTGTTGTGCGTAAAAATAAAATAAATAATATTCTAAATTAGAAAGAAATTAAAAAATGGAAAAATTAGTTGCAAAGTGATCTTGTAGTAAATTTACTATTTTAATTGGGAATAAGCCACAATATGAGTTAGAAATTAAATGTATTTGACGTTTGGACTACCACTTAGGAAATCGTTATCAAAATATTCCGAAGTTGATGTCGAAACGTCAAATAAATTTAATTTCTAACTAATATTCAGGCTTATTTCCAATTAAAATAGAAAATTTGCATAACATGCTACAAGAAAATAACTTTACAACAATATAAAGAAACAGTTACTTCTAATTCCAGTACAACTATATTTTAATTTTCGTTGTTTGTTGATAATTCTTCTGTAAACAATCCGGAGTGTTGGAAATTGTACCTGCGTGGGAATGTCCGAAATAGATCTACAGAAAGAAAATGATTTGCCCTAACAAAAAGTAGTTGATGATAAAGAATCGTTTATTTTAATAGGGGCAATTTTCGTGAAAATGAAAGTATATTTTCTACGAGTATACAAGAAAAATCATAACGTTTCATAGATAAGGTTTCCCTTGGTAATCCATTATGTAACCTTTCAAACCCATTGTGCATTAAAGGAGTTTCAAAAGATGATATTTTGAGTGAATGAAGATGTTTCAGATAGTTTTTGATTGCCCAAAATCTTCTACACTCTTCTTCTACCATAGCAAAAGCCGCTTTTCTAACTCCTGGCTCATTATAACCTTGATCTATTGCGTCCGTATTGAAGCCATTTTAGTGTTGCTTCTTAAAAGACAGAAAATATTGATTTTTCACGTAGAGAACACCTATGAATAACTGTTCTGATGAGACCTATTAGGTCGAAATACGTATCAACAGATACATAGTCGCTTTTTGCGTGAAATCAAATATTTGCTGTCTTTTTCATTTTATTCGGATATACTCTGTGTGAGTACTAGAAACACAATTCGCTAAGGATTTCGGTTTAGTTGTAAAGACATGTCGTGGAATGCAAATTTTAGATTCCCCATGTCCCTTTTAACATCTTTTATCAACGTCTGTTTGCCTTGCAATTTTTAGAAGGCTCAGATTATAAGCAGAAATCTGAATTGTGTTTCGAAATTATTTTACGGATTTTATTACTAGATGTCGCTATTGCATATCCTCTGTTTTTGTACACTGGTACTAACATAGTGCTTTCTTATTCATCTAAAATTTGTCTAACTTCCATAATTCTAATCAATAAACCTGTTAACCAACTTGTTTCTTTCCCTCCTACAGTTGTTCTGGCACCACTAAGCATAATTATCAGCACACAGTAAACCACTTACCATTTGTTGTGCTGCACGGTGCTGGAAATGTTAGTATTCTTGGCAGGAATGCGCTTTCGCTGAAGTGAAAAAGATTCTGATCCTGGCATGGCCACCGTTCTATTTATGAAAAGACGCGTCTTTTCGCCACCCTACGCAAGAAGTAAAGCTTCTAAGTCAAGTAAAACGCCTGGGAAATAGTTGAACTCTCGTTTTGTAGCCTTATCCAAGTAATAAAAAATCAAAAACACTTAAGAGTTTATTGATCAAGCCAAAAAATGCGATTTGGGGTTAAAATTAATGATTTTCCCATACATGTGGTTGTCAGATTGTAGCTTTTACAAAAGATGTGCATGTTGCCAATTTTAAGTCGCGTACTTTAAAGATAATAACATACAATGAAATAAGTGGTTAAAATAAGGTCATATGATACAAATATTGAGAATATTAAAAAATAAAATATTTAAGTAATCACTAAATACTTTTTCCAAACAAAAATCTTAAAATAAATTATGAAAATTTTATTGAGATACCCAGTATTTAAGATGCGGACCTAATCGATTATACGATATATTTTAATGTGTCATCGCCATAACTAATTCATATATCACAACCACACTCCGAGAATTTATAGTTTCATTCGCCACGGACAAAACGTCGGCTTTTTTTGCTTTTATACGAAATTTGGGAGGGCGTGAAAGGACAATTTTTGGGAAAATTACGCATCAAAAACAGTCGTGAATAAAAGTCATCATCAGACTGTTATAATTTCGTATGCAAAATAGAGAAATGTGAGTGAATTCTTCCAATTAAACGAGGTCATCGGAAATTTTTTAATCCTTGTTGAATAAGTAATTTAGGCGAAAATTTTATATTCGAATTTAAAATAGAATTGAAAAATTCAGTTGGAATTGAAAGAAAATATATATACAGGGTGTTTTACGACAAGCTTAAATTATCTATACAGGGTGTAACAAAAAGGTAGGTCAAAATTAAACCGTGTATTCTGAGACCAAAAATAGTTCTAATAAATAAAAATGCAACTAAAAAAAGTTACAGCCCTTTGAAGTTACAAAATGGACACCGATTTTTCCAATATATCTAAAACTGTTAAGAGATGTTATATTGAAAATGGACATGTGGCTGTCTTATGGCAGAAATATCTTTAAAGAAAAATACAGTGAAATTTGCACGCCTCATAAAAATTTTATGCAGGGTTTGTTCTCTTTACAATTAAATTATTATTAAGCAAAAGTCAATTGGGTTAAGATCTACACCTCTGGGTGGCAAATAAAAAGGCGCATCAGGGCTCCTTCCAATCCAACGTTCAGGATACTGATCGAAAAGATATTCTCTTATTTCATTATTGTAATGCGCTAGGCCAATATCCTGTAAAAGCCACATATTTTTTCTGACTGCAAGATTCACCTCGTCTAAGTACTCTGGTAATATGTTTTGTAAGTGTAAATAATATTTACCGTTTAAATTGTTTGGAAGAAATACTGGCCCTATTACGTTATTATCCACAACATTGACTTTAAAATTTTTTTGGTGATGAGAGACTTTTCTATTAAAATTTTTTTGGTGATGAGAGACTTTTTTAGCGTGGGAGTTTTCGTTGGCCAAAATGTGCAAGTTATAATAGTTCGTAATAGCATTTCTGTTAAAGGTAGCTTCGTCGGTAAACAAAACATGATTAATAAAATTGACATTTTGTGTTTTTTCCGTTAAAAACCAATCGCAAAACCCAATTCTTTAAGGATAATATTTATCCAGTAATTCTTGAACGGGTGTTAAGTGACAAGGATGAAACTGCAGTTCCTTGAATCTTATTCGCATCATCATGTGAGAAACATCTAATTGAGCCGCTTCTACTCTTGTACTGCTGCCAGGAATTTCTTCACTTGCTTCCATAATCTTCATGGTTTGTATCTACTTTTAATCGACCATTATTACCAACAAACTGCGGTTGCAATGTGCCTGTCTCTCTTAAACGACGATCAATGGAAAGAAATAATCGTCTGCCTGGTGTATTTCGATTAGGATATTTTTCTACATAACACCTTGCAACAACAACCTTGGTATTTTAAATAGAACACACTGAACATAATTGCATTTTTAGATTCTATGTAAAATTATAGACAAAATTTGTATTAAGTACCATAGGTCAAAACTTAACATCGAAATCGAATTTGTAAATAAACAAAATTATCTAGTCGTCGTAATGAAATCATTCATGTTCTGAGGCATAATCCTGTGTTTATGAGCTGTTTGGTTTTAAATACTATCAGTAGGGTGCTAACCTGGCTATACCCCCTCCTCCTTTATCCGGGCTTACAGGATGACTCCACAAGATACCTATTCCAAAAAAGAATAACCGAAAAAAACAAAAATACATATATCACAGAAAGTGCTGGAGTCGAAGAAAGCTGGGCAAAAATTAAGTCTAATATCTTAGCCTCAGCTAAGGAAGTTCTTGGGGAAAGAAATATACATTCGAATAAATCGTTCCCAAGGCGAAGAACTCCATGATTTTGTACAGAAGTGAAGGAAAAATGTAAAGGAAAGAAAATAGCTTACCTGAAATACATGTCAACCAAAACACAAGAGGCATACCATAATTACAAGACAATTAGAAACGAAACACATGCATTTGTAAGAAAAATAAAAAATGATCATTGGGAACGCTTTTCGAAAGAATGGAACATGATTTTTACGGTTTGCAAAAGGAAATACGGCGCTTCATAAGAGATCAAAGAACGGAGGTAAAGGAACTAATGAACCGAAACACATACAAAAGGATACGTGGATTGACTACCTAAAAAAGCTATATGCAGAGGAAGAACAAAAGAACGCTAAAACCGGAAACACCAGAAATTGTCACAAATGAAGAACTTAATATAAATGTACAGGAAGTTCGGAAAATACTTGAATACCTGAAAAACAGAAAAGCAGCAGGTAAAGACGGGATACCAAACGAGTTACTGAATATTGTGGAGCAGCAATGATAGAACAATTAACAACATTAATTAATAAAATCATAAAACACAATTAAATACCAGAAGAATGGAGAACGAGCGAACTAATTCTACTATTCAAAAAAGGAGATAAAAACTTACAACTAAAATTTTACAAGTGCTAATAAATCAGAGAATAAGTTTAGCAGATGAACAATAGGGTTTTCGTAGTGGAAGATCGTGTACAGATGTAATATTCGTTATAAAACAAATTACTGAGAAATTCATCATCATCATCATCCAGCCGAATTTTCACATCCGTTGTTGGATATAGGCCTCCTCCAAACGTCTCCAGTTCTCTCTATCTCTAGCTGCTGCAATCCAGTTTGTTTCTATCCTCCTTATGTCGTCGGTCCATCGGGTGGGTGGTCTGCCTCGACTTCGCTTGTCGGCTCTTGGTCTCCACTCCAATAATCTCTTCGTCCATCTTCCGTCTTCCATTCTAGCAACATGTCCAGCCCACCTCCACTTTTGTTTATTGATTCGCAGTATAATATCGTCTACGCCATATCGTCGGCGTATCTCCTCATTTCTTACGCGATCTTTCAAGGTCAGGCCCAGCATTGATCTCTCCATTCGCCTTTGTGTTACCCTCAGTTTTTCGGCAGTAGCTTTCGTTAAAGTTAAGGTCTCTGCTCCGTAGGTCAAGACTGGTAAGATGCATTGGTTAAATGCCTTCCTTTTCAGGTGAATTGGGATATTTGTTTTAAAAATGTCTCTCATCCGTCCATATGCCACCCATCCCAACATGATTCATCTATTTAGCTCGCAGGTTTGGTTGTCTCTGGTTATTCTAATTTCATGACCCAAGTATGTGTATTTATCGATTAATTCTGCCTTGTTGTTATTGATCTGTATCTCTTCGCTGGGAACCATATTGGTCATCATTTTGGTTTTCTCGAAATTTATCTCCAGCCCAGTTTCTTGTAGTATGTCATTCAGTTCTTAGAGCATGTCTTTGATCTCTCCCAGATTATCTGACAGAAGCACGATATCGTCCGCAAAACGTAGATGGTTTAATCTTTCTCCATCGATGGATATTCCTTTCTGTTGCCATGTTAGTTTTTTTAATGCATACTCAAGAACGGTAATGAACAGCTTTGGTGACATGGTATCACCTTGCCTGACTCCCCTTTTTATCTTTATTTTATTAGTTGCAAAATATAGACTTATGGTTGTTGTGGCATTTTCATATATATTTTTAATTATATTACAATATCTGTGGTCGATCCTGCAATCTTGTAGTGCTCTTAAGATGGACGGTAGTTCCACTGTATCAAACGCCTTTTTAAAGTCTACAAATATCAATGCCAAGGGACGGTTATATTCGTTAGTTTTTTCTATTAGGGTTTTTAGGCACTGCAGGTGATCGTTTGTGGGGGTTGTAGGGCGGAAACCAGCTTGTTCCCGAGGTTGGTAAAAATCCAGCTTTGTCTCTAATCTATTCGTTATTATTCGGGTGTATAATTTATAAAGATGGTTAAGGAGACTGATTGGTCTGTATCTTTCCAGGTCTGCTACATCTCCCTTCTTGTGTAAGAGTACAGTTATTGAATTATTCCACTTTGTTGGGGTATTTTGATTCCATAGGCATAGATTAAAGAGCTTTTGAATTTTGGCTATCAGTACTGAGCCTCCTATCTTTATCGCTTCAGTAACGACACCGTCCTCCCCCGAAGCTTTGTTATTCTTCATCTTTTTTAGGGCCTTGTAAATTTAGTTCAAGGAGATTTCTGGAATATCTTCGGAACCCTGATTTTGAACCTTCCTCTGTTGATATTCGACTATATCTAGAGTCGATTGGTTGCTATATAATGTCTCATAGAATGATTCCACAATTTGTAACAAATATTCTCTGTTTGATGTGATGTTGCCATTTCTATCCTTGAGTTTGACTATTTGTTTATTTCCATTTGTGAGTTTGCGTCTCATTATTTTCATACTCTTATTTTCCTCAATGGTTTTGATGATTTTCTCATCTTTGTATTTTCTTAAGTCTTTTCTGATTTCTCTTGATATTTCCTTATTCATTCTATTTATATCGTCGTTACTAGAGTTTTCGTCGCTTCTCAGTATTCTTCTTTGAGAACTGAGAAATTACTAGAGTATAATAAACCAGCATTTCTGTGTCTGATTGACCTAAAGAAAACGTTCGACAGAGTAAGACTCAAAGATGTAATCCATTTTTTGTATAATAGAGAAGTTCCCCTAAATATTATAAAAACTATCGAAAACATCTTCCAAAACAACAAAATGGAAGTCAGAATAGATGGACAACTTACAGAGCCTATAGAAATAGGCAGCGTAATAAGAGAAGGGGATTCATTGAGACCCATGCTCTTCAATTTGGTCATAGATGAAATCATCAAAACCGTTAACAAAGGAAGAGGATACAGAATGGGAAACAAAGAAATCAAAATACTCTGTTACACAGACGACGCAATATTGATAGCCCAAGATGAAGATAGTTTGCAAAGACTGGTTCACAGATTTAACATAAGAGTAAAAGAATTTAATATGACAATCTCATCTCAGAAAACTAAAATAATAGTAGTCAGCAAAGAACCAGCTAGATGTAAAATAGAAATTGATTGCATCAGTATTGAACAAATAATGGACATAAAATACCTGGGAATTACCACAAATAAAGAACACTGTCTAGCTATGGGGACCTGAACAAAGAAATGAGAGATAAAGTACAAAAAGCAAATAGATTGACTAACTAACCTTACTAACACTATATGGCGAAACAGACACATTGACACTGAGATGAAGTCAAGAATTTATAAAGCCAGTGTAAGATTAATAATGACATACGCCTCAGAAATAAGACCCGACACAGCCACAACGCAATGGCTACTGGAAACGACAGAGATGAAAGTACTGAGAAGAATTACAGGAAAAACGCTGAGAGATCGAAGGAGAAGTGAACATATTAGAAGAAAATGTAACGTACAGTGTATAAATAAATGGACACAAATTAGAAAAAAAGAAAGGAATAACCACATAAGCAGAAGAGATGTCACAAATCGGCAGAAGAAGCATCGGACGACGACCGTGCAAAAGATGGAGTGACAACATTCCATAAAGGTATTAATCCGCCAATGAACAAGCAGAATTGTTTATAAAGAGAAAGAAGAAGAAGAAGAAAATGATCTAGATCAAAGATATTTTCTTGTGATCTTGGCATATTTCGTATCGCCACCATATTAATCTCTAAAAGGATTGGCGATACTTCTTAAGCAACTACATCTTAAGTTGTTGGAGAGGTGGATCAATAGATTTAGTGATGTATCTTGTTTATTTAATTACAAAAGGATAGCGTATCAATGGCATTACTTATTAATATTTGTTCGTATTCACATTACGAATACCGACTAGACTGAAATGCGAGTAATGAATGAATAACCGACTATCCCCATTGCTGGTCTGTTTACAATTATATAAGATATTGGTTATTAGGTTACATAATGTTTATACAAAGGTGATGAGTATATATAAGAATAGATACATGTGCTCTAGTTTCTAATTGTACTAATTAAAGTAAGTAAACAATTTACGTAATTTATAATAAATATTCTTTTGGGATTTTATATGAATCTTTAATATCTTAATATCTCACCCACAGCCACCTTTACTTCCAAGCCATGAAGTAGAAATTTGGCAACAACGTGTGGTAGTCCGACCGTGGTTTGTTTTGTTTAACATTTCATATAGGAAGGCTTGTAAAGTTTGTTGAATTTAGTGTTTTTTTAACTTTATTCGAATGTTTTAATTGTAAATTTTTTTTAAATCAATTAGAAAATATTAATATAAGTGAAATTTCATTAACTTTAGAACTTTTAGAAGATTCTTAACGACAATTTAAAAGGCAAGTATAAATATAACCTACAAAACAAATTGAAAATAATAATACTTTTGCTTCTTGTTACAAAATATGTAAACTAAAAACAACAATAATAATACTTTTGTTTTTTGTTACAGATGTCTTGGCATTGTTGTGTACCTGGTAGCAAAACCAATTATGCCAGTACTTTAAAAACGAAACAGGCAGAAAGTACGTTTTCGTTTCCCAAAGATCCCCAAAGAACATATACTGGGTTATGCTCTATTCATAGAGAAGGCTATACAATTACCAAATCTTCCGTAGTATGTGCCAAACATTTTCATGAAGATGATATTTAGCGGACTGAACAATGAGAAGATAAAGATGGAAATGTACACATTGAAAAGTTATTATTTCCCAAATTAAAAGACAATACAGTTCCTAATATATTTTCTGAAGTACCATCATATGTAACTGTTTATCGTACTAAAGAGAGAAGGAATCCTGAAGACAGAAGAAACTTTTTGCATAAGAAGAGGGAACAAGAGATAACAAAATTCTTAGACAATGATTTAATATATTCATTTGAATCATTTTTAAGAGACTTAGACAAATAATATCCCATTGAAAAACTGGACAAGTAAAATTACAAGTGACTGTGGATATTTCTATGTATTAAACATTAATCAGTTGGGACACGAGTGTGATAATATTTGTGCAATAAGTAGTGTAATAGTTAGCACTAAGTTTAGTGTAATCGTCAATGTAGGTAAGAATGGATTAAGTAGTAATGATTTGAAATGGATTTTACAATATAGTAAATTAACAAGATGGTCACAATTAGAAAACTTACTTTCTTCACATAGATCTGCTTTTTAGATAAGTGATAACAAATTTGAGTATTACATTCAAAAATCTTTTGAGAATATAGGCTATTTTAAATCGATATACAAGTTATAAATGGTATGTTACATTCAACACATTTTTCATACATACCTCTTTTAACTTGGTTTATATGACAAACAACCTATTCATATATAAAATTGCTACTTTCGCATAACTAAGTATGAAAATTCAACAAAAGTTATTAGTAAATAGTACAATATTTAATTTTCAATTAGATCTAGAACTTAGAGATTCTTAGAACTTAGAACTTAGAGAACTCAGAATTTAGATTTAGAATTTAGAAACATATTTATATTGTGTCTGATTTCTTAGGATGAATGTTTAAATCATAATAGTTACACTAAGTTTTTACTTAACAAATTTTATATCTTTTGTATTTTTAATAATCTTTTTAAATGTCGTGTTGATGTATTGTGTTATTTATATGCTTAAGTACTTAATATTTAAAATTTCTTATAGAGATTCTTGACTGCATTTGATTGTATGATTAACTGTTTGACACTGTATTTCAAGTGCAATAAATTTTACTCTAATGATTATTTTATTGATATCACCTTAATAATAATAAAATTTTATATATACTTATTAGGCATATATAGGGTTTTATTAATTTAATTTCCCTAAAAATATTTCTGTAATGAATTGAAGTTTTCAAAATATCAGTTTCCTAAAATTCAAATTAGTTTAATTTTCTGGTAGACCTTACAGCTGATTATCGGACTACCGACGTCATAGAATGCGGTGTTGCCATCTTTACTTTATGGCTTGGAAGTAAAGGTGGCTGTGTCTCATCACAATTTTTTTTTAAATTCAAACCATTGGTAAGTCAATAATTTTAAATGACACGCCCTGTATTTGATAATTTTCAGGCAAATTAGAGCAAGAGAGAGCAAGAGAGCAATTTTCACAAAAAAAAAAGGCAATTGTATTTTAAATATTATTAAGAATCCATATACCTAAAGTTAATACTTTTAGAGATACTTGTGGTTTAATGTTAAAGGTAAAATATTCATTCATTGACACATCAACTTTGTTAAGCTGTTTTGCATATTTTCAACTTTTATCACCACTTAACAGCACTTAATAAACTCATTTCATTCCTAATAAGATAAACCTAGTTTCTGTAATTGCATGAACTAAAATTACGGTTAAATGGGACCTTTTTCTCATTAAATAGTGAGATCCAGTTAGTTTTTAAAAATATGGTCCTATGTGACATATTCTTTTCATTTCTATTTTAAATATTGATCACTTTTTGTTTCCAGAGCCGAGAATTGTTGTTGGCGTGTACTTTAAATCTGTAAGGCTTACGCAACCACAGTTATTCAAAAAATCCCATTCGTTGTAATATTTCCACCGTGAATTTATCCAAACAATTAAAAGTGACTTTATGCTCTTTAATTTTAATTGTACGGTACCGACTGTCTCACTCGGAACAAAGGATAAAGGGTCAAAAGAGCGATAAAGGACTCTTTTGTTAAAAGTCACCTCGGTCGTGTCCTTTGAAGAGGGGTTTCTACTTTTTTGAGAGTGTGTATTTTACCGACCGATCGGCAGATTAGTGTCTTTTGTTTTTCTTTGATTGTACGAGCTCCAGAAACCCGAGTAGGAAATGTACCATTGAGTAAAAGCAATAGACGGTTTGTATTTTTACAAGTTTGTTAAAGATTCTGAACACCAGTTCTTATAGTACATTTACTAATGTAGCTATTTATAGTGTTTCTTTAGTAGCCAAAGAGTAATTAAATTGTACAAGCAGGCAGCTTTAGGTGTGGATGCCTATTATATTATTTACTGGGTAAATATGGATATGACAAGAAAACTATTTTCAAAGTGTGTAAAAAATTTAGTTCCTAGCTGAGCGCTTTCGGCTTACAAAGCCATCTTCCGCGTTATGGTCAAAATTTAAAAGTGCCACTACTAAAGAGTGATCCTATTGGTGAAAAACTACAAAAAATTTTTTAAGATAAAAAACCTAAAAAGTTTTCAAAAAATCATCCAAGAGACAGTACGTTGAGAGACTACAAAAACACAAAATGTTTAATATTGTTAACTCTTAACTGGAGAGACCCTAATACACACAGAGAGACATGCCGTCTGACAGACTACAATGGAGGAGAGGGGATAAGAACTAAACTTACAAACTTTTTAATATATTTAATAGTACTCTAAAAGCTGTTTGTATTTGCAATTGAACACTTGCAAATACTGTTGCCATTTACAACTTTGGGACAGAATTAAATATAATTAAGCAAATAGCAGTAAACAACGGATACAACGAACAAACATTTAATAAAATGTTAAATCAAAAACTACACAAGAAAGCCCTGAAATTAGTATTTCCACCACCAGAGAAAAAACCCAGTACCTTCTGCTCGATTACATATACAGGCAAAATAACCACAAAAATTGCCAAACATATAAAAAAGAAAGGAATAACACCAGCTTTCCGAACAAATAACAACCTAGGCAAATATATTAAAAATAACAAGAGCCAAAATAAAAAACACTTAAATAGTGGTGTGTACAAACTTCAATGTGGCGACTGCCCAAAAACTTACATCGGTCAAACTGGTAGAAACTTTGATAAACGAATAGCAGAACATAAAAGGGCTTTTGAAGAATAGAAAAACAGATTCGACATACGCACTTCACCTTCTAGATCATAGTCATTCTTTTATTGACAAATTTAAAATTCTTCACATTAAAAATAAAGGCCTTAAGCTATCTTTGTTAGAATCTATGGAAATCAACAAATTAAAAAACACAGATATAATTCTGAATGACTAACTTGAGACAAACAGTTCTCCCCTCCTCAACCTATTTCATTATATATTGTGGCTAAACACCCCGTACGGGGTTACGCCGCTTAAGCTCTCTAGATCTATTTTACGAGGTAGATCACTCCTCATTTTCTTTATTTAATTTTTCTTGTTATTTTTCTCCACTGTTTCCTATCTCTGGTTTTTTCTCTCCATTGTCGTACGCCCGCCCTGTTGAGATCGTTTGTTACTTCTTGTAGCCATGTAGATCTTGGTCTTCCACGTCTTCGTTTACCAGCTGGTGTCCATTCCAATATTGAGAATATTGTCGTAGATGGTCCTGATCTCCATATATGTCCTAGCCATTTTGCCCTTTGTTGTTTTATTTTACGAACTATATCCTCTTTAATTTCGTTTAGTAGTTCATGATTCGTTCTTTGTCTATATTGGTTTTCATTAATTTTTATTGGTCCTAATATTGCTCTTAGTATTTTTCTTTCTAGTATTCTAAGGTCTTCCTCTTGTTTTTTTGTCATGCTAAGGGTTTCGGCAGCATACATCATAGTCGGTCGAATTATTGTTTTATATATTTTCATTTTCGATTTTTTGCTCAGTAATTTATTTTTTAGAAGCTTTTTATTTGCATAGTATGTCTTATTTGCTGTAATTATCCTTTCTTTAATTTCTGTTTCCCTTTCTGCATTGTTTGCTAATAATATTCCCAAATACTTAAACTTTTCTACTTCGTCAAATATATATTCTCCCAGTCTAACCTTTCTGTTTTCATATTTTTTGTCAAATCTCATTATTTTTGTTTTTTCTTGATTTATTACTAATCCCATTACTTTCCCTTCTAATACCAATTCTTTTAACATACTTTCCATTTTTTTTTCTGTTCTTTGTTATTATCACAATATCATCGGCATATGCTATTATTTGTCCCTCTCTCGTTCTAAGTGTACCTTTGTTGATTTTTCTGACTATATATTCCAGGGCAAGATTAAGCAGATCTCTATTTCATTAGAGACAATAAATTTGTAAACCCAAGCCAAAAATAGATCACTTGAGAAAGGCAATCAGCCGAAACAGCTGTAGTGATAAGATTTAAAATAAATTTTGTGGAAGTTTGAAAACAAAGTTTTCAGTGTTTTATTGTTACAATTAGCTATATCCCAACAAAGTAAACTAAAACTATTATTAAACACATCCATGTTTCTTATTGTCATCTAGAGCATCCACATTAAAGGTCGGCAACCAAAGGAAAAAAAGATGCCTTAGAAATATTAGGCTAATAGAAAAATAGTGCTAATATCATATACAGAACACCGCACCAACATTTAAATTGCAAATTAATTAACGAAAAATACAATACTATCAACAAAAATAAATCCTCAGATATACCTCAGATATTTCAGACATATTGTGCAAAGAACAGCTAGAAAAACAAACTTCTTTAAGATTATAAAACTACACATTCCGTAGAATGTTAGGAAAATCCTAATTTCTAAGTCCAAAACTGAAATGAAATAGTGGATTATATATAGATAGGGCACTTCGAACAAAGCATTTGTATATTAAGGCATTAAAACGGTATTTTCTGGTAGTAAATAGAGATAAAAGGGATTTAGGAAATTGCGAATATTTAAATTAGTTATTTAGAACGTCTATCTACAGGATGTGACACTAAAAGTTTTTAATAAATAAATATGAAATAACATAATATTGAACAATCTCAAATAACAATAGTAAGAGTGTGGCCAAGCCATCTCCACTTATGTTCTCTTATCTGCATTTCAGCACTCGTTTATTTTGTTTCCTTCCACAATTCTTCGTTTGAAATGTTCTCACACCATCAAATATTCATGATTCGCCTGAGACTACGATTGATAAATAGTGAAACGTTTACAACAGAAATAGAAAGAAATAGTACAACATAACAAACTTAACATTTGGTGTTAAAGATGAGTAAAGTTTGGTATTTACGAAGATGTATTTGTTCCTATAGTCGAAATGTGAGTCTATAGAGGAATCCTGCGCGTGTCCTGGACAGAACATAGAAACAACCTGTCAATTTTGGAAGAGCTTCACATAAAAAATATGCTATTAAAAAATTAAATCGAGCATACTTAATTTACTTCGGCCACACAGCTAGAGGAACAGAGACCATGGAACTATTTGGTAAGTTTCTGGTGGGAAAATCCCTACATGGAGCCGTCCATATGGCACAAGATCGCAGCCAATGGAGACACCAAGGACTCAAGGAATAAGGAGGATCTTTCATCTGCTTTTACAACACTACCTAGATATACAAAGGAGTCAATTCTTATGTTGTCTCATCGTTAACATACACAAGCTACTCGACATACAAGGGTTGCGTATAATCTTATCTCCTTGGTCTTTGGAGTATGAGCCCTAAGACCTGCAGATTAAGCTTCTCGCTTTAATACATTTAATTTAAGTGTCATGTCAAATAAAAGTTTCCTGAATTCTCCTCCATCAAAATTCTCTTATCTTCATCACAACAGCGTTCAGCGCTTCTTCTCTCCCAACTCCTTACATCGAACTCTAGAGTAAGCAGCATAATTCTAATTTGTTCTGGCTATTCTTTGTATTTTGTCTACCCATCTCATCTGTGGTCTTTCTCTTGGTTGTAAACCTGTGTAAAATCTCCAATGTTGTATTGTGCAGTTGCAACGTTGGTCTTTTTGTCTAGCAGTATGATCTGCGAAGCTTTATTTGAGTTTGGAAATTTTGTGATATCCTCAACTGTAAGTGTGTAGCGCTTACAGTGGATTAAATAATAAAGTCTTGTCTGATTATCTGACTACATCTATGGCAATAGGAATTGACATCTTTCCCTGATATATGACTACATCAAAATACTTCATACACGTCCTTATAATGGTAAATACATCCAGAGGTATACCAAACTATTCCAAAACATTTCACAATACTCGGTTTTTCATAGAATCGAAAGCTTTCTCAAAATCTAGTCAGGTAAAATGTTGCCTGAAACTCTTTGCTTTGCTCTGCGATTACACAGAGGATATTAATTAGATCCACACCACAACAATGTGATTGGAAGCCTACCTATTCCTCTTGTATTTTTTTACTCTTTAATCTTGCTCAATATAATTTGGGTAAGAACTTAGCTGGATACCAATGCTTTTCCAGATATTGAAAAGTTTAATATTCTTTGGAAATTTGACAATAGTGTCAAATTTTTTAAATTAGCTGATGAAGTAACTGCACCGTATCTTGATCTGCTTTAAGCAATTTAACAGGAATATTATCTGCACGCCTTTCCATTCTTCATACTATTTAAAGTCCCCTTTATTTTGTAACCATCGAACGATCCATCAGAAACGGTGGGTCTTATCTATCGGTGAGTACCTCTGAAAGTTCGGAGCCAATATATAACAACAAAACTCACAACTTTCTTTAGGAGTTAATTGCTAGGACTCATCTAGCTTAGTCTATCAAATGTGAGAACGTTTTCTGTTAAAATGTAAATCGGAAAAATGAGTTTAGTTGGGACAAAGAAACCAAGATAATAACTAATCATACAGAGCAAATCTTGCCTATAACTTTATATAAATTTGAAATTGATACTTATGGCTCCACAGGATAACTTGCTGATGGCCTCTGATGTTGGCTGGATGGATTGTACTTTCAAATTGGTAGAGATACCCGGATCAAGCCCCTTGTGGTTCTAAGCAACAACTGAGTCCTGTATATCTGGTATGCTGCTGCAGTAGGTATACCTCTTTATAGTGGCTTCAGAACCACGAGGTTCACCTCGTGGTCGGTAAAGTTCCACCCAAGAAGGGGAAACAAGAAAAATTAATATAGAAAGTCAAATATAAAATTATAAAAATAGAAATACAAAATTGATCAACGATAATATAAAAAATACTCAACCAAGGAATTGATTTAAAGGTATAAATGAATTTTGTACTGAAAATACAGTTAAGTAGACAAAATACATTATATAAATACTTCATTTCTACAGAATTGAAGTGACATAACAAAACAGAGTTACTAACTGACAGATACACTTTATGGGCTAAAGTAGAGCATAGAAATTTTATATTGCACGTCATAGAATCTAATAGGGTCTGAATAAGAGGATTAAGAATATTAAGTAAAAAATAAAATTGGAATTTAGATTATGACGAAATATTTAGTAAATAGAAAGTTGATCAAAGTATTGAGCGCCAACTATTTTAAGAATAAAAAAAATAAAAAATGAATAAAATAAAATAAGTTAGAATAAAATAATAATGGCTAGGAAAGAATAACAAACATGTGACGTTTATAACGTTACAATTTCTTTTTCAGAAGTGATCTCCAATTATCGCCTGATCTAGCGGAACAGCCGCTGTATTTCCTGACATCAATTCTTCTCCATTATCCGCCCGGTTTAAAAGTTCTCGACCGAGTCCCATCCAAAGTAATACTGAAAAATATACAAAATACAAAAATACACAGAATTATTAAACATTTCTTAGTTTCAATGTAAAAATCCTCCTTTACTGAAAATCTCCAAGTATAATACAGTATATTGATACCTTGAATAGCGGAAATCAAAATGGACAACTGAACATTCCAATTATTATACCGTTTGTGTATGTCACCCCTATTGTTTCTATAAGCTCACATCAGGGAGTAATTACGTCAAACGGCAGGAACGTACAAGTCAACAAACAGACAATGCGAGTCAAGATATAGAACACACCGGCATACACAGTCGTCATCTTACAGTCAATGGTCTTGCTTGTGTCTATAATGCCCCATTCACACTCAGCGTCGCAATTAACAACGTCCATTGTTCTACTACATGGTAGAGGGTGATTGTGATATTCTAGAGAGAAATTCTTTATTAGTTCCAATTGGCTTGGACTTTCGATGTACGGAATATAACATCAGAAGTACGAATGTAAATTATCTCAACACTAGAGAATTTAGATTTCTAATGGCGGTTTTCCACTAAACGGACAGTTGAGTTTATGTTTTGTTTATGGTTTCTAGAACTGGAAAAAAAAACAAAACTAACACAAAACCAAAACTCTATTTCCATCCAGTGGACTACATTTTGTTTGAGTTTTGTTTGTGTTTTCGGACCTTTTCCACTGGTCGTCATGGGGAAGTCAAAGCACCGCTTTTTTTTCAGTAACCGATTAAATGTTTGGAGAAGAAAACGCATAAAACTTATTGTATTATACCAAACCATTTTGGTGTAAAATTCTGTCCTTCACCAGATTTCTTCATTTTTGAAAATATGTTTTTTAAGTTTTCTTTCAATTTCTATCCAGTTGGTGTCAAAAAATTGTACAATTTCTTTCTAGAAATCTAACCAAAGTGTAACAAAAATTGTGAATGGGGCGTTGGACGCCAATGTAACACAAAACAAATAATTTAAAGCTGGCTGGAGGAATGTACTGGAGAGTGACTACTTGACACTCAAAAGAGGATACGGCCAATTTGCATGCCCAATAGAGACAGTAAAATGAGAAAATGAATGACAAGGTAATAAAAAAATACATAAATAATGTAAATAAAAGTGATAAACTATGGAAGTTGGTCTAAGATGTGATTGGGCGCCAGGGCGCCAGAAAAATATTAATATATACCTTCCAAGGTATCTTGTAATGCTGTATACCTTTTTTGCGGAAATGTAAGAGAAAACAGGTAAGTATTAATTGAAATATTTAGTCTTCACAACAAATCTAATATATATATATATAATATATATATATATATATATATATATATATATATCTATATACCGGATATATATATATATATATATATATATATATATATATATATATATAAGAGTAAGAAAAAAGAAGTACTTGTGACTCGTTTGGAAAAAATATAACACTGTTTTTGATGGGTTGGAGTCAATAAAAGGGGCTATTTGTTGATTATTTTTTACTCGAGCTTTCAATTGTGATTACAATTTTTATCAAGAGCTTCTAAAAAATACAAAATGTCTTACAAAGTTGAACTAGAAATAAAAAATTTTTTGTTAACTCACCAAATAAAATTAGTTTTTTATATAAAACTACTGCTTACATAATAAATAAGACATTTTTTTATTAATATATATATATATATATATATATATATATATATATATATATATATATATATATATATATATTTTGTATTTATTATGTAAGCAGTAGTTTTATATAAAAAACTAATTTTATTTGGTGAGTTAACAAAAAATTTTTTAGTTCTAGTTCAACTTTGTAAGACATTTTGTATTTTTTAGAAGTTCTTGATAAAAATTGTAATCACAATTGAAAGCTCGAGTAAAAAATAGTCAACAAATAGCCCCTTTTATTGACTCCAACCCATCAAAAACAGTGTTATATATATATATATATATATATATATATATATATATATATATATATATATACAAGAAATACTGGATATTATTGACTGTCGATATAAACAAATAAAACAGTTTATTAGGGTTGCAGTCAGAATATTGGCCGGGATGTTAAAAAAACACTCTTTTGACTTTTTTGTCGAGCTTTCGGAATCGTTTTATTCCTTTTTCAAGACACTGCAATAAGACAAAAATGTAAATATTTAAAAAATATCACAATTCTTCAGTGTAACTTACTAGTCGTTGAGATTATTTGTATAAGCATTTACACTCAACATTTATAACACACATTAAAACATTAAAATATACAATTATGGACACAATACATTATAAAATTCTTAAAATTTATTGTAAAAATAGTAGGTAAAACTTAGTTGATAGCATGTTTTACTTTTGTATATTAACTCATGCAGAGAATGGAAAGTAAACACTGTAATTAATATGTAATTAGGTGTAATTGATGTTATCTTTCTTTTTAAGTGAACTATGCTTTTAACCTGTCTTAATGGTATGCAACATATTATACATAGAGGTGTAATTTATGTACAGGTAAATTTTTATTTTATTTTTGGTGTTTTTCTAGTAAATAACAATAAATGTTACTTAATTTGTCTATGTCTGACCTTTTGTTAATGCAAGATGTGCTAGATTTTATGAAACACATTTCCAAAAATACACGTTTTGAAAGGTTCTTTTCTTTTGCCAAAATACAGGAATCATCGAAATTAAATTCATGTTTCAAAGTTAGTGCATGTTCTGTCAATGCACATGCATTGATTTTTTTGGTTTTTATATCACTACGATGTGATATCACCCTGCTGTGAAAATTACGAGATGATTCTCCTATGTAAATTTTATTACAATTAGTACACGGTATAGAATAAACAACATTCGATGACTCCTGTATTGTGAAAGGATCTTTTGTTTTTGTGTAAAGCTTCGATATTGTTTTCACATTTTTGGTTGTAATTTTTAAGCCACTAATATTTTTAAAGATGTTCATTAGCTTAGGTGTCAAAAATGGAATGTAAGGTAGGCAACCATAAGTTATTTTCGATGGTAATATTGATGCGTTATGTGTCAATGTCATTTGTCGGATCTCATTGTTATGAAAATTTTGGTTGACAGAAACTTGTGAAGGAAAAGGAGAACCGAAAATGAGTTTATTTAACAGTCCTATGGGATAAGAATTCTCTTGTAGTATAGATCTCAACTTTTTTAGTCCCTTGTCCCTGAATTCTATGTGTGACAAGTTGATAACCCTCGTTTTTAAAGCCAAAACCAAATTTGTTTTCATCTTAGGCGGATGTTGAGAATAAAAGTTTATGAAACGGTTACTAAAACAAGGTTTACGATACCACTCCGTCCTTAGTATGCCATCATTGCCACGATGGATTAGCATGTCTAAAAAAGGAATCATATTATCAGCCTCTCTCTCAACCGTAAACTTTAGGTGTTCACATTGGGCGTTAAAAGTGTTTAAAACATCAGTTACCTTGTTTTCAGGGACCGATAAAATCAAATCATCTACATAACGTTTAATAAATGGTATGTGAAAAGGTATGTTTTCTTTACACGTTGTTATAAGTTCATCCAAAACAAAATTACATAGTATGGGGGATATTTTGCTGCCCATTGGAGTGCCAAAAATTTGTTTAAAAAAATTACCATTGAATAAAAAGATGTTAGAATCAAATATAAATGTTAACATTCTTATGAAATCATCTAAACTGATCTTAGTATGTGGAGAGATGTTGTTCCAGTTATTTTTAATACTGTTAAGAATAGCATCTAGTGGTAAGTTTGTAAACAGTGACACAACATCTAAACTAATCAATATGTAATTATTCGGAACTTTAACATTGTTAATGAAGTTACTAAATGAAAAAGAATCTCTAATATAGAATTCATTGGATTCGTTGTAGGAAATTGTGAGAATATCTGTAAGGTGTTTAGCAAGTTTACTATTGGGAGCATCAATGGTAGTATTTGTAGTAACCGTTTCATAAACTTTTATTCTCAACATCCGCCTAAGATGAAAACAAATTTGGTTTTGGCTTTAAAAACGAGGGTTATCAACTTGTCACACATAGAATTCAGGGACAAGGGACTAAAAAAGTTGAGATCTATACTACAAGAGAATTCTTATCCCATAGGACTGTTAAATAAACTCATTTTCGGTTCTCCTTTTCCTTCACAAGTTTCTGTCAACCAAAATTTTCATAACAATGAGATCCGACAAATGACATTGACACATAACGCATCAATATTACCATCGAAAATAACTTATGGTTGCCTACCTTACATTCCATTTTTGACACCTAAGCTAATGAACATCTTTAAAAATATTAGTGGCTTAAAAATTACAACCAAAAATGTGAAAACAATATCGAAGCTTTACACAAAAACAAAAGATCCTTTCACAATACAGGAGTCATCGAATGTTGTTTATTCTATACCGTGTACTAATTGTAATAAAATTTACATAGGAGAATCATCTCGTAATTTTCACAGCAGGGTGATATCACATCGTAGTGATATAAAAACCAAAAAAATCAATGCATGTGCATTGACAGAACATGCACTAACTTTGAAACATGAATTTAATTTCGATGATTCCTGTATTTTGGCAAAAGAAAAGAACCTTTCAAAACGTGTATTTTTGGAAATGTGTTTCATAAAATCTAGCACATCTTGCATTAACAAAAGGTCAGACATAGACAAATTAAGTAACATTTATTGTTATTTACTAGAAAAACACCAAAAATAAAATAAAAATTTACCTGTACATAAATTACACCTCTATGTATAATATGTTGCATACCATTAAGACAGGTTAAAAGCATAGTTCACTTAAAAAGAAAGATAACATCAATTACACCTAATTACATATTAATTACAGTGTTTACTTTCCATTCTCTGCATGAGTTAATATACAAAAGTAAAACATGCTATCAACTAAGTTTTACCTACTATTTTTACAATAAATTTTAAGAATTTTATAATGTATTGTGTCCATAATTGTATATTTTAATGTTTTAATGTGTGTTATAAATGTTGAGTGTAAATGCTTATACAAATAATCTCAACGACTAGTAAGTTACACTGAAGAATTGTGATATTTTTTAAATATTTACATTTTTGTCTTATTGCAGTGTCTTGAAAAAGGAATAAAACGATTCCGAAAGCTCGACAAAAAAGTCAAAAGAGTGTTTTTTTAACATCCCGGCCAATATTCTGACTGCAACCCTAATAAACTGTTTTATTTGTTTATATCGACAGTCAATAATATCCAGTATTTCTTGTATTTACACGATGGGGTTTTTTGAGAACATCAGGAGAGGATATGGTTCTGCTAGCGTAGATTTCCTAAAACAATGGGCCAATTTCAACATCAAGCTTGCATCACTCAACAACAGAAGAATTTTCCTTCTAAAATGTAGAAAAAATCTTTGTTTTCCTGCACACATAGAGAGTGGAAAGTGTAACATCAATAACTTGTTACATCATAAAGGAGGTAAATTAGGTAGTAAAATTCAAAACTTTAATTCAAATTTAAAAACCAAAGTCTTAAATTTAGAAATCTCTGTAACAATAAATGATATTACATACACAGAAAAGAAGTTACATCAACTAAAAAACACATTAGAGCAGCATTTACCTGCTCCTTTACTACAAGAATTCTATAGAAGGCAAAAAATTAAATACAATAAAATTTTCTTTCAAATTAAAAATAATAACATCAAAAAATTTAACAAAATAAAAGTTGATCAATTTTCAAAAATAACATTTCAAGAAAAATGGTTCAAAAATCTAACTGACATCACTTTTCCATACAATGTTAAAAAACTTTTGTCTTTGGGTCCAAAGTTTTGCCTATTTCCTAGTGCTAGAGATTTTAAAATGTCTTCTCTTCTCTCAGATATTGAGTTTCTTATTTCTGGTCTAGAACCTCAAGAGAAGGATATTGCGAGATCTCAAAGCACTAATGTTATCACTAACTTTTTACACAAAACAAGTAAAGAAGGACATTTTTTGAACACAATATACAATGAGTGTAAACAATTTTTGAAATCTAATCCAGACATTTACATTGTTAGGAGTGACAAAGGGAATGTAACAGTGGCAATGTATAAAAATGATTACATTGAAAAAAGTAATAGTTTATTAAATGACACAAAAAGTTACATAAAACTTAAGAACAGTCCGGTGTGCACCCTCCAACAAAAGGCGAACAAGCTGGTCTCGGATTTAGCTGCTTCTAAATCCATAACAACAGAAGTTGCAAAATCCTTGAAAATTTACAATGCAGTTGCACCCAGGTTTTATACATTGCCAAAAGTTCATAAACCCACTATTTCGATGAGGCCTATTGTATCTTCCATTGATGCTCCCAATAGTAAACTTGCTAAACACCTTACAGATATTCTCACAATTTCCTACAACGAATCCAATGAATTCTATATTAGAGATTCTTTTTCATTTAGTAACTTCATTAACAATGTTAAAGTTCCGAATAATTACATATTGATTAGTTTAGATGTTGTGTCACTGTTTACAAACTTACCACTAGATGCTATTCTTAACAGTATTAAAAATAACTGGAACAACATCTCTCCACATACTAAGATCAGTTTAGATGATTTCATAAGAATGTTAACATTTATATTTGATTCTAACATCTTTTTATTCAATGGTAATTTTTTTAAACAAATTTTTGGCACTCCAATGGGCAGCAAAATATCCCCCATACTATGTAATTTTGTTTTGGATGAACTTATAACAACGTGTAAAGAAAACATACCTTTTCACATACCATTTATTAAACGTTATGTAGATGATTTGATTTTATCGGTCCCTGAAAACAAGGTAACTGATGTTTTAAACACTTTTAACGCCCAATGTGAACACCTAAAGTTTACGGTTGAGAGAGAGGCTGATAATATGATTCCTTTTTTAGACATGCTAATCCATCGTGGCAATGATGGCATACTAAGGACGGAGTGGTATCGTAAACCTTGTTTTAGTAACCGTTTCATAAACTTTTATTCTCAACATCCGCCTAAGATGAAAACAAATTTGGTTTTGGCTTTAAAAACGAGGGTTATCAACTTGTCACACATAGAATTCAGGGACAAGGGAGTAAAAAAGTTGAGATCTATACTACAAGAGAATTCTTATCCCATAGGACTGTTAAATAAACTCATTTTCGGTTCTCCTTTTCCTTCACAAGTTTCTGTCAACCAAAATTTTCATAACAATGAGATCCGACAAATGACATTGACACATAACGCATCAATATTACCATCGAAAATAACTTATGGTTGCCTACCTTACATTCCATTTTTGACACCTAAGCTAATGAACATCTTTAAAAATATTAGTGGCTTAAAAATTACAACCAAAAATGTGAAAACAATATCGAAGCTTTACACAAAAACAAAAGATCCTTTCACAATACAGGAGTCATCGAATGTTGTTTATTCTATACCGTGTACTAATTGTAATAAAATTTACATAGGAGAATCATCTCGTAATTTTCACAGCAGGGTGATATCACATCGTAGTGATATAAAAACCAAAAAAATCAATGCATGTGCATTGACAGAACATGCACTAACTTTGAAACATGAATTTAATTTCGATGATTCCTGTATTTTGGCAAAAGAAAAGAACCTTTCAAAACGTGTATTTTTGGAAATGTGTTTCATAAAATCTAGCACATCTTGCATTAACAAAAGGTCAGACATAGACAAATTAAGTAACATTTATTGTTATTTACTAGAAAAACACCAAAAATAAAATAAAAATTTACCTGTACATAAATTACACCTCTATGTATAATATGTTGCATACCATTAAGACAGGTTAAAAGCATAGTTCACTTAAAAAGAAAGATAACATCAATTACACCTAATTACATATTAATTACAGTGTTTACTTTCCATTCTCTGCATGAGTTAATATACAAAAGTAAAACATGCTATCAACTAAGTTTTACCTACTATTTTTACAATAAATTTTAAGAATTTTATAATGTATTGTGTCCATAATTGTATATTTTAATGTTTTAATGTGTGTTATAAATGTTGAGTGTAAATGCTTATACAAATAATCTCAACGACTAGTAAGTTACACTGAAGAATTGTGATATTTTTTAAATATTTACATTTTTGTCTTATTGCAGTGTCTTGAAAAAGGAATAAAACGATTCCGAAAGCTCGACAAAAAAGTCAAAAGAGTGTTTTTTTAACATCCCGGCCAATATTCTGACTGCAACCCTAATAAACTGTTTTATTTGTATATATATATATATATATATATATATATATATATATATATATATGTATATATATGTATATATATATATATATATATATATATATATATATATATATGTATATATATGTATATATATATATATATATATATATATATATATATATATAATATATATATTATATAGAGTGTGTATACCGACGCTAAGAATACAATTCTTTGGAGGGTAACTTTCGGGAAAGCGTCAAAACAAGGATCAGCTAGAGATGGTATAAGCCAGTTTGGTGTAGAACTTTATTCTAAATGTGAAATTTTCGGTGATATGTTGTCACCTTCATCAGCACCTAAATGGAAAACCTATTTCAGTACAAGTGGTGGAAGTCAACATTTAAAAACCTACATTGAAAATGTTCAGTTGATCCTAGTGGTGAAGAACACTCTCACAAACATGTTAAAAATATTAAAAAATACATTTAAAACTTTGAATAAAAACAATTCAACACAACAGGGTATTTTTTCAAATACAAACACAACAAAAAAATCTTAAATTTAAAACCTACAAAAACTGCAACTTCATGTTAAAGAAAAGAAGAATTATTCTTCTTTTTTGATGACATATCTCTGATTTCTGTAAATATCCGGGTGTCATATGTAACGAGGTTATAATTTTCACGTTTGCACCTCATGGATATGGAAAGAAAGAACCCAAGGAAACATAATCAGCAGGGAAATGAAGTCTTTTCTCAAGTACAGGTAGGTAATCTATGCATGTTATGATAAGTTCCCTACATTCTCCAGTTTGTTACATCTTGTCAAGTCCTGTTGAAGTAGAAAGAAACAAATACAACTTAAGTTTTCAACATCTTTCTTACAGTTCATAGAAGAGCTGCAATTATGGATGTAGCACATTTCTATGAAGTTTCTCTTAAATTGGTTGTCGACCCTCTTTAGTACTTGCACATTTTCATAGTTAGCAATGTGTCCAGTATTCTTAATATGTTGGCTAAAGGCTGTGCAGGTGGGCTTCCTCACTACATCACTCTTGTGCTTCTTCACTCGTATCATCCAGGCGAGCAGAAGATTAACATCATCAAAGGTCTGAAAAACAGAATAAAAAGGATTTGTCACCCTTCTAACTACAATAAGAACATCAAGTTATTGTATGAGATTCTTAGAAAAAATCACTACCCTAAGATGCTTCTTAATAAACTGCTATTCCAAGATATGCCAACAGTTAGAACACACCAAAGACAAACATTAGAAGGAGAAACAGTAGAAGTTTTCTATGGGAGATTGCCTTACATCAGAGGTTGATCACCACAGATCACAAACCTTTTCAGACAGTTCAACATAGTGATAGCAAATTCAGTGTACAAAAGATTAGGGACATACTTTATTCACCTTACAGAAAGAGTTAAAAAACTGGATAACTTCAATGTAGTGTATTCTATTCCATGTGGTTCTTGTTCAGAAGTGTATGTCGGTCAAACCAGCCAGAAACTCTCAAAAAGAATAGCTTTGCACAAGAATGATGTAGTGAAGAAGCCCACCTGCACAGCCTTTAGCCAACATATGAAGAATACTGGACACATTGCTAACTATGAAAATGTGCAAGTACTAAAGAGGATCGACAACCAATTTAAGAGAAACTTCATAGAAATGTGCTACATCCATAACCGCAGCTCTTCTATGAACTGTAAGAAAGATGTTGAAAACTTAAGTTGTATTTCTTTCTACTTCAACAGGACTTGACAAGATGTAACAAACTGGAGAATGTAGGGAACTTATCATAACATGCATAGATTACCTACCTGTACTTGAGAAAAGACTTCATTTCCCTGCTGATTATGTTTCCTTGGGTTCTTTCTTTCCATATCCATGAGGTGCAAACGTGAAAATTATAACCTCGTTACATATGACCCCCGGATATTTACAGAAATCAGAGATATGTTATCAAAAAAGAAGAATAATTCTTCTTTTCTACCTTTAACATGAAGTTGCAGTTTTTGTAGGTTTTAAATTTTAGATTTTTTTGTTGTGTTTGTATTTGAAAAAATACCCTGTTGTGTTGTAATGTTTTTATTTAAAGTTTTAAATGTATTTTTTAATATTTTTAACATGTTTGTGAGAGTGTTCTTCACCACTAGGACCAACTGAACATTTTCAATGTAGGTTTTTAAATGTTGATTTCCACCACCTGTACTAAAATAGGTTTTCCATTTAGGTGCTGATGAAGGTGACAACATATCACCGAAAATTTCACATTTAGAATAAAGTTCTACACCAAACTGGCTTATACCATCTCTAGCTTATCCTTGTTTTGACGCTTTCCCGAAAGTTACCCTCCAAAGAATTGTATATATATATATATATATATATATATATATATATATATATATATATCCGGTATTTAGGTGGCACACGCCCTTCCGGTAGGGATCTATGGAGGAGTATCACCGAACCACAAGCCCTTATCTCTTGCCGTACTGCTCCATCATAGGCCGATCAGATACCAGCGTATTCTAGACTAAGCCGCAGATTAATTTAGAATTTTAAACTGCTGCGTTAGCCTTTTTGTTTTCTGTACAGCGAGCTGGGAATTGAGCTGACATCTGTCGCATTGAAGCGAAGGAAACGCCAGCCGCCCAGCCCGCTTGGCTATCCGATCGACAACAAATTTAATACCTAACCAAATATATACAGACCAATACTTTATGCTACCCACCACCATTTATGTATGTAATAATAAATATAAGTAAAAAAAACTAATGATTCTACCTAAAAAGGTAAGTTACTTGTCTACTAGAGATGTAACTCTGTATCTTCATCTTAAATTCTTCTTCTTCATCTTCAATTAAATATATTAATAAAGTAATACGGACACTATTATGGCGGGATAGATGCCCAAGGTTTAAATATATAATAATGATATATCAATACCGAACTCTCTGATTTAATGTGTACACATAAAACCGTACAACAGAGTTGATAGGGAGGATTTAAAACCTCAACCTGTAGTTGACCATTAGTTCTTAAATATTCAGTATTATTAAAATAAATGACGTACGATATAAAATAGTACGATTTAAAGTTAAAAAAAATATTAAAATTGATGAATAAAACTTAATACAGGTTGACAATGTTCCACACTCTAAAAGAGGAGGTCTCTCCGGCTGGTTTCCTAAGTTGTCCGGAAATAGTATGGTAATGATCTGGACCTCTGAGGGAACAGCTAAGACAGATGAGAATAAACCCTGGAATCAAGTGTAAATGCGACTAGGTAATAACTTAATCCTTCTTTAAAAAAAAAATATACCAGAAAATAAAACAAAATAAAGAATTCTTCCCATGACTCCTACTTGACTCCTTCAGTAGGCTAAAAAGAAGATTTGTGTTAGAGTTTCTTCTTATTGTTAATAAAAAGTAAAAAACACAAGGTTTATTAACTTTGAAAGGTTACAGGTAAAGCAAAAAGCCTAAATGATTTTCTAAATACTGTGTAAAATGGATTGATTAAATAGATAATTTTACCGAAAAGCGTGCTCTGGGTATATTTTAGTTTAGTTTAGTTTATTATAAAAATGTGAACCACAACAGAACTGAATATAAACCTAGAATAACCATAGTAAAAAGTAAGGAAGCCGAAATGAGCCGGATCAAACAGTGGAGAGATGGGCGGATAATTTTGCTGAGAAATTAAATATAGGCAACCAAGCAGTGACTGACATAAATGAGCACAGTGGAGACGTAGACGATGAGAGGGAGAAAAATAATATACCAACAGCAATAAAAAGGTTAAAAAATAACAAATCCCCTGGAGAAGATGGTATACCCCCTGAGCTGAGCTGTTCAAGTATGGAGCAAACGCCCTAAAAAAAATACATAATAAAACTTGTTGCATCCATTTGGAGAGAAGAAAAACTCCCAGACAGTTGGAATGTAGGTATTATAATACCTATTCACAAGAATGAGGATCCACTAATATGTGACAACTATCGAAGCATTACCCTCCTATATACGGCTTACAAAGCACTGGCTTATATATTTTATGATCGTTTACTTGTATATACTGAAGAAAAAATAGGCAAATACCAATGTGGATTCCGAAAAGAAAGGTCAACAATTGATCAGATTTTCCTTCACAGACAAAACTTAGAAAAGACAAATGAATATGGAATTGATACCCATCACCTCTTCATAGATTTTAAAAGCGCTTATGACAGTGTAGACAGAAGCGCACTTTATAATGCCATGACAGAACTAGATATTTCGTCGCATCTAATAACATTGGTAAAGGCAACTCTTTAAAGGTCTTTTCAAACATACTGGATTACGCCAGGGAGACAGTCTATCGTGTCTATTGTTTAACATCGCGCTAGAAAGAGCCATAGAGAAATCGGGCATAATAACCAGAGATAGGATCATCAATAGAAGTGTACAGATATTGGCCTACGCAGATGAAATTGCCATAGTAACACGGACAAAAAGAGACCTGATACAGGCTTTTAAAACATTAGAAAAAGCCGCGAAGACAATGGGACTGCAGGTTAACGTTTTCAATACAAAATACATGAGGGTCATGAAGAGCACACAAATAGCGGCACCACAAGATCTGGTGACAGAAGCACACACATTCGAAGGGTTCGGAGTTTATATATCTTGGAACACAACTTAATAACAGCAACCTAGTAAGCGTAGAAACTAAGAGAAAAATATACCTGCGAATAGAGCTTACTTTGGATAAAGCAGTTCTTAACATAACACATAATTAGCAAAAAAACCAAGATACTAATATATGAAACTCTTATTAAACCTGTCCTGTCCTTCACATATACGGAGGAGTAGAAGAAAGCGGAAAATGGCGCAGGCGCTACAATTTTGAGTTGTATCAATGCTACGAAAAATGCAACATCGTCCGGTCTATAAAAATTAATAGACTAAGGTGGCTAGGACACCTTGAAAAAATGGACACTGGAGACCTCCAAAGACAGATATTACATCAAGGGCCAGTAAGAACCAGGAAGAGAGGCAGGTCAAGATCTAGATTCAAAGCTCAAGTCGAAGATGACTTCAGGAATCTAGGGGTTAGAAATTGGAAAGCCAGGGCGAAAGATAGGGAGGAATGGGGACTAATTTTTGAACAGGCCAAGACCCACCCAGGGTTGTAGAGCAGAAGATGATGGGTATATTTTAGAATATAAAAGAACGGTATGAGACAGAATATTTTTATAGATAGTCTTAGTAGATATTTTTAAAGATAGATAATTATATGTATTTATAATTAAAATTGACATATGATTTTATCTTATTATAAATTTCGATGTAAAATATTTCTTAATGAAATGATGCGAAAAATTACAGATATTTTAGAAATCATAACGGCTGATGGTTTTTACATTTTTTTTATAATTAGATCCACTTACCGGCTCAAAGTGCCTATAAACCAAACGGGATACTCAACAGAAAAAAACAAACTAAAACTTTCTTTAACTTTTCTTTCCCAAAAAAACTTAAATATGTTTAAAAAAATTCTATGCCATCTCTGGTCACCTACTTTTTAAACCCAACTTCTCTCCCCGAAGTCAAAACAAGAGTGAAATCTAATTGTAGTCGGATAAGCATGTCTGCCAAAACTGCCTCTTGCAGTCGCTGTTTAATACCAACTTGGAAATTACAAATTAATAAGAGATATTGACTGAATATACTTGATACTTGATACTTAACGAACGACTGGCACGGTATACTGACAATATAATAGGATCCTATCAAAGAGGCTTCTTGAAAAACAAATCTACCATTGATCACATATCATCTATCAGACAAATATTAGAAAAAACGACGGAGTATGACATAGACTGCCATTACATCTTCGTAGACTTTAAGGCAGCGTACGATACTATTGACAGGTCCCAATTATATTCGGCGATGATCAAATTAGGAATACCAAAAGGTTTGGTAGAATTAATTAAAATGACAATGATGAAAGTCGAATGTAAAGTGCGCATACAAGGGGATGTTTCAAAACCATTTAAAACCAACAGAGGACTACGCCAGGGAGATGCGCTATCGTGCACGCTGTTCAACCTAGCGTTGATCACACGTATCAAAAATGCCGCAGAAAACATCGGACTTCTGATTAACATCCAGAAAACTAAATATATGCCGGCCATATCAAGAATTCAACAAAATAACTTAGAGGTGCAACACGAAACGATAGAAATGGTACAAGAATTCTGCTACTTAGGATCACTGGTAGACTACAAAAATAACACATCCAACGAGATAAAAAAAAGAATATGCGTGGCTAACCGCTGTTATTTCGGCCTTGGCTCTCATCTAAGAGCGAGAAGTATGTCAATAGCAACAAAGTGCAAACTTTATAAAACAATAATACGCCCAGTGCTCACATACGGATCGGAAACATGTTCAATAACGACTCGAGATGAAGAGTTACTACGAGTCTTTGAAAGAAAAGTATTGAGGACCATATTTGGCGGAGTAAACGAACAGGGTCTGTGGAGAAGGCGATATAACTTTGAACTCTATAGACTTTTTGGTGATGCAGATATTGTGAAGACCATCAAGATAAACCTCCTAAGGTGGGTGGGCCACGTTATGCGGATGGATGACAGTGATCCCACTAAAATAACTATGCTAAATAGGCCGGTCGGGAGAAGAAGAAGGGGGCGACCTAAACTCAGATATCTGGACGATGTACAGGAAGATCTGAGGGAGATTGGAGTGAGGGGCTAGAGAAGACAGACACTCGATAGGGAAGGATGGAAGAATGTTTTGAAGCAGGCCAAGGCTCACGAAGGGCTGTAGCGCCAACTGATGATGATGATTGACTGAATATTGATTTGTAGACTTTATTTAAAGTGATACAAGGATTATTGAAGTGACGGACTCGCTACAAATGGAGGCGGCTGGATGACTTGCAGTGAGACCTGAACATCTTCGTATGTGAAGATGCTGAAAGTATCACATGGATTACGATATGTGGAAGATAATAATTGACCAAGTCCGGTATTCTACAACATTAAAGCCAGTGCGTAACGTAAAAGTAATACATTATATCAGTTACCCTAGATGTTGTATATCCAGCTCTTTCTAGTAATATACATGTTAAATTGATTCGTGAAATAAAAAACTCCCCATATCAAGAATTGTTATTATTCTCTTCCGGTAAGCATAATTATTATTCTCAAAGTGAATTTCATTTAAAACATTTATAAACCAACTAACTGTACTACATAAAACGCTCCTGTTTTTTCTTGTGTTTTTATCAGTTATTACTTTTCCTTGTCTTTCTATTTGTGTAAAATTCCACAAACAAATCCACCTGAGCTTCAACACGCAAAAACTTTACTTTCAATTAACTCTGATGAAATTTTATTTACCAAACAGTATCCCTCTGTACACAAATGTGCACATAGTGATAAAGCTTGTTAGTTACATATATCAGCTTTTGTGTTATAATTTCGCACGTTCACCGAGAGATGTTGCAACCGGGATATGTGCGGATTAAGACAGTATCTGATGTTAAATTGGAAAGAGCCTGAAAGTTGTGCTTTAGCCAAATAATTTATTTCAGTTTGTTAAGCTTAATGATAGTACGGCAACTATAGAGATGAAGATAATAATAATTGTAAATAAAGGGAACCAACCATTTCAATAAATTAAAATGAGTATAATCGTCCATTTGGAGAATATACCTAGGAGTATTAACCTCACCTCTTATCTTCACAGAAATATTAAACAAATAATAAATACCTACATAAGGAAAACAATTTACAAATCATCCAGGCAAATCCGCCATATATGCTTAGCATAGATTTGTTACAGATATTGAAAAGGCATTTGATAAAACTTCAATAAAATCTGTTAAAGCAATATTAGCAATATAATGATCGCTAATTCCAACATCAGTTCCAAAGCCTATTCCTCCATGTATTGCTTAATATACTCTCTTGGATTGGCTCACAAGTGTGCATTAAAGAATGCACTAAAGTCACCTGGTATTATGACCCCCTTCTCTGATGGAAAATCTCTAAGTATGTCTCCTAATTGATCATAGGTAGCTTTTCTTTCATTCTTATCCAGACCTACTTGACGAGCATACACTTTGTTATATAAAACTTAAGTGATATTCATAAAAAAGCCATTGTGCCAAGACTGAGATGTAGTGCATAAAAGTCCTTCCCCTTTTAAATTTAATGTTTGTTTCGTCCCTTCTAAGTGTTTTCTGTTTTAGTGTGTTTTAAATTGTCATTAATTGTTTTAACTCTAATATTTTATTTACTCGACTTTGCAATAATCTACTATTTTGCCAATAGAACTTTATCAAAGAAATTTGATAATTACAAGTTTAAAAATAATTGTACACCCACACAATTTGTACATCTAAACTTATTCATTGTCATAAAACTGTCACCTTCATAAAACAATTACTCAATAAATAACACACATTTCATAAATATATCTCTCGAATAAGTATAAATAACTTTTAAATAATACAATGGTATATAACATCACTTTCATTTAACAAACAATCACACACATATCTCTGCTTCATTGGATCAAATCTATCTCCTCAAGAACTTCCCGTTTACTGTCAAACAACTACAATAGCAGAATTGAATTTTCCATTCAACAATACATAGTAGTTTCAACCATGTTCTACCATCCATCAATTAATAGAGTACCGGCATCATTTATTTAACTTTGTATCAAGACCTGAAGATGCTTTGCATATTGTAGAAAGCGAAACCGGTCGTCTGATAGTTAAATTAAATTGATTGTAAGTAAGTCTTATTTATTATTTCTTTACCTATTTCTTTACCTATTTTAAATGATATTATTCTATGAATCGTACTTACAGTTCTTTTCGTTCTTATTGCTCAAGATGTCACTCAAAAAGTCTGAATCCCTAAATGATATTGACACTCCTAGAGCTCAAGTGGCTATGTACTTAGGACAATCTAGAAGATACGGGTAATGCCAATATTGAAAGTATAGAGATACAGAAACGAATGTACATATGGTATTTATTCATAAAAAGAGTAAATCATACTAATAAAGTATTTGATACGAGAATTTCTAAAGAGTCTGCAATAAACGTTACATGGAGTAGGATTTCACAGCGAGTACCTAAAGATTTTGAGATATGAATAATAACTAAAGTTAGGATAAAAAAGATGTATTAATAAATAAAACTAGATTGGTGGACAAGGTTATATTCCTTGAAAGACCAAAGAAGACGGCTAAAGAAAGATGTTTTGGATTATTATGGTTTTCAAAACAGAAACTAGGGAGATACGTAATAAGTGAAACCACTTCGCAACAAACCCACGTAATAAGTGAAACTCCGCAACAGGATACATGCTACAAGAATGACGAGTATAGTGATGACAACGAAGTAATCTCTCCTCAATGGCGCTACAGCTCAACTCGAGCCTTGGCCTTCTCCAAACTTGTAGACCCTGATTTTCTAACTCCAGTGTGTTTGTGGAGCGGAACACATGAGCAAATGAAAAGTTTTGTTTCCCTTTACTATTCTTCTTAGAATTTCTGGTTCTTCTGCTCCATTTGCGTTTAATGCAACTCCCAGATATGTGACACTTTCTAAAGTTTAAATATCTCTAATTCTGCGTCTGTTTAGGTTTTTATCTTTTGATTATTTATTTCTAGTCCGGTCTCTTTTGCTCCTGTTTTTAATTGTGAATATATTTCTGCTGCCTCTTCTGTTCTGCGAGAGATAATGCTAATGTCATCGGCAGGGGCGACAATTTGTGTTGATTTATTTGTTAAGAGATCTTTCCTTAGACCTCTTCCTAGATTCGGAAGTAAGGTTGAATATTCTTGGTGTCAGCCCGTCTCCTTGCTTTAATCCTTTAACTATTGAAAAGTTCTCAGTGACCTCATTTTGTACTCTGACAGTTGTTGTTGACGAGTCTATTGTTGCTTTTACTAGTAGAATGTATTTTTGGGGGATGTTAAAGCTATGCAATGTTTGATATAACTTTTGTCTTTTAATTGAGTCGAGTAGGTCTGTTTGCAATTTATAAATATGTGTCAATGTCGTATACGATTTGTTTAGAATTTGTTTCACTGTGAATAGCTGATCAGTTGTAGATATTTCTTGTCGGAAAGCGGTTTGATATTCCCCGACAATGTTTTAGTTAGTTGTTGGAGTCGTTTGTTTAGTATGCAAGTAAAAACTTTGTACGCTGTGGAGGGTTATGCCGCGATAATTTTTTCATTTCAGTTTAACCCATTTTTTATAGATTGGGCATATAACTCCGGTTTTACAGTCGCTAGGAATCTTTGCAACACTCCAAATCTTATTCATAAGCATATGCATTTTTCCTACTACATGTTCGCCACCTAATTTATATAGCTCAGAGGGGACGTTGTCAATCGAGCCTTGTTATTCTTTTGTGCTAGTATTGCTTGTTTTGCCTCTTCCATCTTCGGGTTTTATATTTTCGGTGTCTTCCTCAATATCATGCATATACATATGCTCTTCATTTTCTTGCGTCTCTAGGAGAGTTTGGAAATAGGTTTTCCCGACTGATTTTATTTCTTTTGAATCATTGGATATTTGCGCCTCCTGCTTTCTGCATAGATTTGTTCGAGGTTTGTATATTTCTCTTAAGTTGCGTAGATATCTATATATGCTTCTCTTATATCGTTGCTTTGGAGATTTTCTTCCATTTTCTGTATATTACCGTCTTTGTATTTTCTTTTCTCTGTTCGGCATATTTTATCGGTCTTCCTTCTTGCATCTTTGTAGATCATCTTCGCATCTCTTCTTTCTCTGGTATCTTTCTGTATGGCCTTTTTACACTCAACATTGAACGATTCTCTATTTGTTTGTTTCTTTTTTTGGCCTATGATCTTTCTTACTGCGTTAATTACTTTTATTATAATTTCTTTCTAATGATGTTCGGTGCCTAGATTGCCTGTATTTGACAGTGCTATTTCTATCTCGTTAGTTCTGTGTAATATCTTGTTGTCTCAATTTTTGTATATCTAGTTGTTCTGTTGTTTGTTCCTCTCTGTCCCTTCTGTTTCATTGAATTTTGTTGACGGTTGTTCCACCACGCATAATCCATGTCGCTTTGTATATGTCGCGGTATGGGAAAAAATCGAGCCTACGATCATGTTTTTCTATTGACAAATTTATTAAGGAATTCTCAATTTTCATGGGTGTTTTGATGGAGTGAATGTTTACCAATGGTTCTTGAGAAAAGTTCTTCTTTGCCTATTTAAGCATTCATATCGCCTAGATGTTATTTCTCGGTGAGCTCTCGTATACTTCCTCTAGCTGTTCGTAAATTTTTTTTTTTATTTCCATGCTATGATTTAGAGATTAAAGAATTTTGTTTTCATATTCTCTCATTCACTGCTTTAAAATCTAATATGGCATGTTTCATCTTATTGTCAAATATGAAGGATACTCCAAACTCTTTTTTTCCGTTATATAGTATTGTATGCATTTTGTGTCTTTATTCCGTCCCCTAACCATTTAGTTTCCTGTATTGCTGCTAGTTCCATTTTATATTTTCTGGGCCCGTTAAATAGTGATGCGTATGCTGCTGGTTTATTGAATGTCAGGATGTCGGACGTATCTAGTGAGTAATCCTTTTTCTTCTCTTTTTACACGACCGATCTATCCGAGGCTTATAAAGGTTTCATGGTTTTGTACTTGTTACGGTAATGGGTTACTGGCGCATGATCCAACCCCCACCTAGAGGACCAGAATTTTCTGTCAGGGTTTATTTCCTTATTAGCCAATATGTTCCAGTTTTAGGCGCCAGAAACTCGCCTTTAACTTCCTCTCGTCTGCTACCTAACGTTCACTCATTACATGCCATGCACTCAATGGTTACGCGCCAAAAGCCTTCGGGGACGTGAGAGTAGGATTTGTTGATAGAATCTAAGTTCTATTTCTAGAACCTCCTTCTCCTTCGTCGAAAGCAGTGCACATTACTCGGAACTTTCTTACAGTATAAGTATTGGCAACCCATACTGTCATCCTTTATCAACCTTCTTCTTATTCTTCTTCTGCTTTTTATGTAGACACGACTCTGTCTATTTTACAATGTGCCTCCAGTAAGTTGTCGTTCCATAGTTTTCGTGGTGTTCCTACTTATCGCCTTCCTATTGGGGAACCTCTTACGATATTTACTACCTATTTATTGTCATTCGACTTATATGATCGTTCCATTCTACTCTTCTATTTCTTACCCAGTTCTTGATGATCTCCACCTTGCATCTATGGCATATATTTGTGCTTCTAGCTCTGTCTCATAGTGTCTTACCATCAATTTTGTGTGTTTTCATTTCTGCTGTTTCTAGCTTCCTTTTTGTCTTCTTTGTGACAGGTCGTGTTTCTGCCGTATATGTCATTATTGGTTTGATTACTGTTCTGTTAATTATGTCTTTCATTTCTTTTCCAATATTTTTATTTCTCCATACTGTTTCGTTCAGCCGCGACTTTGTTTGCTGTATTCACTTGATATTCCACTTTAGTTTCGAGCTTTCCGTAAATAGATAATGTGATGCATAGATATTTAAACTCCATCACTTGTTCTATCATCTGACCTTCCAGTCCCAATTTACATCTTAGTAAATTTGCTGTTATAACCATGCATTTTGTCTTTTTTGGGGAAATTAACATGTTAAATTTTCTAGCGGTTATATTAAATTGGTGCAGCATACGTTGTAAATCATCTTCACTTTGAGAGAGTACTATCGCGTCGTCTGCATAGCAGATTATTTTAAGTTGTTTTGCTCCCATTTGGTAACCTTTTACCAACCTTAAACACCGGAAACGAACTAAGCTTTGCTGAAATACTAACATATTTTTATATATTTAACTAAATGTGACCCACATACAATTTTTAAAGAATTTCATATGTTAATACGCACGGGCAAACATGGTTTTCAATTTTCATATGTATTTATAAAATTACCATTGCACCTAATTTATATCTCAAAGCTTTGTGTTCATAGAAATGAAGTAATTAGGCCAGACAAAGCTGAAAATTACTTTTGAATAGAACATGAGACGTACCAATAGAAAATTCTAAAACTCGCGTAGAGTTTGAAACAACAGTTCTATTTATATCTTATCAGGATATGCAAATATACAATTCGAGTTGGATACATTTTATTATCGATAATAAAACGTCGCACAATGAATAATCGACAAAATTGCATACCGTGACATGAAGAATACGTATCCATGCTGTTTTATTGATAAACTATTGTCTACATTTAGATCACAATTTATTCTATTTTGAAAAGTACACGATTTTTAGTTACAGTGAATGTAATTTTATTTAAAGGTCATAATTCCCAAGTTAAAACAAGTTACACGGATAATGACAAGCACGTGACTACTCCGCTCTCCAAATCGTCCATTTCTCAAAGCGCATTATGTTGGGCCTGATTCCCCATTGCAAAATTATACAGTGTTGTACTGCATTTTTTGTTTGTGTGCTGTTACTGTTGTAGCTAGTGTTAAATTTGGTTATTCACTGAGCGTATTATTAACTTTAAGGCTGTTTTATCGGTGCACCAAAACCTAGGGACTGTATTTACCGACAAAATGTCTCGAAATTTGGACACAATATTCGAAATTATGTTGCTTTTAAAATAATGGTTTTACTTTTTTTATTTTTTTTAAACTTATGTTGAAAAATTGGATTATACTGTTTAACGTTCTATTATAACCAAACTTTTTACGCCCATCACTTTTTTTTCTGTAATCCTTGATTTTTTTTTTTCACCTTTCTGTGTCCAGTAATAATCGAGAAAAGCGTGTTCCAACTTTGAAGAAAATTGCTAAATAAATACTAAAATCTAATAGTGAAACGTGTTACTCATCATTGTTGCTTAGTTTTACCGTTATTGTGTCCGTGACGTCAAATCTCATGAACGTACGGTCAGTTAGTTCGTGTTAAAACTAATTTGAATGGAGATATTGTTGTCATTAAACTACCCGACAGCCGGCGCCACTGAGTAAAGATAGTCTCGCGTAAGCAGTGTAGAAGAGTAAGCGATACGCCCATTTTAAATCGCAGTGTGCTTGAACTGCTAAAACAGCCTTAAACTAGAAATTCCATAGAATTATCAGTGACTAAGTCCTAAACGTTTGGTGGAGGCTATTGAAATATTATCTAAACTGAAAAACTAAACTTTTACCTTCTATAATCTCTTTTTTTTTTGTATAACTTAACTAATAATTTAACTTCTCTAAAACTTTGTCTACAGTAGGAATCTAATTTCTAAAATAAAATGCATGCACCTTTTTTATGACATTGCGATCAGCTCTGTTTACTAAATCGATTATTGTATTGCCAGTCTGAATAACTTTGGGATTTATGTGCAACTCTTATTACCAACTCATCTATTGTTAGAGCAAAACTTTTCTACTATTTCACACTTATACATATTGAAAATAATTTCTTTTGTTTTGAAATCGAAAAGGCATTCTTTTGTCCGTTTTCTTGGAGGACTGAGAGTAATATCGGCAGCCTTATCACCAGTATCTGTGTTGGATATATTTGTGTTTTTTTTTGTATACGTATTATTCATTGAACCTGCCAAATTTATAAATAATTATAGGAACATTAACCTATAAAAACACCATACCAACTTCTTCGTTTTATGTAGACATGACTGTCTGTTTTTCAATGTACCTCCAGTAAGTTGTCGTTCCATCGTTTTTGTGGCCTTTCTACTGATCGTCTTCCTAGTGGGGAACCGTCTCTTGCCGTCTTTACTACTCTATTTGTTGTCATTCGGCATATATGATCGTTCCATTCTACTCTTTTATTTCTTACCCAGTCCTGGATGTTCTCTATCTTGCATCTACGTCGTATATATGTACTTCTAGCTCTATCCCATAGTGTTTTCCCATCAATTTTTCTTCAGCTGTGTTTTCATCACTGCTGTTTCTAACATCCTTTTTGCCTTTCTGTATCAGGTCGTCTATCTGTCGCGTATGTCATTATTGGTCTGTTGACTGTTTTGTAAATTCTGCCTTTCATTTTTTCCCGATATTTTTATTTCTTCATATTTTTTCATTCAGGCAACTTGCAGCTCTGTTTGCTCCATACACTTGATCTCCCACTTCTGTTTCAAGCTTTCCGTAGCTGAATAATGGGATGCCTGGATATTTAAACTCCATCACTTGTTCTATTATCTGACCTTCCAGCTCCAATTTATATATTTGAAAAATTTGCTGTTACAACCATGCATTTTTTTTGGGGAAATTAACATGTTAAATTTTCTGGCGGTTGTATTAAATTGGTGAAGCATACGTAGTAAATCATCTTTACCTTGAGAGAGTAGTATTGCGTCGCCGGCATAGCAGATTACTTTAAGTTAATTTTCCTTCCATATGGTACTTTCCTTTTATTGTGTTGTTTTAGTACACATTTTCGATCGTTTCGATTATTCCTAAAGGTAACTTTCTTGCATACAATAAGTGAAAAACGTCGTCTAATTTGTCCAGGTCAAATAAATTCTTAAGGTCCACGAAACATAGATAGGCCCGTTTGTTGTATTCTAATGATTTCTCCTGCACTTGCCTCATGATAAATATAGCGTCGTTACGGGATCTTCCCGACCTAAAACCTTGTTCTTCTGCTAGCGTTATGTTTCATTCAGTTTATTTGTTGTCACTTGGTTATTAATTTTAGTGTTGTGTTTAATAAATTATTTCCTCTGTAATTTTCCGGGTCCGATTTGTCTTCCTATTTTAAGAGAGGTATTAGGATGCTTGATCTCCATTCTTGAGGAATTCTGTCTTGTTCTATTATTTTTTGGATTAGTTTTAGTAGTTGTTTGGTAAGATCTGGTCCTCCGTAGAATAAGAATAAAGAATACTGAAGAATACTGAAAATATCGTGGATAGAACACGTTACAAAGAGGTTCTGGTAAGGATGAACAAAGAAATGGAAATTTTAAATACAATAAAATTAAGAAAATTAGAATATTTCGGACATATTACTCGTGGAGAGAAATACACCTTGCTCCAACTGATTAGCAAGAAAGGGAAAGATCCAAGGAAAGAGAAGCATAGGGAGTCGTAGAATGTCATGGGTACGCAATCTGAGAGAGTGGTACGGATGTACATCAAATGAACTTTTCAGAGCAGCCGTCTCAAAAGTCCGAATAGCTATGATGATTGCTGACCTCCGCTGCGGAGATGGCACTTAAAGAAGAAGTAGGTCCTCCGTACTTTAAGAGTTCGTTCTGTATTCTTTCCTCGCCTGGTGATTTTGTTTTTTAAATTCCTTAATGCTCCCTTTACATTTCCCTCCTCAATATTTATTTCTTCGTTTGCCGTCAACTCTGGTGTTGGTGGTTCATTATCGTCGCTTTTAGCAAATAGGGATCGAAAGCAGTCTGCCAATGTTTCCTTCTGAATGTGTTTCATTTTTATTAGTTCGTTCATCTATTTTCTTTGTTTTCTGATAATTCTCCATACTTCTTTTTGTGTTCCGTAGAAGTCGTGTTCCATCTGTTTTGTGAAGCTCTACCAGCGTTACCTTTTTATTTGTCTAACCAAAGGATTAGTTTCAATTCTGATTCATCTATGCCTGTTGTGTTTGTTGTGTTCTGTGTGCAAAAAGGCTTTTTCTTTTCTTCGCATTTTATCTTCACTTTCTCTCCAAACCATGAAGTTTTGTTTTTTTTATATGTTAATTATGTTATTTTGTAATTTTTCCCAGCTTCCCTCGGTGTTATCATTTTCTAATATTTTATTCCCAGCTATCTTCTCCAAAATCAATTTGACAGAACAAACCAAAAATAAAATACAAATATTAATACTAATAGTTATTTAAAAACTAAGCACCACTTTAGGAAATAAAAGTAAAACATAAAGAAAACGATTAACAACAAGCGTGATTCTATTTATTCCCAGTGCATCTTTATTTTGAATATACTGTATATAAAAGATGGGTTAGTGACGAATATTTACATTTATTATGAACTTTTGGTGTGAGAATTACTAGTGATCGGCAAAAGAAAGGCTTATTCCTTAGTACACCTCTGTTACATTTAATTTTTGTTTACCGTTTAACATCTACTACTTGTACACCTTTTCAATTTGTCCTCGTAGTATTTCCTCTAACTAATGACCTGCCTTGTCTAATATCTACACCGAAATTCTTATTAATATCATCGATATTCAGCCCTAAATTACATCCCCTATGCATAGAGGAAACAGATTGGATGTTACGTAGGTCTCAACAGGCATGTCCCTGCAATTACAAGGCATCGAGGTGTAGATAATGTGTTGTTGAAATCGAAAGCGCTTCATAATGTATGGTAACCTTACATAAATCTATTAGAGGAAGATGAGAAATTAAAGTGGAAATTGTGCATAGTAAATGCCAGGGTAAGCAAGCATTAAGGAGTATTTTCCTATCTATGGGAAATATAATTTCCATATCGAATGTCGTTAAAAAACTCGGCGTAAATAAAATTTATGAAACTTAATACAGTTAAGCGAGAAGTGGCTGGTTATCTGTGTGTATATGTATAAAAAAAAGTTTCATAAGAGAGATAGAATACGCTTCTACCCATGTCTCTTCTGATTGCGCTGTTGCCACCTCAAAAATTTAGTTGTGTTATGAATGTTATGAAAACAATGTATATTAACACTTATTATTTTAGACAATATTTGCGAAAAGGTTGTGGTTGATTTTAAATTTAAACTTGTAAAATACAAAAGAAATAGAAAGTTAAAACCTTATTTCAAACCGAAAAATTTCGAGCTATAATTATTTTTTTATCAGAATCACTTTTGCTTCGTCGTTACCCAATTGAATTATAACTTCGTCACAACCTACATCAAGTAAAGGTTCTTTTCACAAAAGTATCCTTAACAGGTTCACTGTCCACATATGGTCTGTGGACTCAAAGCACTACCAGTTCACAGACCATATGTGGTCTGTTCTTCGATACAATTTTCAGGTTGTTTTAAAAGTGAGCGTGGGAAGAATGGCGTTTATTAGACGTGGACTTGACAGAATATATCCCATATATATTATAAATAGTGTTGGGACGAAGGGGAAAAATGTGGAATTTTATCGTAATTGAAATACAATGTAATATCGAAACTAAACACCTATGGTTATTGCGTTTTTACTTTTAGCGAACTAAATAATGGATATGTAACATAAAATAATATACAATATAATGAAAAGTAAATATTTATTGAAAAAGAAAAAGTATCGAAAAAAAGTTACATGGTCAATGTACTTTTTGAAAACGTTGTAGACAATTCCGTTTTGGTACAGATGTTACATATTTATGAAACTCTTTTGGTTTTATTAGTGGCAGGTGCTGATGTTTCTCCTTTTTGACGAAATTCATTATAGCAGCTGACACACCTACGTCTAGTAATTTTCCCATCTGTTCTATCCAGCGGTTTAAGAAAATGCTGTGCTTATGACGTGGACTGCGCGTACGTATGACAGGTGTCTTGACAAACGTTTATGCCCAAAAGATTTTTCACAATACTTATTTGGTCCTACAATAATGTACATTTATTTTGCTGGTCCAATTTATTGAACAAATAAACTGTATTTATGAGACTTACTCCAAACAGAACATCGACAGCAACTTTTATGTACCAGGTCAAGGCCTTGCGAATTGGTGAATAGAAGATATCATAAGGATCGTCACATTATTTTTTTGTGCAGCAATTTTCTCTCCTCGCTTCAGTTTCTTATTTTTAACAAATAAAGGTAGGTTTTTACGATTTTTTCTCAATGTCCCATAAAGATCAGTTATGCGGTGAAGCAAGTATTCAGCTAACGGAACACTGGTACACCAATTATCTGCAACAATCATTTTAACCTGGACTAAAAGTTCTTCACAACGCTCGACAATTACGCTTCCAGGTTTATCAATATTGGAGATTTGAGGATCTTTGCCAGACTAAACTTTATATTTTCCAACATCTCCAACATCAGTTGTGGCTTTGTAAATCTTTAGTCCAAGTTGTTCAGCGTATAGGTTGGTTTGTTCTATCATCAACTCAAATAAATCATCATCAACCAAAAGACGAAATATTGCAATGCAAACATATCTGCATTTTCTGGAATCTTTTCAGTATGTATATAATTTTCTGAGTTACTAAAAATTTGACGATCTAACGACTGTCGTAATTCCATCCATTTTTCTCATGTTCTTTCATTTGACGCTCTGTAGTTGTTATTATGCCAGTTCTTAGAGCTGTATTTCTTCACACAAGAATGTTCAGAAAGCTGAAAGATCTAAGCGGTGAGACACAATTTGGTTTCAAGAGCAGACTAGGTACACGTGAAGCAGCTTTCTGCTTAAATATGCTTGTACAAAACTGCATGGATCATCGAAAGGATGTAGTCATAGCATTCCTCGATTATAAAAAAGCGTTTGACACCGTCAAACATGATGCAATGATAAAAATGCTACACAACGCTAACATTGATGAGAAAGATATAAGAGTTATCCAGAATCTCTATTGGAATCAAAAAGCACGAGTGAGACTGAACATATCAACCAACACAGAAGAATTTTAAATTTTAAGAGGAGTGCGGCAGAGGTGTATTTTGTCTCCTATGCTCTTCAATCTCTATGTAGAGAACATTTTTGCAGAGGAACTGGAAGGCTCTGAGTGTGGAATAAAGGTCAACCGGTTCCCGATAAATAACATTCGTTACGCCGACGACACCGCGATAATAACAGAAAACGAACATGATATGCAGTTAATGTTAAATAAAATAAACACCGTAGGAAAAATATATAGCTTGAAGATAAATGCTGGAAAAACTAAATGCATGGCAATAAGAAAAAACGCACTTTTAAAAATACAACTGCAAGTAGATGGTGCTCCAATCGATCAAGTGGAAACATTTAAATACTTGGGAATGATGATGAATGACCAATGGGATCCTCAACAAGAAATAAAATGTCATATCGAACAAGCAAGACAAGCTTTTATCAAATTTAAACCGCTACTATGTAACCGCAATCTTTCCTTTAATCTCCGCTACAGGATGGTTAAATGCTATGTATGGTCTATATAAGACTCGCTCACACTCTATGTGTTATACGGCATGGAAACAAGGACGTTAAGAGTACTTTCCATTAATAAGTTGGAGGTCTTCGAAATGTGGACGTTACGAAGAATGTTCCGCATACCATGGACAGATAGGGTAAGCAACGAGGAAGTCTTAAGAAAGGCAAATACTGGGAGAGAACTACTCAATTTGATCAAGGTACGAAAAATTAGATTTTTTTTTGAACCTATTCTCTATCCTTCCATTGTTGGATATAGGTCTCCCCCAGTTCTCTCTATCTTTCCCTATCTTGAGCTGTTCTCTGCCATGTGGGACCTCCTTGTTTCCTGATGTCATCTTTCCACCTCATCTGTGGTCTGCCTCTTGATCTCTTTGCATTGTATGGACACCACTTTCCGATGGCATCGTCCGTCTTGGAGACGTTCATTGTGTCCAGCCCATTTCCATTTCAGTTTTGCTGCTTGTTCTATCGCGTCTACTGTCTGTGTTCTGGTTCTGATCCACTGGTTACGTTTTCTATCTCTAAGTGATACACCCAACATTTGTCTCTCCATCGCTCTTTGTGCCTTCCTTATCCTATCCAAATTGGCCTGTGTAAATGTCCATGTCTGTGCTCCGTAGGTGAGCACCGGTATTATGTAGGAGTTATATACCTTGCTTCGTAAGTATAGAGGGATTGTTTGATTTTTTAAAACGTGAGAAAGTTTGCCGAACGCTGCCCATCCCATTCTTAGTCGTCTCGATATTTCGGCTGTTTGATTTTCTCTGTTAGCTCTGATTGCTTGTCCTAGATAGATATACTCAATTACCTGTTCTATTTTTTCTGTTTTTATTTGTATTGCCTCTTGGTCTTCCGTGTTTGTCATTACTTTTGTTTTGTTGAAGTTAATTTTTAGGCCTTTTTGCAGTGATTTTTCATGAAGTTCATTCAACAGAAATGAAAAATTAGATAACTCGGCCATATTCTGAGAGGAAAAAAATACGCAATCCCTCAACTAATCATCCGGGGAAAGATTGAAGGCAAGAGAGGAGTAGGTCGCAAACAAATGTCGTGCCTACGGAACATAAAAAATTAAACAGGCATCAATAACACTGGCGATCTTTTGCATGCCGCAAAAGACAGGCGTCTGGCCTTAAGATAACTCGCCAACGCACTATAGGTGCACGGCACTATAAGACTAAGGAGGACTTAACCTAAATTCATATCAAATTAAGAAAATTTATTCATCATTGGAGGACCTAACATCTAGAATATACAAGCAGCCCATCGAAGCAATAAGTATCACTTATTAATTGTTAAGCTTTGGCAGAGTTAATTATTGTTTTTTATTCTTTTTAATAAATATGTTTGGTATAGACATAATAGACACAATCGAAGCCAAAAGACTTAACTGGTATGGACACCTTCAGAGAATGCAGGAAAATAGATGGCCAAAAAAAAATAGAAGAATGGACTCCGCCAACTAGAAGAAAACGAGGTAGACCAAGACGATCCTGGAGAGACGATGTCGAAGATGCAATGACCGCCAGAGATCTAACAACTGAAGATTGGTTCGACAGAAAACGCTGGAAATTAGGATGCGAGAAGCGGCGCCAGCTGTAGAAGACATATATATATATATATATATATATATATATATATATATATATATATATATATATATATATATATATATATAATATAAAAATGTTTGGTTAAGATTTGTTTTATTTGTTATCAGCTAAGAGTTCAGGTTCGATCCCTAGTTTAAGACAAGACGAACTCACCCTTGAGATACTGAGCTAGGCAAGCTATAGACTATAAGCTCCCATGGTTGATTGAGATATTATTTTTACAATAGTACTTCAATTCTCTTTGGTAGTCTTATCGTTACATATTGGCAACGTCAATTTTTACAAAAACATAACTGGACGTATGAGCAATTTCCACTCTAAAACCTGGACAGTGAACCTGTTAATTGAAACAAATTTATCACATTTTTTTTACATTCTTCGACATAAAATTTATCAAATATCAGACAATTTCATACCGTTAATACAAACCAGTTCAATCTGAAGCAAAAAGTAAAAAATTCGAAGATTTCTACTACATGTTTGAGGCCAAAATTCAGATTGTCATTTAAATCTGTGCTTTCTACAATATACAAAGTAAACAGTCGATGCAATAAAGCGACATGGGAAAGCTAAAATTGAATCTGACTTCTAATACTCAAAATAGGAGTAAATAAAGATATAGAAAGACAGTTACGATTTGATTTCACGTATAGTGCTTCTACAATTCGCTACACGTAATTCATCCTATTTAGGACTTCCTACTGAGGCGCTCTGATGAGTCCTACATAAGACAAAATACGTATACGTATTTCACTAGAAACGTAAATACCTACCCATAGGAGCTAAGTTATCCAATATCGAACTAGAGAATAATAAAGAAATCACATCCTGTAGTGAATATACGTACCTGGGAGTAATCTTCGATAGAACGGGAAAAGACGATGAGGAAATAAAGAAAAGGGTTACACAAGCTAGAAGAACAATTGGATCCCTAAATGGAATACTTTGGAGCTCTGAAATAGGAATAAAGCGAAAATATAACATATATGAGTCACTAATTAAAAGCAGTCTACTTTACGGAGCAGAAACTTGGAGACTAACCGAGAACAACAGAAAAAAATTAAAAGCTGTAGAAATGGATGTGTTTAGAAGATCGTTAGGTATATTCCGCAGGGAAAGAGTTCGAAATGAGGAAGTAAGACGAAGAATTGGAATAGATGGTTACTTAACAACAGACATTGAGAGGAAACAGTTGATTTGGTATGGTCATGTTCAAAGAATGGAAGACACAAGACTACCCAAGAAGATTATGCAGTGGGTACCACCAAACCGCAAAAAACGAGGAAGACCCAAAAAGACATGGAAAGAAGGGGTAACTAAAGCAATGAGTACAAGAGATCTTAGAGACGGCCAATGGGATGATAGAAGGACGTGGAAGTTAGGCATCGGACAACGTCGAAAGACGTTCTAAAACCGATATATATATATATATATATTTCACGTAGAAGCATCATACGTAAAATCAAATCTTATCGGTCTTTTCTATATCCAGTTTAATCTGATTTAGATCCGGATGGTACAAAGGCAGCTGTTTAATTATATTTTATAATGATATATTAAGTTTAATTTATTATTAAATTAATTGCCCGTTAAATAAGATAAACACGTTCTGATTCAAAGGAACATTAAAAAACTTGACAACCCTGCTGTAAATTTAACGTTAGGAGCCCGATCCCTTCCGCTTGACGACCAGAGAAGAAATGAATTATGTTAATAATATAAAATTTTATATAAGGTTGGATGCTCGAATAAATGAACTTTGATAAAATGAAAGGCAGATATCGAACACAGTTCTATTAATTAAATCAACAGGAGAGAGAATATATCTCCTGTTGCCGACCAGAATGTAGCTTCGACTAATTTTTTCAATAATTTTAAACTATTTGTCCTTGTTTAGTGTAGTGTTGTGTACAATTTTATATTTAATTTTATGTTTATGATATTTTCGCATGTTGGATAGCCCAAAATTGACGAAATGCCCCTGATGATGCTTTAGGCAGCGAAATTACTTGGGCAAGATTTAATTAATAAAACTGTGCTCGATATCTGTCTTTCATTTTATCAAAATATAAAATTTGCTCAAAGCCCAACAACACACTACTGTATTTTTTTTTCAAGTTGTTAAGATACAACATTTATAATATAAGAGGCGAATGCAATAAATTCAAACGGACCTTCTTATACTTTTACAATGCGATAGAGTATAATATTCATTTTTTAAACATCCTTTATATTCTCTATTCCTTGTAGATAACCGATCAGACCCTTTTCTTTCAAAAGTTATGTCTCGGAAAGGATGTCAAAACACATAGGCCACTTAAAGCGGCCGTTAAAATGAATTATGTAACTTTTCGTGTGACAGGGATGAAAACAACAAGAAGGCATGTATAAAGAAACGACAAAGACCAATTCTCGAAAATATTGATGTCATCAATACCTACTATCTGTGAAGATAAATGTCGGTGCTGGAAGCTGTCGGGAAAGTTAAAGGGTGCATTGAGGGAATGCCAGGTGCGGATTTTTAGAACAAATCTATTGAACGTATAGAAAATATCTGCGAATTAAAGCATGGTGGTAAGAAGCCCTTTAATTCTACATCTATAAAATTCATTATAAATCTTGGAAATAGGTAAAAAAAGATCATGTCTGAGACTTTATCGCATAGACCATAGCTGACTCCAAATCGCATAGACCAAACTTCAAACAGTTTGGAAACCACCATATAAGGAAATAAGAATGTGAGGTCCGCATCATATGCGACTTGGTAAATGATTTATAATAAATAAAAATGGTGTATATTTGTATATCTATTTTTATTTATCCTATTTAATTTTTTTTTAATAAACAAAGCAATTGAGAAAGTGATTTATCAGAGAGCGAACATCTATATTTGGATTTTATAAATCTCTTTATAAAGGTATGTACTTCCAAGCATGGAACCCATTCTAAGAACAAATTTTCTTAAATTGAAATATCGTTCCTCCGGTAGTAATTTGAAAAAGTCCAATTCTCTTTCAGGTCTTCCCTGGTAAAAAGATTCTGAATGCAAGTCACGCAGTTCCAGTTAAAGGCCATGTCTTACATTTTTAACACAGGTAGTGAGCGGCTGACTAATCAGTAAAATATCTTCTTTAATTTTCCTGAAGTCATCAAATCGATTGTCAAATTATTCAGTATATCAATCCAATACAAATGGGTTAAAAATTAAATTTTATCAAAGTTCTTTATTTCTTCAAAATGCTTTTTACAGTTTGGAAACAATGTGAAAGCTTGTTTCTCTAATGTAGACTTAAAGCGCATAATTTTATTTTTAAATCCTGTTATATGACCAAACAACAGAATATTAGAAACACATTGTAAATATTCTGTTGTTTTTGAACGTTGTAGAATGTTCTCTCAGAAACAGCGCTTGAAGCGACCGGCAATTTTAAATGACAGTTACGCGGCCGAAATCATTTTTTTAAATAAAATTAGTATCAACTCTATATTAAAAATTCGATATTTTTCTATCAGTGTCCCATCGCCAAAAATTAAAATGGATATTAAACGTTTAAAGTGCAGATTTTATAATCAATTTTTGCATTTTGCCGCAAATCCCATTTCCATGACACATGTAATATATGCATATGGTATACATGTAAATATGAGGTATTTGAAATATGCCTAAAGACACTGAACTTACACTTGGTGAATGTTACGGGAAATGACAACGGTATTGGGTGAACTTTGAAGCTGAAGTTGTGTAGTTTCGCAAAACGTACTTGTGTAATCGAAGATAAGTAGTTTCAAACGTGTTAAATCGTTTGTAATGTTAGGATTTAAATTCGGCTTTTTTAGGCCTATTTCAAATGATCCATATTTGTTATCAAAATACAAAATTTAAATTTCATGTTATAACTTTTGAAGATTAGGCTCTAACAAAAAAAATTCCATAACGACCAACCAATGGAAGTGATAAATTGAAGTGACTATTTATCTCAAGAGAATCGTAAAACTAGCAAAAATCTTACAAGGTTTATTTATTTAACAACTTCAAAAAACGAAAGTTGCACTCTTCGCCTTTAAAATGCATTTTGATTATTGTCGATAGGACACTATGATCACAAGATATTGACTTTGACCGTCTGAATTGATACAAATTTTATTTAAAAAATTGATTTCGCGTGCTTAACTGTCATTCAAAATCGCCGGTCGCTTCAAGAGTTGTTTCTGAGAGAACATTCTACAACGTTCAAAAACAACAGAATATTTACAATGTATTTCTAATATTCTGTTTTTTGGTCATATAAAAGGATTTAAAAATAAAATTATGCGCTTTAACTCTACATTAGAGAAACAAGCTTTCACATTCTTTCCGTAAAGAGCATTTGAAAGAGAAATGAAGAACTTTGATAAAATTTAATTTTTAACCCATAATTTCTTGTTTGAAGCATTTTTTTCTCCGGCGTTGTTTCTTCAGTAAATCAATATATTCCCCCCCCCCCCCCTTGTACTTGGAATGTTTTAAGGGAAAGCCTTTTTAGAGGTTCCAAATTTGACAATTCAGCTGGTTCGTATTATTTTAAGAGGTCAAATCTCTGAGGAATACACTTTGTTATATAGAAACACTGTGTTCATATAAGTTCGATCTCTGTTAATATAACAGAATCTATAGTTAATATATCAGTTAATATATTATAACAAGAAATATACAAACAACAACTCACCGTAACAAAAATCAATGGTGTGCAAATCATACCTGCAACAAAAACATTCATTATATAAAAATGTTTGGATATTTATTTTGAATTCAAATATTAGATTAACATAACAGTTACTACAGGAAATGTGTATATAAACAAAATTTGTAATTATCTGAATGTATAAATACATTATATTTATAATAAAAGCAAATGTTATTCATTATGGTTTATTGTTTTCCAAATCCTTGCAATTGATAACTGAAAAGGGACTTATTGAAAAGCATAATTAAATATTACATATAGAGATGTCTACATCACTTGAGATCATTATTTAGCTAAGACTAGAGCAATAAAGACGGAGTTGTGAGGTAATCTAAAATGTTTTTATTACCTTTATTATATTTTTGGAACTAATTGCCCCGCTTTTACCAAAGAACTCGATAAAATCTTGCAAGGAATAACCACTAACATAAAAATAGAGGCGTAGTAATTTCCACAGGAAGATAATAAATTGCGAGAGACTATAGTATGTAATACATATTGAGAAAAAGAAAGTAAGGAAAGCCAAAACATCTACCAAGAATATCTTGAAAACCGGCGAAAACGCCAAATAAAGTTAAATCCATAGACTTTAAAAATCTACGTCTACAACGTTATTGCTTCTAATAAAATGGTAAAAAAAGAAAAAGTCACAGGATAAACCCATGATACCAATCTCTATAAAATCACTTCACATATTGTTGCCACTTTCAAAGAAGCACACGATAAAAAATTTCCCACTACTATAAAAAAATAATTTAAACATCTAAAAACTAGCTGCCCCTTAGAACCAAAGTAGTCCTTAGCGTACTCCAGAACAAATCTCAAGTATAATAAAGCTAGTTAGGCACTTGCAAGGAATTCCTGATCCATTGTGAAAAATGCGCAAAGAGCTGGTCATCGAAATTTTATACAGATTTACTTGATCAGGTAACATACCAAACTTATTGAAACAAACCAAATATAAACCTGTACTTAAACCAGGAAAACGAGTAGGCAAGTCAGAGTTACCCTCCCTCATCACCTTACCTAGCTCAGCTTACAAGCTAATCTGAAAGACTAATCCTTAACAGAATTGGTAAAAGATTTCAAGAAACACCAATTGAACAAGCAGGATTCAGACCACAAAGAAGCACCACTGACTAAGTGCTCTCTTTAACTACTCGCATAGTGGCAGGTTACCAAAAAAAACTGAAGAATTGTGTGAATTTTAGTAAATTATGTGCTGCATATGAGACTGTCTGATAATAAAAAAAGTCCTAAAAAATATGTTAAATATAGCCCTTGGTTTAATATTTGTGGATTATAAACAGGCCTTTAACACCATAAATCAACAAAGAGTATTGAAAGTCATGAAAGAATTGACCAAAGGTCCAACTGACACCACTATAGGAAATCAACTGATGAAATATAAAATTATATAGTATATTTTTTTATGTAGATTGAATAATCCAAATATCACACTCAAACCTGTCTATAATACACACGCCATGTCACACTAATTGAGTGTGAGATTTGGATTATTCAATCTACATAAAAAAATATACTGTATAATTTTATATTTCATCAGTTGATTTCTTATAGTGGTGTCAGTTGGACCTTTGGTCAATACTTAGTTTCATAGAATTTTGAAAGGTGCAGATCACATATCTATTGTAACCGCCCTTTACAAGCTGTCATTTGTCACATGTCATCTCAATATTTCCGCCAGACCGGGAGCCATTCTGTCTCCGACTTCTATATAACATGTAGCTTGTCCATTTTTAAAAATTTTAAAGTGTTTGTTTGTCTTTGTGTATTGTATTGTTATGTCCAAATTTACATGTATGACATTCTGCTCATGTCGGATAGACCACAACTGACGAAGTAAGTCTATAAACGTTTATTACATAAAAACTTTTTTCAACCATAAACTTCGCGTTTTTTATCGAAGTGAATTAATTTCCCTTTTTATAAAAAAACGTTTCTTGGCTTATTTCAGATGCCCCTGAGGATGATCTATTGATCGAAAGTACTTGGGCAAGATTTAATTAATTACTGTGTTCGATATTTGCCTTGTATACCATCAAAGTTCAATTATTCGAACATTCAACCGTAGGTATTGATTTATTCATATTTGTTGACATACACTTCATACAGACTGAGAAAAACTGATAGGGTTTTACATACGGTTCAATTTTACCGAAATATATTAAATTAAAAAATAATGTGAGATATTCTCAATTAAAAACGAAGTAGTTGTCTTATATGCACCATTTATTTTTAAACTATTTTTACGAGAAGCATGTAGCAACATCCTTATACTGCAATTTTACAATGTTTTCCTTTCCCTCCTCTACTGAATCCATCCCGTTTTCTACTTCTTCGCGTTCAATAGGGATAAAATCAATCGGATATCGTTGTTTTCCGCCGATTTAGTTCAAGTACGTACCAGCGACCGCTATTTTTACACCCCGCATAATCGCAAGACGGTCCTGAGGGAAGGACCAAGGATATTCGGAAGTATTTGGAGCGGAAACTCTACTCGAGATATAAGAAGATGGACGAGTTGTGAAAGTGACAAACTTTAAGCGCGGATGTGACCTCAAAGTGTCGGAAGGAGTTTTTAAAAATTGCTCGGACATTAAATAACTTTTCGACACGAGCGATGCACAGATTTAACAAATTATCCCGAACAAAAGATTACGTGTTATTCGCAAATAGTTTATTAATGACCTATAAGAAATTACTGAAGTAAAACTACTGTGAAAACTTCAGAATCTGCTTGTTTTGTATATTTAACTTATTTTGTATATTCAGAATTTGTATACCTGAAAACGCTCGTCAATACTGCAAAATGACACTACCACAGAGATACACCGCAGAATTTGCACGGTTAATAGATGCTATTTTAGGCTTAATCTCCTTTTTAAATCTACAGTTATATCAAGAAATACAAAAGTAAAGCTCTACAAAACGATAATACGCCCAGTCCTAACATATGGTTCAGAAACCTGGACTTTAACAAAAAACAATGAAAACATGTTAGGATGTTCCGAAAGAAAAATATTAAGGCAAAAGTTTAATTACTTAAATATTTAATTCAATATTAAAAACAGGTTATCTTCCACTCCAATGGAAAAGCATTCGACAAAGTTTGGCATGTACATAGGTCTTATCTCTAAAATTAAATTATTATTTCCTCATCCCATAAGCTCACTTGTAAGACCTGACAGATCGATTGTTTCAAGTCAAAAGAGGTGGGGAAATCACTAACCTGTTTCCAATTTGTTCCGGAGTTCCACAAGGAAGCATACTAGGACCCACCCTCTACTTAATATACACATCAGATCTCCCAACGACGACCAATACAACAATCGCTACATATGCTGATGACACAGTTATCATGGATTCAAATTCTACAGCAACTGAAGCATCCCAGGTATTACAAAAGCACCTACTTAAGCTAGAGAGCTGGCTTAAACTGTGGCGAGTCCAAGTTAACAGTTTAAAATCAACACAAATAACGTTTACTTAAAAAAAAAGGTGTCGCGCCACCAGTTTCTATAAACAACACTCCACTACCAGTTAATACCGTCGTTAAATACTTAAAAAAATCATTTGGATAGCAAACTTAATTGGAGTATTCATATCTGGAAGAAACGCCTTCAACTCAGCTTAATCTACAGGAAAATGTATTGGTAGATGAGTCGAAAATCTAATCTAAGCCTGGAGAACAAACTTCTAATATATAAATGTATTTTAAAACCGGTATGGCAATATGCAGCACAAATCTGGGGTACAGCAAGTAATACCAACATACAAAAACTTCAACGATTCCAATCGAAAGTACTACGCCAGATCTGCAATGCCCCTTAGTACATTACGAACCACAGATTACTCCACGATTTACAGTTACCAACAGTTAGCGAAGCAATATCTGCCGCAAACGCTGTATACAAGACCAGACTATCCCGCCATCCAAATCCGCTGGCCACGGATTTGTTCAACATTTCACACGAAAGAAGATGAAAACGACCAGCCCCTTTGGACCTCTAGTAAACATGGAGAAACAGAGCATAGTGTCATATTGCGGTGAAATAACAAGTTTTTATTCTGGTGTTTTCTAAATCTTTTCTTGATTGTTTTTCTTTTTTTTCCATTTTTTAGTCTTGTAATACTTATATGTGTATCAGTGATGTTTATCTGTATTACACTTTGTTTGTTAAGTTGAAGTTTAAATTAATTGTGTTTCGAAACTATTTTACGATTTTTAAATTAATTGTTATATGATATATTATATTTATATTATGTCTTACCTGGGTGCTTGCCACTGGGCGGCTTCCCACTTTGTTATTGTACATAAATTATACATATTGCTTATTGTTTGTAATGAGACAGATTGCAATAAACATTGGACGTTAAAAAAAAAGGCGTATCTATGGAGCGGTAAATGAAAATGGTGTCTGGAGAAAACGATACAACTTCGAACTGTATAGTATATACCAGGAACCAGATATCGTAAAACACATTAAAAGATAGGACGTCTGAGGTGGGTAGTCCATGTAATACGAATAGAGCAAACAGACCCAGCTAGAAAAACGCTCCTTGTTAGACCTATTAGTCAAAAAAGAAGAGAAAGAACCAGAACAAGATTCCTAGATAACATAGATCAAGATATGAGAAATATGGAAATATGTGCTTGGCGGAGGAAGACGATGGATAGGGACGACTGGAAAAAAATTCTTTGGGAGGCTAGGACCTTTACAGGGTTGTAAAGCCAAAATGATGATGATGTATATTTCAAGGTCAAGCTCTAATTACGGGTTTTTTGCGATAACTCTGTATGATCTTAAACTAAAACTTTTCAGACATTCATTTTACATAATGAATTTATTAAAATTCTTTTACAAACGTCACTGGACTAGGTCTTTATACATAAATTATGAGAAAACTTCCCTTTTAATACCTGCGTTAATGAAATTAAACTGGGAATACATTGAATAGCAGCCTCCTGCTGCTTCTGCCTCTTCTGCTGCTCATAAATAAACATAAACTTTGTTTTATTTGCGGACGTACTCAAAAATAAATCGGCACATAAAATTTAAATACATTCCTGAGTACAATTTATCAAGTGAAACAGAAGTTTCGCTTTGTTGTTTATTTTACCGGAAAATTTTAACGACCCGCAAACACTTCCATTACTCGGGATAGTTACGGTTTCGGAAGTATTTGGAAGCTGGTAATTTGTTTAATGCAAATGACCAGCACAATAAATGCAGAGCAAAATTATGTGTATGAGATCTGTCGATCGTGTAAAACAGTTTTCTTAGAATAAATTTATCTCCGAGACTATATATTATATATACGAGGGTGGATTGATACAAAACTAGAATTTGAAAGAAAAAACAAGTTTTTTGGAATTAAATCGATTTATTTCTTAACATAGTCCCCTTTTAGATCGATACACGTAGTAAGACGATGTTCCAATTTTTTTTATCCCATTCGAATAGTACTTTTGCTCGATCTCTTCAAAATAGGCCGAAGTTTCAGCGACGACTTCATCATTTGTTGCGAAACGGCGTCCTCCGAGCCATTTTTTAAGGTTTGGAAACAGGAAAAAATCACTGGCGGCATAATCGGTGGGTGTTCAACCAATTCATAGCCAAATTCGTGTAATTTTGCCATGGCGGCGGCCAATCGGTGAGCCGGTGCATTGTCTTGGTGAAAGATCACTTGTTTGCGTTCCAAACCGGGGCGTTATCGACGCAATTCGGCATCGAATTGATTCAATAATTCTGCGTAGTACTCACTATTGATTGTTTTTCCTTTTTCTAAGATGTGGATGACGCCCTTCACATCCCAGAAAACAGTCGCCACCACTTTACCCGCCGAATGTGCACTCTTTGCTTTCTTCGGCGACCCTTCGCCGCGTTTGCGCCACTTCTTTGGTTCTTTGGTTTTCGGTGTGTAATAATGTACCCAGGTTTCATCAACGGTGATAAATCGGCCATAAAAATCCTTCGGATCGCGCCGTATCATCGCCAAAAGCGTCTCCGAAGTGGTCACACGTTTTTGCATTTGATCGATTGTCAGCAAATGCGGCACCCATCGCGCGGATAGCTTTTTCATGTCCAAATGATGGTGAATGATGTTGTGTACGCGTTCGTAGGAAATGTTTAGAACCGCTATTAACTCGCAGAGCTTAATTCGACGATCTGCCATAATGTCATGGACTTTGTTGATCATTTTCGGCGTGGTGACTTCATTTGGCGTACTGACTTACTAATACTGGTATTTTCTTATTAATAACTTCCTCTTTCAATATTGGTAACCAGATCCTACTACATTCTGCCGAGGAATTTGCGACACAATTGGCCTCATTTAGCATAAATAGAGCCTCTTCTTTGATTTTTCTTTTTTTACTATCCGTTTCTTTTAGGACTATATTTGAATTATTCCATTGAACCCTATGTTCATTATCCCATGCGTGTTTACAGATTTGAGATCTATCAAATTCTCTATTTTTAATATAAGATTGATGTTCACTTATTCTAACATTTAATGGCCTTGATGATTCACCTAAATAAAACTGATCGCATTCACAAGGTATTTTATAAATGCAATTCTTTGTCCTTTCTTGTTCATTGTTAGGTTTGGTTTTGGACAAAATAGATCTCAACGTGTTTGTTGTTTTGAATGTTGTTGAAATGTTGAATTTATTTCCTATCCTTTTAAGTTTTTCTGATAATCCTTTTATGTACGGTATTGTTATTTTCCTCATATTATTCCTTGTGTATGCTGTATGATCTCGTTCTAAGTTGTTCTGTTCTATTCGATCGATTGTTGAAAATTCCTTATTTGTAAACGATAAAGGATAATCATTTTTTAATAAAACAGATGTTAACAAATGTTTCTCCTCCAAGAACGAATTTTCGTTAGAACAAGTAATTTTGGCTTTATCGTATAAGGATTTAATTATTCCCTTTTTTACATTAATATTGTGATTTGATTTGAAATTTAAATATCTATTGGTGTGTGTTGGTTTTCTATACACCTGGGTCTCATATCCAGTATCGTTCTCAGAGATTAAAACATCCAGGAAAGGTAGCGTGTTATTATATTCCTTTTCCATGGTAAATGTTATTGTCTCTTCTTTATCGTTTATATCATTTAGGAATGTGTCCAACAACTCTGATCCATGAGGCCATATTGAGAATACATCATCTACATACCTCCACCATACTGTGGGTTTGAAATTTTGTTTATATATTTTTTTTCATACTCTATTATCATTCACTGTTCCATAGATTCGCTTTAGTACTTTTCTTTCGAAACATCCTAACATGTTTTCATTACTTTTTGTTAGAGCCAGGTCTCTGAACCATATGTTAGGACTTTATATAGATGTGGATTTAAGGAGGAGATTGAACCTAAAATAGCATCTGTTGGCCGGGCAAATTCTGCGGTTTATCTCTGCGGTAGTATTATTTTCAGCACTCCCAGGTATACAAATTCGTTCACTGCTTCGAACGTCGTTTTCTATAACAAGTGGTCATAAAATTTGTGGTCGCATACTTATTTTCATAAACTTAGCTTGTGTATTATTAAACCCATTTTTGTATTTGATTCTTTTAATGCTACATACGCCTCTCGTACAGCGTTTTCTGTTCTCCCAACTATATTGATACCATCAGCATGTGCAAAGGGTACAAGTGCGTGGATAATGAAGCAGGATTACTAGCCATCTACCAGATGATTTGGTCGACCGCGGTAAACCCAATATGGAAATTGTAAATATCAGAAGAAACAAAAAAAAAACAAGGTTTTCTGTTCTCCCAACTATATTGATACCATCAGCATGTGCAAAGGGTGCAAGTGCGTGGATAATGAAGCAGGATTACTAGCCATCTACCAGATGATTTGGTCGACCGCGGTAAACATAATATGGAAATTGTAAATATCAGAAGAAACAAAAAAAAACAAGGTACCTGGCATTCTTTAGTTTCTAAAAGAAGGTGTCAAAAGAGTGCAAGAAGAAATAGTTGAGATAATAGATGAATTGTGCATTAAATAACAAACACCGAAGCAGTGAAAGAACCTATATAGCCCAATACATAAAAAAGAAGGCATTACAGGATTTAAAAACTGTGGGGTCATAGCGTTAAAACATACAATATAGAAAGAGACAAAATTCAAAATAATTGCGGATATTAAGCCCGTTTTAGAGCAAAACAGATCAATAGTAGACCAAATTTTTACAATAAAATAAATAGCTTCTAGCTCAGATGAATTCAATTTAACATTAAACATGATACAATACATAATTACACATATGATACAATAAACAGATATAAATTTTTTGAAACGTATAAAAATAATAATACAGTCCAGCTTTATTAGATAAAGATATTTCTGAAAATTAAAAAAGCTTTTTATACCATTTAAGCTATTTCCATGTCTTACTTCCCGTTCTCGCATCTCAAACAAAAACTCGGAAACGTATTGTTAAACATGTATAGTATATCATTTCTTTTGACTCTAAACGCTCTTTACAAAATGAACCTAACACCAAAAAAATATTCGGAATGGCTTAATCTCAGAAATTTGCCGACTGTGTCGAACTCCAACCATTGTACTATACCACGATAAAAGAGTAGAAGTTGTAAAAGTCGAAAGGGAAGCGAGATTTCGTCATTTCCAGAGTGGTTGACAGTCATAAAATGAAAGGAATCAAATAACAAGAATTAGGGAACAAAATCGTAATGGCCTCTTCGGTATAGTTTATGACATGACGTTTATTGTTCTTCAGACGATGAAGAATCTTTAGGATCTTAAATGAAATATGATTGATATTACTGATTTAGAGAATGTTTTAACTAAAAAATGAATTTTAAATCAGTCAATTTATAGGCCTTTTCACGCCAGTGTGGGATGATAAATTACAATAAAATATGCAATATATAACGGTTCAACTACCTAAAGAATTTTTTTTTTTCGAGCAAAACACTACACTAATTTTTAGATATATCACTTTTTTTTTTTGTTCTTTCTCAATATCTTGTAAACTTTTCATCCACGTTTTACATCTTAAGCTGGTTGCTGGTTTTATAGTTTGGCGGACTGTAGACGTAGACGCACTGGAGACTGGAGAAGTAACAAACGGGCTGTAAATATTATAAACCCACGGAGTAAAATTTTTGCGCATAAGTAGAAACAGTGGCTAGAGTTGGTGACCATGGTACTATAATATCCTTTTATTATTTATTATCATTTTATCCCTTCACTACTGACGTGGATGTTTGAGGACGTAGACTCTGACATGCGGTATGTCATACCGTTGCCTATTCTTTGTTTTTAATATGAATTTATCTTATATCACTGTATTTGTTTTTTATATCAACTACGGAATGATTCTTCACATTGCTGTAGCATAATATTGTAGCGTGATTAAATAAAACGAGCGGTTCGAATTTATATAAATATATTTATTTATAACTTTACAGTTCGGTACTATCTTATCAACTAAACTAACTCCTAAGATCGTTACATATATATACCAAAGTTACTATTTTCTAGAAAGTTCCCACCTCTAGGCGTATACGTGACCGATCGTTCTCTTGCCTTCGAGGGATCTATTCATCGATGATTCTCGATGCCGAGATGCTTCGAGATGCAACCGTTAGACGGGCCGCGCTGAATGCATTTTCGTAACACTGCTCTCCTCTTAGATCTGAGCGTCCCGATCAGCAACTCTATATGTAGGCCCAGGATGGCGGAATCTACAGGACTCTCCAGCTCTGCATGCACCCCTCAGAAAGAAATAACAGTCTACTGTCTTTGAAGGACACGATCTCTTCGGATTAGTACAACACACATTAATTCTTACGCCGGTTTCTCGGAAGATCACTTCAAGCATGCTTCTGACAATCTTCCAATCCAGATTATCTAGTGCATGGCCTATCTTAAGTAAGGCCAAATTCTTAATGTCGTAATTGCAGACGATTTTCTTCAAATTAGTTAGAGCACACCATATATCCTCGTAGGTTGCCCTGTCTGTATACGACTTCCTGGTCACCATATACAGCAAAGATCGAGAACCATCTTCTAATCTCAGCACTCTTCCAACTTTAGGCTGCTGGTTTTTTAACTCGTCCAAGCGACCAAATTTTTTATAAAATACGGATGAGATTCCTTTAGTCATCTCAAGATCTTGGGCAACACAGTGGGCTAGAGAGACGTTATGCGGAACACTAAAAAGATCCTGCTGAACTTCTGTCGTCACGCCGAATCTAGCATTCTTTCTCTCTCCGTAATTTGACATAAACTCCTTAAAGCTTGGTCGCCGTTTATCTTTGATCTCATGTTGAAGGGTTCGGACTTCTTCGGTTTCATTTGAGCCAGCATAAGGGGCAAGACGATTTATGTGAACTACTTTTGGTTTAACTTTCGGCAACTTCTTAATTCGGTATATTACGTCATTTATTCTCTTTTTAATTTCATACGGACCCTCCCATTGTCTTTGCAGTTTAGGAGACAAGCCACGACGACGCTGTGGATTATAAAGCCAAACAAGATCACCTACTTCATAGCTTTCATTCTTGCATCGAGAATCGTATTGATCTTTCATTCTGTCACTGGCTAACTGGATGTGTTGTCGGGCAAGTTCATGAATGCTGTTCATTCTTAACTTTAGACGATCGACATAATCTTGGCTTGCAACATGTTCTTCGGAAGGTCTGCAGCCAAACTCTAGGTCGCAGGGCAAACGAACTTCACGACCTAACATCAGGCAGGTTGGAGTCTGGCCTGTAGTTTCATTCACGGCCGAGCGGTATGCCATTAAGAATAAATGAATGTGCTGATCCCAATCTCTTTGATGTTTTGATACAACTTTGGACAGGTGTTTACCCATCGTTCGGTTCATCCTCTCGACCATTCCATCTGATTGAGGATGCAGGGGTGTCGTTCTGGTCTTATTGACACCAATCAATTTACAAACGTTTTGGAAAAAGTTTGACTCGAAGTTTCGCCCTTGGTCGGAGTGGATCTCCAAGGGAACACCAAATCGGCTAAAGAATTCTTTAACAAGTACCTCTGCAACGGTAGCAGCTTCTTGATTTGGTATCGCATAGGCCTCAGTCCATTTCGTAAAATAATCCATGGCTACCAGGATATATTTATTTCCATCATTCGTCTCTGGAAGTGGACCTGCAATGTCGATTGCTACTCTCTCCATAGGACTACCAACATTGTACTGTTTCATGGGTGCCCTCTTTTTACCAACTGGACCATTACTAGTTGCACACAGTTCACATTTCCGGCACCATCTTCTTACATCATCTTTACAGTTCACCCAATAGAACCGTTCTCGAACCTTTTGCAGAGTCTTCGTAATACCAAAGTGTCCACCTGATGCACCGTCATGCAACTGACGCAATACTTCTGACACTTTACTTTTAGGTACAATCAACTGAAGCTTAGTTTCTGTACCATCATCGTTCTCAAAGGTTCTATACAGAAGATCATCTTTCAGCACTAGGCAATTCTATTGGCTCCAGTAACACTTGACTTCGGGACTACATGCACTAATGTCTTGCCAAGAAGGTCTTTCACTTCGACGCACCCAATCCAATACTCTTTTTATACATGGATCATCTGCTTGGGCGTCTTGTAGCTGTTGAGGCTGCCATTGATCATTAATAACGGTGGTTCGCCTAACGGGGCAAAATCGTTCTTCTAATTCAAGACAATGATTACGATTTGCACTGTATGGCCGTCTTGATTGAACATCAGCATTTGCATGACTTTTTCCAGCCCAGTGCTCGATCTGTTCTAGCTTTCTGACTGTTGTATTATTTTCTTGCACTTTGTGGCGAATGTGACCTTCGTTGTTACCATTCCAACATCTGGGTTCACGTTTCTTCGGCATCATGTTACGAACTACTTTCCGTACGATTTCCTCTAGACGTTTATCGTTTCGTTCGTCACTTTCTTCAGAGGTTCGTACTTGATAGCTCCGTGAAACTCGACTAGCTATCTCATGTTCCAAGGCAATGGCGAGCGCTTCATCTAAAACTTTCGGTCTTGCTAGTCGTAAAGCTTTCTGTAGTTCACTGTCTCTCAACCCATTGACGAAGGCATCTACAGCTATTTCTTCCAAAATGTTGTCTGGTACCTCTGGATAGGCCAACAGCGCTATACGAGCAATATCCGCTTCAAATTCTTGCAAACTCTCACTTGCTCGTTGAATTCTACTTCTTATTTGTACTTTGTAGACTTGTTGTAGATGGGCATCTCCGTAACGTTTGTCTAGTCGAGTAAACAAGGTCTGATAACATTTTTCTTGACCCTTAGGAATCGATCTTAGGATATCTGCAGCATCACCTCGTAAAGCAGCAGTCAAGGAAACAGCCTTTTCTTGTTCTGTCCAATGATTGGCTGTCGCAATAGCTTCAAATTGTCTAAGGTATATGGACCAAGAGGACTTTCCATCAAATGGTGGCAATTTGAATCTCATATGATGTGTCATTTCGTCTCTAGGTGATTCTTCTTTCACTACCGGATCTAAAGCTAGCGTATTAACTGGTGGTAGCATTTTTGTGTTAGTTATCATGCTCTCTAAATGTTTGGGAAACTACTTCAAATTTCTCATTATTCTTTTTCGAAGTTTCTTCCATCATTTGAGAAACATTTTCAAATTTCTCGTCGAATCTTTTTGACACATTTTCGAGTTTCCCGTCGTTTTGTCTAGCTACTTCTTTAATAATTTGAGACGTTTCATTGAATCTTTCATCATTTTTTTTTTAGAAGTTTCTTCAATCATTTGCGAGACGTTCTCAAATTTACTATCATTTTGTTTCGAAGATTCTTCAATCATTTGTGAGACATTTTCAAATTTCTCATTTATTTTTGTTAAAACTGTTTCTTCTGATGATTGAAACTGGAATGTCTCTGGGTCATCTCCATTCTTGTTAAGAACATTCTTCAGTCGCTCCTGGACTGAATCTCCTTGGACCCTCCTGGATCTTCTTGGACCCGCTGCAGTCTTCATCGCGTTCTTCTAATTGCTCACGCAACTGTTTTACCGAGAGTTGTACTAGCAGCATCTTTGTACAGGCACACACGTACTTTTATAAATGTTTTTTCGTACAAAGGTCACTACCGAACTACGCGGATGTTCCCGACGAACAATACTTTTCAAAAGTTTTAAAGTCTTTTTCAAAAGTCACTGCTGGATTTATGTTGAAACTCCACACCGGACACCAACTGTAGCGTGATTAAATAAAACGAGCGGTTCGAATTTATATAAATATATTTATTTATAACTTTACAGTTCGGTACTATCTTATCAACTAAACTAACTCCTAAGATCGTTACATATATATACCAAAGTTACTATTTTCTAGAAAGTTTCCACCTCTAGGCGTATACGTGACCGATCGTTCTCTTGTCTTCGAGGGATCTATTCATCGATGATTCTCGATGCCGAGATGCGTCGAGATGCAACCGTTAGACGGGCCGCGCTGAATGCATTTTCGTAACAATATACTGCTACAAGTAAAATAAACTTTATTTTTTTAGGAATATTATGAATGTATGCATAATATTAAAAAAAAAATGGTGGACGTTACTACCAAATCGTTTATAAACTAAATTACAAGAAAAACTGATTACTTGTGACTAACAAATGGTAAAATAATGTTAAAAGAAACAGACTAATGATTTAAATTTAATGAGAAACTAAAATACAAAATTCTGACAATAACCAAAAATTAGAATAAAATAACTAGTCATTTTGCTCGCAAGGTCCGCAATTTTTCTTTGTACACTGTAAGGATTCTGGTTTTCCAGAAGAAAAGCACACATAAAAAGTCTTTCGCTTTAATGCACTTGGGCATAAGGAGCACGTCTTCTTTTTCTCAATCCTTTCTTCAAAATCTGCTTCTTTTTGGCGTTTTTGACCTAGTATTCGTTCAATACCATATAATAATGCTCTCAGGATTCTGGGATTTTCGAGTCTTCTTTGTAGATGAGGTAAAACTAATTGTTCCGCCAACTCCTTTGTGTAGTTTAGCCTTTCCATATTATCTTCTTGTAGTGATTGGTACACAACATGCGAATTAACAGCAGCTATATCAATGATGCGGTAAAAAATAGTAAGTGGCCATCGACGAGAACGACGTTTTACAGAATATTTGGCACACTTGGCATCTAAAGTATCGACACCTCCTTTCGTACGATTATAATGAGCTATAATTTCTGGTTTTCCAGTAATCTGATCGGTGCCTATTGAATGGTGCATCGAAGAAATAAGTAAAACAGCCCTCGATTTTTTGGCATATGGGAAATTAGGGATAAACTTTTCGTAAATCCGTAAGTAGTTGACTTTACTTGCCTACATCGGTGTGGCTGTAATTCCGGAGGGATTTCCCGTTTATTTTTCTTGAGGGTTCCCACATACGTTAACTTCTTTACTTCTAACTGCTTTACTAATTCTATAGAACTAAACCAATTATCAGCTGTGATATTTGATATGAATATATTAAATATGTTACTAATGGCTGCTGTTGCATCTATCTTTTTTCTAACTTCTCTATCCAGAGGGTTATCAAGACGTAAACATTTTAGAAATATTGCAAATCTTTCTTTTGACATAACACATCTGAATATATCTCTACCAGTGCCATCTGTAGCAAATATAGAATTTATATCTTCGTCATTGGATTTGAAAGCTGATGAGTATAAAAGCAATCCCAAAAAGGCTTTTAGTTCTATTTCATCAATTTTATTTAGTTCTGGTCTATTCATTCTTTTATAGTTTTTTACGAATGGTACGTAATTTATTATTTGTCCATTTACGTATTTCTTGTATTATATCCTCAAAAATAAGAAAATTAAAAAAACAATGATGAAGTTTCGTTTCTTACATCTCTGGACCGCAAAGCTGGTACTTTTGTTATAAGGTTGTGTAACGGAGTTCTTACATTTTTCGAGGGTGCTGTAGTAGACCACTTAAAACGATTTTTGCCATAAAAATATGACTTAACATTATCATTTACATGATATTCGTCTTCAGAACTTTCCGACTGCTCACTTCCGGTGTCGTGTGAACTTTCAATACATACTTCTTCGCTTGCATCGTCAACATCATTATCACTAAAATATTCTAAATCACTAGGTACTTCGTCAGCCCATTGAGATAAAACAGACTCAAAATCATCATCTGAAAGCTTTACAGTTTTGCGGCTAAATTTAGAAAAACTGGATGAACTTGCTGCCATACTAACAGCAAAAGAATACACTACACTGCTTTTAACTATAGAAACGTAAATACTGACATGCGGTACTTGATACCGCAAGAAAACTTTATGTCAACGTGGCTCAAAGACTAAACGTGTACTAAAACTGCAGCAGTCGAGAGCAGGTACAATTATACCCCACTTGAAGGTATACAGATGGTGTTCTAAGAATCTTTTATTGTAACATTGTAATATTTATCCATTGTAACAAATAATCAACAAAATCAAAATTCGAATATGTTTATAAGAAACTTTACAAAAGGGTGGGCGGGCCAGACAGTTCACTTTGGTTGACAACACAAAATTCTTCGTAACAATAAAACACTGAAAACTTTTTTAAACTTCCACAAAATTTATTTTAACTCTTATCACTACAGCTGTTTCGGCTGATTGCCTTTCTCAAGTGATCTTTTTTTGGCATGCGTTTACAATTTATAGTCTCTAATGAAATAGGTTGAGGATGGGAGAACTGTTTGTCTCAAGTTGGTCATTCAGAATTATATCTGTGTTTTTTAATTTGTTGATTTCCATAGATTCTAACAAAGATAGCGTAAGGTCTTTATTTTGAATGTGAAGAATTTTAAATTTGTCATTAAAAGAATGATTATGATCTAGAAGGTGAAGTGCGTATGTCGAATCTGTTTTTCTATTATTGAAAGCCCGTTTATGTTCTGCTATTCGTTTATTAAAGTTCCTACCAGTTTGACCGATGTAAGTGTTTGGGCAGTCGCCACATTGAAGTTTGTACACGCCACTATTTAGGTGTTTTTTATTTTGGGTCTTGTTATTTTTAATATATTTGCCTAGGTTTTAGGAAAGCTGGTGTTATTCCTTTCTTTTTTATGTGTTTGGCTATTTTTGTTGTTATTTTGCCTGAATATGCAATCGAGCAGAAGGTACTGGATTTTTTCTCTGGTGGTGGAAATACTAATTTCAGGGCTTTCTTGTGTAGTTTTTTTTACTACATCTTTGTTAGAATCTATGGAAATCAACAAATTAAAAAACACAGATATAATTCTGAATGACCAACTTGAGACAAACAGTTCTCCCCTCCTCAACCTATTTCATTAGAGACTATAAATTGTAAACGCATGCCAAAAATAGATCACTTGAGAAAGGCAATCAGCCGAAACAGCTGTAGTGATAAGAGTTAAAATAAATTTTGTGGAAGTTTGAAAACAAAGTTTTCAGTGTTTTATTGTTACATAAAATGAATTTCCATACAAGTTTCTACTCATGCCCAAAAATTCCACTCCGTCGATTTATAAATTGAAATAATATTTACAGTTCGTTTGTTACTTCTCCAGTGCGTCTACGTCTACAGTCCATCAAACTATAAATCCAGCTTAAAATATGAAAGTTATCCAACTCTTCTGTTGCAGTTTTGTTGTGTTTCACTTACGTATCGTCAACCGTTGACGTTCATTACACAAAATAGAATGTTGTGTAATAAGAGTACACAACATTCTATGTTGATCTTTTTCCAGTGCGTCTACGTTTACACTCTATCAAACTATAAATCCAGCTTTACTGGAACTGGAGACCGACCAATCTCGCTGCAAAAACTAAGTGCCGTTCGCAAGTGGTATCTACCGTTATTAGTTCCATCTGCCAGAGAAATAAACAAATAAAAAGCCTTTTTCGTAACACTCTTTCATACAGGTATCTAACAACTGCTTTTGATAAATTTGGTAATAACAAAATACGTAAAAGATTAAACGTCTTAAACAATACATTAATAATGTAATATCACTATTTGCTTTTATATACTAGAGGTGATGACCGGTAAATTATTTGAAAAAATTATAAAAAAGCATAGAAAATACTTTAAAATGAGGTTTTGTAAAGTTATTTATGTTAATCTGATGCTTGATTATGCAAAAACAGCAAAAAGTATTATCAACTTAAAAAAAATGCACAAAAAACTTTAATTTCGTGTAATAATAGGGACATTATCAGATGTATTCGGGTTTACAAATGTCAAGAAATTTTACTGCAAAAAAGAAATTGTTTAACCCAGAAAGCTTTTATGCTAGGTTGCTTTCTATTTTATCATGCTAGGTTTATTCTTTTTCGTAGTTCGCATGTTTGGTTGTATCTTGTGATCTTTATTTCGTATCCAAGATATATGTTATTATATCACCTCTGTAGGTGATCATTTGTTCCAAATCCGGTACGAAATCCGCTTGCTCTATTTTTTTATTAAGTAGGCAAGTGCCTCCGATTTTGATTGCATCAGTAACTACACAATCTTCGCCTGGATATTTGTTATTTTTAGCTTTTCTTAGGGCTAGTTTTATTTCGTCCATTGTGATTTCCAGTAGTAGTTCCGATCCTTGGTTGACAATGGCCTTTTTCCTTGTTTAATATTTCTGGTACTTGATCTTCTCTGCTATTTGCTTTGTGTTGGCTTCTGTACAGCAATTTGTAGAAGTCTTCAACTATTAAGGGTTTCTTCTCTGCTGGAAGTAAGATGACCATTTCTATCTTTAATCTTTATTATATGCCTTGTTCCCGTACTTCTATTGTTTTCAGTGGTATGTTCGATTTGTTCTTGGTTGTATTTTCGAGTGTCTTGTCTAACAGCTTTGGATATTTCTTTATTTAATTTTTGTAGTTCGTCGGCTTTAGTTTCTGTCTCGCTTCACATTTCTATTCTCTTCTGCATTAGTTGCCTAGTATGTTTGCTAATCTTCTATTGTTTTTGAGTTCTAGGACAAAATTTGTTTTGACTTTCCAGTAAAGCATTTGTTAATTTATTATTTAAGTCGTTTACTTATATTATTTTCTGTTTCAGGATTACTAAGTGTATCAGAAATACGTTGCTGAAAACTACATCTGATGGTTTCATCCATGGTTTTGATTTGTTCTTCTTTTTAATCATCTTATACCTCTCCTCGATTAGCATTTTTTATTTCTCGTCATTTATAAAAGTTGCAATATTTCCGATTCTGTCAACGGAAATTTGTTTTATTTTGGGGTACCTCGTGGCATAGATTATAAAAATTCAATTAGCTAATTTCTGAATTGTTTATTTAACCGTGTAATTTGTTTAGACAATTTAAAATAAATATTTATTTTGGAAAATTTTATTTTTCATTTATAATTAGTAATAAAAAAAGTGATAATGTAATATGTAATTTAAATATTTTTAAATGTATTTATCATTTTTTTTTTTAATAAATTTTACAAAAAATTAATTTTTTATTTGAAAATCAAATCTAAAAAGTGTTAATGTTTCTTGATTTCGTTTTTTGTTTCTATGCTTATCATTTTTACAATTACTTTTCTTGACTGAAAATCATAACAAATTTATTATAACCACATTAATTATTATAACGTATATTAATAAAAATAAATCGGCGAAATGTTAAATTAGATCAGTCTTCTTTTGCGAGAAGGTTTGCGTAAAAGATCATTTTCAAAAAATTGTAAGACTTCAAAAACAGTTTTTCTGTCATTTTAAATCGCCATATAACTAATAGATAGCGCCATATATTATGACTAACAAAGAAAGCTAGGAATAACAAAATAAACATCGGTATTGACAGATTGGGTAACAGCCATACCACACTGAATATACTGGTTATCGGAAGTCAAGCAGTGTCGTTTGCAGTTCAAACTTGGATGGATGAACGCTTGAGAAGATCACATGTTGTTGTCATGTAAAACATTCCTTTTCCGAAACAGCTGGACCAATTTTTATGAAATTTTACATGTGTAAAACATTTTTTTTATTTTTTAAACAAATTTTTAATTTTTTTTATATGGTGCTGTATTAAAAAATACATACAGCACTTAATTTTTACCCCTCTATTACTAACCCTTTTTTTAATAGCCATATTAGAGCCACGAGGTTACTTGTGATACTTCTCCGAAATGACTTTTTGAACCGATTTTGATGAAACTTCACATGTATAGTCTGTAAGTCTGAAAATAGGTTGTTATCTATTTTCATACCGCTGAGAGGCAAGGGTGGTTCAACCCAAACATTTCTTTTTATTTTTTAAAAAAAATTGTTTTAGTTTTATGTTTTTATGATGTGGCATTACAAAATACATACAGCACTTAATTTTCACCCCTCTATTAATATCCCCTTTTTTTAATACCCATATTAGTGTCACAGAGTTAGTTGCTATACTTCTCCGAAATGACTGAACCGATTTTTATGAAAGTGTACATGTATATTCTGTAAGCCTGAAAATAATTCCTTATCTATTTTTCATACCCCTAAGGGTAAGGGTGGTTCACTCCAAACATTTTTTTTTATTTTTAAACAAATTTTTTTATTTCTATGTTTTATTTTGTGGCATTAAAAAATACATACAGCCCTTAATTTTCACCCCTCTACTACTAACTCCGTTTTTAAATAGCCATATTAGTGTCACAGAGTTAGTTGCCATACTCCTCCAAAATGGCTGAACTTATTTTTTATCAAATTTTACATATTATATTTGGTAGATCTAATAGTAGGTCGTAATCTATTTTTCATACACTTGAGGGGTAAGAATGGTTCACCCCGAACATTTTTTTTATTTTTTCGATAAAAATTTTAATTTTTACTTTTTTATGATGTGGCAAAAAACAATACATACTATCGCTTAATTTTCACCCTTTTATCACCAACCCCTATTTCTTAGTAGCTCTATTAGTGTCACAGAGTTAGTTGCCATACTCCTACGGCGAGAACGATTTTTATGAAATTGTCCAAATATATTAAACAGGTCTAATAATTGGTCGTAACATTTTTTATGTCTCTAAATAATAAGAGTGGTCCACCCCAAACATTGTACGAACCAATGCTGCATGGTATGTTGTCAGCATGTACTTTATAATGATATTGGATCCAATAGATAAGGTGAACCATTGTCCTACACGAAAACATGAGTGAAAGTAAGAAATTATACAAATAATTACCAAATAATAGGATTTGTTTAATCGAAGAGAATTGTACCAACCACCGTTATTCACTAAACGGCCGAACCGAATCTTATACAAAGACCTTATGAAATAGGTGAAGACTTGTTAGAACCGTTAATGGAGGGTAACCACTATAAGCCACGTCATTTATCATACTTAGTTAATATTTTCTTTTGCAGTTGGGGAGATTGTAAATGAGCGGTATTAAACAAAAACATTTATTGTAGAGCTAGTTGTCCTCTGTCTCTTTGACGTGGGGTATATCACGTTGGTTTTTTGAGACGGTATAAGTATATAATAAATAATAAGTACCATAAGTATATATATATATATATATATATATATATATATATATATATTCGTATGAACTTTCCTGCACATTGCAGTTTTTACAAAAAGAAAAGGAAGAAAAAAGTGACAATAACAATAATAAATAAGTAAGTAAATAAGTAAACACTGACACAGAACATATAAAATTAAAAATTATTAAATTAAAGTCGAAGGTTACATCCTCGAAGCCAATTTCTCGCCTTGTGAGTAAGTTACTGGATTTCTTGAAGGCTGCCAAAGAACTTGGTGGCTGGACACTCGAAGACGATATGGTTAATTGTTTGTTCAGCAGCGCTGCATTTGTCACATTCCGGGCTGGCATTTATACCCCATTGATTCAGCGATTTGTTACAAATTCCATGACTAACTCGTATTCTATTTAGGTTGCACCATTCACGACGGAGAAGAGAAAACCCGTCTGGTTTAATTGTGGGGTCTTCTATCAGATTGGAATTTCTGATGTCTGGATTCCATTCGCCCATCCCGTGCTCTTTGATAGTGAATACAGCCAATTTTGTAGCATTTCTAGTAGGTGGATGTCTGGATTTCAGTCTTAACTGCCTTTGGTGTAGTTCAGCGATGTCTGTGTTTATCGGTAGTTCTGGGTTTTGTTAGCATTTTTGAACTATACCATACGTAAAAGGACTAGGATAGGAATTAAAAAAAGTGATTGTACAAATACATACCCATAAATGTAATTATAAGAAAGAAATTTATTTTTCACAATAAATTTTTCGTAAACAGTTATTTATTTCATTTTTTATAAATCCATGCAATATAATGTGAACGGTTTTTTATGATCTACTTTTTTTGTCTTTGATATGAATCTTCCCGTCTTACATCAGCATTTTTATAAGCCTATAAAAAATTGACGGACGCACACGGTTAAATATTATTAAAAAAAGACTTTTCCCGAATTTCTGCATTCGATCTTTTTTATCTCTTCACACACAAATCATGAGAACTTCCCGAGAATTGGGAACTAAAAGTTCAATTTTTATATATCCATATTCGTTGTTGAAGTCCCACAAGGACTGTCGATTTGGAAACACCCACCTACGATGAATTTGATTTGTACGTTTTAGCTCTTTCACAATACCCTCGAGGAAAAGTTTTAAGAGATGCCAAAAAAGTTGTCTCCGGAGTATAAAGTTCGTGTGGTAAATGTGTACAATTGAAACTTTTTAACTGAGGTATTTTTAAATAAGCATCTAGTTGATATGTCTGAACTTTAGGATTTAGTGTTCAGTTAAAAATTCAAGTGAAGGGCTCGCTTGATTATTATCATTGTTATATGGATGTAGAGTAATAAATTGTAATTTATTATGTCAGGTACCTACAACTTAATTATAAGTGATAGTTCTCAACTTTTCCTTATTTCATCAATGTTTGCTTTTACTAAATCTTCAGTTTACTAGTATTGACTAGGCGGGATCTGTAGAAATTCAGACCATAATGGACATTTTCCATAGGAAGCTATTTTTTTGCTGAAATTCCTTCAGGATGTGCCCAATATCGATAATCACGATATGCGCCAGTTGCAAACCCTGTGCTAAATTTTTTATTTAACAAAATCTAAAAACAATTGAAAATTTATCATTTTTTTCTCCTATTTTCGTTTAATAATTCGAAAAATATTGATCCTATTCGGTCCGTGCGTGACTGACGAGACACCTACCGCCTTCATCTGACAATTTTGGACCTCCCAATTTTCAGGTTAAACATATGACATATGTTTGACATTGTTAAATACATGCGAAATTGACAATTATTTATAAATTAGTTTTTTAACTATGTTTTTTCAGTTTATGTACAAGATAAATGTAGTATTAAAAACTGGGTGTCTCAAAAGTCATCATAATATATATTTTCAACTCCAAACAGAAAAGAAAGGGAAAAATCTAGTACTGGCAAATCAAGTTTTTCACGCAAAAGAGCATATAATTAAAAACAATAATAGTAAAAGTTATGATATAAAAGCTAAAGTCATCTGCAGTTAGCTTGAAACCTTATGAAATATCATTCAAGGTAAATTATTAAATTTTTCCTATTTCAATTGTATAAAAATGAAATTATGTTATATTTACTTTTCCATATTAATAACACGAATTCATCTTTTTCTTTTCTCTAATTTATATATAATCTTTGGGAACCTATAAAACCTACACTCACTATTTTTGCTATTATTAGCACAATTAAATACGCAACATGTATTTGTACACATTTTTGATCAAATTTATGCGTAAAAATATTTTGTCCAATATTCCAATTTGGTCATATTTCGCCGCTACGCACGCTGGCATCGTTTCAATGTACCCCTACCATGGTCACGAATAGAATAGAAAAATTATGGCGAATAGAAAAAATTATAAGAAGTTAAAAGTTTCGTTATTCAATTTTACACAATATTTTGTTAGCTAGAAATTGAAAATTTAATGTTTATTGTTGAAAAAATACCAATAATTGGAACAAAAAGTACAAAAAAATGAAGTTAATCCTTTAGATGTTTTCGACTTTCTAAACTTGGCTCCATATTCCGCCTAGAAATTTTTTTTAATATGTTTAAAACGTGTGCTTAATTTTGTTAAGATCGGTCGGATAGGTTTTGCATAATAATTTTTCAATCCAGCCTACTGAAAAAAAAAAATCGCAAATTAAAGTTTATAGTAGGCCCTAAAAAGGGCCCTCCGATAGTTACAATTTTTTTTACATATAAAGGAAAGCTCAAACTTTGAAAGGCGTTTTGTAAAATTCAAATCGCTTCACTAGGAGAGCCTAGAAATGTTTTTAAAGTTTTAAACATTTTTTAGGCTTATAAACAAATTGAATAACTTTACGAGCTTTAAACATATAATTTCAAAATTTATACACTTAAAGAATATTAAAACACGCTTCTTTTAAAAAAAGATACATGTGGCTTACTGGTTGCCGATATATTAAAGGTCAAAATTGGCATACATTGGCCGTGTAACCATAAGTGATAGGGGCTCGTTTTTCAACAAATACCCTCGTCTTGTCAAGTACTTTTTATATGAAAACTTTTACGTAATGCGCGTCATGGCAACATCCATAAAAAGACAAATAAAAAACCGTTTTCGCGTAAAATATCGCTCGGAATGCATGAGAGGTGGTGGTGGGGGACATTCACTCGAAATGTAAATCGGCGATTTTAAAATCATAGCGCGCGCTAAAAATTATATTATCTCGGCTTTTTGTTAGCCAATTTTGCTCTTTTTTTTTAATCGATGTCTCGGACGACCAGGATACAAATATGAAAATATGATACAAATATCATATTTTCAAATACCATTTTTAATTGCAAATTGGGAAGTTTTCCATTTGTATTTGCCTGTATTCGATAATGGAAATAGATGTTTTAGATGGTTTGTGTAATATTGATTGGTATGTTTCTTTTATTCAGTAGGTGTAAGACGTCTTCGACTTGGATGCTATCGAAAGCCTTTGTCAGATCTATAAAACATAGATTTCCTGGTTTATTGTAGTCGATAGCCTTTTCTGTGATTTGTCTTAGTACAAATACGGTATCAACGCAGGATCTTCCGGATTTGAATCCTTGTTGTCAATTAACGCGCTCTCCACTATTTGACTTGACCGAACTGTTAGGCAAGGTAAGTGGGAAAAAATTGTCGTAAATAGACTCACAGTAACGGGAATCTATCCCTTTGGCCGTAATGTTTTGCTGACACAGACTTTATAGCCGAAAAATATATAGCCGAAAAAACGTGTAACATGATATCTCTAAACGTCATGGTATCCAAAAGTGAAACGGATTTAGAAAACTCCGATGCAGAAACCAATAAATATTTCGCCAAAGGAGCAGATTCTGATTCTCTGCAAGAGAAGGGTGATCCTACCTAATCCAAATTAATTGACAAAGCATCCATAGAAACATTTATGTCATGCTCCGGGAAGACTTTTCCAAGATTTGTGTCAACTTTTGCAATATCGCGTATACCAATCTTAAAAAAATATATCCACTCGAAAAGGTTCCAAATAACAAATAATTACCTTCCCCCTATGAAACGAACTTACAAGATTATCTCGATAAAACTCCAATCATAGATTTCATAGCGTAAAAAGAAAATCATTTGTAAATTCAAGAAAGAGGGTTAACATTGCCGAAAATATTCCGAAACCAGCAGGGAAGGCAGTTTCTCAGAATCTGAACAATTTTTCCCAGTAGACAATGACGCTGACCTTGGGAAAGTTAGGCAAGACACAATAAACAGCCAAGATGCAGAGCGCATATTTTGTGAGGGTCGATTTCAAGCAGATAGAAAGGGAAAAAAGTCGATTTCATAGCTTTGGTTTCAATGTCTTAAGTAAGGTGTAATTTCTGAGTACATGAACTATGTTCGGAAGCTGAAAAAGATACGTTTGAGATTTTTGCAAATCAATTAATTACTGTTTTACCAAGTTACTAAAGTATGATTTTTTTTTAATAAAACATTTGTGTGTATTTTGTCTTACAGACTCATGTAATATTTGTTTTTCCCAAAGCTTTTTTAAATAAAATACTGTTCAATATTGTCAATAGATGTTAAAGTATATGCCCATTTTCAAGAATTATTATGAAAGAAAAAAAAATTGAAAAAAAACAAAATGGAAGCCCATATTAAGACTTTCTCTTCTAATATTAGATCACTTCTTATGTGTGTAATTGTAAAGCATCATCCATTAGCCGTTGAAATTTAACTCCAGCAGATACTCCTTATATTATAGCCTTAGTTAAGCCTGATTTATGACTGGCGTACGGGGATCATTCATGATATAAGTAGGAGGATTATAAAGTCTAACAATCAATTGAAGCGGGTGACTCACTAACAAGACTCAAATGTTAGACCGTCAACTAATGAGAAATTCCATAATCCCAGCGGCGTCGTTACTCATGATTTTTTTTAGATTAATTTTTTTGAAGAAATTAATTACATTGTATTGTCTCTGTAGCTACCTTTGTAGGTCATTCTGTGAATTTCTTACTTGCTTAGGACATGCTTAATATGAACTAGGTACCTAAGCTCTAACGTCACAATCGGAGGGGGTCTTAAAAAACCTTTATATACATTTCTAATTTGTGTGTATTTGTCCCATAAGAAGTTGGAAATACTGTTTTTTTTTTCATTGTTTGGAAAATAAATAAGGACTTTTGGTTGTGAACGTTCATTCTGTGCGATTGGTATTATTTGTTGTTCGTGAATTTGTAAAGTAGTAATATTAACGGAATAAAATATTTACTATGGATGTTCATATGTTAAGGTTAGGTTATGGTTTGATTAAAACTTGAATTATTTTTTACTGTATTTCAAGGTATTCTGTTGTTGTTTATATCAGGGTTATTTCAAAATTAATCAATCATTGAATTGATTTACGCAGTTAAAAAATATATAAATTAATGTTTTGTGATAGTGATAGTGACCTTGGCGTGAAAAGGATGCAATCCACAAAATCTAAAAAAATTATATTTCACTGCAAATACTTCAAAATAAACGGTACAAGACAAATACAACCTAGTTTCACTATTTTCCAATAGATGGCAATTGTGCGACAAAATAACCTTTTCACAATATTGCTTAACGGTGAATACTTTCATAACAACGGTACAAGCCACCATCATGAGTGAAACACGTGCTGGGTGTTCTGGGGTTCAAGTTTTCTAGTGATTTAAGCGACAAAAATAAGTGTGAGTTTAACTCAGATGATAGTATAAAGGACAAGGACTATACTGAGAGTGATATTAAAAACAGTTCATCATCCTTTTTCTAAAAATTTAGGCGATAAAATTTTGCAAGTCATGCGGCTTATTTTGTGACATGTACCATTTTCCCGAAATTTTATTTAATCGGTTTTTGTCTTTTGGAAAAAATTAAATTTGGTTGATAAATGAAAATTTTTACTTCTGATGTGTGAAATTTTTAAAAATCCTCTTAACCGTTTGTTATTATTTACAAGAACCCAATAAAAATTGCCGCGCTGATTTTCCAACCCATGAGAAAAAAATCAGGGGTAGGTGGTGACAGAAAAATATGGATACATATGCATTAAGAAAAGCACGTCGAAATCTTGGTTCACCATACACAAGTAAAACGGGAAAAGATGTTGCAGCTAGAGTTTTGGGCCCACCTTGCGGATGCAAGAAAAACTGTGGGATATTGCTGAAAGGCACGGAAAACAAAATTTTTGACGAATTTTGGAATATTGGAGAATACGACAAACAGAATGCTTATTGATACCATAATATTTATAATGATAAATAACATAAGAATTTATTTACATCCATTGACTTACTTCTCAGAAGCGATTACAGTTACTGCAAAAACAAATGCATAAGGGTTTCTTAATATTGTTCTGAAGCTATTTTCTTGTGGCATTGTAAATTAATTACTATTTATAACTGGAAATAAGCCACAATTAAAGATAAAAATACGTTTATTGACGTTTCAATTTCCAATTCGGAAATAGTTCTCAAAATACAAACAGTAAATTAAACAAATTTTGTTTTTTGTTACATAGTGAAAAATTCTTCTAATAATTTAATTTTATCTGACTCATTTATATTGACAATTCAGACATACATTATGCATTTTAAAGTAGACGACTTTAAAATGATATTGCCAATATTGTTGAGTTGTGCTCCTGGGACGACTTTACTTATAAGATAGTTCATTCGATTACATGAAACCAACTTTAACTTGAGAATATCCGTCAGAAAAAAATCATAGCATGTAATTCGTCTTTAAAAATACAAACACATGACATGATGACAGTAAAATTCTCCTGTTGGTGATTCCATAGTAAATTATGAGGGAAAAACCAGGAAAAAACCTCATAATACTATCCCGACATTGTAAGTATTTGTTCGTGAATTTAGTTTACCTTCAACAAACATCAAAATTCTGATTTTATATGTTACGTTATTTAAAAAACATAAATGATGTATCCTCTATATGTTACTGACTTACTAATACTGGTATTTTCTTATTAATAACTTCCTCTTTCAATATTGGTAACCAGATCCTACTACATTCTGCCGAGGAATTTGCGACACAATTGGCCTCATTTAGCATAATTAGAGCCGCTTCTTTGATTTTTCTTTTTTACCATCCGTTTCTTTTAGGACTATATTTGAATTATTCCATTGAACCCTATGTTCATTATCCCATGCGTGTTTACATATTTGAGATCTATCAAATTCTCTATTTTTAATATAAGATTGATGTTCACTTATTCTGACATTTAATGGCCTTGATGATTCACCTAAATAAAACTGATCGCATTCACAAGGTATTTTATAAATGCAATTCTTTGTCCTTTCTTGTTCATTGTTAGGTTTGGTTTTGGACAAAATAGATCTCAACGTGTTTGTTGTTGTGAATGTTGTTGAAATGTTGAATTTGTTTCCTATCCTTTTAAGTTTTTCTGATAATCCTTTTATGTACGGTATTGTTATTTTCCTCATATTATTCCTTGTGTATGCTGTAGGATCTCGTTCTAAGTTGTTCTGTTCTAATCGATCGATTGTTGAAAATTCCTTATTTATAAACGATAAAGGATAATCATTTTTTAGAATTAGAATTTAGATTAGAACAGAACAACTTAGAACGAGATCCTAGAGCATACACAAGGAATACTATGAGGAAAATAACAATACCGTACATAAAAGGATTATCAGAAAAACTTAAAAGGATACGAAACAAATTCAACATTTCAACAACATTCAAAACAACAAACACGTTGAGATCTATTTTGTCCAAAACCAAACCTAACAATGAACAAGAAAGGACAAAGAATTGCATTTATAAAATACCTTGTGAATGCGATCAGTTTTATTTAGGTGAATCATCAAGGACATTAAATCTTAGAATAAGTGAACATCAATCTTATATTAAAAATAGAGAATTTGATAGATCTCAAATATGTAAACACGCATGGGATAATGAACATAGGGTTCAATGGAATAATTCAAATATAGTCCTAAAAGAAACGGATGGTAAAAAAAGAAAAATCAAAGAAGCGGCTCTAGTTATGCTAAATGAGGCCAATTGTGTCGCAAATTCCTCGGCAGAATGTAGTAGGATCTGGTTACCAATATTGAAAGAGGAAGTTATTAAAAGAGGAAGTTATATTCAGTAACATATAGAGCATACATCATTTATGTTTTTTAAATAACGTAACATATAAAATCAGAATTTTTATGTTTGTTGAAGGTAAACTAAATTCACAAACAAATACTTACAATGTCGGCATAGTATTATGAGGTTTTTTTCCTGGTTTTTCCCTCATAATTTACTATGGAATCACTAACAGGAGAATTTTACTGTCATCATGTCATGTGTTTGTCTTTTTAAAGACGAATTACATGCTATGATTTTTTCTGGCGGATATTCTCAAGTTAAAGTTGATTTCATGTAATCGAATGAACTATCTTATAAGTAAAGTCGTCCCAGGAGCGCAACTCAACAATATTGACAATATAATTTTAAAGTCGTCTACTTTAAAATGCATAATGTATGTCTGAATTGTCAATATAAATGAGTCAGATAAAATTAAATTATTAGAAGAATTTTTTCACTATGTAACAAAAAACAAAATTTGTTTAATTTACTGTTTGTATTTTGAGAACGATTTCCGAATTGGAAATTGAAACGTAAATAAACGTATTTTTATCTTTAATTGTGGCTTATTCCCAGTTATAAATAGTAATAAAATGCATAAGGGCTTTACAAGACCTAAATCAGATCAATGAAGAAAATACTTGAACTGTCATAATAAAATATCTGAGAAAGCTTTGAATTAAAAAATTGTTTATGTAGGCCAAAATATTTCCTTAATATCCCAATTTTTTTTAGAATATTTAATATACGATGTTTCCATACTATATAAAATGCTTTAGTTATCTCAAAGTAAATTGCCATACATTATTGATTATTTTTAAAAGCGTCGTGAATAGCGTTTGCTAGATCTGTAATGTCGTCGTTTGTAGATCTGCTTGGTCTAAAGCCAGCTTGTTCGATGAAAAGTTGATCATTATGTTCTAGGTTCCAGATAAGTTTTTTGTTGACTATTTTTTCCATGAAGTTTACATGAAGAACATGTTAATTATATATGACCATATGATTCTGGTTGTAATTTATTTTGTTTAATAATATGAATAACAATGGCATTTTTCCAGATTTTTGGAAATGATTTTTGAGACCAAATAATACTAAAAATTTTTAGGTTATATGGGAAGTTTTTTAATAAATCGTATTGGTATTGGTATGGCATCTGGACCAAGCACACACATTCGAAGGGGTCTCGGAGTTTATAATCTTGGAACACAACTAAATAATAGTAACCTAGAAAGAAATTAAGAGAAGAATATACCTGGCGAACAGAGCTTGCTTTAAACTAAAGCAGTTCTTAACATTGCACATAATTAGCAGAAAAACCAAGATACCAATATACTCTTATTAAACCTGTACTGACATACGCGTTAGAGACATGGACTATAGTAAAAACGACGAAGAACTGTTAGGCTGCTTTGAAAGAAGAATATTTAGGCATATATACGGAGGAGTACAAGAAAGCGGGATTGGCGCAGGCGCTACAATTTTGAATTGTATCATTGCTATGAAAAATGCAACATCGTCCGATCTATTAAAATTAATAAACTAAGGTGATTAGGACAACTTAAAAGAGTGGACACGGGAGATCCCCAAAGACAGATATTATATCAAGAACCAGTAGGAACCACGAAGAGAGGCACGCCAAGATCTAGATTTAAAACTCAAGTCGAAGATGACTTAAGGAATCTAGGGGACAGAAATTGAAAAGCCAGGCCGTAAGGTAGGAGGGAATGGAGACTAATTCTTGAAAAGGCCAAGACGCATCCAGGGTTGTAGAGCCAAAAATGACGATGATAGTGTCTGGACCTTGTAAAGTATTGTTTCATGCTATTGATAGGTGTATCAAGAGGTGTATTGATATGGTTAAATTCATCGAAAATTGTAATAGGTACTGCCTCCTCCTGTTGTTTGTAAGTTAAGAACTCGTTACTGTAATTTTGGCTGGATGAGGACTTACAATTTGTTGGTAAGTATGCTGTCCTGTTATTTTTAACTTTTTTTCTGAACCGATGATATATTTGTGTTGTTGTTAATGCTAGATATGTATTTCTGTCAGGATTCTTGTTTGCTTTTTTTTATGATTCTCCTTCCTTCAGCTATACATTTTTTGTATTCAGTTAATAGATCAATATTTTTGTACTTTTATATCGGTTCCAAATTGTTTTACTTAATTGAATAGCGGCCCCAAATTGTGTATTCCACCAGGAAACTGGTTTGAGGTTATTTAAAAGCTAAGATTTTCCTATCGCTTTATTAGCAACATTTAAGTAGTACAAGCTGATAAAAGCTCGTGAATGTGTCGTCAATCGACTCTGAAAGTAGGTGCTTTTGAACACACTTTACAGTGATTTTAAGTCACTACATTTTTACACTTTAAAAACACTATTATTTCGTTCATTCGATTTTTGAAATCTCGCAAAAAAAAGAAACGTTTTCGGGTGGCGGCACTATTTTTTCTTTAGTTTTGAGTACCAAAGAATAAAAATGGTTCCAAATGTGTGCTCTCAAATTTTAAAATCAACGTTTTTTGGCATTAAAAAGCGGATATTTTCGGTGGAATTCGTCATATGTATACATCACTATCTTTAATTTCTTAGTGTACAATGGTCATATAAAACGTGCATCACAGAAACAGAACTCCAGTACTTATGAATCAATACCAACTGAGATTTACACTATCAAAGATTTACTACAGAATGCAATAAAAATAATAATACTAAGAGACACTACCGAGAATCTCGTTAATCGTCAAGTAACTAATTCATTAATTCATAAAGTTTTAAATTAAAATTGTAGGGTAGTCATACGATAGAAAAATAAGCATATCACGACGTAGTGAACTAAAAATTGTTCTGCACATATTCTATCACCAAAAAGCCACGTTTCAATAACTATAAAATACGTCAATTTATTGCCATTCTCGTAAAAGATATACCGCCTTAAACAACCTTTTGCTGCGTTAGGTTATGTTGCAATATTCATTTTAGAAATTTTTAATTGGCAATAAATAAGGAAATGGAGGAGATGAAATTAAATTTAAGTGTAATTTTACTGCCACAACAGTAAAGAGCGACCATTACGCGCGTTATTATTTGACAGATTTTATTAAATTTATGAGTTTGTAAATTAGCCACCATATGCCACTTATCATATTTCATACATAATTATTATTAATAAACAATTATGATGGAAAAGAACAATTATTATTTGACAAGAACAGAAATTATAAAAAATAAGAAATATACAGACAAAATCGTAGATAGTACACAGAAAAACTTTAACAGAAATATAAAATCACTTGTAAATGTCCAAAGCATATATAGGTCAGGCAGAGAGAAATTACCCAAAAATGATCTGAACATAGAGCTGAAGGTATTTATTAAGTCCTAACCTTACTTACTACAGAACCAACGACTTCTGTCATTTGCCTTGACATAAATTAAATACGATTTCAATAATTAAAACATGAATTTTTGGGGGCCGATCAGTAATTCTACGACGAGCATAGAAATAAGCAATAGAGATTTTAAACATGTGTACTTGATCACTCCCGATATTGTCCACATGGACGCAGGTGTCGCATATTACTTTCTACCGTATCTTATTGGTCACTACTGAAGTGTAATTGGTCAAATTTTTCGGAAATGTTTACGTATAGTATAGTTTTAATATTTTTGTGCAAAATTTTGGCTTGTGTTTTAGATAGATAGTAGGTATTTGTGTAAAACTTAAGGTTGCCGGTTAAATGATTAGAATAATAACAAAAAAAATGCAATATTTTGATTGTGAATAAATTAGCAATTAATTTAAATATCACAAAAAATACCTGGCTTAACTCGTTGCTGTTATTTGTACAAAGAGAAAACACTTACCTTTGAAATATGGTGTATTGATGGTGACGCACTGGTTAAACTAGAGAAGATGCTTACATCGCGATGTCTCGATTCAAAACGTCTTCTTTTGGAATAAAATAAGCAGAAACTCTCTGACCGCCCTTCTTAGATAATCCGTAGGTTAGTAGGGCAGGTGCAACCCCGTAAATCAGCGCTATTGTAATACGCTTTTGAAAGACTATAATTTGACTAAATGATTCACACAAATAACAAAGACAAGTGAATTTCTTTGAACTTAAAAACAGATTACCATGTGTTAGCCAGTTTAACAATATAAATTTACTAAATAGAAGAAAAATCTTTTATAGTTATCACGTTGTTATAATATATCATTAAACAAGATCACATTATAATATAGTAAAAAAATATTAAATATACAATATGTAAATAAATACTAAATACTTTCCCAAACAGTAGGAATAAGTAGTAAATACATATTTAAGATGGATTTTTTTGACCATTTGAATGTGATACCAACAAGAATGCTAGGCTGAATGTGATACCAGCAAAAATCCAAAGGACGATATAGGTAAATGTAAATTCTTATTTAAAACAAGTTTAATATAAATATTAGATGTATAGGGATGGTCGGTCATTATCTTCACCCTCAATCTATTTTTTTAACAATTAAAAGTAAAAATATTTCTCTTAGATCCAACGCCAATGAGTTGGAAATTTGTAAATAATTACTTACATGTTCAAGCTCAAATAATTATCCTAAATATGATATGTATTCCTGTTACGAAGGTAAAAATAGTAAACTTTCGGAAACTAATATTGTGATAAGGATATGTGAACTTACCAGGCTTGCCCGTTCCAGAGTTTTACGAGTTATTGCAATTGGGAATGTAATTGATCATTCTGTTAAACGTCAAAGAGTTAGATACAACCTGAAAAAGATTCATAAGGCCACTAAAGACGTTAGTTCGTCTACGAATTTTATCAGGACAAAAACGTTCCAACGTTGGAAATGCTTCAGGAAAAGTTATATCCCGATTATCCATATAAATTCCTTGATATATTATTTAATAGAATGCGGATGCGTGTTTAATAGAATGCGGATTTTAGTTATAAAAAATTGGACAAGGGAATGGTAATTATGAAATCTACAAGGATTGTGATACAGAGGCAATATTATTTACGTAAAATAAAGGAATGCCGAGAAGATAAGAAAGACATGTCGTGCAATATAACTGGATGGATGATATCAAAATTATACCTAATGACTTGTTGTTATCGTTCAAAAATATTAAACAGTCCTCCGCTGATTATCATGAGAATATGACGGCTGAACTCTTCGAAAAATGAGTAAAAATTCCGTGATAGTAATGGACAATGAATCATACCATTCTAGACTACATCAAAATTTTATATAAGTACTATCTCCAAGAAGGGAAATATCATAGAATTTATGAATCACAAAGGTATTATAATACCTAGTAAATGTACCAAGAAAAATTGTTACAATTAATTAAGCAACGAAATTTTCAAAAAGAATATATGTCATTGCTAAGCTGTTAAATCATGAGCAAAACTAAAAACAAATCTGTTTCGCGAAATATTCCAATACTGCTAGAAGAAATTTCATTTGATAATTTCGGCCATGTCCCTGCGAATCATCCATCAAAAAGCAAGAAGGCGATACAAAATTCACATGTATGTTAATTGTAATGTTCATCTACGTGTATCTTGCTTCAAAAAAAGTTATGAACTGTAGTTATTTAAAACTATGTATCTTGCCAGTGGTGAATTTTCGCACCAGTGGAAAAATTAATCAAATTAACTATTGAAATATCGTTTTACATTTATTCGACTTCCACAATTATGTGATTGTAATTAATAAAAATAACCCACTTCAGCCTTTATAAAATTAATCTTCTATATATAAAAAAAAATTCCGTTTTTTTCCATTCATCTTTGTTTTATTGCCAAAAACACAATTTTGAAAATATTTGTCTGATTATTAGGGTTACCGGTCAAATCTCGTTTAACCAGCGCAACGATCTGCTTTTATAGTTTATCATATGACTCTCGTTGTGTAGTTGGGATGGGACGGATTATACAGCTGTTTTTTCACATCAATAATTAAATCTGAATGAAAAGTTTTTGGTGACCCAAGCTGTATATCTATATTTTGACAATAAATACTACACATATCACTTGTATGGACAACAGTTCTGAGCCGCAAGATCATTAAAACATCATCATCTTTAAAATATTTTAAAGATATTTAAAATGTCTTTAAAATATCAAAATTACTACAGTATTCAAAAAATCATACGAACAAGCTGAACTTTGCCGAGGATATTAATTTTGGGACCCCAAAAAAGATGAACAAAGTTTACCATTTTTACTCCCGGGCTTCCCCCTAAAACCCCCTCGTAGGAGAATGAAAAAATCGATTTACCAAGAATCCGTACGTCATTATACATTTCAAAGTAGACGACTTTAAACTGATATTGCCAATATTGTTTAGTTGCGCTCCTGGGACGACTTTACTTATAAGATAGTTCATTCAATTACATGAAATCAACTTTAACTTAAGAATATCCGTCTGGAAAAATCATAGCATGTAATTCGTCTTTAAAAAGACAAACACATCCCATGATGACAGTAAAATTCTCCTGTTAGTGATTCCATAGTAAATTATGGGGGAAAACCAGGAAAAAAACCTCATACAATCTAATACTATTCCGATATGGTAAGTATTTGGTCGTGCATTTAGTTTACCTTCAATAAACACAAATTTCTGATTTTATATGTTTGTATTAAAAAAAACATAAATGATGTATCCTCTATATGTTACTGACTTACTAATACTGGTATTTTCTTATTAATAACTTCCTCTTTCAATATGGATAACCAGATCCTACTACATTCTGCCGAGAAATTTGCGACACAATTGGTCTCATTTAGCATAATTAGAGCCGCTTCTTTGATTTTTCTCTTTTTACCATACGTTTCTTTTAGGACTATATTTGAATCATTCCATTGAACCCTGTGATCATTATCCCATGCGTGTTTACATATTTGAGATATATCAAATTCTCTATTTTTAATATAAGATTGATGTTCACTTATTCGTACATTTAATGGCCTTGATGTTTCACCTAAATAAAACCGATAGCATTCACAAGGTATTTTATAAATGCAATTCTTTGTCGTTTCTTGTTCATTGTTAGGTTTGGTTTTGGACAAAATAAATCTTAACGTGTTTGTTGTTTTGAATGTTGTTGAAATGTTGAAATTATTTTCTATTCTTTTAAGTTTTTCTGATAATCCTTATATGTATGGTATTGTTATTTTCCTCGTATTATTCCTTGTGGATGCTGTAGGGTCTCGTTCTAAGTTGTAACAAAAAAACAACATTTTTTAATTTACTAATGTTTGTATTTTGAGAACGATTTCCGAAGTGGAAATTAAAACGTCAATAAACGTACTTTAACCTTTAATTGTGGTTTATTCCCATTTAGATAGTAATTAAGTGAACTTATATTTTAAAAGGTGTTAAATAAATAAACTTTTTACCATTTTTTGACCAGGATTCTCATGAGATCGATACAAACTATCCCTTTTATTGACAGGCCACTATAAATTTTCGATTACTAGAGCGTAACCTTCAAAACCCATAGATTGAAATTTTAGTTTTGAGTTTTGGCAACAAATGTGAGACATTTAAATATGCTCAAAAACGCTAAATTTAAACTTTCACACAATAAACAATCTAAAACGTTTAAAACTTTTTTTCAATTAAACTAGTAGGTTTTTCAAAAGAACCAAACTTCTGCTACAAACTACACCCAAAACCGTCTTCTTGAAGGCACATCCCGTGGCATGCGATCGTTTGAAATGTAAAACATTAAATTATGCATTTTTGTTCATATTTCAAATACCTCATATTTGTTGCCACAACTCAAAATTGAAATTTCATGCCATAAGTTTTAAAAATTGATCTCTAAAAATAAAAATTTTACTACGACTGGTCAATGAAAGTGATTATTGATTTCCCGAGAATCGGAAAATGACAAAAATCACGCCATGTTTATTTATTTATTGCCCTTATAAAAACTAAGTTTATTCGCGGAAAATATAAAAACTGCATACGAAAGCTGCACACTTGGATCAAAAGATATCGAATTTTTACCATCCAGCTGATACACATTTAATGAACATTGATTTCGCGCACGTAACTGACATTCAAAATCGACGGTCGCTTTAAGCGTTGATTCTGAGACGACTAATCAATCATTCTACACAAAAAGTGCTGATAAACATTTTTATTTAAAACTATCTCACCTACATTTTTATTTGAAACATTTTTTTCGTTTTAACAGCCCTAAGAGGGGTTTTACGGGGGAAGCCGGGAATAAAAGTGGTAAACTTTTTTGGGGTCAAAAAATTAATAGTATCGGCAAAATTCAGCTTGTTCTTATGTTTTTTAGGGGTCAACTCTCTGACGACTGGACTAAATTTGAGATACTGATATAAAACTTTCCGTCCCTTAAAAATTAAGTAGTAGTCTCTTTATAAGAAAACTTATTCAAAGATTTTGTACAAAATTGTCATGTTCGTTTGTGGTTAGACCAGATCCTGCACTCAATACGTATGTCGCTCATATCAATACTTACATGTACAAATGTGATGCACATGCAATTTTTCATCTATAGAAACGTCAGATACACTTCAATATTATATGTGTTTCTCAGTGTAAACACACAACTCGGTATAAATCTGCATTCAAGTGAAAAGCGTAGGGCGACATGGTTATTATTAGCGAAGGCATGCGATTCTGAAACGTCTTTTCACAGATCCATCAGGATCCGGGACATCCAGCAAAAGGATGAAGCGAAAACGGATTGAGCTGTCGTTAGTAGGGTGATTTGTTTTGTAGCGAATTTTCTAGAAGATCTGTTGTGAAGGAAGGAGGAAAAAAGACGTCTTGATGAAAAATGGATGATATCCGAAGGGTTTTTGGTCTCACAGAGCGAAAATCGTGGATAATCAAATGATTATTATTATTTTACGTTAACAGCATATATGAATAAGATTTAAAGGCGAGTCACATAAAAGGGCCTAAAATGGTAAGAACGGAAAGTACATATAAATGGCAGAAATCTCTCAATATATGTATCTATAACGTAGTAGGTAGTGGGATGCGAGGCTCAAATAAATACTCGAAGCGAAGTGTACACTGAAATAAAAATTTCAATTTTTAATTTTTGTTATTCTAAACTATTTTTTTATATATGTAAAAAACCTATGATAGCTTTCCTATAAATTGTATACTAGACCACATAGTCTACGTGATGCTACAAATGACAATGGATCACGATTAATCGATTTTGCGACAGGCTGCAACTTAGTCATAAAATTTTGATAGAACAAACGAGAATAGATCTAACGACGAAAGAACATTTCAATGGCAGATTTCTGCCATTTATATGTACTTTCCGTTCTTACCATTTTAGGCCCTTTTATGTGACTCGCCTTTAAATCTTATTCATATATGCTGTTAACGTAAAATAATAATAATCATTTGATTATCCACGATTTTTGCTCTGTGAGATCAAAACCCCTTCGGATATCATCCATTTTTCATCAAGACGTCTTTTTTCCTCCTTCCTTCACAACAGATCTAGCCAAACAGTGTCATGACATTGACAAACTCGAAAAAAGATACGACACGTTTAACATGTATAAAAAAGTAAAAGAAGCGACTGGTATCTTTAATAAGAAACAAAATGCATTGCTACAGGATGAAAATGGTAAAGTAATATTCGAAGTAGAGGACAAACTTAAAGAATGGGAAAATTACGTCACGAACCTATTCGAAGACGATAGGAGTAGTTCACCTCCCGATATTACTAACTGCGACGGACCCCTAATAACACGCTGTGAGGTTATAAAGGCCATACAATCATCAAAAGATGGCAGAGCGACTGGTCCTGATGAAATTCCAACTGAAATATATAAGCTTATAAAGGATAGCAATGTTCTAGAGGCTATAACTTCGTTTTTCAATACCATTTATACCAGCGGACAACTACCTAATGGTTGGTCTAACTCACTGTTTATAGCTCTACCTAAGAAGACAACAGCAAAAACCTGTGCTGTTTATAGAACCATCAGTTTGTTAAACCACTTATTGAAAATTTTTCTGAAGGTAATACATGGTCGTATCTACAATAAATGTGAGGATTACTTGGATGACACTCAGTTTGGTTTCCGTAACGGATTTGGAACGAGAGAGGCACTGTTTGGAATAACCGTACTTGCTCAAAGATGTCGTGATATATCTGTAGACATATATTGTTGTTTTATTGGCTTTCAAAAGGCATTTGATCGTGTTAAGCACTCTATATTGATCGAAGCTCTAAAAGACATTGTCTTGGACGGCAGAGATGTTCGAATAATTGCAAATTTATATTGGAATCAAACAACATCAGTGTTAGTAGATGGTGTGGAATCACAAGCTCTCAATATTAAAAGAGGAGTACGGCAGGGATGCCTCTTGTCACCCCTGCTTTTTAACATTTACTCCGAAAGAATTTTCAGAAAAGCACTTTCTGAAAAACAAGAAGGAATACTTGTGAACGGCGAAGTCATCAATAATTTGCGATATGCGGACGATACAGTACTCCTAGCTTCTAGTCAAGAAGATCTGCAAACACTACTTGATAGTGTCGTTGAGAGTTGTAGGGAGGCAGGTCTGGATCTTAACATAAGGAAAACCAAAATACTCGTAATAAGTAAACAACAGAATATAAAACCGTCTATATATGTAAATAATAACAAACTTGAGCAAGTTGATAAAATCGTCTACCTTGGACAGCAATTAAATTGTAATGCAGAAAATCACGGCGAAATTAGATCCAGAATAGAGCAGGCTAGAGCTGCTTTTAGAAGGATGTCCAAGGTGTTATGTAACAGACACCTAAAATTGGCATTAAGGATCCGCCTACTTCGCTGCTACGTGTTCTCGGTCTTACTTTATGCTGTCGAGTCCTGGACTGTAAATAAAATCGATCTAAATCGCCTTGAGGCTTTCGAAATGTGGTGCTATAGAAGAATTTTAAAAGTTTCCTGGGTGGAGAAGATTCGTAACTCCACAGTGCTAGAACGTCTTAGCAAGACTACTGAGATCATAAAAAGCGTCAAGCAGAGAAAGCTGGAATATTTCGAACATGTAATGAGAGGTCCCAAATATAGATTGCTACAAAATATCATGCAAGGAAAAATAGCAGGCAAACGCAGTCCAGGACGAAGAAAAACCTCATGGTTGAAGAACTTGCGAGATTGGTGTGGTGTAGATACAAGCATGCTATTTAGGGTGGCAGTGAATAAAATTAAAATAGCTATGATGGTAACCAACGTTCTGAAAGGACATGGTACATGAAGAAGAAGAAGACAAAAGAACAAATAAGAAAAAAGATCATGTATTGATTGATGGAAAACATTCTAGCAGCATAATAGACGTAAGAAGTATGAGGGCGCCAGAAGCGATACGGAGCATTTTCTCTTGAAGACTTAGCTCAGAACCAGAATTCCAACACAAACAATGTATAAACAGACGTTTGAATGGTGGAAAGTGACAAAGCTGGAAGAAAAAGATTGAGGAGGATAATATCAACCAGAAATAAGAAACAGGTTTCAGGTTTTGGAAATATATTTTTTTATAAAACCCACGTTCATTACACTCTATCTATACCATTTTGACCTAAATATTTAGGTAGATAATAGACAATAAGTAATAGGACTGACAATTAAAGTATTGACATGCAGGGAGGCACCCAGTGATGCAACCCTTTTTTAAACTTAGTCTTCAATATCTTCGGCACCTATTTATACATAATACATATACATTTAGTATTAACCAATTAACTCTAACGGAACGGTTTTAACCTTCGAACTGTATACGGTTTATTCACCAAACTTTTTGCAAACACATTCGGTTGCACTTTAAGTGTTTCTGTATTTTTCGCGCACCTAATAATATGGATTGGAACTGCTTAATATTTCCAATACTGAACACTGAATAGTACGATAGGCGGAAAGAAGAAATATAGACGCTGGAATGTTCTGTTGGAGAGGAATGTTACGAATTCCTTGGATCGACTACAGGACAAATATTTTAATTTTAAATGAGCTAAAAGTCAGCAAACGGCTATCCAGTAAATTGCATCTCCAACAATTAAAATACTTTGGACATGTTATGAGAGCACACACAGAAAAAATGGAAATAATTATTACCCAAGGAAAGGTGGACGGCTGAAAATCACGAGGAAGATCCCTAACAAGATGGATCGATCAAAGTATAGAAATATGCAAAAAACCTATGCATGAGTTAAAAGAAATGACCCGAGACAGAGATCTTTGGAGACGGACAATACACGGCATCACGATGACCTCTACACTTCCTCCGGACAGTCAGGATTAAAGAGAGAGATCCTTGGCATGTAGTATATTGTACTGACTCTCTTTTTAGTCTTGGAGCTTCGACATCAATTTTGCGTTGAGTAAATATTCCATCTTATAAATTTATTTATCATTTTCTTGCATTTTTTGATCCACAAAAAAACAGTGGTAGGGGTTTTTTGCAGTTCTAGGTCTGTCGTATTTGTAGAGGGATATGTCCTTCTATTTCCCTCTCTACTGGACTATATTGCAACTGAATGGCGACTGTTTATATTCGATAGCTCAAAGCGCAGCTTGTGTTATACTCCACAATGGAAATTTATTTGGTTAAGTCCCAATGACCCATTCAGTTCGTTTGACTGAAAAATATGAAAACATAGAGTTTTTGATCTGTTGTAATATCACATATGCCAATTGATCATTTATGTCAACCTTAAAATGATTTGCTTCCTCCTTAGACAGCAACGTGGACATACAAAGTATCTGCTTTTTGTGTATGTAGGACAGCAGAACTCGTGAGAAACATTGGGTACAATCGAATTGGCTGCCAAGATCACACCTGAAACCTGATGATCCAAACATCAACCACTTGTCGACAAAAAGAACATTAAAAAAAGAGGTTAGATCTTTGTATATGGGTATATTTAAAAAGATCTTACAAAGATCTAACCTCTTTTTTGTGATACGTGGTATACAGCCAGCTGCAGGAATTATTTTCCTTGTGGATTTTAAAAAGAACATTATATTTTCACCTCTACGTGCGAAATTGGAACTCATAAAGGAAATATTTCAATCAAATCAATCAATCAAATATTTCATCGCAGCTATGTCAGTAATTAAAAAGAATGCTTGGTTGGCATTCAAAAACATTGTTAGAGATATTCTTAGAAATATATGAACAGAGAATTACGCTGAAATTGTCAAGCATTTTGTTGAGAGCTTCAATTGCTAGGTTACAACATGAGTATTAAGCTGCATTTTTTACATAGCCACCTTTTAAATTTCTGGTAAAATCTTGGTGCAGTCACTGATGAACAGGATGTGCGATTCCACCAAAAATTTGAATGTCATGGAGGCATAATATCAAGATAGATTAGGATTTACAGTACATATTTTCCGCTGAGAGCAAAAGTGGTGTAAGTCATGTTTTTGTATAATTTGTACATGCATCACTATGCAGTAGCTTTAACCTCATACGGTTACCTGTAAAAGTGGTGTACGTCTAACTTCCAATACCTCATACTATATGGTAGAAAGATACTGAACTAAGGTATAAAATGTTGATAGTGTTATGTGCAAACGTGGTGTCATTTAAGAACACGGTTAGGTTGTCGTTAACAACTGCATTATATTTGACAGCATTTTTCTTGTATTTCCTGTTCCAAATAAGTTGTTTAATATAATATTAGTTTACATTTGATTTCATAGTAATTATGTCACCAAATTTCCACTTCGATTCAGATGATGACATAACATAATTGGATTATGTTCCACCAAACGAATCAAGAAGTAGTGATGGTAAGTATTTGTCATTGTTTAGATTATAGCTTTTTATTTGTTCCGCTGGTTATTTTAGTAGATACTTGGGCATACATAAATTGATAGTAATTTAAATACTAACATAAATGTGTATCATTTCTGATAAATTAAGTATAACTTTTTGTGTTCCAGAGGCTAACGAGGTCAACTTGGAAGTTAATGCTGCATTTGTTTTACTCACTGTAGAACCTTTTGTATGTGAAAAGGATGAAGATATTGATGTTAAAAAGAATTCTTCTTTGTTGAAAAGGAATTTTAAAGGTTAAGAAAAAAATCAAAAGTGGTAAGAATCAAATATTTGAACATAAAGACTGCAACTGCAATAAAAAATGTTACGAGGTTAGTAAGGCAAGTTTGAAAATTTTCTTTGACTCGTTTTGGGCTATGAGTGAATATAAAAGACAAAATTGTTAAATATGTGACCTAGTACGAAAAATAGCAGTTTTGAATAGACGAAGGCGTAATGGAAGTAGAGGACTAAGGGCCTGTACACATAAGTATTTTTTGAACATTAAGGACTTCAATCACATTGTCTGTAAGCAGTATTTTTTGCAAACATTTAAAATTTCTGATGGTAGAATGACAAGGGCCTTGCAGAAAGAAAAGTCTGGCAAAGTAAGAGAAGATATAAGAGGAAAGAGTGCAAGTTAAAATAGAACTGATAAAGCGCCTGTTGGTTTGTAAAAAATCATATTAACAGTTTTCCTGCTTACACCAGCCTTTATACGAGAACTCAGAACCCAAACAGAAGATACTTAGATCCCTGTGTTGATTTTAGAAAGATGTTTGCTTTATACAATGAAAAATGCCTCGAAGATCACTCAAAACATGTACAGAAAAATATTTTCTTAGCAAAACCTACATTTTCACTATCCTAGAAAGGAAACTTGTCAACAGTGTAATAAATTTGAGTTACGCATAGACGCAGCTGACGAATCTGATAAAACAACCTTGAGGGCCAATCCTGAACTGTATCTAAGGAAAGCTGAAAGAGCCAGAGCTGCAATGAAAATCGATGCATGTTTGGATGTCTGATAATAGTTATCATGTAATTTCGTCGTCATAAACGTCAACAGAGAACTTGGATGACCTGGGACCATTAGAACATGTAGAGGCATTCGATAAGGAGAACGAAGGCACCAGTTCTGAACTTTAACATTGTTTTTCCTTTATAATGCTTTCTCTTATATATTTTTTAATCTTCTAGCAGTAAAAACTATATTGTATTACTTCAAATCTTCTAATAAATAACTTCAAATTTTTTGTATAATTTTTTTCACTTAAATTTAGTCTGACATAACTTTAATGCCAATATATATAAATAATAATTAAACATGTTTGTTGTAAAAGTGGCGCAAGTCATTACCATTAGATAAGTTTATGCAGAAGTTGCTGTAAGTCATTTGAGAGGCTAATAAAATCTCCATTATGGTGATTATTACGTAAAAATACATACTATGAGCATGATCAGTATATTATAAATTCACATGTCTAAACAAACAACAAATTCCATAAAAACTTTCGTCTATACAGAAGTTCTAGTAAAGCACTAGTTTGCTGACAACTTGATTTTTTGACTTACACCACTTTTGCTTAGAGTTACCTAACGAGCCATTGAACGTGAGCCTTTGAGACAACATAACAAACCAACAAATCAGGCAAAGATCAGGAGTTCCAGACGTCATCGAAAGAACCACGACGCTTAAGTGGAACTGTGCAGAGCAATTAGCCAGAACACAAGGTAGACGGTGGACAAGACGTATTATGGAATGGAGGCTCAGAAACTATAAAAAAAAGCCGAGGTCGACCACCGACTAGATGGACCGATGATATAAAACGTGTAGCAGGAAACTGGCTACAAGAAGCCCAGTGTAGAGAACACTGGAAAGAACTTAGGGAGGCTATGTCCAGCAGTGGACGCGATTGGCTGATTGATGATGATGATGACCACTTTTGATCTCAGCGGCTGACTATTATTGACGCATTAAGCGAGAAAGTCCCAAGATTCACTCCAGAAAAAGCTATAAGCGAAAATTTTTGTTTTAATATGTAATTACCGTTTATTTTATTTCCCTTTATATGCACACAATTTATAATATGACTTGGGTGTATCCTGTATCTTAGAAAAATGACGTGATAGACAAAATGTGTGGTTATTTTTGAATTCAGAGGCCAAAAGTTAATTTAAAACAAGTCAGAGATTAAATACAACGAAATTATTGTTGTCCTGTGTTTTGAATTGCTTAGATTTATTGAAAATAATTGCTTTATATTTGACTGCTCTCTGGGTGACAAGTGTTTAATAAAATGTCCACAACAATTATAAATTTCAGAAAAGTCCACATGTTAGCAGGTTTGTCATTTTTATTACTACTGGTATGAATAAATATTTGTCAGATAAACATAAAACATTTGTCTACCCCTTCTACATTAATTTTAACGACTAACTTATTTTTTCTATACTAATGTTGTTCAATTTTTTATTAAACGTAATATGCCTTCTCTAAGTTAGAACTGCACCGCAAATGATTCCCATATGATTAGGAAATAATTTAAATAAAACACACAGTTAAACGGAACCTTCTCTATTCTAAAAGCTGTTAATTTCTTATTTTAGCTCAGTTTGCAAGATTTCCATATAATTGAGAATATGATTTGAAGATACAGTAATAACGATTCTCCATATAACGATAATTCCTCTATAACGATGAAAATAGTAAACGTTGGTTGGTTCGTCATAAGGACAATGTATTAATTCTTTCTCTATACCGATATCGTTCTCTCTTTATAGCGATGACTTTTCAGCGTTCAATAGTCGATGGCAAATATGTTATTGTGCTTAAAGTTCAGACTACCTGCGTCACGAGTGGCAAGATCAATGTCCAGCGGTTGTTTTGTTTTGCGCTTAAGGAATGCGGCCACTCATTCTACATTCTCATCAGAGGATTAAGTGACTCGCTTTTATTGTTCGGGCACCGTTATCACACATGATACTATAATATAAAGATATGATCGCAAAGTGTTTCAAATTCGTTCGATTCTGCGCATGACGTCAAGGGGTGACGATAAATGGCGCCAATTTAAAACAACGGATAACATGCAGACTGGAATCTTACGGATTATTTATGTTAAATTTCTTTTTACGAGACGTAGTGATAAAATAATGGATGTAAACTTTTGTGAATTATGGATTTATTAAAGATAAACTATTTATAGGCTAATGTGAACTTTAAGTAGTGGCGTTTTTATTAAATTATTATGTCACACCAACTATGACATGAATAAAACCTTATTAACACTAAATTTTAACATTTTTTCTTATTAAAAAGATTTTTCGGATCTACAGTCCAGTCTTTGAAAGAAGGATCTGATTTCTTATTTCCGTTAGAAGTTTGGTCATTACATCTGCAACTTGTTTTTCAGTGAAAATTTGTGTCAAGGTTTTTTAGTTTGATTACGATGTCTTAGGTTATATATTCATAATTTTGCGAGATTATTTCATCATCAATCTCATTTTTTTCTAATTGAAAAATGTCTATATAATCAGTCATTTTTAAATATATAAAAATTCTGGGATACATATAGAGGTATTATCCAGATCCTATAGATGCAATTGAACTGATTTCTGACAATTAAAAAATATTTTGAAAAATGGTACTATATTTTCTCCCTCATAACTAATCAAATAACCTTTGATTGAATTTTGGTCCATTTTCTTTCTTATTTGCACTGTAGCTTGTGCATAACAGGTTATAGTTATGATTCTTGGGTGATTTATTCTAGGCCTATTACCTATCCATAGCTTATGGGGACTTATGACTAAATTTCAACATAAAATAAATACTTACTTCCTTTCCAAGATTTAATAGATTTTTGGGTTAAATAAAAAATAGAAAACATTTTGTAAAACAGTTTATATTAGCTTTAAATAACAAATATTTGCAAAATCGGAGAAATATTTGTAGTGGACGTCAAAACATATCGATGGTTGAAAGGTAAAAAACGAGTGAGGAGCACCTAAAAAAATTAGAAAATTAAAAAACTCGCCTTAAATGGAAAGTTAAGGACATACCTAAAGTAATAGTTGTTATCTATTCTGCCCGTCCAAGAGCATAGTTCATTCATCAGCATTAGTTCATTATTGAAATGCAAACATATGACACTCATATTTTTCTTAATCTTACAGATTGCTTTTAAAAAAGGATACGCTTTTCCTGTAGTTTCTTGCCTTCGATATTGGGTAAAACAAAGTAAAAATTGCTCCTGGCATATTAAAAAATGTGTTCAGTTTAATAAATTCTCTGACATGAGCTCATTAGATAAGGTTGCTAGATTAATTTAAATTGTTTACAAAAATTTTTCATAATATTTTAGGTTACTTATGTTGCTTTGCGATTTGTACATATATTTTTTGCAAATTTTTAAAATTATTAGCTTCAAATAACAATATATTTATTATGTTCTATTTGCAAAACCAGAGAAATATTTGTAGTGGACGTCAAAACATATTGATGGTTGAAAGGTAAAAAACGAGTGAGGAGCACCTAAAAAAATTAGAAAATTCAAGGAAAGTTGAGGACATACCTAAAGCAATAGTTGTTATCTATTCTGCCCGTCCAAGGGCATAGTTCATTCATCAGCATTAGTTCATTATTGAAATGCAAACATATGACACTCATATTTTTCTTAATCTTACAGATTGCTTTTAAAAAAGGATACCCTTTTCCTGCAGTTTCTTGCCTTCGATATTGGCTAAAAAAAAGTAAAAATTGCTCCTGGCATATTAAAACATGTGTCCAGTTTAATGAAATTCTCTGACATGAGCTCATTAGATAAGGTTGCTAGATTAATTTAAATTGTTTACAAAAATTTCTCATATTTTAGGTTACTTATGTTGCTTTGCTATTTATACATATGATTTTTTTGCAAATATTTATTGGAAGCAACCTATTTTCTACAATTTTGACTTTCAACCTTTCAGCTTTCAAAAGAAAAATTGTTTGAACCTAAAAAACTTTATGTCGTTCGCATAACACTTTTATTGGTTGTTCACACTACAACCTGCTACAGCACACCTCTTTTGCACCAATATTTTTAAATCCAAAATAATAATAAAATAATTTTAGAGTGAAAAAATCGTAAAAAGCTTAAAACCGTTATAATGTAAATGTAAACAGCTTAAACTAAATGTCGAGATCGTCACCTCTTGACGTCACTTGACGTTTAACAGGCCCGCCCACATCTGCGTGATATCATATCTTCGCTTGTATGTATCATGGTTATCACACATATGTTGTCATCTATTGACGACTTTTCATTTCCAGTTTGAGTTGTGTCTCAGTGTTTCAACCGTCAACATGTTTTCGAAAAAGCGTAAAGTGCTCTCGGTGGGGAAAAAGTTATCTATAACTCGAGCAATAGAGAAGGGTGAAATGCAATCGGATGTCTTTCGTCGTACGGGGCTGTCTCAGTGAACAGTGGCTATGATATGGAAGGACAGAAAAAACTGGCTTGAAGCGGAGATGGAGGGCGGTAGCAGGACGAAGTTGGCGAAACCTCAGCATGAAGATTTAGATCGCTCTATGCTTCAGTGGTTCCAGAAGCAGGGTGTGAACCATATTCCACTGTCTGGGCCCGTGGTCAGGTTAAAAGCTGAGTTTTTGTAACTGAGCTTGGAATTGAGAATTTGAAGGCAGGTGAGGATTGGCTGAGCAAGTGGAAGCTGCGGCACAAGATCAACTTCGGGCAAATCAGCGGAGAAGCTCGCGATGTTAACAAAAACGTAACGGATAATTGGCTAGAAAACGTGTGGCCTAGACTGAAGACACGATATCAGTGAGACGACATTTTTAATGCTGATGAGACTGGATTGTTTTTTAAAATGACACAACATAAAACTTTTAAATTAAATCGGAAAATTTCGTTGGTGGAAAGCTGTCTAAGGAACGTATTACAGTTTTAGTGGCCGCTAACATGGTAGGTTCGGTGAATCAAAAATTATTAGTGATAGGGAAGTCGAAAAACCAACGTTGCTTTAAAAACAGAAAAATCTACCGGTGACCTATAAAGCAAACAAGAGTGCGTGAATGACTTCGGAAATGTTTGAAAAAGCGATAAGAAAGTGGGATATCAAGCTTAAAAACACATTCTTCTGCTTGTAGACAATTATCCTACTCATCCTGTACTGTGCGACCTTCAAAACATTGAATTTTGTTTTTGCCAGCAAACACAACAAGAAGCTCATGGACCAAAGTGTCATCAAGAGTTTGAAAAGCCATTAGAGGAAAAGACTTTTGATGGAATTGGTTGAAAATAATGGCGATCTTAAACTAAACATTCTTGACGCCATCATAATGATTAGCAAATCCTGGGATGAGGTAAGGAGAAATACAATAAATCATTCATTTAAACACGCAGGATGGCTGGAAGATCAAGAATTGACTGATGATGAAGATGACCTGCCAGTAGATGTTTGGGCCAGACAATTTGAACTTACTATCACCTACGGACCAGAAGAGCTAACAGATTTTGAAGAAGTTGATGAAAATGTAGCTAAAACATCTTAACTTTTTGACGAGGATATCCTACAAGCAGATCGTATAGAAGAAGAAGAAAACAGTGACTCAGAAGTGAAAGCAGAGCCAGAACTAGCTCCGACCCCTCAGCAGACATTGCAGGTACTGCATTGATTCTTTATCCGCCAGGAAGACGTGTGCTGTAGAAAATTCTATGTGTCTTCAGGACAAGGTCAGGTCAGTTCTGTAAAACGGAGACAGACCAAGGTGACAGACTTTTTTGTTAATGTAGGCTAAATATATTTTACAGTAGAATATTATTTTGTTATTGTACAGTACACATGTTTTAATTGCACAGTCATTTTTTTATACTGTATTGCTTATAGGACTTATTATTCTTTAATAAATCTATGTGGTGTACAATACAGTGTTAATTAATTTATATTCGTTTTGATTCATTTTTTAAATTAAAATATGTTATTTCGTACAGTATTATTAATACTACAGTACCGAATTTTACCTCTCTGTATAAGGATCTCTCCTTATAACGACGAAAATTCCCAGTCCCTTGCACATCGTTATAGAGAGAGAGGACTGTACTTAAAATAGAATACACATTCAAAATCAGTTTGCCCTTTAACGATCTTGTATATGAATTTTATTACATTACTGGCAAATAACTACCATTTGTGTTACGAAAGTAACCAAAGGGTCGAAGTTGTTTTACACTGTTTTATTTTCTTTAAATTTGTGTTGTAAAGATAATTGTAAACAGGTTAGGTTATATTTCAATTCGATGTTAGGGAGTAGCTAACAACCCAAAAACAGGAAGGCATATTCCACTGCTTGACCTAGTTACGTTTGTTTTTCAATGGCTCGTTATAATTGAACACTTACAATAAACTTTACACGTTTTTGGTTGATATTTGTTTACAAAGTTTTTATTTTATTTAAAAACAGTATACCAAACTTCCAAACATCTACACAAAAGGCAAAATTACGAACGAAATTTTAATAGTAACAACGGCTTCAAAACTTTCTCTGTATTCTGCAAAAGTTGCGCCTTTTCTCAATCTCGAATAAAAAATTACAACATCAATAACGTCTCTAATTAACTTCACGTCTTTCACAACCGGAAACCTTTATCACCCTAAAAAAAGAACAAGAAACTTTTTCCCCGTTCAAATAAAACCTTCTCTCGATAATTTCCCTTCACTTTTTCTCACACCCCGAGGCGCTTTCTTTTGTTGATTTCCCCAATGACCTACAGCTTTCACAATTAATTTCAAACTCGGTAAATATCGTTTATGGGATCCGAGCAGATATTTCGCACTTGATTTATTTTTAAATAAAAATTATGATGGACCGATTTCAGAAGATATACAGGATGTACCATATACGAGATATACATAATAAGCTGTATATATCTAACTGTCATAAAGGGAAGTACTACTTAAACCCATGGGCACATTTCTTCTTTGTCTTTTAATGGTGCGACAGAGGTGTATTTTGTCTCCTATGCTCTTCAATCTCTATGTGGAGACCATTTTTGCAGAGGCACTGGAAGGCTCTGAGTGTAGAATAAAGGTAAACGGGTTCCCGATAAATAACATTCGTTACGCCGACGACACCTCGATAATAACAGATAACTAACATGATATGCCGTTGATGTTAAATAAAATAAACACCGTAGGAAAAATATATGGCTTAAAGATAAATTCTGGAAAAACTAAATGCACGGCAATAAAAAAACGCACTTTTAAGAATACAACTGCAAGTAGATAATGCTCCAATCGATTAAGTGAAAACATTTAAATATTTGGGAATGATAATACATGACCAATGGTATCCTCAACAAGAAATAAAATGCCGCACCGAACAAGCAATCGCTACAATCGCTTTCCTTCAATCTCCGCTACAGGATGGTTAAATGCTATGTATGGTCCATATTATTATACGGCATGGAAACATGGATCATGTCTCCATTCCGTATAAGGCAGTCATCAGAAAAACCAATATAACCGGCCATATAAACACCAAATCAGTACAAATTACTGCATATGCAGACGATGTAGCCATCATTAGTAAGAATAAGCCACGACTATGAAAATAATATCACAATAGACAACTATACTATCGAACGAGTGGATGCCTTTACATATCTCGGCACAGAAATCAATCAGAAGAATTCCGTAAGTAGCGAAATTAATGCACGTATTTCCAGCGGGAATCGTACATACTATGCTAATAAAAGATTGATGACATCGAAATTATTAGACAAAAGAACCAAAATGACTATCTACAGAACACTGATTAGACCCATAATAACCTATGGATGTGAAACTTGGGTAATGACGAAAAAAGATGAAGCTCAACTCAGGACATTCGAGAGAAAAATACTAAGGAAAGTATATGGACCGGTACAAGAGGAAGATGGCACATGGAGAATCAGGAGAAACGACGAGGTTAATGAGTTAAACGAAGGTTATGACATTGTAAGATTTGTGAAAAGTCAAAGACTGTCATGGCTGGGACATGTGCAGAGACAAAACGATGCAAAAACAACAAAGAAAATGTTACAATGGAAGCCCATAGGAAGGCGAAAAAAAGGAAGGCCCAGAACGAGATGGTTGGATGACGTGGAAGACGACCTGAAAACAATGAACATAAGACAATGGAGAAGAAGGGCATAAGAGAGATCTGAATGGAAGGACATAGCCAGACAGGCAAAGATCCATCCAGAGTTATGATGCCAAAAGACGAAGAAGAATGAAAACATGGACGTTAAGAGTACCTTCCATTAATAAGTTGGAGGCCTTCGAAATGTGGACGTTGCGAATAATGTTCCGCATACCATGGACAGGTAGGGTGAGAAACGAGGAAGTCTTAAGAAAGGCAAATATTGAGAGAGAGAACTACTCAATTTGATTAAAGTACGAAAACTTAGTTATCTCGGCCATATTCTGAGAGGAAAAAAATACGCAGTCCATCAACTAATCATCCAGGGAAAGATTGAAGGCAAGAGAGGAGTAGGTCGCAAACAAATGTCGTGGCTACGGAACATAACGAATTGGACAGGCATAAATGATACTCGCGATCTTTTGCATGCCGCAAAAGACAGACGTCTAGCCTTAAGATAATTCGTCAACGCACTATAGGTGCATGGCACTATAAGAAGAAGAAGACAGCCCAAACTAAGCCTTGACCTCCTGAAGTTATGTGTCTAATATACCCTGTCTTGCGCCGCTCGCCTCCAATATCCTCCATTAAGTAGGCTGGTTTAGTGATACCCACATAATAAAATACTTAATTAATTTATAATATTTTCCAGAAAAAAATATTATGAAAAGCAACGTAATCTTTGATTTCTAGAAATAGAAGTTTTATGTATCTCTAAGCTGCATCTCTCTTTTTATCGAACCACAAAAAAATTTTTGTTACAGATTGAATATTATTTCGAATCATATATAATCATGATTATTTGGCACACAACGTGGGACCTCCCTTTTTTTTAAATCCTCTTCTATCTATTCTATTCGTTTTACCTTAGGTCTTTCTCCCGCTTTTCTTCCTGGTGGTACTTACTTTGCTGTATATCTACAGCTCTGTACGTATTTATTGAATGAATATATTTTATAAGATCCAACTTTACTCTGCTCAATCTTACACACGTCTAAGTAAATATATTTAACCACTACTTTTTGTAATTGCTAGAACAGCTATGATGAAACTGGTAAGAATTTGGAAAAATTCTAGTACAGTGGAACCTCGATTATCCGTCTCTCTATTAACCGTCACCTCTGTTAACCGTCAGGTCTATACATAGGTTATATTGACAACATAAGTAAAAATGTGGTCATCAATTCATTTTGTTTGCATAAAAATTTCCATCAAAGACGATTCTCATTTTGTACAATGCACCTGCGCATCCTAAAGCCGGTATGCTGCGGAATGACGATAAAAATATCACGTACTCTTTTCTGTCTGCGAATACATAATTGATACAACCAATTGATCATTCGGTCATTAACAGATTCAAAAGAAGATACCGGAAAAAAATTATTTAAAATCTAGTTATGGAAGAGTAATATTCTTGGCCAGAATGCTGGAAAGCATACAATTTAAAACACGAGGTCGACAATGCTGTGAATGCTTGGGCTAATGTTTCGGAAGTAATGCTGAAAAGAGCCTGGAACAAATTATGGTCCTGGAATCAACTTAAGATGAAAATGCTCCGCAATGAAGTTATGGTTGAATCAACTGTTTTGTTTTCGTTGCCTAAAGATGACATAAACGAATGGTTAATTTGTGATGAGGACGCAAACGGCTATCGATTGCTGACAGACGATGAAATCGTTGAAATGGCAACAGAGGCGGACGAAACTGATTCAAAAGCCGACTTTGATGGTGGCGATGTTGATGATGCTATTACAACTCACAAAGATCTGTGTAAAGAAGCTACAGGAGCTGCATCGCACATACAACAATTCATCAAGTGATATTCACGACAAGAAGGAGCAAATAAGGTAGATTTAATGATTTTACGTCGATTAACAAATTCAGCCGTTGCAAAATGTAAAGTAACAATAAAACAAACAAAAATTTCGAATAATTTAAATCAAATTGATTCGACTGTACTAACATAAATCCCTCTTATATTGTCAAATAAAACATACAAATAAAATTTAAGAGTTATACTATGATTTTTTTTTAATGTTCTGTTAACCGTCTTTTCGATTATCCGTCATACCGTTGGTCCGGTGTCCTGACGGATAATCGAGGTTCCACTGTATAACAATACATACAAAACATGAAGCTGGTAAGGGCGCTCATTTTTCCCATAGCCACATATGCATCCGAAACGTGGACCTTAAAGAAAGCGGATAAAAATAAACTGGACGCTTTTGAAATGTTGATATACCGCCGCATGTTGAGAATATCCTGGATTGATCAATGCACTAAACGTATCGATATTAAAACAACTTAAAGTAAAATTCCACTAGGAAACTAAGTTCCTGTAGCTGGCTGTATACCATATATCACAAAAAATTGTTGAAAATCTTTTATAAAAGGTATATAAAAAATGCCCCAAACGGGCTCTCACAAACACATTGCAAAACGTTTTCGGATTGATAAATCCATCATCAGTGCAAACGGTTGTACATGCTAGTAGCCACCAAAATATATGGGTCAAAACCCGTTAAATGTTTTAAATTTGTAGTTGTTTTACATTATTAATAGTTATAATTTGTGATGTTTAAGTTACCGTTGGATAGGTAACATGGCGGCGTATGACTCTACATAAGTAAAATGGTCCTGAGACGTCTCACGTACGGTATGATTTATTAAATCGAAAATACCATTTTACAAAACTCGTACCAAAAGTAGCTACTTTCGGGACTAATGTTTTCACTTTCGGAACGATTTTGGGTAGCTAGTATCAACTTTGTATTTTATTATGAAAACGCTTGTAATTTAAGATTCGTGTGTTCTCGCTCAGTCTTTCGTTTTTCAATTCCAAGAAATAGAGCGCACCCACTTTACTGGCTGATCGTGGTGGTACTGTAACCAACTAGAAAATATACGAAGGATGGAAATCAACTAATGTAGCAGAGGGATACGTAGAAAATTCTTTAAACAATAAAATTCACATAGCTTCACAGATTGAAAATGGCCGCAACCAAGTTAATATCTCAAAAAATAGGAAAGGTACTAACGTCTAATACCAATTTCAATACTGCTACTTTTGTTAATATTTTTAACAAAATCAATATAAATACTTGTTATAATTGTGTTATTAATATTCATAAGTAGATTTTTAGTGACACCTATATCATTACACAATTGTAGGACCTTACCAAATCAAAGAGTACTTGGTTCAGTCAATTCTTATACCAAGAAATATTTTTCTTAACTCCACAGGCAGTGATCATTACTCAAGGTAGATCTGATCATATCGGATAACGATAACTAATTAAAACAAACAGAGGAAATCGGACTACAGAAATAAAACCACGAACTTTAAATAACTGTACAAATGATAATTTTAAGCGATGAAGCTTACGAGTAATATGAAAATAAATACCGCAATTTTCCGTGAAGTTCTTTTATTGAAGCATTACCACGAAATTGAACCATAAGATTGTAATATATCGGACGGAGGTTTATCTGTTTAGTTCCATTATAGCCGTAATAAAATGAGGCTTATCGGTAAAGTTCGACTTTATTGCCTTCTTCAATCTCAGTTTTATCATTTTATCTAACTTCTAGTGCAATTGAGTATTCTTTAGAATCAATTAACTCGATTTGTAGTTGATAAAATTATTTTACTAGTTCTTAAGGACGGAATGAAACGGTTGTTAATGGGAACAATTTCAATATAGCTAGATTGATTGTAATAATAGCTGTTTACAGCGTGGTGGAATTTAGAACTGTACAAATAAATCCATCATAGCTAATCATCATATTATCGTGAACTCTTAAATATACATAAATAAAATATAAATATTAATAGCCAGAGCCACATGACTGTATTTATATTATTTGTTTATCATATCTATGTGTTTTTACCAAAAGGCAGTAGTGTATGGGGGAACGAAATCAGTTGAAGTAAAACGAGGAAATTAAATCGCAAAGTCACAGGGGAAAATCACTTGGTAAGAATGGAATTCAACCAACTAAAAGAAAGAAAACTTAAAGATTATGACCAGAAGGCTTAAGAGATTTATAGTGAATCATGAATGGATGGTACACTATCAAAATTCAGAAAAGGCACACCAGTCGGGCGCCAATGTAACAAATTTTAAATGTGAAACGAAAGATTGTAACAAATGTAACAAATAAAAATAAAGAAAATTGAATTGAATTGTTCCGTTCGTTTTTAATTATGAACTTTCAATAAAATATCGGAAATCCTGATTTATAGATTACCACACATGTGGACAGATGTGTTGTAACAACAGTAAAAATAATCTGTATGAGAAATTTACAAGGCAGCTCAAAACTAAAAAGCAGCCTTGAATGGCAAATGACATATTTTATTCGATGGAACAACGGCGACTAGCGAAAAACAACTAAACACTTTACAACAGCATACAAAAAGGTGAAAGAAGAAGCTAGTATTTTCAATAAGAAACAAACTGCATTGCTACAGGTGAAATTGGTAAAGTACTATTTAAAGTAGAGGATAAACTTAAAGAATCGAAAATTACGTCACGAATCTATTCGAAGACGATAGGAGTTCACCTCCCGATATTACTAACTGCGACGGACCCCTAATAACACGCTCTGAGGTTATAAAAGCCATACAATCATCAAAAGATGGCAGAGGTCCTGATGAAATTCCAACTGAAATATATAAGCTTATAATTGATAGCAATGTTTTAGAGGCTATAACTTCGTTTTTCAATACCATTTATACCAGCGGACAACTACCTAATGGTTGGTCTAACTCACTTTTTATAGCTCTACCTATTTTACACAGATGGAAAGAATACTGTGGACGACTGATGATGGAGGAAAGCACAGACGCCCCATCACAACAAGAAGATGCCAGTTTTGCAACGGAACCTGACGTACTCAAAAGTGAAGTTGAAGCAGCAATTATGAGGCAAAAAAGTCAGAAAGCTGCCGGTCCAGATAACATACCTATTGAAATGATTTGGGCCTAGAGAGACGTTGGAGTGGATATAATACATCAAATTTGTCAAAGACTGTGAGAGACAGGTAAAGGGAGCGAAAGATTTATGTAGCAACTATCGCACAATTGCCCTAATTGCGCATTGCAGTAAGATACTCTTACACATAATTCTCGAGAGGATAAAGCTCTTTTTACTACCTAACATTGCGGAGGAACAAGCAGGTTTCGTCCCCGGACGTGATACTAGAGAACAAATTTTAAACGTACGGCAGATTGTAGAAAAATCCAGAGAATTCAACATCACAACATATTTGTGCTTCATAGATTATAGTAAAGCTTTCGATTTGGTCAACTGGAGTAAAATTTGGCAGGTTTTGTCTGAAATGGGAGTCCCCAATAATCTGATACTGCTAGTTAAAAGCCTGTACAATAACAATTATGCCAGAGTTACAATAAATGGGGAACTAACCAATAGTTTCAGGGTCACAAAGGGCGTGAGGCAAGGCTGCATACTAAGCCCAATTCTATTTAACATCTATGGTGAATGGATAATGCGGAAAGCTACTGAGGACTTGAACGGTGGCATCACCATTGGCAGGAAGAAGATTTGCAACTTGAGATATGCAGATGATACTACTATCCTCGCTAGTTCTGAAGCTGAATTGATTCACCTGCTACAACGGATAGAAGACGTGAGCTTAACGATGGGCCTTAAAATAAACAGAGATAAAACGGGAATCATGATAATTGACAGAGCTAACAACAATCAAAATCATCTAGTCATGATAAACAATATCGCTGTTGTAGATAAATTTGTGTATCTGGGCAGTCGCAAAAAGCGCTATGGCAAAATTAACAAAAATTTGGAAAAGCCATGAAATAACTAACGATACAAAAATGAGACTAGTAAGAAGTCTAGTTTTTCCAGTTTTTACTTATGCATCGGAATGCTGGACCCTTACTGAGAAAGACAAAAAGAACATAGATGTATTTGAGATGTACTGCTGGATACGAATGCTGAGAATACCATGGGTGGCCCGAAGAACAAATGAATCCATACTGGACCAGCTAAACATAAAGAAAAGACTAAGAACACAAATATCAGAACAAATAATAAGCTATTTTGGACATGTGCTTCGAAGAAATGGTCTTGAAAAACTTACCATCCAGGGAAAAGTAGAAGGCAAAATAAATAGAGGTAGATCTCCCACACGATACACGGACCATATTGTTGCTACCATTGGCGCTCCATTGTTAGAATGTGCTAAAATGGCAGAAGATAAAAAAACGTGGAGGAACATTGGGAAATTTAGCTAATAGATATCACGATACCTACATCAAACAGCAAAAACCTGTGCTGATTATAGAACCGTCAGTTTGTTAAACCACTTATTGAAAATGTTTCTGAAGGTAATACATGGTCGTATCTACAACAAATGCGAGGAATACCTGGATGACTCAGTTTGGTTTCCGTAATGGGTTTGGAACTAGAGAGGCACTGTTTGGAATGAACGTACTTACTCAACGATGTCGTGATACATGTGTAGACATACACTGTTGTTTTATTGACTTCCAAAGGGCCTTTGATCGTGTTAAGCACTCTATATTGATCGAAGCTCTAAAAGACATTGGCTTGGACGGCAGAGATGTTCGAATAATTGCAAATTTATATTGGAATCAAACGTCAGTTTTAGTAGATGGTGTGTAATCACAAGCTATCAATATTAAAAGAGGAGTACAGCAGGGATACCTCTTGTCACCCTTGCTTTTTAACGTTTACTCCGAAAGAATTTTCAGAAAAGCACTTTCTGAAAAACAAGAAGGAATACTTGTGAACGGCGAAGTCATCAATAATTTGCGATATGCGGACGATACAGTACTCCTAGCTTCTAGTCAAAAAGATCTGCAAACACTACTTAACAGTGTCGTTGAGAGTTGTAAGGAGGCAGGTCTGGATCTTAACATACGGAAAACCAAAATACTCGTAATAAGTAAACAACAGCATATAAAACCGTCTATATATGTAAATAATACCAAACTTGAGCAAGTTGATAAAATGGTTTACCTTGGACAGCAATTAAATTGTAACGCAGAAAGTCACAGGGAAATTAGATCTAGGATAGAGCAGGCTAGAGCTGCTTTTGGAAGGATGTTCAAGGTGTTATGTAACAGAGACCTAAAATTGGCATTGAGGATCCCCCTACTTCGCTGCTACGTATTCCCGGTTTTACTTTATGATGTCGAGTTCTGGACTGTGAACAAAATCGATCTAAATCGCCTTGAGGCTTTCGAAATGTGGTGCTATAGAAAAATTTTAAAAGTTTTCTGGATGGAGAACATTCGAAACTTCACAATACTAGAACGTCTCAGCAAGACTACTGAGATCATAAAAAGTATCAAGCAGAGAAAGCTGGAATATTTCGGACATGTAATGAGAGGTCCCAAATACAGGTTGCTACAAAATATCATGCAAGGAAAAATAGCAGGCAAACGCAGTCCAGGACGGAGAAAAACCTCATGGTTGAAGAACTTGCGAGATTGGTATGGTGTTGAAACAAACATGCTATTTAGGGTGGCAGTGAATAAAATTAACATAGCTATGATGGTAACCAATCTTCTGAAAGGGCATGGTACATGAAGAAGAAGAACTTTAAAATGATATTTCCAGTAATGCTGATTTGCGTTCCTGAGATAGTTCATTCGATTACATGAAATCAAGTTTAACTTGAGAATATCCGTCAGAACAAATTCTACATAGAGCCAGGTTATCAATAATCCGAGAAAGGTTACAGTTTCATAGATCCAATTTATTTTTTCTTGATCAAGACATGATAAGTATTGAAGATTTGCTTTTCAATGTGATATAAAATTTTAATTTTGTTCGAATTATTTTTTGTTGACATCTATGTGGTATATGAAAATTCATATGAGAAACAAAGAAATATACATTTAAATAAATTTAATATCCTTTTAGAAGACAACAGTATACCTACCTAATTTAGATAACCTCAATAGAAATAATTATATATTAGCAACAGTGATCAATCTATCAAATAGACATTTAAATGCAACGTAGAGTTTAGTACTGCTAAACTTTGCAGTTACTCATCTATCTATTCCAAATTCCAAAATTAGACATAATTAGCTCAGTCGAGAAAATATTTCAATATTTACCAACCTACGAAAAAGAAAATTATAGAATATTACGTAAAATTGAATTGGAAAAATCTAATAGAATTAAATAAAACATCAGCAAAGAGGAACTACAGGCTGTAAGAAGTTTAAAAAATGAAGACTTCATAATTATCCTAACAGCAGACAAGGGGCATTCGACTGTGATAATGGATAGAATTCAATATGAACACAAAATTAAAGACCTAATAAGAATAGGACCTTATAGAAAATTAACAAAGAATATAACGATGCCTTTGGAAAATAGAATATAGAGAACTTTATTTAAGTTTAAAGATTATTTAACAACTTATCAAAGAAGATTTATTACACCTCATTACAGCAAGATACCTCATTTTATAGAGTACCGGAAGTTCATGAAGCTAATACACAACTTAGACCTATTTGTAGTACCATGAATTATTCTTGTAGTGAACTTAAAGTTTTTATTATATATTATACAACCATTTGCAACATTACATTTTTTACACATTTTTTTAATAAATTATCGAATTCTTCAATATTATTTTATATGGATAATACCTATTTTCAACTAAATATCGAATTGTATCAACTAAATTTTCGTCGAGCAAAGAGCCCTAGTTTATTTCCATTATTAGCTCATCTATTTATGAAATATTTTGAAAAAAATATTATTTCTAATCAAAATTTAAAACCCACGGTATGGTGAAGATATGTAGATGGTGTATTCTCAATATGCCTCATGGATCAGAGCTGTTGAACACATTCCCGAATGATATAAACGATAAAGAAGAGACAATAAAATTTAACAAGGAAAAGGAATATAACCTTTTCTGGATGTTTTAATCTCAAAGAACAAAATTACATGTTCTAACAATAATTCGTTCGTAGAGGAAAAACATTTGTTAACATCTGCTTTATTAAAAAAATATTATCTTTTATCGTTTATAACTGAGAAATTTTCAACAATCGAGTGAAAGGAACAGAACAACTCAGAACGAGGTCCTATAGCATCCACAAAGAATTGTTCAACATTTCTAAAACATTCAAAGTAACAAACACATTGAGATCTATTTTTTCTAAAACTAATTCAAAAATGTAATTTTAATTAAAACCAATAATAATTATTGTGGCTTAATACTATGCAAACATAATTAAATTAGACATGCTGCAAGCAAGTAGTGTCAGAACATAGCTGTCTTTTATTAGTCTCGTTATAATTTATATCACGAATATATTCTCTTCTTCTTGTGCCCTGCACGATTATCATGCGTTGGTTATCAAATTGGCTATACTACTTTTGTTGACGACGGCTCGGAAAAGGGATGTAAAGGATCTGTTAAACCATTCTCTCGAATGGTATATGGTCGAATGGGTAACGAATATATTAAGGATAAACTATTATCTAAAATTATGTTTGTGATAAGGTGTTGATTATGGGATAAGGTTGACCTTTTAACATTTTACTTACTTGATTGCCCTAATTTGTAAAACCACTAAAGAACCAGCATAAATAAACATCAGTGATGTCCAAAATAACCAGAACATCGCTGAGTATTAGATAAAATCAACAAAATAAAGTAGCTAGATCCGATAATAACCTTGGATATTTAGGACTAAACAGCATTTGGAGGGATAAAAAGCAGTGAGTTAATAGATTTTTTATATAATTAGGGAAGCGTCATAAATTTGGATGGTTTTTTAGACGATTTTGACGACTTTTTTGCCGCTTGTAATCCTTGTACAAAAAGGGAGTACATATGTGGGAAATTATTAGTATAATTTCCGTGTATGTGGACTGTATTATAAAGGGGTGGTTCAATAAAATTAGGATATGTAATAAAAGGTATACAGACAATAGCAAATTAAGTGTACAGAAAGTCTTACCAATATTTTTTCTGCTCCACACTCTCACGGTTGTTTCCGGTCTTCACTCGTGGTTATTCTTTACCCGCGAAATCTGTCCGATGCACCGGTTTCTGAACACGTGTTTGAGCACACTTTGTCGGCACACAATTTAATAGAGTATTTTCGATATTTCTCGCGTAACTAAAGCGGGAAAGAGGTAATTACGATAGAAAAACAGCCAAGATAGATGCTGTTCTTCTTGATAAGCGATGAGAGAGGGAATTAAAGAGAGAGAGAGTCTGGCTCTAGCGATGGCCAAACTAAGAGAGTTCTGTCCTTATCGACAGCTGATAATCAAGAGTGTGTCTTTCTTCTTTGCTATCTTGAAACTGTCTGTATTTCTTAAGAGAGGGGGTTGAACTGTAAGTAGAAAGGGTTATTAAGGGTTGGACTAGGATAATGATTGTAAAATTGTGATATAAAGATAGTTAATAATACAGCGAAAAATGACATGATTTTTCGCATGTGAGAAAATTGAACAATCCTTTTATTTAACTAATAACATTTTTTATTTCAGGTGGTCACAAGGTCTTCTATTTCACCAAGGTGCTGTCGATTGTGCTCGAGCCGCTCTTCTTCTACCACTAGGCGTCTCAATACTCCACTGCCAACCGGTCCAAAAATGTTCCCTAGTAGAAACAGCTTTTCTTCTTTTAGTAACAGTAGCCACAGTCAATATGTTAACAACAGTGCTCAACGATTCCCCAATTTTTCCCGATGACGACGAAGCAGCAGGAGACGTTATTTCTGATGCGCCGCTTCTGATGGACTCGCCGCAGTGTGTGCTCTTTGGAACCTTCATGATTTGGTTCGCGTCGATTACCATTAATCTGGGGCCGACGTTTTTGTCAGGTGTGTATGGTTATATATCATCTAAAGTAAAATATCTAGTACACATGCTTAACTGAATGCAGTCTTATTTTAAAACTCAACAGTCAGTCTCTTTCTATAAAATATATGAACTAAATCTTTTTAAAACTTAGTTCAACTTATTTTGAACAAATGAAATCGGTTAACTAAATTTAGCTCATAATAACACGTCTTTGCGGCTTCTTTAAATTTTCCTTTGAGTACTATTCAATATAATGAAAATTTTTATAAAAGAATCAGATAAATTTTCATTTAAACTAATTGGAGTTTAATTCCCTAGGTGCTCTAGCTGCACAGGGAGAGGGCGGTCATAAGGCTCCCTCATGCCCTCTGATACACGGCCCTCTACGGCACTATATCCTCAATGCCCTGTGGATCGCCGTCAACTTGGTATGTGTCTTTCTGACACTCTTTCACCTGCGGAAACTCCACCGGGATCTAACGAAAGCCAACGTGGAGGCGGTCCGAGTGGCCGGCTTGGTAACGACGCTAGTGAACGTCACCGGCGGTCCGCCGTCCAGACAGATGAATGCGACAGGGGTAAGACCTTTAAATAATCCGTTCATTCATTAATTAGTGTATAAAAGATGGATTGAGTTAGTGTTGGATTCGGATGTCTCTGTTTTCTATAATTTTTCATTAAGGCTTTTGTTTGAAAAGAGGAAATATTGTGGTAAAGTAATAGCGAGACTTTTGTTCGATAAAATCCCAAAAAGTCAACATCATTTTAAAATAGTTGCTTGGGGTAACCACACTGTTTATATTCATATGATAATTTAAATTTTTATAACTAATTTGAAACATTTACATCGAACGTCTAATTTACAGTTTATCACTTAGTTACTAGTTGCTGTGAAAATTTAGAGTCAGTTGTTCTCGATGGAAGCTGGAAAAATAATATGCAGTCGATTATAGCAGGGTGGAAAAAATAACTTATTGGTAAGTAATAAGGGTAAGTAATAAGGATAAGCAATAAGGGTTATAGGGTAAGCAAATAAATTGGAACGTTTGCGAACGGCTACTCGTGTTTTGGTTGGAGAGCTAAGTCGTGGTTAAGGATTCCTCTTTTGGCACGGACTGAGAGAACTAACTACAAAAAAGAAATCAAAAAATACTTACTGAGATCTGCTAGGAAACACTAAACAACAAGATTCATAAAAATTATTTAAAATTTGGATGCCGTTTAAAAAATTCCCTTAATGCTTAGAAAGGTTTTCCTTTCCTAAAAAATTTTAAGAGTAAATATTTTTTTAAATGAAATAATTTTAAGTTCCTAGTTTAAAGACAAAATTACAATTTTGTTTTTATTTCACAAAACCAGTTGGTAAAAAAGATATATTTAAATCTATCAACAAACAATACATTGAGTTGTGCATTCTAATAAAACAGAATTAAAACTATGGCTATATACCAAATGACAGAAGAGCATGTAGTAACTGTCAGATGTCAAAAATTAATTTTATTTAAAAGAAACTAAAATATGACAATTAGCTGGTACATAAAACTATTTATAAACTGTTTAAATTGACAGGAGAGCAAATCTTTTTATATTACCGATAAATGTTTATTTAGAAAAAGTTAACAAAAACTACTCGCTTCACTGGCTAGTTATTTCTTTTCGTATTAATAAAAGAAATTGATACCTTAGATTTGAATAAAAAACATTGCCCCACTAACTTCAAAACAAATTTAGATCCGACTCATGGGAGACACCAAATGGATGCTGGACAAATCCTGGAAGAAATCAAATCAAACACCACATACGGACGTCAGGCTAGCCTGGATGATAACAGTATGCAATTCCTTAAACTCGGCTGCTCATCTTTCACTCAAAAGCATGTCGAACAACTTAGCCCTTAGGACGCTGTTATCAAATCCCTTGACATAGGGCAGCGCCCCAATAAACGATGATTAACTCATATTACAAAGATTGCCATATTATGGCATTTTGAGCTTAAATCACCTTCTTCTCACCAAAACTCATGGATTAAGGGAAAATTTTACCATTTTTAAAAACTCTCTAACGAAAACTACGTTCAAGGTACCAGAACCTAAATTGTTCCACTCCACCGCCAACTCTCTCGTTGTCAAACTCGTATTTTTTGTACCAGATTTCACTCGCAGCCAATCAGATCTCTCTTCTGCGATGCCTTGGATTCTAAATTGAACCTTAAAGCGCAGGTCTTCAAATTTTTGTGGGGGAACTTATTTAAATTAAAACGCAATTAGGCGAGGTCAAACATGATAACTACGCAGTTAGTATTTGTTTCCAGATGATTCGGCAAAACTTTTTTAAGTAAACATCAGCCAGGGGTGTATCAAATAAATTTTTATATACTTGATATTTAAAGAAAAAATCATGATACACATCCCAAGTCGGGATCGATTCCTATCTATAGCTGATAACCAACTAAAAATACCATTTATAATTCTTTTTTTATGACATAGAAAACTCCTCGTGTAAAACACCTTAATCGGTATATTGCAATATGTTCGACATAATTTACTTTTTGAAATATTCATTTAAATAATCTAAAAAACAAAGGTAAAAAGGTTCATTGTAATTGAACAGTCGCAGTGTTGCACAAATTTCAATAATAATTAAAGATAATTCAAAATCAAAAGCAAGCCAACTACAATAAAAATCAAAATTTAGAGCCAAATAAAATATACCTGGAGGGTGCCGGTTTACAACATCCCTTCCATGGAGAGGCTTATATGCAACAGTGTCTCTTTCAGCGGCTTTGTTCTTGCTGTAAGCCCAATTAGTCCGCTAGCCTTCGACAGCTCAGTAGAGAAACTAAAATGGACTTTCAAAGTTGCTTTTATCTGGCCTGTTGAATTGATATAGTGAAATAAAACAATTACTTGTTTAGAAAGAAACTGTAATTGAAAAAAGAAAGAAAAGGCAAGAAACAGAGCTTATAAAATTTGAGTGTGTAACTTATCGTAGGAACTTAATTTGAATATTACAATTTGCGAACGAATGCGAAAACACCATAACACTTATTCACATATTACGGCTTCCCGGCCAACTGCGTAAACTGCAACGAGGAGAATCCTCTACGAACTTTGAAATGTAGGTGTTAGCCCTACGAAAGTCGCTAAATCACTGTAGGTGTCGACTGGTCGCCTCCTTCGCCCCGCCGGAATATTTTTTTGTTTATGCATTTTGAAAAGCCGGTCTGTCGTCAAGTAGGCGCTGTGGGCGGGGATTAAAACTCTCAGAAACAAGGTCTAGGTAGACTGGATTTATTTAGGTAACCGACGCGAAAATAGAATTATTTGATACAAAATAGAATTATTGGTTTGGAGATAAAGTTCTCCAACAATACCCTACCCATTAAACTAAAATTCTAGAGTCACCCTTGTAAAAAACATTAAATACACAAAAAATACACAAAAATTCCAGCGCACTTTAACTGGATCCTGAAGTCTAGAAAACCACATTAATCCTACAGGAATTTGCTCCCAAACCTATACATGAACTGGCTTCCGCCCATTACGAAATTCCCAGAAATTGAATCTCCTTCTGAAACTTGGATTTTGAAGAAAAGAGGTATAATATACACTATTTAGTTATTAAAGAAACTGCAAACTATAGACTATACAGGTTGATGCCTTCTCGAAATATTTTTTACAAACTCAAAGACAGTTATACATTTTTCCTGTAAAATACGTATTATTTAATGTTCAATGAAAGTTATTTCTCTCTGACATAAATGCCGAATGTAGTGATGTCAGAGAGAGCTTGTAAAATAATTGTGTCCAATTTTCTTTGCAATGTCCAAGCTGGCAATTACAAAGATCTTGTCACTGAATTACTTACTGCGTACCGAGAATTAGGATGTCTCTAAAGGGCGTATAAAAGCGTTACTAAAGTAAATGAAGTCTTAGTCTGCTGGCAAATTACTGCTGCACATTAATCTGTGACGCTTCAGTGAATAAGTATCGTTGTAAAACATCTGCTAGAATATTTCAAAGCAAGCGCACCGCGAAGAACATACTAAAATTAATATATTTCCATACAATGCACAATTCTTCATAGCAAATAAAGTATGGATGACAGAAAAAATTAATGTAAGTTATTTTAGTTTTATTTTACTCTAGATTATTCTGTTTTATTTTATTTCAATGTATTTTATTCTAATTTAAAATTATTATTTCAAAAATAGCAGGTTCTGACTTATCGCCCAACTTAAAATCTACCTAAAAATACATAGGTATGCTGTCAAGTCTCCCTTTAACAAAAGATAACATTTCAACGCGTTGCGTTTTCTTTCGTGCAATAAAGTCGTTGTCCGTTCACAAGGTTCTTGTGTTAATAGCTAAATTAACTACAGTGGTATACCGTTTGTGTATGGAAAATATTTTCCAACCCGCCTCATTGACATATCTTCCATCTTATATATTATAACTTCATCGTTATTATTTGAAGCTGCAATATCAAATATGGGGCCCGCGTAGCGCAAGCGGTAGTGTGCTTGCCTCGCATGCCGGTGGTCGTGAGTTCGAATCCTACCGCCGGCAAGAACAACTAGGCATTTTTAAAAATGTCTATAGGCCCCAGGTCGACTCAGCCTGAATAAAAATGAGTACCTTGGGTAAAACCAGGGGTAATAATAGGCGGTTGAAGCGTAGCACTGGCCATGTTACCTTCCTTGTATACCGTAGGCCCTAGATATAGCAGACTACCCTGCTATACTCCCAAAGCCGCGTGCGGTATAAAACGGGAGACTATTATTATTATATATCAAATACTTTGTATTTACCGACTGTATAACGACTAGCAATGTCGTTATGTAAATTTATCAATACTGACATTAGAAGAATTATTAACACCGTAAGCTGACAGCCGCCTTAAATACAGGATCCTTTAATAAAGTACAAAATACTTTATGTCTAAAAGAGAGTTATTGCTAACGTGTTAAAGAAATCTTTTATTTTGAAAAATGACATTATTGACCATACTTTGTCATGACAAATATTTTTGTATAACATAAAACCACATTTTTAGAGTTCGTGAAATTTAAGAGTCCTTCCATATTTTGGCTATCTTTCCTACAGCGTCTTTTGCTAGAGTGTCTGTTGGCTGATACATTTTGTATTGCTTGTTTTAATAACATTTTGACGCATTTTAATTCGAACGGAGGTCTCTTATGCGTTACCTTATTTTTTATATGTGCCCATATCATCTCGATCCTATTTAATTCGCAATGACAAAGTTGAGTTTGTAATACGATGATACTTTGTTCATACTGTAACAAAAAATGTGGAAGTGGGGGTTGTAGGACGCCAATGTAATAAAAATGTGTATGTGTAATGTAATACAAGTATTTGGAGTAATGTAACAAAAAACAAATAAATTAAAGTTGACTAGTGGAATGTGCCAGAGAGTGTCTACTTGACACTCAAAAGAGAATTCGGTCAATTTGCATGCCCTACAGAGACCGTAAAATGAGAAAAGAAATGACAAGGTAATAAAAAAAATAGAAATAATGTAAATGGAAGTGGTAAACTATGGAAGTTGCTCTAAGATGTGATTGGGCGCCAGGAAATTATCAACATATACCTTCCAAGGTATCTTGTAAAGCAGTTTGCTGAAATAAAAAGGGAAACAGGTATTAATTGAAATATTTAGTTTTCACCACAGATTTAATACCTATCCAAAAATATGCAGTTTAATTTTTTTTTATAGCTACCCACCACCAATTATGTACAGTTAACCTAGTTACTTATATACTAAAAAATTCCCAGGTTATACAAAATTGATCCTAGATGATCTGACTTTACAAATAATAAATATAAGAAAAATTTAATGACTATGCCTAAAAAGGTAATTTACTTGCCTACTAGAGATGTAACTCTGTACTTCGGCTTTCAATTAAATGTCCTAAAAAGTAATAAGGACAGTATCCTGACGGGACAGATGTCCAAAGGAATAAATTTGTAATAATAAAATACCAATAAATAACTATCTGATCAAATGTGTACACATAAAACCGTACAACAGAGTTGAAAGGGAGAATTTAAAACCTCAACATACTTAGTCCCTAAATATTATTTTAGAAAAAATGACGGTTTTTTATTATTAAGTAAAAATAGTACGATTTAAAGTTAAAAAAAAATATCATAAAAAAATTCAAATTAATGAATAAACTTAACACAGATTTACAATATTCAAAACTCTGAATGAGGGCGATACTTCCGGCTGATTTCTTAAAGTTGTCCGGAAATAGTAAGGTAAGATCTGGACCTCTATGGAACAGCTAAGACTAAAAAGAATCAACCCTGGAACCAGGTGTAACTCCGACTGGGTAATAACCCTTCTTCTTTAAAACCAAAGTATAAAAAAAAACAAAATAAAGAATTCTTCCCCTTGACTTCTACTTGACTCCTATAGTAGTCTAAAAAGCATTTGTGTTAGAGTTGTTTCTTACTCTTGATAAAAAGTAGGGAAAAAACAAGGTTTGTTAACCTTGAAAGGTAGTATAAAAGTTACTTATGAAGTATGAAAGCAAAAAAAAACCTTAATGGTTTTGTTTATAATGTGACCTTCGTATGATTTGACTATGGAAAAATGGATTGATTAGATAGACAATTTTAACAAAAAGCGTGCTATGCATATATTTTAGAATATAGAAGAACGGAATGAGACAGAATATTTTTATATATACTCTTAATAGATAATAAATAGTTTTAAAGATAGATAATTATGTTTTTAAGGCCGGAAGGTAAAATTAAAAAAAAAACATTTATTTTTATATCATTACTATATTTAAATCCAGAATATTTCCTACTGAAATGAGGTGAGAAAAATCAAAGGAAAATTGATAATATTTAGAAATCAACATGGCTGATGGTTTTTATATTTTTTTTGATAATTGATACACTTACCGGCTCAGAGTGGCTACAAACCAAACAGGACAGTAAAAAAACCAAACCAAAACTTTCTGTTACTTTTTCTTCCCAAAAAACTTTAATATTCTAAAAAAACTTCCAAGCCATCCATGGCCACCTACTTTTATAAACCCAAGTGTCTTTAGCAAATGTCAGAGCAGAAGTGCGCGATGGCCACTCGTTTTGAGTCAGCTAAGCATGTTTGCCAAAATGCCCGCTTGGTGTCGCTGTTTAATACCAACTTAGGTGTCGCTGTTTAATTATTAGAGAATATGGATTTAAAAATTTTATTTAAAGTGATTAAAGAATTATTGACGCGACGGACTCGTTACAGTACGCCTGAAAATTTGATGTAAGAACTCTTATATTTTCGCACTAAGCAATCTGTAAAATATTGCAGTGGACACTCGATTGACGTACTTACAACTGTACGTATGATTCTACCGCATCCTCTGATGACTTAAAAGGTTTACCGCGTAGTTTGTTTTTTGATTCTCGAGAACGCAAGTCAGGACTGGATGCAGGATGGTCTACTAAATCGATGTTTTTGTTCTATGAATGCTCCGATATTATACGAGCCATGTGATTGCTGGCACTGTCCTGACGTAAGATGATGCTACGCTTCCGGTTGCTTTTGGAGTCTTTATCAATTACTTTTGGCAAACAAATTATTTATACCATGTAACATTAACGATTCTGCAGTTCTCTAATGAAATCGTGACAATATGTTGATCGGCATCAATCATGCGTAAAGCTTCAAAATTCTGCGGAACAAAGCTCAAACCTGACGGCCTTCACGAAATTTGTCTTAAGAGAGTGGTACCCACGCTTGGATTCTTCAAACATCTGTGAATAGTTGATAGGTGTAGCTCTTTATCACAAAATTAAAGAGAATGTTTATTCAGGCAAATTTTAAACTCGTATAAAATCATATGATGAAAATTTTCACGAGCGATTTTCATATATTCACGAAATTGATCGTTTTAAAAATTGATTGTTATTATGCGATGGATTTTTAATCTGTCAATGTTGTTTTCCATTAAAATGTCAAAATTTAGAAGTCGAGTAACGTTCGCTAGATGGCCATGTGCAAAATTTTTAGTGTACGCCTATTAAATCATGTAAAAATATTGAAACCTGTATTTTAATGAGTTAAAAGTGTTTTAAATCACCGTACAACGATCATTTCAATATGTGCATTTATTGCAATAAAGTCATAAAACAAAAAAAACAGCATATAGTTTTATAGTGACACATAGAAATAAAAATAAAAAATAAATTATTGCGGGCATTCATTAAAAAACTGTCATCCAAGATAAAAAATATACCGCTTCTCTTGCAGTTCACTTTTATCCAGTTTTATTCTATCTCATGATGTACTCCATTCGCATGCGTTTGAATATCCAACAACCGACCCGGAACTTTATAACATCAACATTTATGATGAACATCATTCGTCAGCTTTATTCCAGTCACGATTTGACGACAAATTCAGCTATATTTTAAATTTCTTGCAGTTTTGAGTATTGCGCACCGTAATAATATCTCAGTAGTTTCAAGATTTTATAAAGAAACTTACGTAAACTTTCGTAGGACGCTTTTAAAACAAATCGTTAGTAAAGCTTTAGCTGTTTAACGTAAAAAATTTAATGTTGGATGAAAAATGATTCAAAACTGAGCTCAGAATTACGTTTTGAAATGTTTATTTAGTATCCTTTCTGCTACTTGAACAGTGAATTTAAAATCTTTAAATTACAAAACAGTTAAGGATGCATCACAATTTTATGAATGATCAGGGGAGGAACTACCAAAAAGTATAGTGCTGAAAAATATCCAAAATATGAAATATTTACATTTATTCGGAATAGTATAAAATATTGCATTTTTTTTTGGAGAAGTGTATTTTTTTTATTATGTGAGGAAATGAAGGCGGTGGGTTTTAAAGACGTTTGAGTTGATTGTATGATGTATTGTAAGGTTAAGTTTACAATACAAAAATGGAACGATCAAGGGTGAAGATATCTATTTACAGATCCTGTAAATAAGAGGAAGTCTTTCTCTTTTAGTAGACCATTTATAGAGACATAGACATTCAAGTTATACTGGAAGGAAAAGTACAGGGCAAAAGATCAGTAGGAAAACGCCAGAACTCGTGGCTGAAAGACTTGAGGAGATGATTCGACCATGACTGCATGGAAGACTCTCTTTCTCTGGAATCTGCTGTCCGCTGGCTGCAGGAAGAAAGAATACCAGCACGATGGAAGGAAAGCATAATGGTGCCCACCCACAAAAAGGGGACAAAACAAAATGCGCGAATTATAGAGGAATTCACTTCTAAACACGACATATAAAACCCTCTTAAACATCATTCTTAGTAGACTTATCCCTTATGCTGAAAATGTCCTAGGCGAATATCAAGCCGGTTTTAGGGCAAACAGATCAACAATAGATGAACTATTCTCGCTGAGACAACTTCTAGAAAAATGAAGGGAGAATTTTAAATTTCAAAAATGAAATTTGTTTTTTAAAAAAATATTTTTTATTTCTAAGCTACAAATAAATACATCTAAACTGAACAAGACCAAGAATAATAATGATTTTACAATGCGAATAATTAAAGAAACAATATGATAACTTCTAGGGGAAACTGCAGAGTAAGCTGCAGGTGTTGGTTGCGATTCTGCCAGGTCCGGACTTTCGTACCATGTAACTCCTCCATCCTTAAGAGGAAAAAATAACGGAGGTATTTTTGGATTCCAAATTTTGGGGACATCTTTCTTCCAATGGAATTTCGTCAGGAACCTTCTTATTTTTGCAATACTTTCGGTATCTGGTGATGATGTAAATTATAACGATTAGTATTAATATAGATAAGATGACTGAACCGGTGCTGATAAAGGGTGTAGTTGGAAAGCCAATTTCTTCTACTGGTGAAAGATTTCTGGTAATTCTGTTAATTTCGTATAGTCCTTCCATATCGATTTTGCTCAAATTGGTTACTTGATATTTTACCTTTTCAGTCGAGAAATTTTCTAGTTTTGGTAATATTATGATTTTTCCAGATTGGATTCGTGGATTGTTTGAAAATTTTAAGGTTCCAACTTCTATTTCACATTTTGGTGGGATTTCTATTAACGAAGGATCTTTTATTTCCAAAAACGAATTGGACTCACATTTTGAGATTAATTTGACAGTACTGGATGGGATTATCAAGATCTGGTTCTCCATGACGTGCTCGATAATGGGTTCTTGTAGATTTATTTCAGTGGCGTAGCATTTCTCTGGGTTACGTCCATCAATTAATTTATAGGTGCAGGTATCTATTTGGGTGTAGTCCTGTTGGCAGTAGTATCTGGTTTCGAGGATGGGACATTCTTCTTTTATCGATAGTGATTTTTCTCCTTTTGCCAAGTAGGGATATAAAGGAATATATGTTTGATGATTTTGTATTACGGGGTAAACATGGAAAAAATCGTAATTTTCTGATTTGAATATAGGAACATGGATAGCGAATATAAGCTTGGATTCGTAAAAGGTTACTTGGGTACTGAGAAACAGATAGTATGTTAGGACATTGTTAAATTTTGCGATTTGTTCTTCTTTGTATATATGTGATAAATATGACATCATTTCTGAGATTTCTTGGGTAGATATTATTGAATTATGAAGAGTATTTAATTTAGAGAAAACTATCGAATTTTCAATATTGTCAATAAATGTTATTAAATTTTGGCAATCAAGATTAATCTGGTAAAGAATACTTTGATAAGTTATGTAATTATTCAAAGTGATTATTTTGGTTTCTAATGAATATTTAAATTTTTCTATATTGTCTTGCAATTTTTGTTGATTTTGCCACAAGGTTGATAAGGATTGATTATAATGATTAACAAGCTTTTTGTACAAAGTTGACTGAAGGTTAAGTTCATGAATTACATTTTTCTGATTTAGTTGTAAAATATTAATTGCTTTATCGTATCGTTCTCCATCGTCAGCATCTAAAGTTCCAAAAGCCCATTTATTAATTTTGCCTATTCCATCTATTAAACCTCTTTTAGAGCGAATATGTGGGTGTAAATTTTCGAATTTTCTTTCGAGAATTTTTATTAAGAATTCGGTTCTTTTTGTCATTTGTTCAGCTAAGGCATGAAAAGATATAGGGTTAGAAGCGTTACTTACTATTAGACTATTCCTAAGGCTATAAAAATGGTTAGTTAAACTAGCTATCTGTTTAGTTACTTCTCTTAAATCTAGATAGTGTAAAAAGGTATGTTTAGTGTAAATAATTTTACAGGGTCCTAATAATATGGGTAACAAAGGATTCGTTATAGAAGTAATTTTTACGTCTTCTCCTTCACATCTCCGTTGGAGTGCCAGGAATATCAGGAGCAACCACGTTGTCCGGATTTTCATTTTCCTGAAAAGATATTTTTTGTTTTACTTTGGGTTTTCTAATTATATTTTTATGGTAATTTCCTTTATTAGTTTGTAAGATAAGGCCTGAATCTTGGACTACTTCAGTCTTTTTAAATTTTGGTGCCTTTTTATCGCGCAATTTTGTTTTGACGTATGCAACGTCCTGGTTAGAGAAATCTGGAGGGTCATTTCGATTTTCATTTAATTTATTAATTATTTTTTCTTTCGTTTCTTCGTTTCTACTTTTTATTATTTCGTATAACTGTTTACTTACTTTTTTATGGTTTTGTACATAGTATGATAAAATAAGGTTATCGTCCAAGTCGAAAGGATCTGGATTATTAATGTGTCCTTTTGTTATTTCAAATGGGGTAAACTTAGTTACGGAATGAATTGAATTATTATAGCTTAAAATTGCATGTTTTATTAATTGGTTAGGAGTTAATTCTTTATTTTCTTCTCTAAGACAGCGAAAGCATTCTATTAGTGTAGAATGAAACCTTTCTACGGGGGAGTTGGAATTACTATTTTTAGAAGTTGTGAAATGTAGTTCTATATGGTGAAGTTTACAAAAATCTATAAGGTCATTATTTTTAAATTCTGTGCCACAGTCGGCAGTAATTTTATAAGGTAAACCGTGGTGGCTTACGAAGAGAAGTAAATTTTCCACTACGGAGGTGCCATTGACACTAGGTAAAGGATATGCTTGGGCATATCTCGAAAATGAATCTATAATCGTTAAATATGATTGGTTAGAAATTTTAAAGACATCTACATGAATATGTTCAAAGGGTTTTGATGCAGTGGGAGTTAGACTAAATTTTATAATTGGAGGATTTCTATCGTATTTATTTTTAAGACAAGTTTCGCAATTATTTATAAATTGTTCGATATCTTCTGCCATTTTTGGCCAATAGTAACGTGATCCTAAGGACATTTTTACTTCGTTTATACCGCGATGTCCTTTTTTGTGTATGTGATAATACTCTAATGTTTCTTTCTGTTCCCGAGTATCTATTATGTCAGTTAAAAATTTTGTAGAATGTACAAACTTAAAAGCGGAATTTTTAAAATAATTCTGAACTATTACTACAAATGTTTCTGGTAAAATATTTTCTTTAAAGTACAAAGCATAAGTCTTTTTGGGATCTATATATTCTTTTACAAATTTAAAAATACTTTCTTCAATATTTCTTTGGGGTAAAGTAACATAAAATCTGTTATTATCAAATATTTTTTCATTTTTGCATTTTATTTTATTTATTTCTCCAAATGTTAATATAATTTGATTCTTATAAGTATTTAGGGCCTTTTCGGTTATGGGTATACCTAGAATGGGATTTTCTAAAGAGGTATGACAGGTTTCTAAGTCTGAGTCGTTTCTTTCGGAATTTTCGAAAGGGGGTCGAACTTGTATGTCCGAAATAATATTTATTTTACTAGTTAATCCATCATTTAGTAAGGAGTCAAGGTCTCCTTCTGAAAGTTGCGGTAAGTCGTCAAGGTTGCGTAGTTCATTATCTATTATTTCATTTATGTCACCTAAATTAACGTCCATCGATTCCGTTTCGAGAGCATTTAAATCGGAATCTATTTTAATTCTAGAAAGCGCGTCGGCTACTTTATTATTTTTCCCTTTTAAATATTGGATATCATAGTCAAATTCTTCGAGCTTAAGTCTCCACCGTACTAAGCGAGAGTTTGGCTCTTTAAGTGAAAATAACCACTGAAGGGGTTTATGATCAGTTAAAATTTGGAATCTGCGACCGAAGAGATATGGTCGAAAATATTTGCAACCGTATACAATCGCTAATAATTCTTTCTCTATGGTGGAATAATTAATTTCAGCTGAATTCAAAGTACGTGAGGCGTAACATATAGGGTGGTTATCTTGCATGAGAACGCTGCCAATTGCATAATTAGAAGCATCAGTTATTAATTGAAAATTTTTGTTAAAGTCGGGATAAGCTAAAATAGGTTCTGAAGTCAAAAGATTTTTACAAATATTAAAACAGTCTAAGAATTCTTTGTTGTGGATAACTTTCTGATCCTTTTTTAAACACATGGTCATAGGTTTAGTTATAGCTGCGAAGTTTTTAATGAATTTTCTATAGTATCCTAACAAACCTAAAAATGATTTTATTTCTTTCTGCGTACGAGGGATTGGAAAATTTTTAATCGCTCTAATCTTTTTTGGATTAGGCTTAACTCCGTCTGGGGTCACTATATGCCCTAAAAATTCAACTTCCTTTCTAAGGAATTCGCATTTGTCAATTTGTATTTTTAATTGTGCGTCTTTTAATTTTGCAAACACCAATTTTAAGTTTTGAATGTGCTCTTGGAGGCTTGTGCTAAAAATAATTATATCGTCCATATATACCATACAGATTTTGTTTTGTAAATCCTTTAATATTTCATCCATTACCCTTTGGAAGGTGGATGGTGCGTTTTTTAAGCCAAAAGGCATTCTTAAAAATTCGTAGTGTCCATTATTGACACTAAATGCTGTTTTTTCTATGGAGCAGGGGCTCATCTCGATTTGATGAAACCCGCTAGCTAAGTCAAGAGTAGTAAAATATTGTGCTCGTCCTAATTTGTCCAATATTTCGGTAATATTGGGTATCGGATATCGATCACTAATGGTTTTATCATTAAGTTTCCTATAATCTATAACACAGCGAAATTTTTGTTGATTGGAAGAATCGAGTTTCTTCTTTACTATCCAAAGTGGGGAACCCCAGGGACTATTACTGGCTCTAATAATTCCGTCGTCTAACATTTTGTCAATTTGCTTTTTAATTTCTTCCTTGTGAACATAAGGATATCTGTACGACTTTACATGTACAGGTTCCTCGTCGGTTGTTTTAATAACATGTTTTACTTTTGACGTAAATGTAAGTGGGTCGCCTGGTTTCAAAAATATGTCTTTATATTGCGAACATAATTTAATAATTTCCGATTTTTCTTCCGTGTTCATATGATCAGTTCTAATAAGATTTTGGATTTGCATTTTATCTATTTTATAATTATTTTGTCTATTAGAAAATTCAAATTTATAGCATTGATAAACGTTAGAATCGTATGGATAAGCGTTTATGGGTTTTAATAAGGTTATAGATAAATTTTTATTAGTTTCATTGACAAATTCTACTAAAGCTAAACCATCATTTGCTACAGTTAGCATTTCTGGTACATACATATCACCTAAAACTATCTTATCGATTAATATTTCACCGTTCGGTACGGACACAGGGACTTCTTTTCTAATCTTTTCATAAGGGCCAACAGATATTTCAAACTTTATGTCTGATGGTTTTCTAAATTTAATAGGAATTATTGTGTCTCTGCTAACGAGACATTTATTATTAAAATCAATGTTAAACTTCATGGATAATAGGTCATTAACACCGACCAAGCCATCATAAAACTCATGAAAGTCATATAATATGTAGTGCAGTATATTGTTTCGATTAAATTCTTGGAACGCCGGTATGGCTGCTTGGTATTTGATATTTTTCGTGCCAAGAGACGTAGAAATTGAAACGTTTGAAGGATATATGCAATCTGAATAAAATTGTTCAGCAATACTGGGTTTTAAGATTGATTTCGTACTACCAGTATCAATTAATAATTTTAATGGGGGGTTAGAAATAGTGATGTAAGGTAAAGGGTTATTAGAGGTTAGATTTAATTCGATTAAGTTGTTTGGTTTTCTGAGGCGGTTTCTTGAAAATTCTGAGGAAAATAATCTAAATCTACTTGTTCACCGGAATGGATATCTGCGTCGACGTCGCTATGCGTCTGTTCGCATTCTTGTCTATCGTAACCATTATTATATAATTCTTCAACTATAATATTCGGCTTTTGCCCATTATTTTGAAAATAGTTTCTGTTAAAATTATTTGTTCTTCTGTTAGACGTTGAAGGGAATCTAGAATTTGTAGAAATATTCATCGGTTCCGGCTTTGGGACGCGATGTTGGGGAGTTCGATTTGGTCTGAAAACATTCGTATTTCGGGAAGGTCCAAAGACTTCTGAATTAGTTGGGAGTCTTTTAGGGGGTAACTGTTGAGGCTGTACATTAATAGGTTGGCGGGGCCATTGGAAATTTTGGGGATAATTATTATTTGTATTAAAGTTTGGATTTTGGGGAATAGAAGAATTTGTTTGAAAATATTGATTATTCATGGGATTATAAAATTGCCCGTTTGGATTAGGGAAATTCCGATTTCTGAAATTGCCTTTATTTTGGTGTGACTTATTGTCATTATTACTTGAATAAAATTTCTCGAAATTCTCAAATTCATTTACATAAGCTATGGCGTGTTCTAAAGAAGCTGGTGCTTTTAAATGCATATTATTTTTTAATGTGCCGGTACAACCCGCAATAAAAGTATTTAATGCTGTATTTTCGCAAAATTGTATAAAAACAGTTTTTTGATTTACATCAAGACTAGTATCATTGCTAATTCTTTGTACTATATTACTTGCTAACAATTGTAATCTATTTCCAAATTCTATTAAATTTTCATTTCTTTGTGGCCTAGTTCTAGTAAGTTCTTGTATTAAGGATTGTAAATTACGTTTATCAGAAAAACATTGTATAAGTGCGGCTTTTAAAAGTGTCCAATTATTTAATTCTACCCTATTTCCTACCATAAGCTCAGCTTTTCCTATAAGTTTTCCTTGAATACATTCAAAAATGTGATCATTTAATTCTTGGTCATTATATGCTCTATATGTAATAATTAAGTTATCGCAAAGATAAATAAATTTATTTAAAGTATTAGTATCTCCATCATAAGGTCTAATATTTGAAATTTTTGACTTAAATAGTTCCCAATTAATGGGACGCGTTGCCGTCGCTTGATTAGCTTGAACAGTTTGGTTAGTTGCCATTTTAATATTTTTATTATCTTTATTTTTCTTACTTTTAAAGTTAATCTTTAGATTTTTAAGAGATTCTACCAAGGAATCAGCATTAATCATAAAATGAAAATATCGTCTAATAAACAATGTCTTAACAAGCTATCTTCCAAATTTATGAAAAATAAAAGGAAGGCAAGAAGGAACTTGGCACTCACCTCGATAGTCTTTGCCAACTACTTCTCCAGATTCGTCCACCAAAATGAAGGACTGCTGTCACTGAAGGGCTGCTTTCCAATGGGGGCTGCTTTCCACTAAACGGAATGTTCTTTGGATTTGCACTTAAGGCGTTGAAACACCAAAGTCCCGAAAAAGTCTGCTTTCCGATAGATACGAAATTCACAGTTTCGCGACTCGCACAAATCCTACTGACTGCGCCAATTTTAAATTTCAAAAATGAAATTTGTTTTTTAAAAAAATATTTTTTATTTCTAAGCTACAAATAAATACATCTAAACTGAACAAGACCAAGAATAATAATGATTTTACAATGCGAATAATTAAAGAAACAATATGATAACTTCTAGGGGAAACTGCAGAGTAAGCTGCAGGTGTTGGTTGCGATTCTGCCAGGTCCGGACTTTCGTACCATGTAACTGGAGTATAATAGACTCATACACAATATTTTCATAGACTTTCGACAGGCATATGATAGCGTAGAAAGAAGCCAAGTATGGAATGCCATGACGGAGTTCTCAATGCCAAAGAAACTCATTCGGATGACCAAAGCCTGTATGAAGGGTGGAATATCTAAAGTACGTGTAAATAATACACTGTCAGGCAGCTTTGAAATTAACAGTGGACTCAAACAGGGTGATGCGTTATCTCCTCTACTTTTTAACCTTATTTTAGAGAAAGCCATGAGGTCGGCCGAAATAAAAACAGAATTGCTATCGGTTCAAGGTCCCAAGTTGTTACTCGCATATGCAGATGACATAGATCTCGTTGGAGACTCCATCCTATCCACGAAAGACATCTTCAACAAGGTGGAAGGAGCAACAAGTGAAGTAGGGCTGAAGATTAATGACGAGAAGACGAAATATATGTGTATACATAGAACGACACGAAGAGATAGAATAGGAGAAAATGTGATGATCAACACCTTCAATTTCGAAAGAGTACAACGTTTTAAGTAACTGGGGGCCGTAATCACAGCTGACAACGATGTTACTGAAGAAATAAAAGACAGAATCCAATCTGTAAACCGCTGTCTATTCGCACTGGATAAGCTCATAAAATCAAAAAACCTTACAAAAAGTTCAAAGATCAAAATCTATAAATCCATCGTCAGACCTGTAATAACATACGGATTCGAAACGTGGACCATGACCAAAGCAAACAAAGAAAAGCTCAGACGCTTTGAACGAAAAACTTTCGGACCTCGCCATGACATCACCACAACCCAGTATAAGATCAGAACCAATATCGAATTAAAAGCACTCTACAACGACGCCGATATTGTCCAAGAAATTAAATCACAGCGACTAAGATGGGCAGGCCACGTGCACAGACTGCATAACGAGAGACTTGTAAAGCTGGTATGAGAGGAGATTCCCATAGGCAAAAGACCACTCGGACATCCCAGAATGCGGTGGAAAGATAACATCCAAGCAGATCTCCGAAAAATGAACATTCCATTTGACCCTAAGTTAATGGAAGACCAAACAAATTGGAAAAAAAGTTGCCAAGACCCACCCAGGGTTGTAGCGCTACGTGATGATGATGATGTCTATTAATTACAACAGATGTGTTATACTTCGATGTTCAAGTTTTTTAACTACACTTGCGAACAAAAAAATTTGACTCATTTGATGAATTGTAGTTCATGCTTAGTAAATAAATGTTTGATTACTTTGAATTAAAACAACTAATGGAAAAAAATTGTTTCCATTAGTTGAATTGTTTTATGCAAATTGACACCCTGTTGTAAAATTTGCCTACTTCTGTATGGCACAGAGAATGCAAAAAACATTGTAACGGGCGTGTTCTATGCAATGTAGACCTTTATGAATTTGTCGGTCGTCGTCTCAGTCACTTGTCAAACGTTGACGTTTGTGTACACTTCTAAGTACTGTAAGTTAATATTTTACAAATGCATACTTTATCAGTGAAGGTGGCTCAGATAATTGCATTATTACGAGATGGCTATAATCAGAGGACTGTCGCCGGTCGCCTACTTATGACGCAGTCTGCAGTCTCATCGATACTAGGAGACCAGTAGCTATAGTCGAAGTCCAGGTTTGGGTCGGCGACGTGTAACGACAGAGGGGGACAACCGCTTCAAGTCCTCAGTGCCTTTCGGGTTCGGCACGCGAAAGGAGTTGAGCTTCAACAATCCTTGAGAAATGTTCGATGGGTCACCGTCACTCAGTGGACAGTTAGGAGAAGATTTAAGGCTGTCACTTTGACTATGAGACATCTTTACACAGAGCCCAAATTAAACACACGTCAGAAACAAGTTCGACTTCAGTTTATCCAAGGACACGTCAATTGGGACCTGGACTAATGGAGGAGTTTTATTCTCTGATGAGAGTCGACTATGCTTGTATAATAATGACAGAAGACGACGCATATATCGGAGGCCCGGAGAACGATATGCCCTGTGCTGCAGTGTCGAAACAGTGAGATATGGAGGTAATTTTTGTATGTCTTGGGGTGGTATATCTTTAGAAGGAAAAACAGAGATTGTGTTCGTGCCTTGTGGTAGTCGCAGAAGGTTTTAACAGCGGATCGTTACATTACAGATATTCTCCAAGTCCATGTTGTTCCTTACGCCGGCTATATACTCGACGGCTTCATGCTAATGCATAATAACGCTTGATGTCCCACAGCGCGGATTAAGAAATAATAACTGGCTACCACCAATATAACAATAATGGGCTGGCCTCCATTGAGTCCGGATATGAATCCCATCTAGCACCTGTAGGATAAACTTAAAGGCAGAGTTTGGGGCCATAATCCAACGCCAGCGATAGTGGGGAAGCAAAAAGCTTTGATTTGATTAGATGAAGCGATTCCTCAGGAATCAGTCAGAAACTGGATAACGTCGTTAAGAAATCGGATGGAAAGTGTAACACAACGCAGAGGAGGAAATACTCAGTAATAATTTTAATTTTTTATGTTAATTTATTTTTATATTCGTTACATAATGACTTTGATTCATAACATTTATTCTCACATACAATATTAAGTTATATTTGTTCTGTTCTTTACTTGCTAACTTTACAAATATTGGTGTCATTACAATAAAAATTACTTCAGTTCACGACAATTTACTTTTAATTTTACGTATATCTGGATATACAGTGGCCAAGCAGCGTAGTCAAAAAATATATCTTATTTTACTTTTGAGTCCCTTACTTTTTTCTCTATTATTGATGTATATACTTTATAGTTAACTTGGGTTAGGAATATTGCTCTATAGTTTTCGCATTAGGTTTATTTTTATTTATTTTATTTTGATGTTTCCTAACTTCTTTGCAAATTATCCACAGCCCTTCCTTTCCTTATCCTCTTAGATACTTTATCACTTCTGGTGCAATTTCGTCGTCCTCACATGCTTTTCCTGTTTTGAACTATTTATAGCTTCCCATTTCCTCTCTTGTTATAACCGGTAAGTTTTCTACTACTTCGTCTTCCTCTAAATATTCTTGTGCCAGTTCGCTCCAAAATATTCATGTAGAATGTTCTTTTCAAGTTTCTACTATTTCTATTTTTTTCGTTTGTAGTTTAATGTTATTGTGTTTTATTGCTCTTCTTCTTTTCTTTTGTTGTCTTTTAGCCACTTTATGCGAGTACAGAATGGTCTGTTATCTATTTTATATACTTCGTACAAGCTACCTCCAAGTTTGTCCCAACTTTTTCTATAACTTTTTTATTTTCCATTTTACGATAAAAGTAGTAGGAATAAAGTTATAATGTCTGATCAAATTTTCTTTAGAGTCGCTAGTTTACGAGATATAGTGCGAAAACCCTTTGCAGGACTTATTCTAAGATGGTTAGTATTCAAGAACCCGGTCAACTTCGGAGCGCTCTAAATGATAATATTGTCCTGACATTTTATTTTAAAATGACCAAAAGAAAATTTAAAGGCCCAAAAGAAAATCTGTTATTTTTTAGATAGTTTTGTTTATAACTTTTTTATTTTCAATTTTACGATAAAAAGTAATGGAAGATGTAGAAAACTTCATTTGCTACAAATAATGTTCTATAAAAATTTTTGTAATGTTGCTAAATTACGAGATACAGTGCGAAGACCCTTTTACCTCCTTTCTCCATAATCGCGTCCGGATGACAAGAGTGGCGACCCCACATACTTGAACTTAAGCTTATACTAACCACCCCCATGCATCAAAAAAATTAAATTGTGTCAAAAATGTAATATCAATGTAACTTTCCAATGGACTACTGTTATCGTTTACTTCTATAAATCAAAATTCTTTTTCCCACCGCTTACTTTACACGCACCGTTACAAGTGTAATCCGTCTCTGCACGTCTTAAAAAAATCCGGAACCTGACAATGAATCATTTAGACTTTAAGGACGTACTTAGAACAGGAATAAATCCGTGCCTCTGCCTTTCTTTCATAAGTTCACGCGAAAACGAAAACAAGGTATGCTTACACATTTATATATTATGTAAAGGGTATTATGTTTTCTCTTTTGTGCCTTTCTGCGGCTTTTGATTTATCTAGGGAAATAAATCGTTTCCATAAACAACGTATGAGTCGCTGAAGGACAGAAAACAAATCAAAAATAAATAAATTGAATAGGCGAATGGAGAGAAAAATATGGAACAGCTATTCAACGAGAATGAATGACCTAAAACTACAAAGTTCTTTACAACTTATTCGTGTTTCTGATGAATGCAACTGTCTGTAATACATTTTTTATCACTACTTAAATTATTTTATTATCATCGATTCCTAAGATCTTCTGAAGGTCATTAAATAATGCTCTATAACAAATACTGACCACGAGGAAGAAAAAACGTGGGTTGGTCCAGAAGAAGATGATAGGAAAGAAGACGGAATAGACTGCAAGCCTAATCCTTGAAGTGCAAATGTAGGTATAAAGGTTTAAAAAGCAATAAAGTTTTAAAATTTAATAAAGTTTAAAATATTAAGGCAATAGTGCGAGCATTGTCAATCTAAGCGTAAGATATTCTAATAGATCAATTCTAGGTTATACAACAATTCAACCGATTTTAAAAAAGTTTGATAATGCTGGGACCGTGATTCCTAATTGTAACTGTACATTTTTATTATTCAAACAATCTAATATTTTGTACTAAGCAGTAGTCCAATCGATTCGATTTTAAAATTCTCGTCACCATTAGCCAGAACGCCTTATTTTTGCACACTCTTCAGTAATTCGCTTTTTTAATGCTTCAAGTACTGTAAATTTTTGGGCAGAATAAAGTTTGGATTTTAGATGTTCCTAGGTAAAATAGTCATTTGGAGATAGTTCTCCCGATGTCGGAGGCTATTTAATGTTATAATAAGGTCCATCAAGCTCTTATTAAAATTGTTTTTAAGGAATTTAGTAACCTCTCGGATATTGTGCGTAGGGCACCCATCGATTCAAAATATTAAGTTTAACCCAAATCACTTCAATAAAATGTGGCTTCTCCTTGAGCTACAGTTTATTTTATTTAAAATGTTAAAAACTATTTAAACCCAGTACTATAAAACTATTTGACATATCCTTGTCATACTAGGCAGGAAGTGTAGGTACTGCATACCCTACTAAATTATGTTAAATAAAAGTTTCAGACTACTTTTAGAGGCGTACGACAAGGAAAAGTGAATGGTTGTCCCTTCCCAAATTCTGCGCCACTGGCGTAATTGCTATTGTAGTGCAATTTTTGACGGCTATCCATAACTGTGTCACACTAGGCGCGTATGCACACATCTAGAACAGGGTTGGACTCGAACGGACTGCCAAAGATAGGTCCACATTAAACGGAAGCATTCCTTTTAATACTGCTTCTGCCATTGGTAAGGGACATATTCTGGATATAGACCTCTTGAATTTACCATAGGCGGTTTTGCTAGTTGTCGGTCAGTTGTTGGTCAGATAGCTCAGCGAGCTGTGCGGCTGCCTCTCATTCGCTTCACTGTCGAATGGTTCAGTGGATGTGGGTTCGAGCCCCAGCTCGGTGTACAGAAAACAAAAACTCTAACGCAGCAGTTTAAAATTCTAGATCAATCTGCGGCTTAGACTAGGATATGCTAGGATCTGATCGGCCTATGGTGGAGCAGTACGGCAAGAGATAAGGTCATGCGGCTTGGTGATACTCCTCCATAGATTCCTACCGGACGGGCGTAACGCCTGGATTTGCTAGTTGCTGTTCTTCATATATCATCATGGCCTGCATGCCAGTAGCGTGTACGATGAAATTAGGTAGTGGCGTTATTATAGCTAACATTGTCCAACTGGGTCAACTATGCCGAGCACAGCATCAATATTTTCCGGGATAACAGCTGTAGACAAACATTCAAGCCATCTGTGAACAGTTGATGGGTCTTGTGCTTTATTACTAAAATCAAGACGAAGTAGATCCACGCATAGCCCAGTCTGGTTAAAAAAGGTCGAAACATTTTTCGCAGATATCTGAAGCTTTTAAGACATACGTGGAGGTTACTAGATGACGAATATATGAAAAATTACTCGTGTTTTTACCTTGCGTTTTTTTAACAATAATTTATGGTCACATTTTGATTTTTTGTCTATAAGTTTTTTCGCTTATATGTTACATAAACAATATTTACATCATTTTTTTATATCAATAATATCTTTATTATCCCGTTTTTTAAATTAAAATTGATAAATAATTTACGGAGATATTTACAAAAAAAGCAGCTTTTTTGCACTAATTTATAAATTTTATAATTTTTTTTATTAAAAACTAATACATTTGAACATCGAGGAATTGCGGTCTTTTGAATTTGTGTGAAATTTCCTACCGATCGGTCAAATAGTTTAAAGTTATTTAATTTATTTATTCCTTAGGCTAAATATTTAAATTATTAAACTTGCCTTATTAATGATACTAGACACATTTAGCAAATTTCATAGGATTCTTTTAAGATTTAAACTATCTCATTAGTTCAGTTAAATTGTATTTTTGCTATGAAAGTTTTGGGGTAGTTCTGATTTTTTTCATTCCATATGTTTTTTGGGGTGCTTAATCCGAATCTGGGGTTTGCGGACAAAATTTCGTGACGCAACATTAAAAAAAACCAGAATAAACCGTTTTTTTTTTCTTCTTTTTTCGGGTTTTTTGCTTAAAACTCGAAAACTATCAACTTTTGGTAAATGGTCTGTTTACAGAAATTAAAGTACTTGAAATTTTCTACAGATATCAGTATTTAGTTTTTTTTTAGACGAATCGTTCGGTTTCTAGTGCGAGTTGAAAATTGTAAATTTTTAGCAGTTTATGCAAAACCCACTTTTTACATATTAATATTATCAATATTTAATTTTTATGGATGCTGTCATTTGATAAATGTCACCTGGTTTTCCACAGTAGTAAGTAAGTAATTAAAAAGAAAAAAGTCAAAAATTATGCAAATTCAGTAGGTAGGTAGAACTCGTAACAGAATAAAACTTAAAATCTCGTTACTTATGATCATATATTATTATGATTATAAATTATAATATGCAAAATTTATATGAGCCGGTGTCTTTTGAAAGGTCCTGGCTGAGGTTCTTCGATAACGATGAGTCCTGATTCTGCTTATTCTGGAAAATAAAAGTTTAATGTTAAGTCATTTATCAAGAAGAGATGAAGATTGCAAAATAGATTGTGAAATTAAACATACCTTCCGCATCATACTGAGGTTCTTCGATGGCATCGGGTCCTGGCTGAGGGTCTGATTGCTCCATGGTCAGCGTCGAGAGTCGTTCTCCAGGAAAATAAAAAGAGGAGAGACACATATTATATATCAAGGAGAGATGAATGACTACTAAATAACTTGTCAGATCCAACATACCTCTCTCTCTTTCTTCAGTTTCTTCTACGTCTATGTCAGAGCTGTCTTCTGGGGGCTCAACATTGTTACGCAGTCCTTCGCATGATGCGCATATTGGGAATCAATAGAGTCCCGCCTTCCTGCATCCACAATTGCGTTGACAGCCCTTTTTACATTTACATGAAATGTACGGGAGTATTGAGTTTGGTGCAGGGTCCAAAGTAGTTGGTACTGACACAAAACCATTACTAGTTTTTTGCTATCCCCACTCACTTGGGTCTTTCTGCTGCTCGTTAGGTGTGGCTTGACCGAATAACCACTGCTGCACCTGATAATAAACTCTCAGTGAATGTTCTCGTGTAGCAGCTTCAGTTGGGGACAATGAGGAAATGTTGGTCTTATTTTTGAACGATTCATCATTCGTATTGTTTATATCTTAAATCGTTTAGTTTTGTCTCTTTTTTTCCATATAGAGCCGTGAGAAACATGTTTCCTACTGTGGCAATCTCATTTTGACTTGAATTAGGGTCTTTGAATGCTTCAATTATCGATTGCAAATCTTTGTTCTTCTGCAGGACTTTAAGAAATTTCAATTTCCCTTGATTAGACACTGCAGAAGTAGTATCTACACGTACACACATACTACAACGTCTACAACAGTTTAGCACATTGTTGCTGTTTGGAATGTAAAGCGGCTTTAACTGCTTTCAACTGAGTTATTTTGATTTTTTGCAATCTAGCTATAATATTTGAGTCAAAACGTGAATTGTTTTGTGAATATAAAGTGGGTTTTGCAGTCACACCGGTACAAATTGCCAATTTTCAACTTGCACTTGAGACCGAACGGTTCGTCTGTACAATAACCAAAATAGTGATATTTGTACAAAACTTTTAAGTACTTTAATTTCTGTAAACAGACCATTTACTAAAAGTTAACAGTTTTCGAGTTTTAAGCAAAAAAACCGGAAAAAAGCAAAAAAAAAACGATTTCTTCTGGTTTTTTAAATGTTGCGTCATGAAATTTTGTCCGCAAACCTCAGATTCAGATTTAGCACCCCAAAACACATATGGAATGAAAAAATTAGAACTTCCCCAAAACTTTCCTACCAGTCTCACTTTACAGTACAAATTTACTGAATGCATATTGCGTTTTCATCGAAATTACTTACAAAATAAACGTTTGAAAAAGGGGTATTTTTTACTAATAAACAATTGTAATAACTTATATATTTTTCAAGCTACAGACTTGTATGTACAACCATTGGATAGCTGGTAAAAAAACTCACATTAAAAAAGACCTTATAGGACCAATAGGAACGAAGTTAAGGACTATTTTTAAGTCTGAGACTTCTGAGACAGTTAAAAGAAATATTAAAAAGATGTTAATTCCTCTATGTTCAAATGTATTAATAACATTTTATTTTGTTGATAAAAAAATTAATAAAATTTATAAATTAGTGCAAAAAACTGCTTTTTTGCAAATATATCCGTAAATTATTTATCAATTTTAATTGAAAAAACGACAAAATAAAGATATTCTTGATATAAAAAAAATTATATAAATATTGTTTATTTAAAATATAAGGGAAAAAACTTATAGACAAAAAATCTAATTGTGACCATAAATTATTGTTTAAAAAAATCTCAAGGTAAAAATACGAGTACTTTTTCATCTATTCGTCATCTAGTAACCCCCAACTATGTCTTAAAAGCTTCAGATATCTGCGAAAAATTTTGCCGTGACATCGATGATTTTTGGATAACCAGACTGGGCTAGCACTATTGTAAAGTTAGATTGACTTTAAAATCATATAAAACCATTTTTTACGACATTAATTACTTTGAAAATTTGTTATTTTTAAACCACTTGATGGATTTTGAATCTGGCAATGTTGTTTACAATAACAAATGTTAAAAATTATGAAAATCATATTTAGAAGTCTATTAATTTCCGCTAGATAGGTCTGTGCAAAATTTTTAGTGATTTGTAATCATAATTTGTTAGTAATGCTGGTGGCGTCAGTTCGAGACATAAAAACACTAAATTTTTCGCATATAATAGAATTTCGAGCTAGAAACCTTTGTATATAAAAAACGTAAGGCCATGAATGTTAGTACGTGTGTGATATAAAAACAACCAAAGGATCAAATTTTATATCGTACACTAATTTATGATACATTAAATTCTACTAATTCTTCTGATGTTCACTGTAATACACCGAAACAATTCTCATCTACTAGAAGAAAATTAACTGCAGATAAGTACAACCATTAGGACTGTAATAGCAAAGTAAAGAGAATTAGCCGTCCTGTGCCCTAAAGACACGGTTAATAAGCTCGAGGGAACAGCCAAAAGTTGCTACTACCGATAAAGTAACTAGGACGGTAGGGGAGATACGCTTCTTTATGTCATCTTGCCACCCTGGCTAAAAGCATCTGAGTGGGTTACAGCAATTTTATGTACTATTTGTCTTATTCAGTGGGTGTTATCCTTAAAAACGTGTTAACACGCCTGTAAGGGTGTCTGTACGACTTCATTTAGCTTGTAATGATGTTGTGTTCAACCCTTTCTTAGTTAATATACCGAATTAATAATACAACAATTTTCTCTATGGCTACTTTAAAAAGGCGTTTATTTTGCACTAATTCTTGTTTAGTAAATTAGTAAAGAACTACAAGCGAGCAGTGGATTATTGCACGTTGACCCAGTTTTATATTATTACATATTTCATTTTTTCTCTTCTTCTTCTACCCTCCTCCCTTCTAGTTAACTAATGTAGTAGGCTCCATATTTCTTTTATCACATTTATTTGTAATGGACTCTTTAAATACCTTATTACCATTTAACTTATGAAGAAATGATGAATATATATATATATATATATATATATATATATATATATATATATATATATATATATATATATATATAATATAAAATTAATGTTTCTTGGGTTTAGTTTTGTTTAATTTTATATTAAATATAATACGGTTCAAGAAACTCAAAACTACAATATATACATATATACAGTGTAGGTAAAATTTTATGGTCGGTATGGTAAAACTTAACAGGATATCTAACACAGATATAAAATCATATTTTCAGCGAATAGACAAAGATAACAATCATATTCCCCCTTGGTCTCCCCTCCACAAATCTTCTTGACGCCCATTTTGCCTGTTAGTGAGACGATTAGTTCCGATCAGAGATATTTTACATATTCTGTGGTTCCGATCCTCATAAAGCTAAGAAACTAGAGGTGGGTCCTTTACTTTTTTAAATTTTTATCGGAACCGTTTTTCGTAAACTGTAACTAGTTGATTGTTTACCAGTATTCAAATTAGCGAGTATACAAACATATTGGCTATTATCGTTTATGTGTATAAGTATTAAAGTGAAAGAAACTAACGAAGAATATATTTATTATAACTTGAAAAATAAATTAAACAATACAAATAGTACTTACATTTACATGGACTTAAGTCATCTTTATCAGTTTCTTTTTCTTGTACTAGTCAATTTTCAATAGTATAATCTTCTTTTTCTTTTTTTTTTTTATAGAAGTAACCAGCTTCAACCATCAACTAGTTGATTTTAACGAATTTAACCGAAAATTTAGAGTTTAACACGGTTTAATTAGACTGCTGCCATTTTTCTGGAAACCATAATTAAGAAAACATCGCTTTTAAAATTAGTGAAATTATTATTCAGGGGGTCTAAAACAAAAAGTAAATTTTGCAGTAACTGATAATGCCTCAAATATGGTCATAGCTATTAAATATGCTTTGGAATGAAAACATTTAAATTGTTTTGCTCATACGTTAAATTTATTGATGGAGGACGCACTTAAATGCTGTCGTGTACAAATAGATAAAATAAAAAGTCTTTTTTTCGACAATTCGGCAAAAAACACATTTCAAAAAAGTACCTTATCTTCAGAAACGCCTTTAAAGTATCAATTACAACATAACAAAGATCCCAAACGGCCAATCCAAGACGTGGAAACTAGGTAGAACTTCACCTATTACATGTTAAAAAGAATGACGGAGTTAGAAGAGGCAATCTGTTCCACATTGGTATCGGTTAATACAGACTTAGACTTAGACTAAATCTAAATAATGAAGACTGGATTATTTTTTCGTAATTGTCCTAAATTTTACGGCCTTTTAAAGAAATAACAAGTACAATGAGTGGCTAAAAATACTTGAATGATAGTTCAGTGATTGTTCTGGTACGCTGCCTGCAAAAATCTTGCAATAAAATTTTAGATAGAATACAGTGGCATATTGTCATTATGTACGTTTATGGATTCACGATTTAAAGTGCAGGGATTTTCTGATAAAAATGACGCTAAAAAAACAAAAGAAAGAGTTAAGAAGCTGGTTACTTCTATAATTAAAGAACAAGAAGATTGTACTATTGAAAATCAACCAGTATAAGAAAAAGAAACCGATAAAGATGACTTAAGTCCATGGTGTATTTTTGATCAATTAATTGGACATGACTCATCTAAACGTACACCTGTAGCGAGAGTCCATTACAATGGTGAAAAAACCATCGCCATGTATCTCCTAACTTAACCACTATATTCATAAAGTATTGTAAATGTGAACACATGTTCAAAATCAGGTTTAATTTTAAATAAAAGAAAAACACAATTAATAAGAAGTAAAGTAAAAAAACTTATGTTTTTAAATGTCAATTTAGACGATTCGTGATTTAATAATAACGTGTAATGTAAACGTAGGTACGATTTACTATTTGTATTGTTTAGTTTAGTTTTCAAGTTATAATAAAATCTTTTATTAGTTTCCTTCACTTCAATAAATATACAGATAAACGATAATAGCCATTATGTTTGTTTATGTAGGTAGTTTCTTACTTGAAACTACTATTAAAAAATCATAGTTACTTGTTTACGAAAATCGGTTTTGCGACGTCAATGACCCACCTCTATTCGTAAATACCTGTTTACCCTTTGATTCGGTGATTTGACCACGCGACACGCCACGTTGGCAAATAGTTTTGTACGAAGCTTTTTTATTTATATGCAGTTTAATATTTTTATTGGAAATAAGGCATAATGTCACTTTAAAATAAGCTTATTTTGATGTTTAGATATTTAATTCGGAAATCGTTTTTAAAATACCAAACATTAATAAATTTTATTTATATAAAACGATTTCCGAAGTATAAATCAAAATGTTATATTACACTTATTGTAAAGTAAAATTGTGGCATATTCCCAATAAAAAACAATAAGCTGCCATTTAAATCCATTTCGCCCAAATTTCATTATCTTGGAGCATTGTTCAAATGCGAAAAAGACAACAGGTCAAATAAAACCAATAAGTTTGGCAACGTTGAATTTCCCCTTTTTATTATATCAACTCCATATCTACTCATTTATGTTCGGTGATATAAAAGGCGGACACCTAATATATCTCTCTCTTTTTAAACAGTTGTTTCTCACTCCATCTCATGTAAGGTCCATACCGACCATAAACTTTTACCTATACTGTATAAAGCATCGGAAAAAGGAGTACGACCGTCAATCCAATATATATATAAGGATCACTCAGACGAGTGGTGGGTTCTTATATCGGTCTCTAGATGGAGAAATAAAAGACAAAGTTGATAGGCTACTTTATCTATTTTGAAGACGTTTCGCTTTCGAGTTTTGAAAGCATCATCAGTTCATCTTAAAAAGACATGTAGCAGTCAATGTTATTAACAATAATGTGAATGAAACTAAGTAAATGGACATAATACGCTGATTTTGTATAAACAGTTAAGTAACTAACAACATATATGAACTTATAAAAATTAGCACAGCAAATGACCATGTGGTCTAAAGTAAATTCAATGTTATTTAATGTTAATTAGTGAGCAAGAACCAAGAAAATCATAGATAACTTCCAACTATTTAATGAATATTAAGCTTTGATTTTAACTTTAGGTAGCATTATAAGTGATATTAATAAAATTTTAAAAAGTAGTATAAATGAAGTTACCGATCAAAGCCCTATGAATATTGCCGGGAAAATTTTCCCGGCGACATTTTCCGGCGACATTCATAGGGCTTTGATCGGTAACTTCATTTATACTACTTTTTAAAATTTTATTAATATCACTTATAATGCTACCTAAAGTTAAAATCAAAGCTTAATATTTATTAAATAGTTGGAAGTTATCTATGATTTTCTTGGTTCTTGCTCACTAATTAACATTAAATAACATTGAATTTACTTTAGACCACATGGTCATTTGCTGTGCTAATTTTTATAAGTTCATATATGTTGTTAGTTACTTAACTGTTTATACAAAATCAGCGTATTATGTCCATTTACTTAGTTTCATTCACATTATTGTTAATAACATTGACTGCTACATGTCTTTTTAAGATGAACTGATGATGCTTTCAAAACTCGAAAGCGAAACGTCTTCAAAATAGATAAAGTAGCCTATCAACTTTGTCTTTTATTTCTCCACCTAGAGACCGATATAAGAACCCACCACTCGTCTGAGTGATCCTTATATATATATATATATATATATATATATATATATATATATATATATATATATATATATATATATATATATATATATGGGCTATCTGCATCCAGTCCTTTCCTGCCGTTCTCTTAAGGTCGTCAGTCTATCTCATCTGTGGTCTTCCTCTTTTTCTTTTCTTTTTCCATGGCCGCCAGTGTAGAATTCGCTTATTCCATCTTTCATCTTTTTGCCGGAGAGTGTGATCGGCGAAGTTCCATTTAAGTTTTGCAACCTGTCTTGATACAGTGTTCACCTTTGTTTTTTCTGTGATCCATGAGTTTCATTTCCTGTCTTTAAGACCGATACCCAGCATCTGTCTTTCCATTGCTCTTTGTGTTTTGGATATCCTGTCGATGTTCTCCTTTGTGAAAGTCCATGTTTGTGAGCCATATGTGATAACTGGTAAAATGCACTGGTTGAATACTTTCGTTCGCATGTATTGAGGAAACTTTTTATTTTTTAGAATATATGATAGTTACCAAATGAGGCCCATGCTAGTCTAGTTCTTCTTTTTATTTCTTCTGTTTGATTGTCCCTGTTCAGCTTTATTATCTGTCCTAGGTATATGTATTCTGCCACCTGCTATAATGTATTTTGTTTAACTACTATTTCTAGTTGGTCTTCTCTATTTGTCATAGTCTTAGTTCATCTGTAAACCTACCTCTGTCGCTTTTCTATCTAGTTCCTCAACCATCTTCTGTAACTCTTTCTTCTTATCTGTTATCAGGACTATATCGTCTGCATATCTCAAGTGGTTCAAGAGCTCTAGCTCTTGAACTTGCCTAGCATGAAAATTGCATAATGTAAAACCATCTCAAGAAACGCGTTCAAAAATTACTTTTAATCGCTTCATGACTTAAATATATGAATCTAACCTGAATTGCAATTGTTTTTTTTCTATATGCTAAGATTTTCAATCGAGCAGCCTTAAGAATTAAAGGTGAAGAAGTAGCTGCGATTGAAATGACACAGGCTTTGGACGTTTTCCTGCAGCTGTTGAAAACAAGAGTGGACTCACAGTTCCTGTCGTCAGTTGTATTGAACGAAGTAAACAAAGCAGACGCGGAGCAGTGGTAATCACAATTTGAAGATGTACTCATATTTGGATGGGCTACACTCGTTACCGAGTCGAATTGGAATGAAGTCGAGACAACGAATAAACTCATGGCAGAGAATAATTGGATTAGCGTAGAAGAATTATTTGACGAGTTCGGGTATGTAAAGAAAGTTGTGACCAGTGATAGAATGACAGCTTGGAGGGAAAATCACACAAAATCACAACCACATCAACTCTGGGTCAAATACTTCTAACATTTCGAAAAGAACGTTCCGTACAAACGCTTTGCACGGGTAATCGAATTCATCTTTTGTTTACTAGCTACTTCTGCGAACGTCGAGCGCGGTTTTTCATTGGTTACAAAAATATGGACAGCCGAAAAATCGCAACTTGCATTGAAACCTTAAAAAATGTTTTGTTTTGTTTCGTAAAATTTAATTTGAAATATCAATGTGTTGATTTTTATAAATTTTTACAAGAGTCGCCGTTATTGTCAAAGCAAATTGCATCGTAAGACAAATACGATTTTAGAAAATAAGCAGTGCAAAGAATTAATATATTTTGTTCGCTGAGATCAATTTAAAATATGAACGGATTGCTTTTTAAATGTTTTGAAGCTGTGGCTTCCTTGTGGCATGTTTAACAACTACAGAGTGGCCCAAAAGTCTGGAAACAGCTAATTAGCTCGTAAATTACTAGAAATAATTATACAAAATTTGAGATACGACTATTTTGGGATACGGAGATTCCATATTTGGTATTTGCAATGTTGCCAGATTTTCAGTTTCTCTTATATTACTAGTAACTTTTTCAAATGCATCACCCTGTATATTTAGTCATTATTGGAATCTTCTATTAAATACGAGTTCAACCATATGTAACACTTATGATTTTATGTAGTCTGGAATGATTGTCTAGAAACTATTCGAGATTCACCGATAATTCATTGCCTTAGCTATGCAAGACTTGCTGGTTAAGTTTTGTAAACTGAATTTTTCAAGTATCTCTAATAAAAATAATCTTTAGGATTGAGATCGGGTGAACGTGGAGGCCATTCAATTCTACCTTGTCTACCAATTTATCGTCCGGGAAATATCTCATCTAAATAACGCCGAACATTTACACCAACTATCTGACATTAAATTTCTTTCGATAAAAAATGGCCCAATTAAATAAGTACCTACTATAACTGACCATACATTTAATTTTTGTGGTCTTTGAGTATGGTTTTCACGCATATGGTTTGAGCTTACGTTAAATATTTTTACTTGGGCAGGTAATTAGTTTTTTTGAATAAACTCCAAAATGAAGAGTCATTAGCTCTTTATTAATAGAGGTTCTTATGTCTTAGCCAAGTGATCCAGAATAAAGAAACTGGAGAATCGCCTTCTTCAAATCTTCTTCAAGTACCATCTCCGCGATGGAGGTCGTAAATCATCATAGCTATTCGGACTTTTGAGACGGCTGCTCTGAAAAGTTCATTTGATGTACATCCGTACCATTCTCGCAGGTTGCGCAGCCATGACATTCTATGCCTCCCTATGCTTTTTTCCTTGAATCTTTCCCTGCACAATCAGTTGGAGTAAGGTGTATTTCTTTCCACGTGTAATATGTCCGAGATATTCCAATGTTCTTGTTTTAATTGTATTTAAAATTTTTATTTCTTTATTCATCCTTCTCAGAACCTCTTTGTTTGTGACGTGTTCTGTCCATGATATTTTCAGAATTCTTCTATACACCCACAGCTCGAATGATTCCAGTTTTTTCATTGATGTCGCATTCAAGGTCTAAGATTCCATTGCATAAAACAAAGTCTAAAAAACATAGCACCTCGCCAACCTAACTCTTAGTTCCAATTTTAAATCCCTTGTACATAGAACTCTTCTCATTTTATTGAAATTTGCTCTAGCCTTTTCTATTCTGATTTTGATCTCCTGAATGTAATCATTTGTGAAGTTAATCATTGTTCCCAGATATGCATATTTGTCCACTTGTTCGACGTTGGTTCCGTTTATTAGAAAATTCTCGTTATTTTTTTGAGTTTTCGATATTCTCATAAATTTCGTCTTCTTGACGTTCATTCTTAGACCGTACTACTCTTTTCCATACTCCGCTATTCTGGTCACCAGTCTCTGAAGACCTTCAATATTTTCAGCTAAGATCACAGTGTCGTCCGCTTATCTAATGTTGTTAATGGAAACTCCATTTACCTTTATTCCAGCTGTTTCACCCTCGAGAGCTTTTTTAAGGATCTCTTTTCGGAGTAGGCATTAAAAACAATTGGCGACAATACGCATCCCTGTCTCACTTCACGTCTAATTTCAATTTCTTCTGACAGCTGTTCGTTAACACATATTTTGCTCGTATCCCATCGCAGATAAGTAAAAAACAATTGACAAATAGACATCCTTACTATTCTAGGGATATAAAATGATAGTATTTATAACGCCAATAAATCCCTTCTGAAAATATCCTAATGCAATTGGTAAAATACCCTCGTGCAATCCATTGGTAGACAAAAATACCATAATGGATGTGCTTATCCGTTCAAATAGATCCTGATGTAATTCTCTCTCCCCTAACGCACTCTTTTTCTTGCAGACAGCTGACGGCGGCGCAGGCATCGGCACCGGCAGCGGCAACGGCGGCATCGGCATCATAGGAGGCGGTGGCGCTCTCGAAGAGCATCGCAGAATGCGCGAATATCTGAGGAGGATGGAAAGAGACGGGGTGCAGCGGGTGAAAATGTTCCTCGTCATTACGGCGGCCTACGTTCTCTTTTGGGGACCCCTTTTCTTTGTTACCTTGGTCAATCATCCCGTCGTAGGGAATCCACTAGGTCACGAGGTGAGTAGATGCGACATCTATGTCAAAGGGCATTTTACATGGGGGGAATAAAATTTTAGATGCGTTTATTTGAAAAAAAAATGTGTTAGATTGCTGGATTAGAAAAGATGGTAATATTATTTACATACATTTCAGATAATAATTAATGCTGTATGTATATACAAGCATATTTAGTGTAATTGCAATGTATACTATAAAATCTCTCTAACCTTTCAGTGAAGAGTCACATAATTAATCGGTTTAGCACAACTTCTCCGTTAGGCGGGTAGCATCAATAAGCGTTATGATAAATTTACTTGTTTTAATATTCGAATAACGCTCATTGGCAGATAAATACAATAGATAAATAAAATAAACATTTTTATTTGTTTTAAGTATAGTTAGTCGTTAGTTATTAGATTATAGTCAGTATTAAAAGTTTAAAATATTTTTTTTACTTTGTATACCATAATAATTTTCTTTCTCTTCCTCCTCTTTATAAGCAATTCTGCTTGATTGGCGGATTAATACCTCTATGCAAGGTTGTTTAGAGACTTAGAGACTAAGTTGTTAGAGACTTAGAGAAATGGGAATGCCAGAACATCTAATCTATTTATTCCAAGAACTATATGTAAATAATACTTCTAATGTAAGAGTTAATAATGCGGCTTCGAAAAACTTTCCTATCCCCTATCCTATTCAATATATATATATATATATATATATATATATATATATATATATATATATATATATATATATATATATACAGTGCTTTTCAGATAAAACTATCCACCTTAAATAACTTTTGAACCTCTAATTTTTTGGAAAAACGCAAAAACACGTCAATAATATATATCTGAAGGGGGAGACATAATATCATATTAAAGGTTGCTGGAAAATGCACCCTCTCACCCCCTGTATCAACCTTTTATTTTTTTTTAAATTACTTCCCCCTTTTTTTGTTTTATATTTGGATTCTCCTTTTTGTTTTGATTTCACAAATGTATAATACCTTTGGCTTGAAGTGATTGGTTTATCAGATAGACAATTTTCCAAGACAGTATCTCCCTCACCTTAATTGATCAGAATAGGTTGTAGCATAATTTAAACTCATTAAATATTTAACCGTACTATTTGTAGTACCTTTAAAAACCAAGAAACAAAAAAATTCACTTTTTATTCAAGTTTTATCAAAGGTTTTCGATATCATTTTACACTTTGCAAGAAGGAATCGAAATTGTAGGTTTAATACTACAAAAATAATAATTGTGCAAGAGCTGCTGCTAGAATTTTTAATGAAACGCACCACAATAGACATGCAACTCATAAGTGTGTGATTGAACTGATGCAGAAAAAATTAGATCAAGAGGGTCAGTTTGCAATAAAAAACATAACCGACAGGAACTTGTAAATAAAAAAGCAATCCAAGTAGCTGTTTTAGGGCAAGTTAACTTAGACTCTTAACAATCACAGTCACTGTCAACAATAAGCAGAGCAATCGGTGTTTCATCTTCTACAGCCTTCCGAGTCCTCCATAAATTTAAGTTTTATCCATATAAAATTAAATTAGTACAAGAGTTGAATGAAGAAGATTTTGATCGTCGTCCCGAATGTTGCGAATTAATGATAAAATGCATCATTAACAATCCACAATTGTTAAACAATATTTGCTTCTCGGATGAATGCTCATTCTCATTAAACGGTTTGGTGAACAGATATAATTGCCGATACTGGGCTGAGAGTGATCCACATGTTGTACGCGAATTTCACACACAGCATCCTCAAAGTTTAAACGTATGGTGTGGTATCCTACGTAATCACATTATCGGACCCTTCTTTATCACTAGAAACTTAAATGGTGCATAGTATCTTGAATTATATAGACAAGTGGTTGATCGTTAGAACAATAGTAGCAAATGATGATCACCTTTCCGATGATTTGGTTGTATTTCAACATGATGGAGCTTCTCCACACTTTGCTTTACCTGTGCGATAATTTTTAAACGAGTGTTTCCCGGTCCTTGGATAGGTAAAAGACGACAGATGCTCGATTGGCCACCTAGGTCACCGGATTGAACACCCCTAGACTTCTTCTTATGGGAGTATTTAAAAACAAAAATTATGCTACTAAACCAGAATATCTAGATGATTTACAACAAAGAATGGAGGATGAATGTCGACAATTAAATGCAGACGTGTTAAGCAATGTCAGAGAAGAATTTCAAAATAGCTTGTACTATTGTATGGAAGTGAAAGGCAGTCATTTAGAACAATTATTGTAAAAAATTTTAGTAGTGAAATGTTTGTTCTAAATGTGTGTAATAAAATTGTTAAAAAATAATTTTTTTTCAATCCAATTTTCTTGCTTTTGTATTTACTTTTCTCATAAACTAATCAGTTCAAGTATCATGTATTATACATTTCTGAAATCAGTACAAAAATGAGAATCCAAATATAAAATAAAAAAAGGAAGAAGTAATTTAAAAAAAATAAAGAGTTGATACAGGGGGTGAGAGGGTGCATTTTCCAGCAACCTTAAATATGATATTATGCCTCCCCCTTCTGATATTAATTAAAGTGTTTTTGCGTTTTTTTAGTTAATTATTTAAATAACTTAACTTAAATAACAAAAGTTATTTAAGGTGGATAGTTTTATCTGAAAAGCACTGTATAGTGAACATATTATGCTGATGACACGGTTATATTGGCGTCAAAGTGATGAACATCTATAGAATTAGAAACAACCAGGCAGGGATAAGAATCATGCCAGGTTACGTGTCCAATATCAAATCTTCAGAATTCATATCCGAAATTGGACAGTATAATTTTATCACCCAGTAGACCGAATGGATTTGGTCAATTATCAACAATATAATTTGGACATCAGTCAAAAGTGCTGACAAAGTTAAACAATTTACGTAAATTGGACACACATATCACGCGAGGCCCGCGAATATATTGACCCAATTAAAACTTATATAAAACTAATATCTCTTGCCTATTCAATCAATATTCACTCAACAAACTTGATAGTCTTCAGCGATCAAATGCAACAGTCTCTACTCAAAGTAATCCCGGGTCAACACCCATAGTGTACGTCTCATCAATAAACTCTGCTACTATTATTTGGTGTTTCCATCACAACTGAACGAACATCTCCACTAAGCCAACGAAGGGGATTTGTTCATTACGACATGGTCAGGCAATGTAATTACTTAGGCTCCGTTATTACTAACAATGGAGAATGCGAAGACGAGATCCGTCCACGCATCACAATGGCCAAATTGGCTACAGCCAAACTCACAAAAATTTGGAAGAACACTGACATCGTAAAAAACACAAAATTACGCCTTGTTCGAGCATTGATATTTCCTATGGCCACCTATGTAAAGCGTATAATGCCATTTGAAATTTGGATCTACCGTAGATTGTTGCGCATACCATGGACAGCCCATCGCCCATCAATTCTAGCAGAAATTAATATAAAAACTAGACTCATCACATCTATCAACCAAAATATACTGAGATACTTTGGACATATAACTTCTTCTTCTTTGAGCGCCGTGTCCGTATTCAGACGTTGGCCGTCATTATGTTTACAATTTCCTGAAACCTTTCTCTGTCGGCTGCTGCGCGAAATAATTCTTCTACTGTAAAACCACTCCACTGTCTAATATTACGAAGCCATGAAAGTTTCTTTCGACAAATCCATCTCTTTCCTTCCACGTTTCCTTGTATTATAAGGCGAAGTAGATGGTATTTAGGTCCTTTAATTATATGGCCGAAGTATTCTGTTTTTCTCCTCTTTATAGTGTTTATGAGCAGACGTTCTGAATTGATCATTTGAAGAACATCTTCATTAGAAGCGTACGAAACCCACGATATCTTTCGGATTCGTCTATAGCACCACAATTCGAATGCTTCTAACTTGTTTAGCATTGTGGTTTTTAACGTCCATGTCTCACAACCATACAATAGGATGGACCACACATAACATTTCAGGGCATTCTTACGAATATTCATCGACATATTTCTCTTGTATAAAACTGGTTTCCAGGTCATAAAAGCCTTACGTGATATTTCGATCCTGGTTATTATCTCTTCATCAGAGTCACAATTTACATTTAACCAGCTGCAAAGCCCTCTCGATCTCCTCTCCATTAAGAGAAATCAGACCTTGATATATATATTGATCTTTCCAACTGCCATCCACATTGTGTTTGAAATGTTGATTTTAAGGCCTCTCCGATAACTTGCTTCACTGACTAGATTTAGTAATGTTTGGAGATCTTGTAAGTTTTCTCCAAGAATGGCTGTATCGTCAGCGTATCTAATATTGTTGATTACTTCTCCACCTAGTCTTAGGATATATAACTAGAAGAAGAGAAAGCATGGAGCGAATGATAGTTGAAGGTAACGTATTGGGTAAAAGATCCAGAGGAAGATCTCCAATGGTCGGACCAAATAAAGGAGATGACTGGTTACTGATTCTACGAAGCAAAACAACACGCACAGGAGAGAGACAATTGGACAGAAATAGTCAAACTAATTACATGACGCCACTACATCCTTACGAAGGAGAAAAAATTGAGGAGGAGGAAGGCTGCCACTCAGTCTTTTGCGCGGTCGTCCGATACTTCTTCTGCCGATATAAAAATTTCCTCTAAGGTTTTATTTAACATTTCGAATTGCATCTTAAAATCTTTGTAAGGAAGCACTTTACAAATTGCGTCTTAAACTCTTCTAAGAGAAGAATCATAATCCAATTATTTATTTATCCACGTAGACGAAAAGCGAGTAAATGAAATTTTACCGACAAAAGCGGGACCAAGGTGGCATCTAGGAGAGTTTGTGAAAATGATTCATTGTGGTGTTGGTAACGAACCAGTTGCATCAGACACTTAGGTGTCAAAGTAGGTGTTTCTTGAGAATATTTTGGTAAACTACGATGGCTTTCTAAATTTCTGGTGTATCTCTTGTTATTAAGATGATCAAACCTCGCCATAGGAAACTCTTCGATGGTTTCATATGGCAGCTTGAGTCCAACCTTTAGTCAACTCTAGTCAAACTGCAACCTCTGGAAAGCAGTTTCTTCATTTTTTCGTCATTAAATGGACCCATATAGACTACAATCAAAGTGCATAGCGAAACCAACAAAATTCAATACAAGTTTTTTATTGTATTTTTGGTATTTTTATTAAAGAAAATTAACCAGAATTAAAATTTTCTTAATATACCCATTTAAAGTATACCGTGATCAATGAAGTGTTACAAAAATCTATCAGTGTATCAAGGGTATATTTTTTTTATTTTCTTGTATGTCGATTACTCAAAAAGGTTCTCGGTTTGTTATTCTTCATGCTGGAAGCGAAACTGGTTTTGTGGCATGGGCAGAATTAAATTTCTTGGCTAAGAGGGGAACCGCTAATTACCACGACGTAATAGACGGAGATCTTAACGAAGAATGGTTTGACAACGTTAATTCAAAACTTGTCGAAAGACAAAGAAAATTTTGTCGTTTTGGATAACTCGTCATACCACTACCGCAAATTTGATTTCCCTAAAAATTTTTGAAACAAAAGGCAAATCAAGGATTGACTAATTGAAAAGAAAATTTCCTTTGAGGAAGATTAGAGAAGATTTAGAATCGAGTATTACAAGAGAAGTGAAAATTAAAACAAACGTGGAAAAATATAGCGTTAAGATTTTGAGACTGCCGTCTTACCATTGCGAGCTGAACCCGATTGAGATGGTGTAGAGTCAAGTGAAAAAGTATGTAGCTTCAAACAACGTCAGTTTTAAAGAAAAAATGGTAGAACGGTTGATAAAAGAAGCTTATCAACACGTATCTAAAGAGCAGTGGCATAGTTATGTGAACCACGTCAAGAAAGTAGAAGAAACAATGTTTTTGGTGGACAATTTGGAGGAAGATATTGAAGCGGAGAAAATTAATATAGGAAATTTTACTCTAGAGTAAAAGTTTAACGTTACACCGGTTTTTATTTACCACGGACTGGAAAACGGCAGAGAGAGCAAAGGAATTGTGCACATGCGCAACTTAAGCGAACAAAAGCGCGAATAAGAACTTCGTGTCCAGGATACTGGCAATCTAGGTAATCTAGGGAATTATTTAGTAATTTTGTTATTTGAACCGGACAGTTCCTTATTAAAATCATGTTGCGGTAGAATATTGAACCTTCTAATAACTTCCTCTTCGTGTGTAGAAGAAAACTATTTAATCAGGATCTTCTTCTTCTTATATTGAGGACTCTTTAGTCCCTAGTGTCTTGAAATTTCGCACACAGATACCCTTTAATGTACGAAATAACTCTATTAAAATTAAGATCAATAGAACTTAGCACTTATTTGTTTTGAGCTTTTTTTTCTTGAAAGAATTACAATCTTAAAACTTGATAGTTTGTAAAATATATCAGTATTGTACTTTTCAAACCCTGTATATTATGTATAATGAATTCTAATTTATTTCTCAAGCCCATTAAATTCTGCAAATATCCTTCATGTCATCTTAATTTTAACACTATTTATAGTTTAAATAGTTACCACAATCATATAAAGTTCAGCCATGCGCCTGCGGCCCATTGTTGTGCAGTCAACATATTTGTTTGACACACTTCTCGGATTTATCCCCAGCAAAACGATCTCATTTATCCTCGCTTGTAACTGAGAAGATGAAACACAATTTCAATTTCAATATCCCTACAAGACATATTAAAATCCTTCTTCCTCAATAAAGTTACTCGTGGTCTCCTAACGCTAAACAAGAGCATACATTCTGGTATGAATGGACAGAAGCTAGATTCCGAATTCCAGGATCGTGGCTTCCCTAGGGAAGGGGGGTTAGGATGTACAGCGATCTAACCGGGAGCGACGGGACGAAATGTGATAGCGACAGGTCTACAGTTATATACCGCATGAGTTGCCCGGAATATTATGAGCAACCGTATAACAAGGTGTAGAGTATAAAGTATAATAGATATACTTGGAGGAATTGTTTCAACACAATGGTATCTCGACAATGAAGGTACAGATGAAGGAATATTTTATACACGAAATCAACTAAAACGAATTGTAATAAAAATGACATTTTTTCGTAGTTGATGATGTTTCGATTGCCAATCCGAAAATCGTTGTCAAAAATTTTTTTAAAATAATAATTGTAAATAAAATAATGATTGTAATAAAATTTTATGTAACCTGAAAATTTTTTTAATGTAAAAATTACAGTAATTTTTGTAAACGATATCCAGATTGAATATACAAACGTCAAGTAAAATCAAACAATTAAATGTTTATTAAAATGTATTGTATATAGTCCTTAACTAATAGCAAAAAGGATAAAATGGAAACTTGAGAGACATATGGATATAAGGGGCCAACACTAAAAAGGACGACTATTCCAGAGGACTGGCTCTATATTGATGAATAATAATATTTTCTAATTGAACTTCCTAAGTGTCGCAATTAAGGCGTAGATTAAATTGTATTATAATCAAAAGCTAGGTGGTGTGATATGAACGAAGCAATGACCTAAGGTGCTTATGTATCTATTATGTGTGAGGTTATAAATTGGGGATTTGAGTTCAAATGAACACAGTCAATATTGAGTAGTTACCGAACGAACACCATATTGTGTAATTACGAGTTGCTGTCAATAAATAATCACCTTTACTCCACAACTTCAACATTTATTAACCCTACCAGCATCGATCGACGAGAAGCGGACAAAGGGGCATTACGAACCGAACCGAACTTCAATACTAAGTTCGATATTTTTCCAGTGACACCTACATTTAAAAAAGGAAATAAGCTAGATACCAATAATTATAGACCAATAAGCCTTACACCTGTTATCTGTAAAGTTATGGAATCAATTATCACAGAGTCTCTTTTAGAATTTTTGCTTCGAGAAAAAATTATTCCTCTACAACAACATGGATTTGTGGAAAGTCAATCAACCATGACTAATTTACAGTGGTGTGTTAATGAATGGACAGCAGCATTGGATAAAAAACGACCTATAGATGTTATATATTTAGACTTTGCAAAAGCATTTGATCGGGTACAGAGAAGAAAATTGATGTATAAACTAGAACACTTTGGCATTCGCGGACAACTTCTTGAGTGTATTAATGATTTTTTAACAAATTGGGAGTTTTGTGTTAAAGTTGGCAAATCGCTGTCATCTAAAAAACCAGTTTTAAGTGGTGTGTCACAAGGATCTGTTTTGGGTCCACTACTATTTGTGTTGTATGCCAGTGATCTTGATTTTCATATCATATATAGGAAAGCTTTCTACGCAGACGATACAAAAATTATTTACTGACCCACTTTTGAATGGACAAGACTTACAAAATGACTTAGATTCGATCTTCAAGTGGTGTTCGGATTGGATGTTACCTCTAAATAGAGATAAGTGTGTAGTTTTACATTTGGGAAAAAATAACCCGCGTTTGTCTTATTCGATAGACGGGCATTTACAGGATACTGTGGGATCACATTGTGATCTTGGTATTACAATTACTGAAAATTTGAGTTGGTCGGAACATATTTCAAACATCACTAAAAAAGCGAATAGTAAATTATACCTATTTAAAAAGATTTACAAAAATATCCTTTTCGGGTTCTATTCGTTTGTATAAAACTTATGTCCGACCCCTACTGAAGTATTGCGGAACAGTTTGGTGCCCAGAATTACTGCGCGATAGAACTCTTCTCGAAAATGTCCAAAAGAAAGCCACCAGACTATCTTTCAAACAAAGAAGGCCAGATTACCCACAAAGACTTTCTTTGGCAGGGTTACCAACTTTTGAAGCTCGTCGACTCCGTGGTGACTTAATTATCACCTTTCGAATTTTAAAGTTTGGATATGGAAATCCGCAGCACTTGTTTATTTTAGATCATCACAGCAGACTACGTGGACACAGTTTGAAACTGAAGAAGGAATCCGTTTCATGGACAAGGTGCAAACATTTTCTGTGTAATCGTATTTTTAGTATATGAAATAGTCTCCTAAAGGAAATTAAAAATTCGCCATCAATCAATTCTTTTAAAAACCAACTAGACTGTTACATGTTTGTAACTGTTACATGTTTTTATTAGCGTAACTAATTATTTTGTATTTCATTTTTCTTGTAAATAATATCACGTTTTGGCATTGGACTGAATTCAAATCAAACACATGTAAAATCGAATTTAATTTGAATCTCTAAAATGTCTATGCGCCCTTATGCTACACGCCTTTTTAGATTTCTCTTTAAAAACCTACTACTACAAATTCCATCGCCATCACGATAGAAGCTCCGTTAAACTGTTTGTGCGACACTAGGTTGCCACGTACTCCATAAAATCCGAAGAGTCCAAAAAAAAACTCAATAACAAATACAGCACAAATATTACGGTGCACAGACTTTTAGTCTAAAACAACACAAGTGCTGAAAGAACGTATCATTGGCGGACTACGAAAAGGAAGATATATAACAAAGTGGAATTGAGCAAATGGAAATGTCTAAGTTATGACTTGCAAACAATTGTTGTTGTTTTTAGCTGAGCTAAGCTAATTGTAGCTAAGAATAAAAAGGAATAGAAAATATGTCCAATAATGTTACGGACTTTTTAGACCTGTCAAGCTGTTCAAAGATTACTGGAAAGATTCGAACGTAGTTATGAGGTTCTAATCGTTTTATAATGCTCCTTTGTCCGCTTCTTGTCGATCGACGATGATAAATATAATAAAAAGTTGAAAATGTCGAGTAGAAGTAATGGTTTTATTGACAACTGCTAGTAATTACACAATGTGATGTTGGTTAGGTGACTACTTATAATAAACTGTGCTCACATGAGCTCAAATCCCCAATTTATAATCTCACAAATAATTCATACCTCAGCACAGAGGTTATTGCTTCTATCATACTAACCATCTTTGAACTATCAGCTTACATTACAATTTAATCTGGGCCGTCATTGCAACACTTGGGAAGTTCAATTAGAAAAATATATTATTCAACAATTAATTAACAGGTGAATGGACTTTAATTATTAAAATATTACTCGATAAAATTTTCACAATGTTTGAATTATACACGGTAAAACTATAAAATGTTAAGAACTTAAAAATAATATGAGATTGCGAATTAAGGGATTAATTTGTGATTGAACAATTACTTTAACGCTTAGTTTTGATCCCAAGATCGAGCTCTCCATGGCTGGGTTAGTTTCTTCGAGACTAATCATGTATCTATATACAAGTTGCTAATTTACATCTGCGTCAAAGTTTCTTATATATTTATGTAATATATTTGGCGCCACTTGAGCCGGGCCGACCCTTCAATCTACGTATGAAAGTGACATTGTATAAATAATGATCTTAAGGAAACGCGTACGTGTTACGTGTCGGTAAACATATAACTGGCAGATAAGGGCGTGTAGAGAAGGGCCGAATGTTGATTACTAAAACGGTGTACGGCAAACTTCGGATTTTGGCCAGAGTTAATTACGCAATGTTTTGGTGCCGAAGGTAGTTTGGTATTTATTGACATAAAACGTAGACATCAAACTGTTGTTAGAAAAAACTTAGATTTTAATACAATTACAGAAAAATATTTAAAAAAAAAGATTTTGCTGGCTTGTAAAAATGTTTTTTTGATGTCGATGTGAATATTTTCTTCTGTTTGCAGTATACTGTTAATAATCATAAAACTTTAATTTAGAATCTTAAAAAATAACTACTTATTTAAGAATTTCTCCTTGGTTCCTTTAAGTTTTTTCTAAAAAACATTACAAAATGGCAAGTGATATTTTTTTACCACTCACTACAATGATAAATGTCAACAATTCGAATGGTTGGTCTTTTGCGATTGAACCTTCCTCTAAGTCATGTAATTGGTTTTTAATTAAGCACTTCTTATCTTAAATTTTAATAAAACGAAATATGTGTGAACTATGACTAAATCGAATAGGATCAAATCGCATGATTTTAGTGGCCATTTCATATGACGTCCACGTAAAATATCCATGCTCTCAAACCGCTCATAAAATATGCCCAATGTTGTATGAGTTGTGCGACACGTAACGTCATCCTGTTAAAACCGCATTTCGTTGGTGTTCACACCATCTAATTCAGGCCATATTCAGCATATAACGACAAATTGTTCGATGATGAAAGAGGAGATCTGGAGCACATAGAACTTACGTCAGAAGAGGTCCATATATTACAAAAGAAGAAATCCTAAAAATTATAGATGAGAAGCACATTGATGTTTTAGTGACGCTTTTAAACCAAATTTATAGTTCAGGCGTATTATCCAAGGAGTCGATTTTTATTTATCTACCCAAAAAGAAAAACGCAAGAGAATGCAGCGATTACTGCACCATTAGCTTGATGTCTCATGTGTTAAAGTTACTACTAAGGGCCGGTTCTACAATGCTAGTATATACTGAGAATAAAGTTATACTTGGAATAACTTCATTAATGGTGTTCTACAAACAAAGAATAAACTAGGAATAAGATAATCGGAGTATATCTGTAGAATAACTTTATCCCTCCAAAGTTTAGCAGATATACCGAGTATAAATTTATACTGCATTTCTATTGGTCGCTCAGGGGTTGTCAAATCTGTAATATTTTAACCTCACTTTGTTTGTTTTTATATATAAAATAAAATTTTTGATATTGCACAAACATTTTAGATTGTAAATCCAAAGGAAATTTTATTAGGCAATCCAAAGGAAAAAGAAAGCATTTATTATTTCAATTCTAAAATTTTAGGATATGTATGTAATGTAATAACGTCTACACATATGACTAGTATACCTAGTATAGGTATAATCTTACCAAGGCAATATCTTTTTTAATGTTTTGATAACAGAGACTGTAATTCTAGAATCTGTATTATATAAACATTTCTTTAACTAAAATTATTTATTTTGTAATCCAATATTTATACTTTTTTAAAATGTGGAGTATACCTATATAGATATATTTACATAATTTTGGTTATTATATTATAACACTAATCTCAGTTGATGATAACAAAAAATTTAAAAAGGAAATTTTACATCTTTTTTATCCATTTTATATTAATTTTGAAAAGTATAATAATATAAACGTAGATAAAATACCAGATAAAGCGAATCAATTATTCAATTCCTTTCAATTGTAAACAAATTTTACAATTATGACAAATGCCAAATGTCGCTGTCAATAACAATTTGAACTAATTTTGAAGACATCAGATCTACTATTTCGTTTTACTTTAGTGTTCTGTGGTTATACCCAGAATAACTATTCCGCTGTCGATTTCACAATGTAGAACGCTCGAAAGGTTATACTTGGAATAAACTCAAGTATAAGTTATACTCAGAATAACTATTCTCCAATTTATACCTGGAATGTAGAACCGGCCCTAAAAGTCATCCATAACCGAATATATCACAAACTGAACATAGCCGTTAATGGTACACAATTTGGTGTTCGCAAAGGTCTAGGAACGCGTGAAGACCTTTTTTCACTTAATATATTGATACAAAGATGGCTGGACATCAATCAAGATATATACGCATGTTTTATTGACTATAATAAAGCATTCGATAAAGTACGACATGAACAATTAATGAATATCCTGAAATCAAAGAAGATTAACAACAACGACCTCAGTATCGTATCAAATGTATACTGCAAATAGCTAGCAATGTACGTGTTAACGAACAGCTATCAGAAGAAACTAAAATTAGACGTGGAGTGAGACAGAGATGCGTATTGTTGCCAATTCTTTTTAATGCCTCCTCCGAAGAGATCCTGAAACAAATCTTGAGGGTGAAACAGCTGGAATAAAGGCAAATGGAGTTCCCATTAACAACATTAGATTTGCGGACGATATTGTGATCTTAGCCGAAAATATTGAAGATCTTTAGAGAAGGTTGACCAGAATAGAATAGAGTATGGAAAAGAGTACGGTCTAACAATGAACGTCAAGAAAACGAAATTTATGAGAATATCGAAAACTCAAAGAAGTAACGAGAATCTTCTAATAAGCGGAACGTCGAACAAGTGGACAAATATGCATATCTGGGAATAATGATTAACTCCACAAATGATTACATTCAGAAGATCAAAAGAAAAGTCAAATTTCAACAAAATGAAAAAAGTGCTATGTACAAGGGAATTAAAATTGGAGCTAAGAGTTACGTTGGCCAGGTGCGTTTTTTCGAATTTGTTTTATGGAATGCGACATAAATGAACAACTGGAATTATTCGAGCGGTGGGTGTATAGAAGAATTCTGAAAATATCGTAGACAGAACAAGTCACAAACAAAGAGGTTCTGAGAAGGATGAATAAAGAAATAGAAATTTTAAATGCAATTAAAACAAGAAAGTTGGAATATCTCGGACATATTACACGTGGAGAGAAATACACCTGGCTCCAACTGATTATTCAGGGAAAGATCCAAAAGAGTGGTACGGATGTACATTAAATGAACTTTTCAGGGCAGCCGTCTCAAAAGTACGAATAACTATGATGATTGCCGACCTCCGCCGCAGAGATAAAACTTAAAGAAGAAGAATTCAGGCCAAAGAAGTTGGTAATCATCGATCTTAATGCTCTCCCTTGACGGTGATGGCCTGACCAACATCCTTCTCATCAAGATATAGATAGATGACATCGCTATTGGTATTGTCCTAAATTCTGATTGTTGACATAACCACTCATCCAAAAATAGGCCTCACCGTTAAATATATTTTTTTGATGAAAATTAGGGTCAGTTTCCAACTGCTTCAAAACCCATTCAGCGAACACACGTCGTTGTCTTTCGTTATGTATCAGGTTGTCAAAATTCGTCAACTTGCGATCTGTGAAAGGCAGACGTGTAAGCGAAGTGAAATAGACTGCCTCGGATTCCGCTGCATTGTGGCGTATCCACACAGAGATTTTTAAATATTTATGTTTAATTCTTCTATTATTTACTTCTTACTGTTATATATTTGACCTTCAGGGGACAACTCAATTTTGTTATATTATATTTGTTGTACTAAAAATGTAAAATGGAAATCATTAAAATATGTTGCCGCAAGTTATTTATTCATTCTTAAAATAAATATATCACAACTATTATACTTTGTTCTAGATAACCCTTCACATATCATACGTCCATGCGATAGTCAATCCAACGTTGTTCCTAGTCCTACACAGAGGCCTTCGGAGAGCCACGCTAGATCTTTGCTGCGGCTGGATTCCTCTCTGGCTGGTGTCAGGACCGAGCGTTCCACCACCACCAGACCCGCCGCGGGCAGCCGATATTTCCCTGCTCAAGCCGCCCCTGCTTCCGGTACCAGCCCATCCAGATAGCTCTATGGTAATTAAATATTATATGTAAGTGGTGTAAGAGGCATGTACTTTTTTTCAATGTCATATGGTTAGCGTAGCTTTTTTCGTTAATTAGCGTATTTACTCATATAGCTACAGTGTTTATTATGTTAAATGAATAGTATACATATACTAGAAGATGGAATATTTTTAATATGTAGGTATTCATAAATATACAGGATGGTCAAATTAAAACAGTGTATCTAAAACACCTAACATAAAAAAAGGTTGTCCGAAAATCCCCGAAAATCCCCGAAAATTTAACAGGAACACCCGAAAAGGTTGGTTCATCTAGTGATGCAAAGAAAAATAGATTTAAAAATCTGAGAATTTTTTCGGTTACTAGTTAAGGTGCGAATACAACGCTAAAAGAAGAAGAATATGTTAAGACGTTGTCTAAAAGAAGTTAAAGAGGCTCTTTAATGAAGCGCTTATTTCATTTTTCTTAGTTGCTCTTGGTCTTCCTCGTTTCATTTTCTTAGCTAATCGTGCTTCCAATACTGTTTTAGTTTGTCTTTGGTTGTCTATCCTTTCCAACGTCCTTACCAGCTCAATTGTTTCCTCTCAGTAAACTTCGGAATAGATTCAGCTTTAAGCTCTTCTCTAATTTGGGCACTACGTAAATATTCTCGTTTTGTCACACCTTAAACTCTTCTCATTTACCACTCATTTCTACGGCGTAAAACGTGCTTTATGTATGAGGAACAATGTCCATGTTTCAGATCCATAAGTTATTAGTAGATTGATTTATCGAATTCCCTATCCTCTTATTTATTTCAGCTGCTCTCCTTCTTTAAGTGAACTATCATCACTACCTTTACTTTATCTACTGCTGCTCTTAAGTCCTTCCTATATTCCTTTTTCCTTTTTTATTTCCCTATATTATCAATCTTGGCATTTCACATCGCTGCCCCTTCTACGTATCTCAGACATTGTATGAATGATACGTGTCCCAGATATTATATGTCAGGACATGGAGTTGGGATGTCCACATTATAAAAATGACGAGCACTCTATGCTCCATGCTATGTCATGCTGGACCAGCCATACAGTCTGTAGCCAACACCCCAAAATATGAGCGGAAATACAAGGTGTATCACGACTCATACTCTTATGAAACGCATCTGGCGGATCATAAGGGCCTTCCCTCATTTTTATCTTTTAAAACTTGTCTTGAGTAAAATGTCTTTATCTTTAATATCCTTCTAGTACACAATCTACGGGAAGACAATTAAAGCATTGTGTGGTCTCTTTAACAGAATTTATGATACCGGGATATTACCAATTAATTGGCTGAAGTCAACATTTGCAATAATGCCAAAGAAACATCGCCCAAAGACATGCAGTGATTATCGGACGACAATAAGTCTGACAAGTCACGTTTTGAAGATCTTTCTGCGATTAATACATAGCAGAATATACACGATATTGGAGGAGAGAATTAGCAATACTCAAGTATGATTTAGGAGTGGCTGGGGTCCGAGAGCAGCCTTGTTCTTTCCCTAAAAGAAATATTCCGGGTTCATATGTTATCCAAGGTATATAAAAAACAGTAGAGGAGTTGCCAAACTTAGTTTTGGTGGTTAATAACCAAACTGTGAGGTCATTAGGGACACGTCAATACATAGAAACAGTTCACAGATATCAAAACAATACACACATTAAAATAATTGTGGTAGATACATACTACATTTGGAAGTAATAATGGAAGGAGAGACTTTAAAATGAAAACTAAACTATTTTTTGTACAATATTTTAGGGGTAAAATTGACACTGTCAATTTGAAATAAGGTAAAATTTGACAGTTCTTCTTCGTTTAAAGATGTCATGATGTGGTACTTAATAGTCTATGCAAGGTTATTGTTTCTGTCATTAGAAGAAGGAATATTTTGAAATAGACGTTGTTGTTAGTTAGTTTATTTTTCTTTTAATAATTTAAACTTGCATTATTTTATACTCGAATAATAAATTGTTAAGTTTAGTGACATTATGAAGTGTGTAAGCGACTTACGGAATTGTTCTTATTGAAGATTGCGGCTTACCTGTAACAAAAAAAAAATTAAATTTTGGTAATTTTGTAAATTAGTTATTATATTTATGAAAGAACAACATTTATAATAGAATATAAAAATACTTGTGAACAAGAAAATTCTAGGATTCTATGATCGAAGTCTATTCCGCGATCGTCCATCCAGTAATGTTTTATTTACTTTCCACATCGAGTGATCCAAGTTTATCTACAGGGTGTAACAAAAAGGTAGGTCATAAATTAAATCACATATTCTGAAACCAAAAATAGTTCCATTGAACCTAACTTACCTTAGTAGAAATTTGGACATAAAAAGGTTACGGCCCTTTGTACCTAAAACTGACAAAACATTTATATTGAGAAATGATATGTGGCTTTCTTATGGCAGCAACATCTTTAAAAAATAAATAACACTAAAATTTATGTAGCCTACAACAATATTATAGGGCTTTGTTCCCTTAAACCCCCCAAGTGTTTGTGTACGTTCCACTTAAATTATTATTGTGGTACCATTGGTTAAACACAATGTTTTTAAAACTTGTTTGCCTCTTAGTACTTTTTCGATAAGCTCATTTTTATCAAGATACGGCTTCTTTTTTAATATGTTTCAATATTTCTGAGTACCTAACAAAATGTAAATTATAAATAAATTTTCATATTTCATTATCAACAATGATATGTGGAGAATTTTACAAATAAATTGATATAAGGTTGAATGGTCGAATAAACGAATTTTGATCAAATGAAAGACATATATCGAGCACAGTTTATTAATTAAATCTTGCCTAAGTACTTTCGCTTCCTAGAGCATCTTCAGGAGCATTTCGTCAAAAAAAATTTACAAATGTTCAAAATGACATCCATTTTCTTAAATCGAGATTAGGCACGATTTGCAGCTTTCATGATTCTATTCCTTTTTTTGTTTTTTTTTCGTTCATAACTGTTACGGTATATATGACCTCTTTCATAAAACCCGAGAACAAAAGTCAATTGGGTTAAGATCTGCACCTCTGAGCGGTCAATAAATAAGCGCATCAGGGCCAGTTCCAATCCAACATCCAGGATACTGACGGAAAAAATATTCTCTGATTTCATTATGATAATAGGCTGAAGCGGCATCCTGTAAAAACCACCTATTTTTCCTCACTGCGAGATTGAGCTAGTCTAAGTACTCTGGTAACACAAATTAATTACTATTAAACTGGGAATAAGCCACAATTAAAGATAAAATTACGTTTATTGACGTTTCAATTTCCACTTCGGAAATCGTTCTCAAAATACAAACAGTAAATTAAATAAATTTTGTTTTTTGTTACATAGTGAAAAATTCTTCTAATAATTTAATTTTATCTGACTCATTTATATTAACAATTCAGACATACATTATGCATTTTAAAGTAGACGACTTTAAAATGATATTGCCAATATTGTTGAGTTGCGCTCCTGGGACGACTTTACTTATAAGATAGTTCATTCGATTACATGAAATCAACTTTAACTTGAGAATATCCGTCAGAAAAAAATCATAGCATGTAATTCGTCTTTAAAAAGACAAACACATGACATGATGACAGTAAAATTCTTCTGTTAGTGATTCCATAGTACATTATGATGGAAAACCAGGAAAAAAACCTCATAATACTATCCAGACATTGTAAGTATTTGTTCGTGAATTTAGTTTACCTTCAACAAACATCAAAATTCTGATTTTTATATGTTACGTTATTTAAAAAACATAAATGATGTATCCTCTATATGTTACTGACTTACTAATACTGGTATTTTCTTATTAATAACTTCCTCTTTCAATATTGGTAACCAGATCCTACTACATTCTGCCGAGGAATTTGCGACACAATTGGCCTCATTTAGCATAATTAGAGCCGCTTCTTTGATTTTTCTTTTTTTACCATCCGTTTCTTTTAGGACTACATTTGAATTATTCCATTGAACCCTATGTTCATTATCCCATGCGTGTTTACAGATTTGAGATCTATCAAATTCATTATTTTTAATATAAGATTGATGTTCACTTATTCTAACATTTAATGGCCTTGATGATTCACCCAAATAAAACTGATCGCATTCACAAGGTATTTTATAAATGCAATTCTTTGTCCTTTCTTGTTCATTGTTAGGTTTGGTTTTGGACAAAATAGATCTCAACGTGTTTGTTGTTTTGAATGTTGTTGAAATGTTGAATTTATTTCCTATCCTTTTAAGTTTTTCTGATAGTCCTTTCATGTACGGTATTGTTATTTTCCTCATATTATTCCTTGTGTATGCTTTAGGATCTCGTTCTAAGTTGTTCTGTTCTATTCGATCGATTGTTAAAAATTCCTTATTTATAAACGATAAAGGATAATCATTTTTTAATAAAACAGATGTTAACAAATGTTTCTCCTCCAAGAACGAATTTTCATTAGAAAAAGTAATTTTGGCTCTATCGTATAAAGATTTAATTATTCCCTTTTTTACATTAATATTGTGATTTGATTTGAAATTTAAATATCAATTGGTGTGTGTGTGTTGGTTTTCTATACACCTGAGTCTCATATCCAGTATCGTTCTTAGATATTAAAACATCCAGGAAAGTATTAAAAATATATTATATAAACGTCGGGATAGTATTATGAGGTTTTTTTCCTGGTTTTCCCTCATAATTTACTATGGAATCACTAACAGGAGAATTTTACTGTGATCATGTCATGTGTTTGTCTTTTTAAAGACGAATTACATGCTATGATTTTTTTCTGACGGATATTCTCAAGTTAAAGTTGATTTCATGTAATCGAATGAACTATCTTATAAGTAAAGTCGTCCCAGGAGCGCAACTCAACAATATTGGCAATATCATTTTAACGTCGTCTACTTTAAAATGCATAATGTATGTCTGAATTGTTAATATAAATGAGTCAGATAAAATTAAATTATTAGAAGAATTTTTCACTATGTAACAAAAAACAAAATTTATTTAATTTACTGTTTGTATTTTGAGAATGATTTCCGAAGTGGAAATTGAATCGTCAATAAACGTACTTTTATCTTTAATTGTGGCTTATTCCCAGTTTAATAGTAATTAATTTACAATGCCACAAGAAAATAGCTTCAGAACAATACTCTGGTAACACGTTGTGTAGAGAATCTAAATAATTTTTGCCGTTTAAATTGGAAGAAAACTATCCCTATTGACATAAAAATTGATATAAACATTGACTTTAACGTTCTATGGTGATGGAAAACTTTTTTGCGTGGTGGGTTTCTTCAGCCGAGATGTGCCTGTTGGGATGATTCGTAATGCCATTTTTGTTAAAGGTAGCTTTCGTCAGTAATCAATTTCATTAATCATGATTAATGAAATTGATATTTCGAGCCTTCTTCGTTAAAAACCAATCGCAAAATTGTTAAGTGATAAGGGGATAAAACTGTTGTTCCTTGAATCTTGCCTGAACCATCATGTTAGAAACATCTAATTGAGCAGTTCTGCCTCCAGGGATTTCTTCCAAAATGTTTTGGTGAACTATTATTACCAACAGGTTGCGGTCGCAATGTGCCTGTCTCTCGTAAACGACATCAATGGAAAGAAATAATCGTCTGTCTGGTGCATGGACGTATAAACATAAATGGACACAGCAATAAGATACCTTTAACACACAATGTTTTGAAGCTTCGATAGAATGTGATGCTTCCGCAATGAGGATAAGCGTGCTTGAATTTTTACTCTCGGGTAATTATTCAGATTTTAAAAATTGGAAGTAGTAATAATGTATAAAAACACGTTCAAAGAATTAAAAAAAAACGAGCGTTTAACTATTAACAAATCACGTCTTTATAAAAAAATTAAAATACAATTTTATTTGCTTTAAAATTAATACAATTAAATATAATTGAATTCAAGTTAATTTTTTAATAGTATCAAAATAATGCTACAATAAAAAATCTTTATGTTTTCTCCTTAATTTGCTACCCAAATAGTTCGATCGTCAATATTATTTGAAAACCTACATAGAAAAATAAATGAGTTTTATTCATTTCACTAATTTATTTGTATCCATATGAGAAATATTAAATTAAAAAGGTACTAAACAGATCTTTTTTAATCAGATGATGTCTACTTACAATTTATAAATGTCTACTAATTTCATGAACTCATATCTTTCAATACATTCATGAACGTGAATAAACCCAATTGTACGCCTATTAAAATGTAAACAAACACGCTTCCTCATTTCCTCATCTTAAATAATGTAAATTGTATGTACTTACAAATGAAATGAGAGATCGGGATGTAATTATTTCGTTTATTTTATTTCACTTTTCACAAATATTACTCAAAATACATCCAAAATATCGAAAAATAACTTTTTCCTCATTTACTGTTAAAAGTAAACAAACATGGAACAGCATTTGAAGTTTGACGTAGATCCATAAGACAGAGAAATGTAAACAACCGTTGTCATTTATAAATAGTTTTCAGTGCTTCTACATATAAAATAATTGATTGATATCTATTATACGCTATTATTAAATGATAATGCACACTATGTGCACACTTTATATTTTGATTACAATTAAATATATTAATATAACCAATAAATTATTATTTTGGTTTGATAGCACCTGTAGAGTGTAAAATACGGAGTAATATTTTCAGCGACTCGTGAATAAGAAATTTTAAAACAAAACGTGACAACAGTTGAAGGTGCTTAGAATGTGACCTATTCAAATAATTTTGACTTCACAATTTTATGTAAATAACTTACCCAAAATTAGGTGCATATTCTGAAACCGTGTACGCCATTGTAATAAAAAATTTAGTTTTTCTTAGTAATCTTGATAGAGATATAGTTGCACAATAATTAGAAAATGTATTACTGACAATATGTATTATTGATGCTACTGTTCAATACATAGTATTCCAAGCAACAACAAGTATTGCAGATAGTCAACTACAGAATTTTTGACATACATAATAAAAAAGAAGCTCCATCTCGAAAAAAGCTGTCTTATCGCAAAAAATTAAGAGGCAACAAAATTTTAAAAACGTTAATTTAAGTAATGGTGTCACAATAATAATTCATTTGGAACGTGCATGAACATTTGGGGGGTTTTAAGGGAACAAACCCCCATAAAAATTTTGCGGGTACATAAATTTCAGTGTTATTTTTTTTTAAGATGTTGCTGCCATAATCAAGCCACATTTCAATTTTCAATATAAAATTTTAAACAGATTTCGAGATATTGGACAAAATCGATTTTCATTTTGTAAATTCAACTGGCTGTAACTTTTTTTACGTCCATATTTTTGGTCCTTGACCTACCTTTTTATTGCACCCTGTATATTGCCTCAAATAGGTTGCTTTGGTATGGTTAATTTTTTGTACATTTGTTGTGAAATAGGTACATAGAACTTCCTATTTTTACGAAAATGTGTCTTTATTTCAATGTAGTAGTAGTTTTCATCTACTGTATTCAATTTCTGTATACTATTTCAGACACATTGAAATTCAAAAATATTTACTACACAGTATTACGTAAAACGCGCATAAAATATTTCTAGCGAATTATTTCGACTTTTAGATGCACGAAAACGCTATTTCCTTATTTATGCATATTTTATTTCACTGTATAAATATCGTCCCGCTAAACTGGTTCATCCGTATTTTATAAAATTGAATTTAGTTGAGTTTGAGTTGAATTTATATTGGACGAACTGTTTGTCTTCGAAATGTTAAGTTTGCTTATTGATTACTGTAATATCTACATTTGTATACTTACTTCGATACAACTTTTTCATTGTCTATATCCGTTCTGGTAAATTAGCAATTTCAGAATGACATAATCATTTTTAAGGCCCCTTAATACCTTTGTAGAACATACAAATAAATAAATGAATACTGAAAAATATACAGATCGAAATGAGTTGTCAACAAAAATAACCAAACTTAAAAATCATAACATTGGGAAAGAAACAACAAGTTGTGTTGAGTTTGATTTTTCAGCTGTTTTTTAGTTATTTGAACATGCTGGGTTCAAAACTAAAGTTGAACTTTATAAGAATGACAAGACAATATCTCCAGACAAATGGAAGATGTGACCGACAAGCTTCCATTTTGTTCACTCAAAAGTGGCTCTGTAACGAAATACTTTGCCTACCACATAGGATATTACTATGAAGGTTGAAAATTGGGACGGAAGTTACTGTGGGTTGAGATAGGGCAAGCAAAATAAAGGAAAACACAAGAAAGACCTCTAGCAATTTAAAATGGACGCCGCTTTGAGGTGCCAAATTATAACGATTACAACAAAATGGTTTGGAAAAAAAAATAAAACATTTATTGTGTCTCACCAAAAACAGTTACAAAATATAGATGGCACAAAAAATAGTATTTTAATAGTTACAGAGATTTATACCAAAATAATAAAGAAGAAAAAACTTACATATGTCCCAGCTGTTTGTAAACTCTAGGAGTTGGACATATCACAAAAACTTGCAAATATTACTGCATGGAGCTTAACCTTCTTTAAAAGAAACAAAACAAAAAAATCATAAATATGATTAGGTATTTATCAGATGTCAAAAATAATAAATCTAGCTGTCGTATGTTAACATTAAATTTTAAAACAGAACAATTAAAATGACAGCTAAGCCACGCCTTAAGACATATAATTTTAATTATTACAATTTCTTTACATTATAAAGCAATTATTAATGAAAAATTGTCTATTTTTACTTCAAAAGTTCAAACCATAAAAAAACTTACATGAGTTTCACTAACCTACTTTAAATTTTCTGTAACTGGACTTCACTGGAATTTCTGGGGGTTGAACTGGGCTTACACTCTCTGTGTAATGAACACACGAACATTCATCTCCAAACTTCCAAAAAGCCTGGGATGACAGCCAGGAAAAAACCTCAGAGAGATTCCAAACCTCACTTAAACTGTAACTATTAGCTGAACTGCTACTATACACTACATATTTTCCATGAAAAGGAAAGAACAACGAGGAACATTTCAAATTTGACGTAAAATTTGGATTCACAATGAAGCCAACTGCTTCTAACAGCGAACTAAGTGAGAATGAGCTAATTCTTGAAAATCATTCGTATAACTTGGTATAAACACAACACTTACAACAGGAACGGAAACGCAAAATATCCTATTTCTTTGACGCACAAAAATCCCAAGGCGGTTTTGATCAAAGAAATTCGAGGAAAAACGCATCTGTGAAATATAAACAAACTATAAAATGGTTTACATTAACTCCAGCGACGTAAAAAGGAATTTAAAACGCTTTTGGGTATTTTAACTTGTACGAATAGGAAATGAAATATACTAAAAACATTCTTCGATGTTTTAAATATATACGAGGGGATTTCAATATATATCAAGGAATTTACAAATGCTACAACTCCAAGTATGAAAATTACCGTCTAGAATGCTAAAAAATGGCAAATTTTTAACAGTTTTATTTGTTCTTATTTATTATAGTTAACAATTAGGCTTCCTTCATATTATTATGCAACTTTTGAAGATTACAAAAAACTGTTCTTCGGTTTTTGATTATTCGTATATTTTAAAGATGGCGTCAAAAATTTTTTCCAAGCGAGTTTTCTGGCTTTATAGGTATCCTGTATAAACCGAATCATTGATATGTTGCAATGTCATATGCACCAATTAATCGTTTGTGTTGACCTTAAAAAGGCTTCCTTTCTTCTTGGCCAGGTACGAGGCTGTATAAAGTATCACTACTGTTTGTGTATCCTAGTAATATCTGGAACAAGATTTCTAGATGTTACAAAAGGAAATGTGGAGATGTGGGTGAAAAGTGGACAGACACAGAAAATGGGGGAAATAGTTAAAGGCGTAGAGCCTTACTTAATTACTTGAAAAGACTACTCAGAAGACCAACCAAAATCAGCAGAACCAGCAACATCGGAAATTACAACTGGTAAAAAAATAAGCACAGTGGAAGTGAAGGAAGAACAAAAAAAATTAAAGAACAGAAATGCTGCAGGCATGGACGGAATAACAAATGAATTATTAAAATATTGCAGATCAATGATGACAGATCAATTAGCATAGTTCATATACAAAATATTACAGTACCGCAAAATACCCAAAGAATGAAAAATAAACGTACTAAATCTTGAAGTTTAAAAAAAAGTGACAACGAAAATCCGGAAAACTATAGAGAAATCAATCGAGTACGTGAAGTATTACTTGAGGATGAACAACATAGTACGGGATCCGAATCTAGTTTCAGATTTTCGTGAATCGACCTTCACCTAATCAACTTCACCTTCAACAAATAAGTGATGGTCGATCTAGATTCGGATGTTAGACTAACAAGGTTTCCGAAGCCAAAGATCATCTACAAGACAAATCACGTAAAAGGCCTTAAAATACAATTGACCGGCGTTCCTTCGCTTGATTGACTTAAAAAGTCTTTGACAGATATTCCTTCAAATAAAAATACACATTATTATATTGTCTTTCAGAAAACAAAAATTAACACAATTTGAGCTTATTCCAGGTAAGAAACAATCTCTAAGTCAATAAAAAAGTCACTAACCTGGAGATCCACCTTTTCGATATTTTAAAAACCTTATTGCTATATCTGGTTTCTCTACGACCTCCTGAAGATTCCTGTAGAAGAGACACGTGGTTTTAGTGTCCCATTAAAAAAAAGGCTACAGCGAACAAAAGCTTAAACTATCATTCCATACACATAATCATTAGAATAATCACATAACTGATCCGTACTATGATCTATAAAATATTTCCCAATATAATTCTCACAATAACACTGGTAAACACACAGTTTGCTGCCGGAATTTTTTTTACTGTTTCTAGGTAATGTGGGTCTGCTGAATCCAGAAATTTCACCAGACTTGCTCCATCAGATCATTTTCAGAAAATACGACAACAGATCACATTTCTATCATATAGGGTAATTTAACGCATCACTACCTGCATATATGTAGTGCTGCTGTCCATCAAATAAACAAAACACGAATTTTTCATGGTCTTTAAAAGGACGGTCCCTTTGAATCTTCTATTTCTTTAATCTTCTAATTCTTACCCAGTTTTTTGTGTTCTGCACCTTGCATCTATGTCGTATATCTGTACTTCTTGCTCTGTAGTATTGCGTCGTCAGCTTAGCAGATTATTTAAGTATGCTTAAAAACTTAATATGCTTAGCATATTAAGTTTTTTTCTCCCATTTGGTATCCTTTTTTAGTTCTTACTTTTTTTTATCCATAATCAGGTTGAACAATAGAGGACTCAGGGAATCTGCCTGTCATATCCCATTGCCAGCTTCAATAGAGTCGGTTAGTTCTTCTTCTACTTTTACTTTTATTGTACTGTTTTGCTAATTTTTTTGTCGTTTTGATTATTCCTAGAGGTATCTCTCTTTAAGACTCCGACACAAGAGGGATACAATGGACGTTCCAGAACTTTGCCAGTGTTCCTTTTTTTATTTGTCTAACTAAATTATTCGTTTCATTCTGATTCGTTTATAGTGGTTGTATGCCTGTTGTGTTCTGTATTGCAAAAAGCCTTTCTTCTTTTCTTAACATCCGCTTCAATTCCTCTCTATACCATGGTGTTTTCTTTTTTGATATGTTAGTGTTCGTTACTTTCCTCTCTCCAAGTGATTCTGTTGATGCGAATATTATATTATTTTTGAGGTTTTCCTAGCTTTCCTCGATGTTATCGTTTTCTAATCTTACATTCCCAGCGATCTTCTCTGATAGTCTTTGCCTTTATAAGTATTCCGTCGGTTCCGTATTTAGTCGTTCGATTTTGATTTTTGTTTGTTTTGGCGCCGCTCTTTTGGGTGGGAAGTATTTGAGGATTATTCTTATTTTAAATAATACTAGGCTTTGGTCGCTACCTACATCTGCTGAGTTGAGGCATCTTACGTCGATTATTTTTGATGGATGTATATCTCTGTTGGTTATAATATAATCTATCATAGACCTTTGTCCATTGGTGTTATTAAATGTATATTTGTGTTGGTATTTGTGGTTAATAAATGTGTTGTTTATTCTTAGTTCGTTATTGGTGCAGCAGTTGATCATCAGTTCTCCATTTTCGTTTTTAACATTCTCGCTATGTTTTTGTTTGATGCCGGGTATTACTTGGTTGGCTATTCGAGCGTTAAAATCCCCCAATATTATCATCTTTCCTCTCACTTGATCTACTACCTAAATCTTTACATAGGTCGTAAAACGCGTACCTTGTTGTTTGAGGCTTGTTATTTTCTGGGCCGTATACTCCGGTGATATTCAGGTCTTCCTTCTCCATTCCTAAATTTGCTGTTACTATTCTTTCTATTATGTATTGACACTCTTTGATGTGATTTTGGTACCTTTGGTGTATTAGTAAGGCTACACCTTCTTTGGGTCTTTTTTCTTTTGCTACTCCACTGCAGATTGGTATGTATTCACCCAATTTTGATTGACCTTTTTCTTTTTTTTTTTTGTTTCCTGTAGAGCACAAATGTCCATTTCTTTCTCTTTCGGCACTTGGGTTCTTTCTTGGTTTCTTGAGTTGAGTAATCTGATATTCCAAGTAGTAATTCTCATCTGGGTTTTAAATGTTTTTCGCTTGTCCTTATTCCCTGCCGTAGTCGTCTTCATAGTATCAATCCGGTTCCGAGGCTGTATATTGTTTCTTTGAGCAGTATTTATTTTTACGATTGGTAGGTTGCTAACCTTCCCAATCACCCTCCACATTTTATCCGAGCTTGGGACCGGCTGTGGTAACCCCAGAGCTACTCAATCCACCCACAATCACCCCCAGGCTGTGATCTCCTAAATAAACACCAAAATAGGCTTGATATGCCCTTTTTATGAAATTACAAACTAGTTTTCTATTTTCCTTTACAATGTACGCGCCACAGATGTAAAATACGCAACATATGCAAAAAGAAGACGAACAGTTTATCGGAAAAATGTTAAAAATTAAAAAATAAGATTGTTTAGTATTTAAAAACATTGTTAGAAATAAACGAGAATAGAATCGAGCCGAAATTTTCCAACAAATCTTTACATAGCCACGTTGTTACTAAATGTTAAAACATTAAGCGAGAATGTACACAGATTTAACCCTTTAGAAAAAACTGTACGGTTATGTAAATATACTTGCAATTTACTCATCAAAACCAGATGCACTTAACATTAGTATAATTTACACAAACAACTGTAATTTTCTTTTAACCATTAAAGTACCTTTACCGAGGATTTGACGATGAACAGTAAATTATAGCGCTCGAAACCGGTCGCCGAGTCTTTATTTTTCTTTCTCTTATTCCTTTTAGAAATGGACTCACGTGTGCAATCGATTCATCATTATTCCGTTTACTTACTCTAGCTAGTTCCTGTAACGCATCTCGATGTTCTTAAATTTTCTTCTTTTTTAATGAAACTTTTCTGGAACACAACTTAATTATGTTGTCACTTATTTACTAAAATTACTAAAACCATCGATTTTTTCTACTTTCCTTGCTTATAACCTTAAAATAATTCATTTTGGAGCAAAGTAATACTGAAATAATATAGCTACAATTAAATTGTCTATTAAAAACGATTGGATAATAATGTTTTAATTTATAATCCTGCTGCAAAATAGCATAAATAAATACAAAAAAAGGAAAAAACGAGCCTTTTCTTATTCAATATTTTTTAAACACTTAAGCCGGGTCCAGACAAGTGTAACGTGTAATGTAATCTATAGCACAGAATAATAAATAATCAGAATGCTCACTCTCAGATGTAGCCTTTGAAGTTTTTCAGCACGCGCGCCATGTTTTAGAAGGAAGCACATAACACAGACATATGCTTTGTGAGGTTATGTAATTGTTTATATTTCTGTTTAATTATATTATATTTAACAATGTTAATATAATTGTATAATATGTCTATGATTGCCGTAAGTCAATTAAACCGGGTTAATTTTTCTATGCACACCACATAAACAACACTGGTTCCCTTTAAAAAATGGCGGAACGTCTGCGCGAACGAGATGCGCGTACTTAATTTTCCATGGAGAGTGGGTATTCTAATTGTTTATTATTCTGTATCTATAGTGTAATGTAATACTAATTTTGGGTTTGGCGCGAACACAAAAGCGTTCGCAGTACTCGTTTGGACGGCGTTCGTGACGGTTGTATCATTTGTACGTTCAGAATGTGGAGTGACGAACAATCACTAGAACTAATTGGCATATACCAAGAAAACCCCGGTCTTTGGGATCCAAAATACCCTAATTATTTTAAGAAAAATCTAAAAAACATATCATGGAGTATCGCTTTTCATTTGGGAAGAGATATAGAAGAATGTAAAAACAAGATTGTCAGTTTGCTTGCCTCACATCGAAGGAAAAGAGGAAAAGTAAAAAAAAGCCAAAGTTCTGGAAGAGGTATGTAATTTTATTTGCCTTTTTTATTCATATTAAATGTACATTATTATTATTTCTAGTGTAATATTACTTTTATTAATAATTACTTATTATTATTAACGAAATCTTTTACTTTATGATCTTCAGTCTTTGTTTTTATTTAAAACTGTTATTTATTTTACAGGTTGACATAAAACATACAAAAATACGTGGTTTGCTTACGAGGCGGTAGCTTTTTTAGGAGATAGAAATAATCCAAGAAAAGGTCTCAATACAGAGGTAAGCTGAATATTTATGATATTATCCTTATTCTAAAGCAAAATCAAAGTTTTTTGTGCATTTTTAGAAAAATTATTAATAATTTTCTTAAAATAAACTGTTGAAACAATTTTCCAATAAATTATCAGAAATATCTTTACAAACCCTCATTTTAAAGGATTTTCTATGCTTTTTCAGTAAAATTGTGTCATTTTTCTATAAAATTTACATTGTTTATAAGTAAAAAAGTACGTTTAAACTTTTGCATATTTTGTTTATTACGTATTGTTATCACCAAATTTATCAAAAGCATTTGTTAGATACCTGTATCGACGAATGTCACGGGAAGATCCTTAGTTCTCTAGTCTATGTTTCGGTTTCGGCTTCATAAGATCCTAAAAATACGTATTCTGCCAAGAAACTTTTCCCTCGTTCAGAAAATAGTCAGTAAACTCATCTCTAATGTGTTTTGCATTTAAGGTAGACCGTCTCGGTACATTAGTCAGTGGAAGTAAAGATGCCATATCAACATCTCTTCGCCAAGTGGCTTTCAAGAGTCTGCCATTTTGTTCGCTGTCAAGTGATCCAGGCACTATATACAAAGTTTTCGATGTATCTGTGTTTCTCAAAAAATTATGCAAGTGTGCAATTGCCATGACTATAGTCTGCGCCGTTTCGGGCTGAAGAAGCATAGGTTTTCGTAAAACTCTGAACACAGATGCAATAATACCAAATACGTTTTCTACAATCCTGTGCGCTCTACTTAGCCTGTAATTAAAAATTCTTTGCGGCGATTCCTTGGGGTGATCTCCTGGATAAGGTTTCAGTATATTGTTTTATTAATGGAAAGGCAGAGTCTCCTACAAATACGTATGGTACTGGATTATTTCTACCTTGAAGTGCTTTAGATGCCGGAAATCTTATTAAATTATTTTCTATTTTTTTATATAATTCAGTTTCGTTAAAAATTCCACCATCTGAAATTCTACCTTGACATCCGACATCAAGAAATGTATAATTATATTCTGCGTCTACTAAAGCGAACATCATTATATTGAAATTCGATTTGTAGTTACGATATTCTGTGCCACTATGTATCGGAGCTGGAACAATGACTCTGTTTTTAGCAGCTGAAATAATATTTTTTTTTATTACAGGTTACAGATGAACTGCAACAAGGAGCATCTACAAGTGCAGAAAATGATGACTGCAGACGTGCAGAATTTGTATCACCAAAGTGTCCGCCTCAAAAAAAAATAAATCAGAAGAAAATAAAAAAATGGTTATGCTTTCAGAAGCTCTTAGCGTACTTAAGAATGTTGCTTCGAAGCCTACTCCCGAACCAGAAGAAAGCCCAAACAATTTTGAAAACGAACCCTCTTTTTCTCTAATTTTATATGCTGCAAGATGCAACAGTATAATAAGATCTCCAAAAATGCTGTGCAGCGTGCAATAATGGATATTATATTCAATGCCGACAAAGGATGCACTAATTTTTCCTAACTTCATTATTCTTCGACATCTCAATACGGTTACAGCGGGATTCCTTCATCAAGATACCAGAATGCTGAACAATATACCTCAACAAATCACTCAGAACCATACACTTCAGGGTAGAGAACAGGTCAGAATTCGATAAGTTGCACTGTTGTTCCATATACTCAGAATCGTCCCAAGTTTCATTTGAAGATGCTTATAATTATTAGATTAAATAATTTATATTTTTTACTAAACTCTTAAACTGATACCTTTTTTTTTCAATAAATCAATAAAAATATATAAAACTCACCTTTATGTTTTCTTTCAATGCTTCTATAATCGCTTCACAAACTTCTGGTACAATGCAAGAGATTGACTATTTTGAAATTCTGAAAGTGTATTGAAGGCTAGTATATGAATCTTCTGTTTCCAAAAATCTTAATGTTAGTGCCAGTCTATCTTGCGGTGAAATTGCAGATCTCATGGCAGTATCTTGTCTTGATTTTAGATGCAATCTTTGTTAATAAATATTCAAAATCAGTAGGCGAAATCCGGGTAAAGTTTTTATATTGGCCACTTATTTGATGAGATTTTAATTCCACAAGTAAAGTAGATCTTATCGGATACAACTCAGTTTTCCACCATCGACGCACCGAACGTTTCTTCCGGTCTTCAGTTAATAAATACATACAAATAAAAGCAGCATCTGCTATCACGACCTCCCTATTCGGCATGTTCGTAGCAACTGAATGGAAACCAAGATTCGTTACACGATTCGTATGGACGTTCGTGTGACGTCCACACTGTCGATGCTAAATTACACGTAATGTTACATTACACGTTACACTTGTCTGGAACCGGCTTTAGATTACACATAAGTCCTTCATAATTCATCTAGAAAATCTTTCAACAAGTAACCAAAAAAAGGCCACCGAATTTCATTCAAATCTATTTAATAGATTTCGCAAAATAATTTTGCAATTTTTTTTTTTAATCTTGCATAACAAAAACTAGGACATTTAGAAGTTTGTCAATTTTTTTACTTATACAAACGTATTTAACCTATCTAAAGTACTTTATGGAGTTGAAATCAGATTAATTGGACGGCTTCAGGAATGTTTTAAAATTATAAACATTTTTTGACTTGTAAACAAATAGAATATTTCAGGTTAGATTAAATTAAATTCAAAAAAACGGCGTTGAAAAACTCATATGTTGTGTTGATCATTTTAGTACATTTTCGTCACACATTATGAACCAATCTATTTTACGCTCAGCAAATATTTTCCACAGTACCCCAACATGCATGTTTTTCAGATGTCCAAAAATTATTTTGATCTATAGTATTGAAAGAGAAGCCTTACAACTGAACAGTTAGACAAAATATTACATGAAATAACGGATGATCAAGCTGAACATTCCGAGATTTAATGGGACTCAGATGCTGAGGATGTAATAGAACCTGACACACCATCAGAAAGATCTTCTAGCAGAAGTTCGTCTACAATACTGCTGTCTACTCCGTCTGGAAGTGGTACAGCTAAAATAGACATAGTATCTAACTACAAACCTCTACGTAGAAAACCTAAAAATTCTACAATTTACGACTGTTTAGAGCACGAGGATTCAGATGATTCTGTAGCAGACATAAGATTACCAGCTCGAAAAACTCTTTCAAAACAAAAATATGAATGCTGCATCATCAAGTGAAGCTGAAGTGACTTTCGATGTTACCAATGATTTTAAGGGGTGATCTAAAGAACCAAAATACCTATTGAAATTTAAAAATTGTAATTATGCAGAATTCAAGGGTTCGAAAGCGATACCTTCTTTTGAAGACCCAGTAAGTTTCTTTAATAATATTTTTCTTCAATGACACCTTACTACAATACATTGTAGAACAGTCAAATTTGTATGCTATTCAAGCTAACAAAAATTTAGATTTGTACTTCGAAGAAAGCTTTCCTAGGAATTTTAATTCGAATGGGATTTAATAGTTTACATTTTATCAAAAAAAAATACTGGTCTGTCGATCCAAATGTTCATAATGAAAGGATTACCATTATTTCCCTTTAAAGAGATTTCTTAAAATATTAAGATATATTTGAATGATAACCAACAAATGCCAGCCAGAGGAACTCGGGAATTTGACAAGTTGTACAAAGCTGGGCCTCTTATTGAAAAATTAAAAAAAACCTTTATGGAATCTTTTTCTCCGAGCAGAAATCTTTCAATTGATGAAAGTATGGTTGCCTTTAAAGGAAGGGCTACTTTGAAAAGGACATGCCAATGAAACCCATAAAGAGGGGTATAAAAATGTATGCAATGGCACATGCTGAAACAGGTTACCTAATCAATTTTGAGGTATATCAAGATAAGAACCTGAACGAAGTAACGGACATACTCTAGGGGAAAGAGTTATACTGAATTTAATCCAAATGTTGGAGAAAAGGGAACACTGCTTTTACCTTGACAATTTTTTTACCACACTCCCACTTATGAATAAGTTATCAGAACTAGGTCATTTTGGTTGTGGAACAGTAAGACAAAAACGAAAATATATTTTCCAAAAGCACATTTAGTAGATGATAGAAAAATGAAAATAGGTGAAATTGATGGAGTTATCTACAATGATATTACCATAAGTAAGTGGATGGATCGTGGCTCAAAATCTGTGACCGTATGCATAATCATGAAGAAACTGGTTATGTTTTGAGAACTTCAAAAACTGGAGAACAAGAAAACATCCGCTGATCTCAAGCCATTGTAGATTACAATATGTATATGGACGGTATTAATCGAGTTGCCCAACGAATGCAAACATACTCAGTAGCTTGGAAAATCGTCGATGGTGGATAAATTTATTTTATTACCTTTTTGACGCATCCATAGTAAATTATTACATATGAAATCGTAGGCTTCCACGGCCAGAGTCAGAATTATAGTTTATTCGTCTTCCGGGTTTGGACCGTGTCATTTGTGAGTGACCCAAAAGTGGGTTCATCTCTTGAGATGAACCCACTTTTGGGTCACTCACAAATGACACGGTCCAAACCCGGAAGACGAATAAACTATAATTATTACATACTTTACAAAGAACCCCTTAGGCAAAGTAACAGTAGAAAAAGAGCAATATCTCACCTTGAATATAGATCCAAATTGGCTACCAGTCTTATAAGATTTTTCTGTGAGAAAAAAATTGGGAGGCCATTGAACAGGACGTGTATGAACTCAACACTTTATAACCATCTATAAAATTTTTAGATCCTCCGAGATATAGTAAACTGATCGCAGGCATCCTTGGAAGATAGGTTAACTGATCACCAGTATTTTTGCCCCAATGCGCTGGTTTCTAATGCGGAAGATTGCCAGTTACCTGTTACACCTCTCGTTTATGTGGTAATTTATTAAATTCAGAAATTATTTCAAGCAAATTACTGTAAAATGAATATTAATATCGATTTTTTACGGTATGGCCTATTCGACGTATCTTGCGGTTTTGAGATCTGAAAATTCAGTTGCATAGGTTTTCTTTAGTGAACTTTATAATTAAAATATTTATGAACATGTGCTGTTTCCGCTTATATCGGAAAGAGTCCTCAACTTATTAACTAATTAGAAATCTATTTATTATGACAGAATGAATCAAAATGCTTAAATACAGTCGTCTGGCTTTTATAAACAGTTAAAGCCTAAGAAACATTATCCTGTGAAAACAGGATGTACATGTAAAATTTACAGTTTTATGTACACCATCGTTTAGTACTGTATCAGCGTAGATACAAAAGTGAGAATGGTAAAAATGATTGTAAAAATGGGAATGAAAGGATTGGCATGATTTGTGGTGAAATGTATATAGCTAGACGGGGGAAAGAGTTAGTGGGAAAAGAGACTCAGTACTTACGTTTTTCATCACATCTCTTAGTTCTCTACCATATAATCGGCCATTTTCATTTACATCAGCCAAGTAAGTGGTTCAACCACTTGCCTTTGGAATCTCCCCGCTTGAAAGTGGTTACAAAACCAAGTTTCCCAGACCAATTATAAAGGTCTTAAGTGATTGAAAAATATTAAATATAAAAAAAAGGTTTGTTTGTCTCTCTTTTTGTATTTATTGCTATTTTGCAGCAAGGGCAATAAATTAAACCATCATGAACCAACCGTATCTCAGAGAAAATTTAATTGTCGGTATTTTATTTCATTACGACTTTGCTCCAAAATGAATTCTTTTAAAGGTATAAGCAAGAAAAGTAGAAAAAAAATCGATGTTTTGAGTAATTTTTAAATTAATTACTCCTAAACTGGGAATAAGCCACAATTAAAGATAAAAATACGTTTATTGACGTTTCAATTTCCACTTCGGAAATCGTTCTCAAAATACAAACAGTAAATTAAACAAATTTTGTTTTTTGTTACATAGTGAACAATTTTTCTAATAATTTAACTTTATCTGACTCATTTATATTGACAATTCAGACATACATTATGCATTTTAAAGTAGACGACTTTAAAATGATATTGCCAATATTGTTGAGTTGCGCTCCTGGGACGACTTTACTTATAAGATAGTTCATTCGATTACATGAAATCAACTTTAACTTGAGAATATCCGTCAGAAAAAAATCATAGCATGTAATTCGTCTTTAAAAAGACAAACACATGACATAATGACAGTAAAATTCTCCTGTTAGTGATTCCATAGTAAATTATGAGGGAAAAACCAGGAAAAAAACCTCATAATACTATCCCGACATTGTAAGTATTTGTTCGTGAATTTAGTTTAACTTCAACAAACATCAAAATTCTGATTTTATATGTTACGTTATTTAAAAAAACATAAATGATGTATCCTCTATATGTTACTGACTTACTAATACTGGTATTTTCTTATTAATAACTTCCTCTTTCAATATTGGTAACCAGATCTTACTACATTCTGCCGAGGAATTTGCGACACAATTGGCCTCATTTATCATAATTAGAGCCGCTTCTTTGATTTTTCTTTTTTTACCATCCGTTTCTTTTAGGACTACATTTGAATTATTCCATTGAACCCTATGTTCATTATCCATGATAATGAACATGGAAAAAAAACATATAACATTTACCATGGAAAAGGAATATAATAACACAGGAATATAATAACGATACTGGATATGAGACTCAGGTGTATAGAAAACCAACACACACCAATAGATATTTAAATTTCAAATCAAATCACAATATTAATGTAAAAAGGGAATAATTAAATCCTTATATGATAGAGCCAAAATTACTTGTTCTAACGAAAATTCGTTCTTGGAGGAGAAACATTTGTTAACATCTGTTTTATTAAAAAATGATTATCCTTTATCGTTTATAAATAAGGAATTTTCAACAATCGATCGAATAGAACAGAACAACTTAGAACGAGATCCTACAGCATACACAAGGAATAATATGAGGAAAATAACAATACCATACATAAAAGGACTATCAGAAAAACTTAAAAGGATAGGAAATAAATTCAACATTTCAACAACATTCAAAACAACAAACACGTTGAGATCTATTTTGTCTAAAACCAAATCTAACAATGAACAAGAAAGGACAAAGAATTGCTTTTATAAAATACCTTGTGAATGCGATCAGTTTTATTTAGGTGAATCATCAAGGCCATTAAATGTTAGAATAAGTGAACATCAATCTTATATTAAAAATAGAGAATTTGATAGATCTCAAATCTGTAAACACGCATGGGATAATGAACATAGGGTTCAATGGAATAATTCAAATGTAGTCCTAAAAGAAACGGATGGTAAAAAAAAATCAAAGAAGCGGCTCTAATTATGCTAAATGAGGCCAATTGTGTCGCAAATTCCTCGGCAGAATGTAGTAGGATCTGGTTACCAATATTGAAAGAGGAAGTTATTAATAAGAAAATACCAGTATTAGTAAGTCAGTAACATATAGAGGATACATCATTTATGTTTTTTTTTAAATAACGTAACATATAAAATCAGAATTTTGATGTTTGTTGAAGATAAACTAAATTCACGAACAAATACTTATAATGTCGGGATAGTATTATGAGGTTTTTTTCCTGGTTTTTCCCTCATAATTTACTAGCGAATCACTAACAGGAGAATTTTACTGTCATCATGGCATGTGTTTGTCTTTTTAAAGACGAATTACATGCTATGATTTTTTTCTGACGGATATTCTCAAGTTAAAGTTGATTTCATGTAATCGAATGAACTATCTTATAAGTAAAGTCGTCCCAGGAGCGCAACTCAACAATATTTGCAATATCATTTTAAAGTCGTCTACTTTAAAATGCATAATGTATGTCTGAATTGTCAATATAAATGAGTCAGATAAAATTAAATTATTAGAAGAATTTTTCACTATGTAACAAAAAAAAAATTTGTTTAATTTACTGTTTGTATTTTGAGAACGATTTCCGAAGGGGAAATTGAAACGTCAATAAACGTATTTTTATCTTTAATTGTGGCTTATTCCCAGTTTAATAGTAATTAATTTACAATGCCACAAGAAAATAGCTTCGGAACAATATTAATTTTTAAATATTTAAATTTTTTTATTAATGTTTCCGACCTCTTTAAAAGGGAGTTTAAGTATTATTATTACTGAAGTTATCACAAAAGTAATAAAATCAAAAAGTTTGTGCAAAAATCCGAATGCCACCTCTCACATCCACCTCAAAAGATCCGCCTGGTCTATAATATAAAAATCTGAATTTACAATTGGCAACCAACATTTTGAAAGACCAGGTATTCTTAACTTAAACCTGAGCTCAGAAAAACGAATAGTAAGGCAGGAGAATTAATAACTTACATATTTTTTCATTGAAACGATTTGTGTACTTGTTAAAAGTTACTTAAAAAAGAATAAGAATATCACATATTTATTTTGTGTTAAGAGGTTTTCTTAAGACTAGTTAATACTTTTGATATTAACCACTCGTACATTTAAATCACGCAGTGCTTTTGCGTCGGATTATCTAAAAGGTTTCCGTGAAAGAAAATATTTGTCCTTGGAGATCTACAAGAATTGTCCGCAGATCTCCGTCCCTGTACCTCTTTTCCATAAATATTCAAACCAGCACGCGAGTGACGTTCTCAAACTTCCATTCAAGCTCTGAATATAAATGATATCATTTTTATGTTTGTTATACGAATAAAAAATACAATTGAAGGTTTTCCTGATATAGCATCTTTTTATAAATTTATGGAAAGTTTTAGATCTGGAAATTTATTCTTAAAAAAAATTATATTTTTACTCGGCATAATAATTGCAACTGACGAAGTAGAAAAGAGGAGAAACAAATGACAATGAGATTTGACTAATCGAATTTTGTGAACTAAAGTATTTATAATTGGACGGAATACTACTTAAAAATTTATATGTTTCGTTTATTTTTCTATACAGCTGGTTTCCAAGTCGTTGGTCATCCTTTGTTCTGTTTAAAATATTTGAACGTTTTCCAACAGAGTTTCTCTTGAGCCTGCGTTTATACGTTTCGTGTTATTTTCAGTGTTAGTTAGAGTTATTATTTGGTTCAGGTTTATTGTCTGTTCTGTCTTCTTTTTGTGGTGCCTATCCGTTACGGATGTTGGCTACTAGCATGGCAATTCTAACTTTATTGACCGCAGCTCGAAATAGTCCTGAAGTGGTCAAGGAAAACATTTTCATAAGTTCTGGAGCCAAGATATTATTTCTTCCTGGTTTGCAGCAGGTTATATCTATTGATATGTACTTTGTTTTCTTCTTCTTCTTCCTTCTAGTATATAGGCTTTAAAGCCTGTTTCTTCTTCGATATTAGCCTCTTAAATTGTCGCACCATCTTTTTCTTGGTCTGCCAATACTTCTTCGTCCATTTGGTGAATTATCTCGTGCTATTCGTACTATTCTATCCTCTGCCATTCTACTGATCTCCTGTTTTAGTTTTGTCATCCATTCATTTATCTCATCTATATTGCATGCTCTTCTTATGTTTTCGTTTCTCTCCCTATCCAATAGACTTTTCCCTGATATTCGTCGGAGTATTTTCATCTCTGTTGTTTCTAGCAGTCGTCTCGTTTTAGATGTGTCAGGTCTTGTCTCCGCCGGGTATGTTAATATAGGTCTAATTGCTGCTTTATAGATTCTTTGTTTTTGTGTCTTGTCTTAGGTGTTTGTTCTTCCAGGTTGTGTCATTAAGAGAACCCGCCGCTTTACTTGCTTTTAAGTTTGTTGTCGTACTTCTTCTTCAACATCTCCGTAACTAGTTATATCTATTCCCAAATTATTTTGTTTTCTTGATGTTAAAATCAAGCCCGTATTCTTGACTGATTCTCCAGAATTGCGTTACTAGTGTCTGTAAACCTTTTAAACTGTCTGCAAAAAGGATGGTATCGTCTGCATATGGGGTATTATTCAGGCGCTCACTATTTATGAGAATACCCTCTTCGATATGCTCTAAGGCCTGGCTCATGACGTGTTCCGAATAGACGTTAAATAGGGGAGAGAGTATGCAGCCCTGTCGTACTCCTCTCTTTATTGCAGCTTCCCCTGTTAGTTGGTCTTTCACCCGAATGGTTGCTGATTGGTTGTAGTATATGTTCTTGATTACTCAAAGGTATTTGCTATCCAGCTGTCAGTTGTCTGTCAGTACCGGTACCGACTGACCTGAAGAAGCTTTGCAAATTTTAGAAAGCGAAACCGGTCGTCTAGGTAGTTAAATTAAACTGATTGTGAGTAAGTCTTATATATTTGTTTTTTACCTATATAATTTTTAGTTTAAACTCTGTAAAGAGAGCACGCATGTATTAGTAACGATTTCGCTATCAGAAAAATCAGAAAAATTAAATAAAAAGTGGCGTCCATAGGAGAATAGTGCATTAGAAATTGTTGAGAAAAATGAAGTAGAAATTGTTGAAGAAAATGAGGAAATTCTACCACCAAATAATCCTGAAAATGTTGTTGGACCAAGTAGAGGAAGTATTAAAAAGCCAAAAAGAACATTTATCGAAAGATGTTAAATTTGTTTAATGGATTATGTGAAGAACTGGAACGGCACGAGAGTGTTTTAAAAACTGCAGCTTTAATAAAAGTTTCATGTGCTACTGTATATCGAATTATAAAGGAGGGCATTACAAATAGACAAAAAAGAAGCGACTTTGAACTACATCGATCTATTGAGTAACATCTTTTAGGTCCCATTTCAGAAACCATTTATATGATGCAGGGAATATTATACCTGCACTAAACCAAATTTTAGCTGAATTAAAATCTAAAAATATTATTAATTGTTGTAAATCAACTTTAAGAGAATTTTTACTATCAAATGGTTTTAAGTATAAAACAATCAATAAACGACATACTATAATGGAAAGTGCCCGTTCAATAAAATGGCGTAATGAATATTTAGAAAAGATAACCGAGTACAGAAATAGCGGAAGAAAAATTTATTACTTAGATGAAACGTGGTTTGACACTAACTATACAATTGGCAAAGGTTGGAGTAATGACAATGTAAAGTACAAAGTTAATGTACCAGCTTCCAGGGGCAAACGAAAATGCATTTTACATTTTGGAGGGGAAGACGGTGGGTAACCGATGGCTTACTATTAAGTACAAAAGACATTAAAGACAGCTGTTTGGACTATCATCAAGAAATTACGGGTGAACTTTTCGAATCGTGATTTAAAAATAACTTATTACTAAATTTTATTATTGTTATTATATTGTTTTATATTGTTTTATTATTTATTATTTATATTATTATAAATAATATAAATAATTATATTTTTTATTTATATGAATTCAAATATAAGCACGGCGGCTTATATTTGAATTCGATTTCGCCAGGTAGAAATGGTATGATTTCTCTTTTTGTTCTTAGATGGCGTAGTTACGTCCGTAAATAGTTATTTTTAATAACTATAATCTACGACGGGAAAATATTTTGGTTTGATATGGAGTAGTAACTATACCATACTGAGGAGATCTAAAGAGATCGAAATACGTATATGCGGCTTGTTGCTGCTCTGTATCAAATCAAAATCTAATACCGTCATTTTGTTTTGTTTATTTACTTCATTTGGAGTACCAGAAATCGAATTCACTACGAATATAGGCCATGATGAACGGCATTTGGAGTGCAATTTTTAGACTCCCTTGCCGATTCATTCATCAAGCTGTTTGCTTCGCAAGTTTTAGGGAGCACGGCGGCTTATATTTGAATTCGATTTCGTCAGGTAGAAATCGTATGATTTCTCTTTTTGTTTTATTATTGTTTAGCAGACACCAGTATTATTGTTTTAGATAATGCATCATATCAGTCTAGACAACTTAAGAAAATTCCAAATAAAAAGGGACATATAACTTTAAGACTACGACCATATTACTCGTTTTAAATTCAATAGATTTGTTATGGTCTCAACTGAAATATAATGTGAGACAAAAAAATGTAAGTCCAAAATGTTATAACACTGTCGTGAAACTAATAGATTCTGAATTTAAAAATATCTCTGAGGATAACTGGAAGAAAGCAATAGAGCACCTAAAAAAAATCTAAAAAGAATATCTTAAAAACATTCCTGTTCTAAATAAAATTATTATCAATGTGGAGAACTGTGATTCAGAGGAAGAAAGTGACGAAGTGTGATTCAGAGGAAGAAAGTGACGAAGTGTGATTCAGAGGAAGAAAGTGACGAAGTGTAATAGCAAGACAACTTTCTCTCAATACTGAGCTTACCCGGAATATTTTCTTACATAATCAGGTGTAGGGATTCTCGGCATATGTTCAACACCAAACTACTGCTTGGTAGCTTGGTAGATCTATGGAGGAGTATCACCGAGCCGCAACCCTTATCTCTTGCCGTACTGCTCCACCATAGGCCGATCAGACACCAGCATATTCTAGTCTAAGCCGCAGATTCATTTAGAATTTTAAACTGCTGCGTTAGCCTTTTTTATTTTTCTGTACACAGAGCTGGGGCTCGAACCCACATCCACTGAATCATTCGACAGTGAAGCGAATGAGAATCAGCCGCCTAAGCCGCTTGGCTATCTTACCGACGTTTTATAAATTATTTAAATATATATATTTTTTTAAATAGGTAAAGGAAATAATAAATAAGACTTACAATCAGTTTAATTTAACTATCTAGACGACCGGTTTCACTTTCTACAATTTGCAAAGCATCTTCAGGTCTGTCGATACAAAGCTTTGCAAATTTTAGAAAGCGAAACCGATCGTCTAGATAGTCAAATTAAACTGATTGTGAGTAAGTCTTATTTATTATTTCTTTTACCTATTTGAAATGGACTCACACAAGCAACTCATTCATGATATATTTTTTTATCTTTCACTACCTACCGTTCGCTCAATTATTAATTAGTTTTTGTATACAAACCAATTATTATTTGAATATTTTATAGAAAATGTATTTCAGAAATATGATTAAAGTAATTTAAACTTATACAAAATCATCAAGACATAAAATTAAGCTTTGTTTATAACAATACAAATTTATAGAACCAATTTCTTATAAAATATACCATATGTTTCATGTAGGTCATGAAGGGCATACTTTGTACTCTCGTCTTTTATGTATTCAAAGAAATTATCACACTAAAAAAGTGTAAAGAAATCGATTGCATTTTCACACTGAACATTATTTCGGCTGGAAAGTGAGATATTTTTCTGATACTTATCTTGGGGCAACTCACCTCTTTTCTAGTCATTTTGTCATGTGATTTAGTCGCTTTTTTATTAGATTGAGCAACATTTATTAGAGGTTCATCATCATATCTTCAGCCACTTGTGTCTCACATTGTGAAATAAGAGTTGCCTCAGCTGGAGGGTTCAGTATCTTTGATGAAAAGTTATTAGAAAAATCATTCAAATTTACATAATCCCTTGATTCATAATATCCACTAGAATATTCCACTGGAGGATAAATGTATATGTGTACAGAATCAAAAGGCTTCTCATTTAGGTCACCGATTAGATTGTTCAGAGTATTATTTTTTCACATTCATAATTCTAAACTAAAAAGGAAAACCTCAATTAGCAACAAATAAGCCAAGTTTCATTTTTGAAAGATACAAAAACTAGAGGTTACTCGGTATATTCAATTTGAAGTTAAGCATTTGAGCGATACAGATATACTGTATAGGCCTGTAATATTACTTATACTTACTCCGATCGCAATATTCCATAACAGAAGATAGCTATAATCCAACTAGAAGTTATACAACTGCACCTTCCTTGAAATTTTGACATGGATCACAACAGAAGCCACTTATACGAAACCGGTGGGTAAATTCAGTATGTACGTGTTGCTTTGACACTACCGAACACAAATAGTTTATTAGATTTGAGACTAACAGTGACATCTTGTAAACCGACAGCGAAACTAACAATTGTTCCAGATTTGGAACATGGCAGCGAATGGCTTAAAGAAGTTTAGTTGTTGTATATAATAAATAACATAAAAAAATTGTTGAAAATGTGCGGTTTTTTAGCATTCTAGATGGTAATAGTACTTAAAGGCATTTTGTGCAACGCATGATATCTTCTCTTTTCTTTAGATGTTTTTCTCATTTTATTTGGATTCTTTGGTTAGTTTATTAGGCCGAGCGCTCACGGTGCAAGGAGTAAGAGTCGTCCACAAGACGATCCACCTGAAATTAGTTTTCAATCTGTTTACAACCGGTTTTGTTCGATCTTCGCTTCCTCCCATTTATATTTGCTGAAATCTGAAATTCGCCCAGAAGTTGAGAAACATAAGGAGTTGTACTAAATAAATAATAAACTTTCTGATTTCGCAAGGAAAAACGTATGAAAGACCAGATTTTGCATTTTTTTCAAAGTAGGGATAAACCAAATACTGCCAATGAACTCTACGAACTAGCGGTAGTCATAATAATCAAGTACAGTTCGTCAAAAATAGCTCTGTCTTTCAGTTTAAACTTGAGCGATGCGAAAAATAAACAGAGAACGCATTCGGAGTAAAAAAGATAGCAAATGCGTTCGAATTTTAAAATTATTTTATTATGGAACGACGACTGGGGGAGGGTCAATTGAACTCAATAGGAATTGAAATTTAAATAATTAGGAGTAATTATGCCACGTAATAATATGTAAGGAAAATTACTGATTTTTATTGTTTTTCAAGATGAAACATATTGTAAAAAATTCATATTAAGAAATCAAATTATTAATAAAATCATTTAAAATTTTGTTTGCTTCTACATTTATTTTATTTCACTACGTTACACATATAATATACACGTTTGTAGCAAGTCAAAATATAATATATATATATATATAATATATATATATATATATATATATATATATATATATATATACAGTGCTAGTCAAAAGTCCGTTCCCCCTTCGTATCTTTTGAACGGTTATTGTTATAATAGTGGCATTTGAAGGGAAGTAATAAACAGACATAGGCTTCTCATCTAGTCATAACAGGTGACGTAATAGTGACAGATGACGATACAACGTCACTGTGACAGATAATTTTAAATGGGACCTTATGGCAAGTGATACCTCGTTTGAAAGGTATTGAAAATACCTATTCAGTCATAATAATTTTAATTGAGTTTAGGCTCATTTTGATAAATAAATTAAATAAATACTAAAATTGTAGTTTCGCATTTAAATAATAAATATTAAAACCTCCGCCTGTGGTTACTTGTCAAAAAGTTGACGTTTTTCAATTCTCTAATTGTTTTTACGTCAACGTCAACTTTTTTGACAATTAACCAGAGGCGAACGTTAGAATATATATATATTGATTAAATGCAAAACTACAATTATTTTAATATACCTATTCAATCATACTAATTTTGTTTGGATTTAAGATGATTTTACGAATAAATGAAATAAATACTAAAATTCTAATTCGGCATTTAACTAATAAAAATTCGAACGTCAGCCCTTAGTTATTTGTCAAAAAAAGTTGACGTTTGTCAATTCTCTAGTTGTTTTTAGTTTGTAAAAGCGTTTATAGCCCAATATTTAGGTTCTGTTTCTACTTAGTTTAGTCAATTTAAGTTTAGTCAAGTTGTTTTTGGTTAGTTGTTCTTAGTTAATATTTAGTTTAGTTAGTTAGTTTAGTTTATTATTCTTTACAAAAGCAGAATGGTACGTACTGTATCCGATAAAGTAGCAGCTGTATTACTAATTGGTGAATGTGGAAATAATTTCCATGCAGCGGAACGTCTTTTTAATGAGGGGTACCCCGATCGCCCTATATCGAAATCTTATTTGAGAAATCTTCTTCGGAGGTTTAAACAAACAGGTAGTGTTCAAGATGTCAAACGATCTAGTCGACCAACAATTAGTGATGACAAAAAAATTGACATAATATTAGAAATGGTAGTGAACCCTACTTCTTCTACAGCCCAAGTTGCATCTATCTATGGAATTAGTCAAAAGACAGTACACCGAATGTTGGCTGAAAACAAATTTCATCCATACAAAATAAAAATTGTGCACCAACTTTCAGATGATGACCCCGACCGAAGACTAGAATTCTGTGAAAATATGTCCAATAAAATTAACTAACAGCCCAATTACATAAAAACAATTTGTTTTAATGACGAAAGTACTTTTTCTCTCAATGGCAATGTGAACACACACAATGTGAGGTATTGGAGTGACACAAATCCTCACGTATTTCGTGAAACACATACTCAATTTCCAAAAAACAAATAAATGTTTGGGCAGGTATTTTGGGAAACCACATAGTTGGGCCTGTTTTTCTAAATACTAACTCAACCGGTGAAATGTATCTGGAGATGCTACAAAATGCAATTGAACCATTAATACTTGAAATTCTGAAGAATAATCCAGATAAATTCGGCAACTTCTAAATAAAGTTTCAACAAGATGGTGCTCCTGCACACCATTATGGTGCAGTAAGACGTTACCTAGATGAGGAATATCGTGGTAGATGGATTGGACGACGAGGTACGATAGAATGGCCAGCTCGGTCACCGGACCTCACACCATTAGATTTTTTTTCTGTGGGGATACTTGAAATCTAAAGTTTACGCTACAGCAACCGACAATATTAACATTTTAAAACAACGAATTGTTGAAGAATATAAAGCAGTTTCCACCGACACATTTGAACGAGTAGGGCAAGGGTTTAGAATTAGGATGCATTACTATCAGGAAGTAGATGGAGCACATTTTGAACACTTACTATAAAATATGATTGTTAAATATTTATCAATTAAATGAGAAGCTACAATTTTAGTATTTATTTAATTTATTCCTCAAAATGAGCTTAAACTCAAACAAAATTATTATGACTGAATAGATATTTTCAATACCTTTCAAACGAGGTATCACTTGCCATAAGGTTCAATTTAAAATTATCTGTCACAGTGGCGCTGTAACGTCATCTGTCACTATTACGTCACCTGTTATGACTAGTTAAGAAGCTTACGTTTCTTTATTACCTCCCTCCAAATTTCACTATTATAACAATAACCGTTCAAAAGATACGAGGGGGGGAACGGACTTTTGACTAGCACTGTATATATATATATATATATATATATATATATATATATATATATAAATGATCATTTAATGAATTTTTGTCTAAATTGAAAAAGTAGTTTTGAAGTGAACAAGAAATAAATAGTATAATAGGTAATTTGGGAATTCCAGGTATGTCCTTAACAAAACAAAAGAAAGTAAACTAGCTATTAGAAAAGTGAGTCGTTAAAAAATTTCATTGTAAATTGACAAAGTATAAAAAATAGTTTTGAAGTGTACAAGAAATAAATAGAAATATAATAGGCAATTTGGGAATTCCAGGTATGGCCTTAACAAAATAAGAAAAAGCAGTTAGGTAATATAAATATTTATTAAATGTATTAATTACTTTTTTAGTATAAGTTAAAGAGAACAGGTATGTTTTAGAATAAGCGTGCTAAAAAAACCGAGGTCTAGTGATTACTTTTGAAACTACCAATTTGGATATCAAATCGAAAAAGGCAAAGAAAAGAATAACGATATCTAAAGTACAATTTAAATATTGCTGCTAAGCCAACAAAATAGTACAGAAGATTCTTTCTGTAAAATACAGAAATATTGAACATCTCTTTAAACAAATTTACTATTTTACATGGGAAATCAGCCACAATTTAAGTTGGAAATGACATTTACTTTGCAAATCGGTAACGATTTCTGAAGTGGAAGTCGAAACGTCAAATAAATTTCCAACTTAAATTGTGGCTTATTTTCCAAGTAGAATAGTAAACTGCATAAGATGCCACAAAGAAATAGCTTCAGAACAGTATCTTTAAACAAAGTTTTAGAAATTGCTTATTTTTTAATCATTCACTTTTTCCTTTATAACGTCCGTATTCTAACAGTATACTTACAAAATAACGTTACAATAGTTTCAAATATCTAGATCGGAACTCGAATCTGTATCTTCCAGATCATCTTCGCTATCACTATCAGCGTCATCGTCATCATCATCATCCAAGTTAATTATCACTTTCTCCGTAACTAAGTCCACTGCCGGTGCACTTTTCATAAAAAACTGTTCTGCCTGTTTGGCATTTTCACACCGTGATTTCCACTCATCCTCTGAAAATGTCTCAAAAAATTGATCACATGAAACCTCTACATCTTTAAAGTTAAAACTTACATTCCGTTGTGCAACATAGTTTTTCATGGATGCCCAAACTAACTCAATTGGGTTTAACTCGGGATGGTAAGGTGGTAGTCTTAATACCGAATGTCCATTATCCTCTAGAAGTTTATCTATTTCATATAATTTATGATGAGGTTGATAAAATTTTGCTAAGGCTCCTAACATATCATCTGTAAATGGTATATTTTTCTTTCTTAGCCACTCTTTTATTTCATCTTTTTTTGATGCAGTCGTTATATTTTTTTCAATTTGAACATTGTGGTATGGGGCATTATCAATCACTAATACACTTTGTGGTGGTAAGTTCGGAATCAACATTTCCACTAGCCACTTTTTATAATTTTGAAAGTTCATCTGACTATGGTAATCACCAGTTTTTAAATTTGATTTAAATTTTAAGTAGGAATTTTTTATGAACCCCATTTCTCCTCCGGCATGAACTATTATTAACCTCTGTCCTTTAGAGATAGGCTTACGCAAACCATCGTGAGAATCATCATTCCAACTTTTATTGAATGTGTGACAAGAGTGGAGGTATGTTTCGTCCATGTATACTATAGGACGATTTTCGTTTCTGTACCTCTTAATACTTCGCAAAAAAGCTATTCTTTTTTGTTGGATGTCAGGTTTTTCCATAAGCAATTTTTTCTTTATCTGAGTTTTTCGCCAACGGAAACCAATTTTATGTAACACTTTTCGTAAACTTTCATACGATCCTGTGTAATTAATTTCATTGACAAATTTCCTGTGTATGCCTCTCAACGTAGGAACCTTTTTTTCGTGGACGTGAAAATTTATTACTAATCTCCGAAGAATTTCCTTATCCATATTATCCAACTTAGTTTTGGTCGCACTTTTTTGTCTTTTAATATTAGGTGTATGGAATGAATCACTTTCACCATCTTCAACTGATCTTATTTCCTTTGAAATTTGCTTTACAGAACCAACACTAATACCAGTGGCGCGCGAAACACGTTCTTGAATTTTTGTTAGTTCTATTATCGGATGTTTAGCCTCCGCTTCTCGTTTCATAAAATATATCACATTTGCTATAATTTCACGAGATTGCACACTCAAAACTTTACGATGAACTTTCGATTTAAATTCCATTGTAACGGTACCGGATTAATAAGTCCTACACCAGTGTAATTGATATGTGTGTGATCTGTTTGCTTCTGCTAACAAAATGGAACTGAGTGTATTCGGGCTACTGACGGATCCTCCTCTCCAAATTTATATTCTTGTCAAAACTCAGAGACATTGGTATTCTTGATGAGCTGTATGTCCTCCTCGTTGGAACTCAACATAGAAAAACCACGGCATTGCTCGAATAAATAAACACAACTGATCCATAAACATTCACCCCGTGAGCGGGGAAAAGTTCCTTTTAGGTTGTAAACTGGTTGCAAACCGATTGCACATGAGGCATATCTTCCCTGATTTTCCAAGAGTGTCAATGTTATTGCGTATAATAATATGATTGCAATTTTTACTTCGGTGTTAAATGTAATTTCTATTTTATTTTTCCTCATGCCGGCGCCCATGACCGTATCTTTTACATACGATAGAATGAGTTTGTCAATTGGTTTTTTATTTTCTATTGAATCTTTGATTTTTCTTTAGGATTTCCGTCACTTTTCTATTGAATATGTGGAGTAACCTTATCTTCGATCTCTACTCTGCGAAGCTTAGTTCGAAATTAAAAAGGGCATTCTACCAAAAGGAAACCGGTTAAAGAACATCAGATATGCAGAAAAGCTTTTGTTAAGCACAAAAGTCACTTGTATTTGATTGGTGTCGTTCAGTTTCAGAGGTATCTATATATATATATATATATATATATATATATATATATATATATATATCCGGTTTTTTAGGCGTTACGCCCGTCCGGTAGGGATCTATGGAGGAGTATCACCAAGCCGCAAGCCCTTATCTCTTGCCGTACTGCTCCACCATAGGCCGATCAGATCCCAGCATATCCTAGTCTAAGCCGCAGATTCATCTAGAATTTTAAACTGCTGCGTTAGACTTTTTGTTTTCTGTACACCGAGCTGGGGCTCGAACCCACATCCACTGAACCATTCGACAGTGAAGCGAATGAGAGGCAGCCGCACAGCCCGCTGAGCTATCTGACCGACAGAGGTATCTACCATAAACAAATAGACCAAAACAAAGGACTTTGATCTTCTTACAAACTCCTTCTGATGACGGGTAGACCCAAAAACACGTGTCAGGGAGTGGTAAGAGACTCAAATTAAATCGAAACGCAACCTTCTTCTTATATTTATTAATGGTCAAATCTGCTACCTGCTTTTGTTAGTAATCCCATCAAAAAGAAACTTCAAACTTCATGACACGCAGATCATAAATTCACAATAATTTGGTGGCGACTATACGACAGTCAACAATATGGATTCAATATAAACGTTAAGACGACAAATCACATAATAATTGTCAAGAAAAAGATAACAGGTCAACTCTAAGTCAACCAAACCTCGGTAGAAAGAGTAAAATTCGAAAGTCACCTCCTTCTTCAAAAAGACCTCCTTCAAAAGCCACAATCTTTCTTGGTATAAAAGTAAGAATGCTGCTATGTATTCTCTGTTATATTTTATTGTATTGAATCGTTGACCGTAAACGAGTATATATGCAAGAGATTTGAAGCGTTTAAGATATGGTTGTATCGAAAAAGAATCAAGATTCCGTGGACTGACCGAACTACAAATAAAGGGCTCCGCAGAAGAATTTCGAAAGCTACAATACTTTGGACACATTATGCAAAATTAATCCAGATATGCCCTCTATAACCCATCCTGTAAAGAAAAATATTTGGAATGCGATGTCCAGGAAAAAAATCCCGGTTATATCCTGGTTAACGAACCTCAGAACCTGGCTCAACACAACATATATGCAGCTTTTCCGCGTTGTTTCATACATGATAAAGACTGCCATGATGAACGCCAACATTCTTTACAGATAGGCACAACAAGAAAACTTTAGAGAAGCTATTTTTCTTTTAACGATCTATTAACGTATTAACGAGAACGTATTTTTGTGAAGAAATTATGGCAATGTCAGACAGCAATGTGATCCAATTAGAACATGTTTTGTTTTCTGATGAGTGCACCTTTACTCTTCACGGTCATGCTAATCGGCAAAATTGCCGCTATTGGACTAGAGAAAATCCTCACTGGATGAGAGAAGGCAATACTCAATACCCTAAAAAGGTTAACGAGTGGGCAGGAATGATTGATCAGATTCAGATCATAAGTCCCTTTTTCATGGATGGCAATTTGAGTGGCGACAATTATTTAATATTGCTCGAAAATAATGTTGTGCCAACGTTGGCCAACTTGTATTCTGATCTAGGAAACCCACAAGTTCCCGTGAATATGATATGGTTTTAACAAAATATTTTCTTGAACTTCTACCTCAACCAAATATTTTCAAATCGGTGGATAGTGAGGCGAGGATCGATGGAATGGCCACCACGTTTTCCCGATTTGACGCCATTAGACTTTTTCTTATGGGGATATGTAAAAAGTATTGTATACAAAACTACACCCACTGACTTAGCTGACTTACGAAGACGAATAACGTTTGCGATTAGATCAATCACATCTGAAATGTTGAGTAACGTTCGTAGGGAGCATTTTGAACATCTCCTACATTCACATTATTGTTACGATTTGTATTATTTATAAGTTTTTGAATATATTGTAGCGATTTTCGGCAAATAGATAATTTTCTTTTCTAAAAGTGAATTTTTGCATTTTACTAAATATTTACGAAACAGTAAAAGATCGGTATAGGACATTGTATTGAAAAAACGTTTGAGATGATCTGCACCCCGTATAAAAAGTTTTTATGGAAAAAAATGCGCAATTATAAATACTAATCGACGTGTTAGACCGTTTTTTCGAAGACTACTTCATTTATTTATTAGCTAATTTATTTCATTTGGCTGATACACAGTGTATATATATTACAATAGAAGTTAGTAAAACTCCATTATCATTGACAATATTAAAGCACTGAAAAAGACCATTGAATAAAGCCATTTTAAAATTGACTCGATTATTTTGGTTTAAAGAGCATTAGCTGATTCTGTCGATACAACTAGGTTATTTATCTGCCATGAACAATTGGTAAAAAAATATATTACACTGTTCTGGCATAAAATAAACACAGCTAATATAGGTAGCTGTAGGTAATAATAGACAAATAATTCATTGCTGTAAACTTAAATTCAAAGATTTTTTGTAACATTGTATTCTTGGAATTTTTAAACATTGTATTACGAAAATTTTATTAGTTAAGTTGAAAATAACAAAAAAAATTTTTCTTGTTCCAGGGAGACTCCGATTTGAGTCCTTGGACCCCCGTCGAGCCCTTCGAATCGCTCGATAACGGGATATTACCAATCGCTCAACCTCCTCGATACTCCAGCCCAGACCTCGCACCTTCGCCACCGGAAAGCGACTAGCATCCGGACTGGGACAGATCCACGAGGATATAAGGGAGACCTACGGGATCTGTGGAAAAGGGGACCAAGATGACGGCGAGCCAAGGGATATTAGGAAGTACAATTTCATATCTTGGCAACGGGGAAACCGACGAGCACTGACAACGTAGCAAAAAAGTTTGTGGGGTTCCAGACGAAAATGTGGCAACGGAATTGTTTATACACGGGTATAGTAGTAAGGCTATTTCGAGAATTGTAAATATATATATTTAAGATTATGTATAATACAGATATATATGAGAGTTAATAAATTTAAGAAAATTTATGAAGTGGACTATAAGAAAATTAGATATGTTGTAGGACTATCGTTCTAATTATATAATTATAAAGAATTTCCTTTTTTTTTTTCTTCTTCTTTTTTTAGATAAACCTCTAAAATTGCTTGCATAAAGCACAAAATATACGGTATCAATTCAGAAATATTTACTGTATTTACTTGTTGAAGTTTCGGGCACGATTTAATTAGTAAAATATATTAATATAATTTTATTAATAAAGAAATGTCAGAAAAAGCACTGAAATATTTACTGCTTTCCTCATACACATACCTCTGTGAAGAGGAGTTTTCTGCTTTTGTATATCTCAAAAACAAATACAGAAACAAACTACAACTGGAATCCGATTTGGGGTTAAAACTAAGTAAAAACATCAACACAAATATAAAAAATTTAGTAGCCAAAAAGCAGTACCAACTTTCACATTAATACATTTGTAATTTACATAAAAATGTTTTTTTTCGGTATTTAAATAAATTGTTGTAAATTAAAGGGCCAAGGGGAAGAAGATGTTAAGTTACAAAAATTAGTTTTTAAGATAATCCACTTTTAGTGAATGATGCTGGAATTTTTTTATTAAAAACGCAGTTTCCCCTTCTAAAAAAATGTACATAACACCTTCTATTATTACCAAATACCAAAAGGAATAGATTTTTTACCGAAATAAAGAGTTAGCTACAAAATAAATCATTTATTCATTCACAAAATCAGCAACATATTGAGATTATTGTTGAAATAATGAAAAAAAAAAAGTATAAACATAGATATTACTATTTTCGTTGACGTTTTTGCGATATTGGAGCATTTTTGTTTTGTTCATATTCACGAATAACACGTTTGTAATATCCCTGATGTTTTCTGAAATATATGGCAACTGAGTAACAATACCAGCAATTTTTTGTCTGATATATTTCCAGGCTTCTCTAAAATTCTAGAAAAGTGGACATTTTCTGTGGGTACCTTTGATTTATTCTTAAATATTGAAACCTTATGAAATGGAGTATATTCATCATTCGACTCTTTGTATAGGTAACTTCCAAATTCATCGATTCGAATCCACATAATGGCATCTCTGAAGCGAACCTTTGGATCTGTTTTTCAGGCTAAGCTCAGTACCCAATTTATCAAGGTCACGAAAATAGGTTTCCATATCATTAATCATACAATTATTATCAATGGCAGATTTAATTATTTCCATTTTATATAGGTCCATGTTTTCTAAGCACTTTTTATATTCTTCCGAAATCCCGATCAGAGTCCAAATACGTGTAGCCGACTTCAGGAAATTTATAATCTATTTTGTCAAAATAACCTCGAACTATCATTAACTGATACAAAATAATCATATTAAATTTTTATTTTGACCTCCGTAAGAGTCCGACCATGTTACTAAATGTTTTTTATATTTAACATCATCACATGTCTGAATAAAATTCTACAAGCAGGTTCCAATTTCAGAACTACCTCTACCTGCTACATCCTCTGCCCATGTTCGAAAAACAAATCTTTGTCCATTTACTGTCACAACATGGATACCCAAGTTCTACAGCCATATTTTTGCTTTAGTGCGGTCACTACTCATCAAGTTGAATTCTATCTGAATATTCTTATGGTGCTCTTCACTAGCTTACCCTGAATCACAAATACTGCATGTATCGCTCTTTGGATGGCTAAACGATAAATTAAATTCTGTAGAAAAAACTTTGACTTATGATGATTTTTTTATAAAATACATTTCGGGTTTTTGTTTTTCCTTGCATTCAGCTAAGATTAGGTGGCAGATATTTTTTGTTGGGGTTACGGGTGCGTGAGTAGTGTGACTCTTCTGCAGGGAATTCTCAAATATTAATTATCTCCTGTTTCACAAGATAATTTAATTTGTTTGACCTATTACAGTGTCGACCACGTTTATCGAGAGATGGAGTTGATGCTCCAGTGGCTAGCTTGCCTTTAATGACATCTAACTTTTTCATCCCTATTTGATATAACGAACACAATGCTTTTTTGCACACAAAAATTTCTTAGATATTAAATCCAACAGTATATCGATAAGATACAGATTTGTGTTTTATTGCATCTCTTCTGATGCGTGCTACCGGCTTAGGAATAGAACTTTTAAATAAGAGAGCATTTTTTCCATTGATATTAAGTGCATAAAAATTATTTAATATTGATTTTCATTCTTCATCTTTAAATTTACTGTTGCATTTTAGTCTGCACTTTTCCGTACACAGATTTTCTAAACGAGCTATTTTTTCTGGTACAATTTTAGCTGTGCTAGATGTGTAGGCTTTGCCTTGTTCTCTAGCAAGTAACGCCTTTCTTCTTTTCCATGCATCGGGATTTCTTACCCTAAGCTTGCTAGTTTTTATTTTGATCGGAAAACTTTTAATTCTTTTTGTCCCTTTTGTCGTTATGCTAGCATTAAAAATGATTCTATATTTTCAGCGGTGTTTGTTGCCTCTACAGATAATGTATGATGATTATTCATTGAACTGGCCTCTTCTAAGCTTACGCTTGTAATACTGTTTTCTTCTGCTTCAAGATTTTCCACTCCCTGTTTAGTATTTTTCCGACTACTTACTCCAATACTTGCTAATTTTACACTGTCACCGTTGTCACTAGATTCCTCTTCGACTGGAACGTATTCTCTGCCACTTGATTCAAATAAACATGACGCAGGTGAATGTAGAACCCAATCATCAGACATTTGTTGAGTGTCAACTAAAAAGTACCAGTATTAAAACTTCTTCTTCTTCTTCTTTTTTATAAGCAAAATGCTTGTTCAATGTCGATTAATGCCTCTATTGGAGGTTATCACTCCATCTTTTGCGTGGTCGCCCGATACTTCTTCTACCTTTTGGTGATTTGTCCCTCGCTATTCTGACTAATCGGGTCTCTTCCATTCTGTTTATGTGTTCGTTCCATTCCTTTTTTCTGTTCAGTGTCCACTCATTTATTTCTGGTATATTGCATTTTCTTCTGATCTCTTCACTCCTCATTCGATCCCTTAGTGTGTTTCCTGTAATTCTCCTCAGTAAACGCATCTCCGCTGTTTCTAGTAGTTGCTGAGTTTTGGAGGTATCCGGTCTTGTCTCTGAAGTGTATGTCATTATTGGTCTTATTGTTGCTTTGTATATTCTTGATTTCACATCGGTATTAATGTGGGGATTGCGCCATATCGTGTTATTAAGACAACCTGCTATTTTATTAGCCTTTTGTACTTGATTTTTCACTTCCTTCTCCACATCTCCGTAGCTAGACAGTATAATTCCTAGGTAATTTGTCTCCATTACTTGCTCAATGCTGATACCGTCGATTTCCAGTTTAAATCTAATTGGTTCTTTACTGATTACAATTGTTTTAGTTTTGTGTGTAGAGATCACCATATTAAAGTCATTTGCCCTTGTGTTGAATCTATGGGTTAGTCTTTGTAGATCGTCTTCATTGGATGCAATTAGGGCCGCATCATCTGCATAGCAGAGTTTTCTGATTTCTTTGTTCCCCATTTTGTATCCTCTTCCTTTATTAATAGTATTGATGATTTCATCCATTATTAGATTGAATAGCGTTGGACTAAGCGAGTCTCCTTGTCTTATTCCATTGCCCATTATTAGAACTTAAAGTATTAAAACTTAAGTAGTAAGACTTGAATAATTTATGCTTTCACACTAATAAAAAATAATTACCTTCCATCTTATTTTCAATGTTCAACGCCACTTGATGCATACATATGTGTCATTGGTAAATCGGAAATCTGTTCTTTATCAGGTAATATGTGTTGAGCATTAACTAAAAATTAAATTTTGTTATGTACAATAATTACTTTTGTTTACTTTCAATAATAATTTAAAAAATACGTACGTTCTATTTCATTGCCATTACTGGTATTTGAAGAATAATTTAAATCAGTATATTGTGCTTGCGCCTTTTCAACCAACCTTTTTCCGCGTTTAAACATATTTTTATACCTTCTAAGCGAGAAAAATTATGTTAAAAATTACTCCTCAACAGTCTGAATTCAGTAGAGGAATGACGCGAATAACATATTCCTCATATATAGTACCCTACAGTATATTAAATATTTATTAAATGTTTATGTGCGAATATTTCTGTTGTGTTCTGTTTCACTTAACGTTTATTATGACCTCGAGACATCAGGTGATGGAAGGAGGAAGCAGTGTTGTAATTTGCGATGTGTAATAAACTAGGTATAGAGTATGAATAGAAAAAGGCGTGATGTGCCCATGACTCCTTATTCCAGTATCTATTAATAATATTACTGTACTAACACCTTATGCGTTTGTTTATTGCCGTTAATATGGTAGATAAAGTTAAAGCAATAACGATTTATGATAAATAGGTACTTAAAACATTTTTGCATGAACCAAACTAAGTTTAAAAACAAATGTTACAGAATAAGCGGATAATAGGCCAAGCGGAAGAATAACACATTCTTCCGCTTGGCCCTTCCACAATTTATTCCTGTGTTTTTTTTAAGGGGGTCCATAAAATTGTGCTTGGTTTTCTAGGGGCCAGCGGAGTGAAAACGGGCTAAGAAACGCTGATATAGTGAATTGTATTTAGTACAATAATTCTGACCTCCTTTCTTAAACATACGCATGGATATACCGACTATCTTTTGCAATAATTTGGTGAATTACTCTTTCAATTCCCCTCCACCATATTTTATAAGGATTGCAAAGTTTGTAGTTTAGCAAAAAACTTCAATAGAATTCCTGATTTGTAAGTTTCTGTAAGACATAAATGTATGGAGAAATGAAATGTGGGAAATAGATCCTACAAAGGAAAAAAGGCAATTAAACTGATGATGAAAATTTTCACTACAGTAGTCAACGGCATCTTGTTCATTTGTAAGTTTAGAAGCATCGATAAAGATTTGTAAATAATTTGGGTATTTATAGTAAAGTTTATAGTTGGTTTGGGATACTTTTTAAAGTCAATATTCGGTAGGTGGGGTCGTTTGAATGGTTGTTTGAATATTTAAATAAAGTTTATTTTCTGTATAGAAAATGATATTTTATATTTTTAAATCTGTCGAAAAAACACGAAGATAATGTTTTCTAATTTTCACAAAATATATAAAAGAAATTCTTATTAAGCGTCTGATGACTTTTCTATATACGTATCCAGAGACTGTGTTGAAAATCCTCGGTAGCCTCGAGGGATAGCTAGAAAAAGAAAAAACCCGAAAACCTATAGACGTATTTGAGCAATTTTTCGTGATAGTTTCGTGCGAGCTTAACACCAAGGGATTACTGTTGTTTTTAGATGTTGATTTTTCATGTATTTTCTCTTCGCAAGGACGTTGGTTTTATAGGAACATTCAAGAATACAAAATGTGTCGTTAATGGAAAGTTTACTGAATTTCCCAGCTTTTCTTACTATTAACGTAATTTTATTAAGGAAAGCTAAAGAAATTATAAAATGAAATCTTACAAAATTAAATAAGGATTTAAATATTGGAATGCCAACGCATTTCAATACAAGATATTGCAAAAGCATTTTCTTACATTTCTTTTCTTACAAACATGGAAAATGAATAAATCAAATAGTTTTAAATACTTTTTCACAACAGAATCTTTTATTAATCATGAAATATCTGAATTAATCGCAAGCAGATGGATATACAAGTCAATACAAAGGCCTGTTAATGACGGTAAAGAAAATATTTTCTTTAATATTATATGTTTTATGGGAATAAGCCACAATTATCGTTTGCGATTGTGATGAAAATAATATTTTAATTAACTAATATTTGACGTTTCGATTTCCGGAATGGAAATTGAAAGTAATAGGACCGTATGGAGAAGAAATAAAAAACCACGTTGAAGAACATATTATTCATTTATGCAGAGAAAATAATTTAATAATAATGAATATATTTTTCCAAGATGCACACAAATACACAAGAAGTCAAAAGCAGAGGAGAAAGATCCATCATAGATTATGTGCTAATGAACAGACCATCAAGGCTATGTATTTAAGACGGTAAGAGTAAAACGAGGAGCTAAGATAAATAGTGACCACTATCTAGTTGTAAGTGGGACTAGCTTGGGAGTGCGATGAGAACCAATACTGAAAAACACAAAGGAAAGAAGTAAACCTCATAATACCCCTACTATAAAAGTAATCAAGTCCTATAAGCTAGCAGACAAGAAGATAGCAAAGAAGTTTGAGAATTATGTGGATAACTACGTAACAGAGCACGCTCAACAGGACTGTGACTTAGATCAAGCTTGGTAGAAACTGAAAGAAGCACTACTAAACGGTGGTAAACAAATATGCAGAATGACAAGAAATAACAGAAATAAGAAATGTACAAACTGGTGGAAGAATGAAATAAAAGCAGAAATAAAGACAAAGAAGGAAGGTTCTAATAATTATCTAGAAGCGAAACCACAAAAAACTACCGAAAATACAAACAGCATAGAACCAAAGTAAAAAAATGGTAGTAGCAGCGAAACGGAAAGGTTGAAAAGAATTTGGAAACAAGATGGAAAAAGACTACCACACTAACTAAAAGATATTCTTCAAAACCCTGAAGAAACGAAGTCTCCACAAACACCAAAGCAGATAAGAGACAACAACGAATACCTACTGAATGACAATGATCACATCTGAGATAGATGGAAACAAGATTTCAAGTATCTCTAGACAGCAACCAAGAAGAACTAGAAGAGGTAGAGCAAGAAGACCAAAATCCAGCGAATACTATAGCGAAACTAGCAGAAATAAAGAAAATTATAAAAAAGAAGGTACAGAGGTTGGATTTGATAAAATCACAGCGGAAATGCTACAAAATATGGGCGAAAAGGGCATTGAATTGTTAAAAAAAGTTTGCAATAAGGCATGGAGTAAGAACAAAATACCAAAAGATTGAGAAGTGGGGGTTATTCTACCCATCTTCATAAAGGGAGATAGGCAGGAATGTAGTAACTACAGAGGTATAACTACACTACTGAGTATCCCATCCAAAGTGTACGAGAGAATATTACAGAAACGTCTTTTACAATAAATTGATTCTTAAATGAAACAATCACAGAGTGAATTCAGAAAAGACAAAAGCATCCAAGACCACATTTTTACTATCCAGAAATATTAATACAAAATGCATGGAACTCAAATACTGATTTATATCAAGCCTTTATTGGCTTGTAAAAAGTATTTGATAGTACTCCAAGAAAAGTGATAGACAAATGCTTAAAAAAGAAAGGTGTAAATACCATACTCAGGAAAGTCATTATGAGTGTATACAGACATAAAAGGAACAGGGTAGGAACTGATAATATGGAATCCGAAGAGTTAACAGTAAATGAGGGTTTACGTCAAGGGGAAGTCCTAGGTTCCATAATATTTAATACCGTCTTGGATAACATAATTATAAAACCATAATAGGAACACTGAAATTATATGCCAGACATAGAAATCTAGAAGCTGTGTAAATCTCAGATTGCGAATACGCAGATGATCTTGTGATATCGATGGTGCAAAATAGAAACTCTCTAAAATAGCTTCTGAGCCAATTCCTTCGCAGCAATTGATTTCTAATACAATTAGAGATTTATATTACAAATAAAAGTAACTTTGCAAAAAACTTTTCATTAACTTTAGAGTAATTTGACATAGACGGTTTGGCATCAAAAATATTGCTGAAAATACTGACAGGAGGTTTTCTATCATTCATTTGGGTAGTAATGAAATAAATGGAATCTGTAGAAATTTTTTATAAAAGGCAATTTTATTCAAACTAAAATAATTATTATTGAATATAAAAAATTAAAAATAGGTCATTAACGTTCAAAATGTCTCAACAGGCTGTTATTGAGCAACTGAATAATAAAATGAATGGAAATCCTTCGGTACGACTGCCTTTCATTGTTGAAAATGCTTCCATTTTGAGTCAGCAATTTTTATTCTTGTCCTGTATGAATCAGGATAGACAAAATTAGCCAACAGAGATTTCGGGCGACGTGGTAGTACATGGAATTATTCATCAAAATTCAATTTGTATCTTAGTTTTCCAGTCGGTAGATGAATAATGGCACACATCATTCATGGTGGGGTCGGATATCTTTTTTCCGGATCTGATGGAGGAGTACAATTCATTGGTGGTGTAGTCCTTGAAAAGATTGAATGTTATGGAGTGAGCTTTTTATGGAGATGGTTTCAGTCTAGCTTCCCTTGTTACTGACACATAGTCTGATGGCAAGTATATTTTTCTGTTGGCAAGACGTCTTTCTATAGTTGAATGTACAGAGTCCACTTCCATTTGTGTTTGACCGACCTGCAGATATTTCTGGTGAATAGTTAAATCTGTCTCAACTGCTACAAGAAGTAAAATGAAGAATAGAAAACGCTAGGAGTACATTCAACAACATGGCCAAACTCTTTAAAAGCCACAACCTTAATCTGGAGATAAAAGTAAAGCTCCTACGATGTTCGGATCTTCTCAATATTACACTACGGAGTTAAATCTTGGACACTCACTGAAGCGAAGGAGAAAAAACTTGAAGCCTTCGAGATGTGGCTATACAGAAGAATCCTAAGGATATCATGGACGGACAAGATAACCAACGAGACTGTTCTACGAAGAATGGGAAGAATAGGAAAAAGTTAGAATGTCTCGGACACAGTGAGAAACGGCACTAAATACAGATTACTAAAAATAATCTTTCAAGTAAAAGTAATCGGAAAGCAAGAAATTGGGAGGAGAAGAATATCATGGTTAAAAAACCTGAGAAGATGGTTCTCCACAACAACAACTAATCTATTTAAAGCATCAGTTAATAAAATAATTATAGCCAGAACGATCGCCAGTATTCGAAACGAATCGGCACCAAAAGAAGAAGAAGAAGCCTCAAATTTAAAAGGGCGTTGGATAAAACTTTATTCTTATTCTAGTAGCCACAACCGTCACTCCATATTTTTATTTTAGGAATTGTTTGCTTCCAGTTTCTTATTAACTCCTCTAAATGTGATATCAACAAACTTGTGAAGTTGAAGAGTTCAGTTTCCCTTCAACATCGCTCCATCAGTAACAGTCTACTTCAGCATTATTAAAATTTTAGACAGAATAATTATTGTTGCATAGTTTGGTATTGAAATAAACCGCATAAGTTTTTAAAAATGAGCATAACTTGACTGCTTGCACATTGACACACAACGCAACACATTCATTTCCAGCAGCTTTGCATTTGTCATTTTTTTTTCTTGACGTGCTCGATCCTTGGCTTCAATGTTCTTTGCATACAGTTCTTCTGACAAACTACCGATTTTGTATTGGCAACACCTATCGCATTGATCTTTTCGTGGCTAAAACAATGCAACATTCATCTCACACATAATTTTATTAAATGTAAACCTGCTTAATGGTTCATTGCAAAAATTATCACATTTGTCCTTGTACAGCCTGTATAACTCCATTTCTGAGTGGAAAGTAAAATTTTCCTGTGTCTTTCCGCCAGAAGTGTGACGGGGTTTTTGGAAGTGAATTGACAAAGAAAATAGCGTAGTTTTCTTTAGTACCATTATTTCCAATATGTAGTTGTCTGCTAGGGTTGTCACGTGGAAGCATTTGGTTCATACCATGAACAACCAAGGAGGTTTCCATATTTTTTTATTGCTTTTGAAGATAGGTTTCAACAGCAGGATTTTAGCACTTGACATAGGAGGAGTTTCCAGTTTTCACTTTACAGCTATCATTTGTTTTTGTATTGTCATAGGAGGTTTGTCAAGCACGGACAGCGAAATTTCGTAGAGACACCCAACACCCAAATTTGATATTTTTTAAAAAGGCTTCCCTCCTGTACCATCGATATTTGGAATAAACGAAGAAACACTTAATCCAAATTTACAAGCATGAAACACTGAATTCACTCAAACAAGTCGAAAGCTATAAATACTTGGGAGTACAAACAGAGAAAAGAGGAACTGAAGAAACTGAAATAAGTTCGAGAATAGAAAGTGCTGATCGGATGTACCACGCAATAAAAAATACGTTTTTATTAAAAAAATAAGTATCCCAAAAAGCCAAAGTAGCCATCTATAAGACGGTGTTTGTGCTGGATTTTAACTTTTGGTAGTAAAAGTTGGGCGCTTATTGATAAATAAGGATCAAAAATACAGAGCACAGAAATAAATTTTCTTAGACGAACAATGAGCATAACCAGATTGGACAGGATTAGGAATGAGACAGTTAGAGAACATCTTAAGGTGCAACCAATTATTATAAGAAAAATGAAGAGGCCCAACTAAGATGGTATGGACACATGGTTAGAATGAATCAAGAAGGACCAGTTAAACAAGTATGGGAAGCGAGAAAACAAATTACGAGACCAAAGGGCAGGAAGACAAGGGACGATAATGTAACTTCAATTCTAGCAACAAACAAAGAACAAGCAAGAAACAAAAAAATAACAAGCAAAGGAGAAAAATTGTGCATGCAACTTTATAAAGACATGACACACAACACGTTAGGGCAAAAGGGTATATTATATAAAACCTATTTTACAATATAAACTTTTTGTTTCAATTTGTTGCATTCAGAATTCATGTAGACACAATACTTTACGCATAATAACGTTGTAGATAAAGGTTTTTGGGAAAAACAATTTTAATTTAGCAATAACTATTGAGTGAAACTTGAAATTTTTATAGCTGAATATTTGTGATATTGGCTTTATTTTCAAGCTGTTAACTTGGGTAAGTATTTAGTTAGTGTAAGATTGTGCATTGTAGTTACAACAAAGAAGTGAGCAGTTTAGATAAAAAAGTAGGATGGCGCACAGGTAAAATCTTAACTACAAACTTTCTTTTAAAAATGTTTATCTAAACGAAAAATAGTGATTAATCTTGTAGATTAGGTGCCTTCCCAGTGATAATAAAAAAAACTCATTGGTATTAGTGTGATCCCTCTAAAATGGTGGCGAAAACCTCCAACTGATTGATTTTGCAAACTTTAAACTCAATTTTAATCCAACTATTCAATTCGTTATCGAACGAATCGATAGTACAAATCCTAGTCTACCGATTACTCGAACTGCCATTATCAACGAAGTATTAACCTTCCCTCTGGTGTAAAACTCGAATACCAATCCCCGCGATATCTTTACCTATATTTAACCTATCTCTATTGCCCAATTAGGATTAATGTATAACAGTTAACAACGTGTGACGAATTCTCCAGTGTCGTTAAATTTGTCCGAAATTATCACTATCTCTCCATTGTGACAGGATAACGTTTTATCTGCTCTCCCTGTTTTGCTTTGGTCGTTCGCGAATAATGAAATTTTCCGACGTTAGGGTTTTAGTACAAATAATGTTGGCTGGAATGCCCGTGAAACTACGACCTGCAACGGTAGTTTTTATACCTAGTTTATTACGGTCGAGTGTACATTTTAGAAACTAAATTAATAATCCTCGAAGGAAGTTTAAGCGAAGATTTTTGTAGAAAATGTGTCACTATAAAAGACATGAATCGTTAATTTTGAAAAAGCTTAGAGACTTTTTTATAACACCAACAGACTAAGCAGTAATAATGGCCTTAGAAAATAGTATAATGGATTGTATATTTACAGATATTATTGAGAATATCTATCATCATTAATGGTGCTATTTGATGTGCTTAGAAGCAAAAAGCGTTAAGTCCAAAGACGTCACTTTTGAGAAAAGGGCAAAAAACGGTGGTCGCTTCATATTAAGATATTTTATTTTGAAAACATGTAAAATATGTTTAGATGTTTGAGTAAATTATTATGCAGAAATCTTGAGTTCTCAAAAAATTTCTAAACGGCTCAATTATTATTTTGAAAATGGATTTTATCTGTTTTGCTCTCAAAAGTTGAATTTTTTGCATTTTGTAGCTCAGTTTATGGAGTTTATTCATTTTGCTTTAAGTTGAAAGTAATAACAACTAGTTAAGAAGTGAGTAAAAAATATATTGTATGATGATTTTGCATTGTATTGTATGATGATAGCAACCAAGTACTCGTCTATAAGCACTATACTAATCTCGGTATTACATCGGACACCAAGTTAACATGGTATGAACATATCAAGTGCTTAATGAAATGTGAGGCAAATTTAAATATCTTTAAAGTAGTTAATCGCTATCGATGGGGTGCTGACCCGAATATTAATTTATCAATTTTAAACAGTCATCCTAAAAAACTAGACCGCATTCAGTACAATACTCTGCGGTATGTTCTAGGTGAGGTCAAATCTATACCTACAGAGAATCTTTTAGCTGAATCTATGGGACCTCCTTTACTTAAGACGTCTATTTTTAGCTAAACAAAATAATCCCAAATGCCAATCTTATAACCAAACTAAACTACTACAAAAAATATGTAACATCTCTGTTTCGTACAGAGTTCCGTTCATAATTCACAAACAGGAAGAACAATGTATAAAAATACTCTCCCTGCATATAATTCACAAGCGCTAAACGATTTTACCAATAACAATGTAAAAAGCCTGGCTGCAAAGTGACACAATGCAAAATACGAATCGATATAAGACGTTATTAAGAAATACAAAAAATTCTCTAACGGTGTTATGTCAACTTTATTTTTCTTCTGGAAAATTAATACTGAATATCGATTTTCTCTACAGGACTTACAAGAATAATGCAGAATTAAACTTTAAAGAGCTTCTTAGCAATTTAACACTGACTGAGAACTTTAAAAACCAAATTAACTACCCCTACACTTTTTCTTCCATTTTTCAAAAGAACTAAACCTCCGGCAGTAAAACTGTCAGCGCTTTATCTCGTATTATTAATTAATGCAAGAAAGAATTCCCAAAGTTCGGCTGCTTACAGCTCCAGAAGAGATTATGCTTAAGCCTCTTACGATACCTAAGAAATTGCTGTTTTAAGAAACTTCAGGAAATGTATTTTAACAAAAGAATGCAAATTTTTATCAAATATAATTTCTCTTATAATTTGCGATAAGTTGTTCGGTTAAATGCCGAGCATTTTAGTAAATAACTGACTTGCCCTGTAAGGCAAGGAACTTTAACGTACCTTTTATAACTTATATAAGTTAAAATCAATGGATTTTAGACTGCATTGTAAAATGAGAAAATCGAGAGAGTCAATACAATACGATCAAATAATTAAATTAAACTCTTAACTGACTCCTAGATATCATCATCATCATTGGTGTTATATCTCTATAGTAGAATATAGAATTCGTCCAAGACTTCATACAATTTATTTCGTAGTAAAGGCTGATTTAAAATCTATAAAGAGGTGGTAGATATCAATATTGAATTCGTTGGTTTTTTTCAGTATTTGTCTCAGCACACACATCTAGAGCATTGTTTATCGATCAGACCTAAAACTACTTCCGATATTCGCTAAGGAAATCCTCAGAATACGCACTTGGGCGACCATATAGGATTGTGACGTATCACACACGGAGATTTTAAAGGTTTAAGTAAAAATTTGATTTTACACATGTTCGATTTGAATTTACTTCAATGCCAAAACGTGATATTAGAAGAATATATTATTAAACATGAAAGTAGAATTGTTATAAAAATATAGAGCATATTTACACATACGTGATCTTGTGTACAACAAACTATGTATTTAAAACACATCGTAAATAGAACACAAGAATCAATTGTCATCGCTGTCATGGTGTCATCGCTGACACCAATAAATGTAATACGCAATTTTGATCAACCCGACCTGGGTAGTTAAGTGTCATTGTTAAGTTATCCAATAAATTAACAAAGTACAATCTGTATTTTTTTGAAAAGTAAAACATAGAGACTCATTTGGGCTAACGTAGCTAGAGCTCGACGCACATGGCGATCCTGCCAATCGAATAAAGAATATACTTATCCGCAGAAGAAGAAAATGGTAAAATAATAAACAAAAACTGGAAATTTAAATGAAAAATGTGAATTAAGTATCCATCCTCATTCTAGATTTCGTTTCAATAGTTGGAACCTGCTATGCCTACATAGGGGTGTTGCGGTAATGGAAGGAGAAACTTTGAATTCAAAAATTCCAGACGCTAGGAGACTTACCGGAATCGTCGTTAGGCTCTTAAGGAATTGAAAAATAAGCGATAGACAAAACTATAAGTGAAAAGGTATGTGAGTAATCGTGTGTACCTCTTATATACAACATATAATTTAACAAAGTAAGAATTAAGTTTTGTAAATATAGAAAGTTCTCGAAAATATTTTGTATGCTGTGTTAAGAAGGGTTATATCAAAATAGTTTCTGAATTTCAATTGATCGCCCTATTTGTGTAACCGACAAATAATTCCAACACAACTCTTCCGGTATATGTATCTTATTAGAGAAACTATCGCTCCCACATTTAATTCCCAAGTTCCAGACGTATATCGTTACTTGCTGTAGTTTTTTTATTTTTTAGATATTTAATTGTGTCCCGTACAACTTAAATTTAACGAGATTCTAATAGTGTATTGTTTCCTGCTCCTGGAGGTAGTATATTTTCATCTTTAACTTCGGTGGAAAGTATCCACCTAAATTAAAGATTAAATGTAACAATAAAACACTGAAAACTTTGTTTTCAAACTTCCACAAAATTTATTTTAAATATTATCACTACAGCTGTTTCGGCTGATTGCCTTTCTCAAGTGATCTATTTTGGCTTGGGTTTACAAATTTATAGTCTCTAATGAAATAGGTTGAGGAGGGGAGAACTGTTTGTCTCAAGTTGATCATTCAGAATTATATCTGTGTTTTTTAATTTGTTGATTTCCATAGATTCTAACAAAGATAGCTTAGGGCCTTTATTTTGAATGTGAAGAATTTTAAATTTGTCATTAAAAGAATGATTATGATCTAGAAGGTGAAGTGCGTATGTCGAATCTGTTTTTCTATTCTTGAAAGCCCTTTTATGTTCTGCTATTCGTTTATCAAAGTTTCTACCAGTTTGACCGATGTAAGTTTTTGGGCAGTCGCCACATTGAAGTTTGTACACACCACTATTTAAGTGTTTTTTATTTTGGCTCTTGTTATTTTAATATATTTGCCTAGGTTGTTATTTATTCGGAAAGCTGGTGTTATTCCTTTCTTTTTATGTGCTTGGCAATTTTTGTTGTTATTTTGCCTGTATATGTAATCGAGCAGAAGGTACTGGGTTTTTTCTCTGGTGGTGGAAATACTAATTTCAGGGCTTTCTTGTGTAGTTTTTGATTTAACATTTTATTAATTGTTTGTTCTTTGTATCCGTTGTTTACTGCTATCTGCTTAATTATATTTAATTCTGTCTCAAAGTTGTATTTTGACATCGGAATTTCTGTTAATCTATGTAACATACTATGATAAGCTGCCAGTTTATGTTGTGTTGGATGGGATGACGAATTATGTATAGTCGTGTCAGTATGGGTAGGTTTATGAAATATGGAGAAGTCATGTTTGTTTTGAAGTCTGCTAATTTTTAAATCTAAAAAATTTATGGATTGATTTTGTTCTGTTTCTATTGTAAATTCAATATGACTATGAAGTGAATTAATATATGATAAAAATTGGTCGAGTTGCCTGTTAGTTCCTGTGAAACATACCAGTACGTCGTCTACGTATCTCGACCAGGCAACTCGCCCAATTTTTATCATATATTAATTCACTTCATAGTCATATTGAATTTACAATAGAAACAGAACAAAATCAATCCATAAATTTTTTAGATTTAAAAATTAGCAGACTTCAAAACAAACATGACTTCTCCATATTTCATAAACCTACCCATACTGACACGACTATACACAATTCGTCATCCCATCCAACACAACATAAACTGGCAGCTTATCATAGTATGTTACATAGATTAACAGAAATTCCGATGTCAAAATACAACTTTGAGACAGAATTAAATATAATTAAGCAGATAGCAGTAAACAACGGATACAAAGAACAAACAATTAATAAAATGTTAAATCAAAAACTACACAAGAAAGCCCTGAAATTAGTATTTCCACCACCAGAGAAAAAACCCAGTACCCTCTGCTCGATTACATATACAGGTAAAATAACAACAAAAATTGCCAAGCACATAAAAAAGAAAGGAATAACACCAGCTTTCCGAACAAATAACAACCTAGGCAAATATATTAAAAATAACAAGAGCCAAAATAAAAAACACTTAAATAGTGGTGTGTACAAACTTCAATGTGGCGACTGCCCAAAAACTTACATCGGTCAAACTGGTAGAAACTTTGATAAACGAATAGCAGAACATAAAAGGGCTTTCAAGAATAGAAAAACAGATTCGACATACGCACTTCACCTTCTAGATCATAATCATTCTTTTAATGACAAATTTAAAATTCTTCACATTCAAAATAAAGGCCTTAAGCTATCTTTGTTAGAATCTATGGAAATCAACAAATTAAAAAACACAGATATAATTCTGAATGACCAATTTGAGACAAACAGTTCTCCCCTCCTCAACCTATTTCATTAGAGACTATAAATTTGTAAACCCAAGCCAAAATAGATCACTTGAGAAAGGCAATCAGCCGAACAGCTGTAGTGATAATATTTAAAATAAATTTTGTGGAAGTTTGAAAACAAAGTTTTCAGTGTTTTATTGTTACATAAAATGAATTTCCATCAAGTAACGGTCGAATCCATCAATTATTTAAAGATTAAATCTTTATAATTTTACATCTACCTATTTAATACGTTCTCTTTTGTATTGGGTATATGTCCCTCCTTTTTTTAAATATAGGTGAGGAAATGAAGCACTATAGTACATTTGAAAATGACTGATAGCACAAATCGTATTGCAAGTTAGATAAAACTCAATATAACACCAAAAAACAGTGACAGGATTAAAATTTCCAAGATGCAGAACGTGTTTTATAGATTGTGAATCATTTAAGTTAAGATTACCAGGTTATGTTTGTAAAGTCCTGTGATTACAACACGCAAAATTGTTAGTTCTATAATAAAAAGCGATATTAATACGTGATCTTGTGTAGTAAAAATATCACATTTAACCGTGCCAAATGAAATCTTTAGTGTTGAATGTACATGATGCTCTTTTACATGAACATTTTACAAGTACTGTTCGGAATATAGTTGTTAGGTGTTCAGATATGACCGGAGTTGGAGAAGCAACTATTTATAGACTTTTAAAGCAACCAAAGAGTAGAAGTATTACTGAAGCACCTAAAACGTCAACAGGAAGAAAGCTCATTCATATGTACAATAATGTGGAACAATCGATTCGAAGAAAAGTTTATTCATTATATTTACAAAAAAATATTCCTACTTTGTATAAACTTTTAGTAGACATTAATGAAGACGAATCTTTACCAAACATTAAAAGAGAAATTGTGAAAAACTGTACGTGAATTAGGATTCGTTTATGATAATAACAATAGAGAATGAAGAAATTGTTTGTTGGAGAAGGCAAATAAATTCGAAAATTGAGGAAAGGAGGGACAATAATTTTTATTTTAATGTAACATGTATAAGTGAAGGGCATTTTTTAAAAAAAAGTTTGGCAAGATAAACTGGTTACAAATGCTCGTCAGGCATTTATAGAAAGTTTGTCTACGGGCTTAAAATTTCCAAATGGTAAATGTCGCCGTTTAATTATCACTCATATTGGAGGAGATAAAGGATTTGCTGATGAAGGATCTACAAACTTTTTATGTAGAACCTTATCAAATCCCTTTTCAAAATCTAAAAAAAAAAACATAAGTACATGTCCTGATTCGGGCCCTTACCATTTCTAAAGCCAAATTGTGTGTCATTAATTTCATATTCAAGAGTTTTAACAATTCTGCTGTGTATTATTTTCACAAATGTTTGAAGTGTGTGACCCATTATAGCAATCTCTCCTTCACATCAGTAATAATATCTCGTTTCTAGAATCTGTCATTTCTTTGATTTTTAAATAAATTGAAGCTATCATACTTTTTATCCAGATCTTCTTAGTCTAATGGTCTTACATATCTCACTAGGTTTCCCTTTCTAAAGAGAGACTCTAACTCATTGTTGTGTCTACGCGAGTACACGAGATTGTCAGGCTATCTCATCTAGACCCATTAATTACTGGAAGGATTTTACATTTCCCCACCAGGAGTACATTTACTTATCTTTTTGTTAGCGTCCATGTTTCGCTTACATACTAAACTGGTAGTAGTATTGTGGTTTTGAATATCTGCATGTTTGCACCTCGTGAGAGAAGTTTTAACCTCATTAGATGTTGCATTGTGAAGAAGGATCTGTTTCTCGCCATTAGTTGCATTGTACTAAACAGAGTGGTCATGAAGTTTATTCACTGAATACAAAATAAACTTTTAAAACTTACAATTCAAAAGATCTAACCTAAAAAAGACAATCGCCAAACATATATTTTCAAAAGTTACAGTAACAAATTAAATAAAGGAAAATTTGCATCAGCTTCTTGACATAAAAGCATCTGCTTCACGGCAAGCCTTGTTAATAACCTCCATCTCAAAGTTTTCGTTTTACGTTTTAAAAGAAACTGCGAATATTGAATTAACTAGACAGAGACACAGCTACTATAACTTGATGTACTACACTCAAGGTTTTTCCTGAAATAAATTTTCATTGCCGAACAATAATTTCGTTAATTATTTTTTAACGAGACAGTGAGAAAATTTTAAGCAGTTTAGTAATTGAGAAATGTGATTAATTAAAATTGCAACCAACTTACAGTATGTCTCTGTTAAAAGTTAAGATTGTATGAATATATATGGGGTGCTAAATTATCCGAACACTTAGAATTTTCTTACTGGCATTTAATAAAGTTTAAGATGTTCTCAATTGAGTATTTAATAAATAAAAAAAATTTATAGTTAAATTTATTACAACTGAAAAATGTTACACAGAAAAAAAATAAACAATTCAAAAAATTTGAAAATCTGCAAAGAAACACTAATTATTTCCTTTAAAATAATTTTTTTTATGAAAAACGATATTTATAATTGGTTTCAAATGAGTGTAGAGTAATAAATCATGAAGTGTCATAAAATTTGCCTGAATTTCGGTGTCGTCATGGGCGTAGGCAAATGGACGGATGTCAACTTCGTCGTCAAAAATTGATGTACCTCAAAATATCATATTTTGGATATTTTGTGATAACCAATTTTATTTAATTTTTCGATTAACTTATTCTTCAAACTCGTATTCCATTATATGGTCATTAAAGCTAATTACATTTTTATTTATAAAAACAAATTCACTTCCTTACTGAACGAATAAAAGCATTAGAAGAAACTGATAAGGGTATGACGCACCTCCTAATATTACTAAGAACTAAAATAAATCAACATGAAGACTAATAACGCGTAATGAGGTTTTACTTACACTTTCATTATAATCCCTCTTTTATTTTATTATTATCATTCGACATTCGACATTCGAGTTAGTAATTGTTACTACACCAATTAAACGTACAGTACTATTGTGATATAGAAATAGTGAAACAGTTATAAAATGGCGACATTTACTCCAAAGAAAAGAGGTGTAAAAAATTCTCCGCTATCTGTTAGTGAAAAAGTTATAATTTTAAATGTATATGATTGCATAAAACACGATCACCCTAGTTTGTCTGTGCAAGAAAGTGTTGAGCGATGTGCCCGAATGACTGGAATTGGACAGTCCACGATTTTAAAATTATTGCGAGAAAGAAAGATATCAGGCCAGTTAAGTCCATGCAAGAGAAAATCAGGAAGACCAATAAAAATCTTAGGTGAAGACACCAAACGTGACATTCGAAGAAAAGTTCATTCGTTTTATTTTAAAAAGGAAATACCCACCTTTGACAAAATACTAATGGAGATAAGCCAAGATAACGATATTCCTTTGATATCCAGAAAACTTTTATGGAAAACTTTAAAAAGTGTGAATTTTTCCTGGGAAAAGCACAATCGAAAGGCACTATTACTGGAAAGTGATGAAATCATTTGCTGGAGACGAAAATATTTGAGAACTATAAAACAGTACCGCAGAGAGCACAAGAAAATTTTTTATCTTGATGAGACGTGGATAAACGAAGGTTATATAGTCCAAAAAATGTGGCAAGATAAAAATGTAACAAGTGCTCGCCAAGCTTTCATAGAAGGCCTTTCGACCGGTATTAAAGTGCCTTCGGGAAAAGGGAAGAGGCTTATAATTGCTCACATTGGAAGCGAAGAAGGATTTTTAAAAGAAGGTTTGTTAAGCTTTGAGTCGTGTCGGACGGGAGATTATCATGAGGACATGAATTCGGATGTCTTCGAAGACTACTTCGGGGAAATGTTAAAATTTTTTCCAGCTGATTCGGTCGTGGTTATGGATAATGCAAGCTACCATTCAAGGCGCATAGAGAAGGTACCAACTTCAGCTTGGAGAAAGCAAGAAATTATTAACTGGCTGTCAAATAAAGGTATTCAGTTTGAGACGAATTCAATAAAGAAGGAACTACTAGCCGTAGTAAAACAACATAAATCTCGCTTCATAAAATATGCCGTAGAAGATGTAGCAGAAAAGTATAAAGTAACTGTGCTACGCCTACCTCCATATCATTGCGAATTAAATCCCATAGAACTTATATGGGCACAAGTTAAAGGATATGTTGCAAGGCACAATACCACATTTAAAATGAAAGATGTCAAGGTATTGTTTGATCAAGCCATTATGGAAATCACATCAGAAAACTGGCAAAAAGCAATCCAGCATGTTTTAAAAGAGGAAGATAAAATGTGGGAACTGGACAACTTGGTCGATCAGGTGGTTGACCCTACAATTATAACACCAGGGGATGATGACAGTTCTTCGGATGAAGACTATAGTGATGTAGAATTGTAATAACGTATCCAGTAAAGTTTTTGTAGTTTTTGTGAATAAATTGATTTAAACTCCCCGCAAGTGTTTCAATATGTAAAGTTCATTCGTGTGTGTTTGTGAGTATTTCCCGATTTCGGTTCGTATATATTTTATTGTTACATTTTATATTTTTTGAGAAATGCCTGCCCACACCATTATACCCCCTCCACCAAATTGAATTCTCGGAATAAAACAACATTGCTGATAGCGTTTACCAGCTCTTCTTCATATCCTAGGCCGCCCGTCTTATAATCAGGTACAGTACCACAATAAACTTAAATTAATACTAAGCCACTATTTCACATTAATAACAAAACGTATGTGTATTTGTATTAGTGCTGTTGTTCGCACAAAACATCGCACGTAAGCAGATTCAAACAAGAAAAGAACGAAGGTAATCGATTGGCAACATCGCACTTAACGAAGCGCTTAACCATAATTTAGCAACGAAATCAGATTACATTTATCAATTTTACAGAGGCGTACCAAAAAAATTTAATTATTTATTTAAACACAAGTCATTACGTAAAAATTAAATCTAATACCGATATAATTATTAAATTATCAATTGTCTTTGAACAGGTATCTTATAGTTGTCTAACAAATTAAAGTAAAATTTTATTGTTATTTTAGAGTACCTAATCTTTGCAAAATACTTATTTTTTCTTTAGTATAAATCTGAAATTTTACCATACGATTTTGTCGTTACACTTCATTCTCTATTTATAGAATTGCTGTTTGCTGTAAACGTTATATTTGTTTTTTTTTAGCTTGATGTGAATTGATTTAATTGTTTATTTAAACACATAAGTAATTACGTAAAAGTTAAATCTAAGACCGATACATATAATTATTAAATTATCATATAACTTGTGACAGGTATCTTACCGTTGTCTAAAAAATTAACGTAAAATTCTATTCTTATTAGGGAATACCTAATACAGAATTTCAATAAACAAAAAACTTTGGAAAATACTTATTTTTTTATTAGACTAAATAATCTTAAATTTTAACATAGGATCTCGTCATTACACTTCATTCTCTATTTATAGAATTCCTGTGTGCTGTAAACATTATAGTTGATTTTTTAACTTGATTTGAAAGTTTCCTTGCGTTTATTTGTTTTATATTCCATATAAATTAAAATGAAGTAAGCTAAACTATTATCATGTAAATGCGTGTATAAAGTAGTGCATTTGTTTATTTCAGTAAATTCTCGAAATATGAAATAAAGATGGCACTAACTACTAAAAAGTTAATAGCTTTGTTAGAAGAAGACTCGGATTGTAAAAATGCTGCCTCACTTAATGTGGTTTATTTGCCGCCGGATGAAGTTTCCGATGTAGAAGACATTGATGATAATATTATTTGTGAAGAATCAATAAAATGGGATATTGCAGGAACATATGAAATACAAGTGAAATATCATAATCAGAATCGTAAAGATTCTGATTATGATATTTCTCTGAACCACAGATAAAACGTCCAAAGAAAAAACCAGGCAAAATTAGTAAATCCAAATATGTCTCAAGTTGGGTAACAACAGATACACCTTTGTACTCCCTTGTATTCCTTCAACATCAGTCTGATTAATATTTAGACAATATAAAATCCAACCATAAAGGCAAGTCATATATTGATGTTTTTTCACTCTTTTGATGAACAAGTACTTGAGAGCATTCTATATTTTACAAATATTTATACATCGCAGAATAACCGTCACGATTTTGAATTGAATTAATGAATGTCAAAGATTAAAAAAAATTATTGGATATGTATAGTATCTGGTTTACGCTCTGCGTCAAGTTTATATGTATTGGTCGAAAGATAAGGATAAAGAAGTGCACATTATAAGATAAAGCATGAGCCGATATAGATTTATACATATAATTTATAATAGTAAAGAAACCGCTACATCATGTCAAACTTAGTATATGGACGTCAATCTAAATTTGCTTTACCAGATAAAACCAGATTCGACAATATTGGCCACATTACAAAATAAGACGATAGTGTAAGAATGTTGGATGTGCAAAAGTAATACTATTTATTTATGCAATATGTGTACAGTGCATCTACATCCCGAATGTTTTAAAAATTTTCACCTTAAAATTTAATGTACATTTAAGATACAATATGTTCCTTTATTAAAAATTGCACTGTTTTTTAAAAACTATTTTAAAGATAATAAGCCTATTTAATAAATATATTCCCAAGAAATAGACCACACTACGCCGATGTACATATATAATGTAGAACGAATAAACTAAAATATCATATTTCTCTCATTCCCATTCTTTCTAAGAACGTAAATATATATAGACCAGCGAAATGTTGACAAGTTTACCAATGTTCCAAACTATTCAATAAACTTGTCTAACTATACGCTCGTGAATCGCACTAATTTATATTGTTACGGGGGCAAACTTTATGGGACTAGCTTACTTTTTCACTTATTTACATGGGCAAATCATACACAATAAAAATGACCCCGGTAAGAATTTACTTTTGACAATTACCATGGTTGCTCAATTATTAGATTAGTCACATTTAATTGAAAATTGTCGGACTATATCAAAATTAGAAAATTGCAATATTTGGGACATAACTATAACTTGCTGCAAATTATAATACAAAGCGAAAAATATAGGTTAGAAGGAGTTGTGGAAGAAGACACATCTTCTGGTTAAACAATTTGAGAGCTAGGTTTAGCTGCACGTTTGCTGATCTCCTTAGAGCAGCGATATCGAAACTGCAAATTGCCGTGATGATTACCCATCTTCTTAGAGTAGATGGCACATAAAGAAGAAAAAGAAAGAAAAAAGAGATTTACAATAACATGTACTTTATTCGCAACGTTTTACATATATAACAAATTAAATTCAAACTATTCAAAATTAGCCTATTTATTCCGACGTGAATTTCTCACTTAACTTCAACTTCCAGCGTGCAAGCAAGCGTATCTTTTGTGTATTAAAATAAACTACGAAGGTAAACATAAACAGACTCACGCAAGAATAAAGTTCTTTGTCGGCCATTCATACGACGTTGAATCTTTCGGTTAAGCACGACGTGGATCACACAAATCCGATTTTTAGGATTCTCTTTTTAACTGTAATCTAGCACGTTCTGTTCTTTTGTTAATATCTCTCAGACGAAAGTGATATCCATTAAGTTGTTAATTTTCGAAATGGTCTTAATTGGGTATTATGTGTCTTTTTAGGGCTTTTATACGGACTTTAATGTTTTGTCATGTACTGCCTAAAATATATATGATTACTCTGTTTTCCTCTTTTAATTGAACAGAATATTATAATCTGAATAAATAGAAACAAATACTTATATAATATGTAAAAAACATTATAGTTGGGACATTAGAATATTTCAGATATCTTGCAAGTTTTTTGTTAACATATACATGCCTATGGGAAAAAACTTACATGTTTCCTGCATGGTATTGGGTGTTGATTTAACAATTAACCTTCCGTCAGGCGCGGTGTGTCAAATTGATAACGTGACAGTTAGACTCTTTAAGACTTTGTAAATAATTACAAGAAATTTTAATATTGAATGCTTGAATGATTTTATCTGTAGTGCACATATTATATATGTAGGTTTCCGTCCTAGGTACCATTGTAAAAAGTCATGATACACCGCTTCCTGTATGAAGATTATTAGTTATTTTCTTATAAACTTAAAGCCAAAATCATAAATTTTCCTTTTTTTATTAACGTACGAAACCAAAGTGCACCCTTCTTTGAAGGCAAGCAAGCTAATGTTAACAGCTCATCCTCATCATTCTGGCTTTACAACCCTGCATGGGTCCTAACCTCCTCAAGAATTTCTCTTCAGTCATCCCTGTCCATCGCCTTTCTCCGCCAAGCACGAATTCCCATATTTCTCATGTCTTCATCGATGTTATCAAGGAAGCTTGTTCCGGGTCTTCCTCTTCTTCTCTGACCAATGGGTCTATCAAGGAGCGTTTTTCTAGCTGGGTCATTTTGTTCCATCAGCATTACATGCCGTATCCACCTCGGACGCCTTATCTTAATATGTTTTACGATCCCAGGTTGCTGGTACATTCTATAAAATTCGAAGTTGTATCGTCTTCTCCACACTCCATTGTCATTAACTGCTCCATAAATTCGCCTTATATTTTCTTAATATTTTCTTTTGAAAAATCCTAACATGTTTTTATTATTTTTTTGTCCAGGTCTCTGAACCATATTTATTTTTTTTTTTTTTTTTTTGTTATTTTTGTATTTCACGATATAATTGTAGATTTAAGGAGGAGACTGAGCCCAAAATAGCATCTGCCAGCCCTGCAAATTCTGTGGTTTATCTTTGAGGTAGTATTATTGTCATGTTAAGGAGCGATCCCACGTATACAAATTCGTTCACTGGTTCGATGACGTCGTTTTCCATAACCATTGGACGTAGAATTTGTGGTTGCGTGCTTATTTTTATATATTTCGTTTTGTTGGTATTTATTATTAAACCCATTTTTGTAGCTGATTCTTATAATGCTACATACGCCTCTCGTACAGCGTTTTTCATTCTCCCAACAATATTGATATCATCAGCATAGGCCAGGATTTGCACTGATTTATTATATAAATTCCAAAACTGGGAAAGCAAATGGACCGGATGAGGTTCCTACCGAATTGCTAAAGCTTTTGAATGATGAATCAATAGGTATAATATTGCACTTATTTAATACAATATACAATACTGGCATTATACCTCAAGAGTGGCTGTTGTCTACATTCGTTACACTGTCAAAGAAATCTAATGCTAAAGAATGTTCAGAACATCGAACAATATCTTTAATGAGCCACCTACTAAAGATATTTCTAAAAATCATCCACAACCGAGTTCAAAAATGGAGTCAGATATTAGTAATACACAGATGGGGTTCAGAAAAGGGCTTGGTGCTCGAGAAGCTCTCTTCGGTTTGAATGTTCTCACACAAAGACTAACTACGTTCCACGTTTAGAAAATAACATTGCGGAGATAGGGCCATGTATTTCTTATGGACGATAGCAACGCGGCATTGCCACGACACACAAAAGCACAATTTAGGATTGTATAATTTGTATTTTTGTTTCCACAAACATGAATTAAATTAATGTTTTTTAACGTAATTGACCAAAAGTGCCCATTCGAAACAAGAGATGAAAAGTAGGGAAAATTATTTTAATTAGATAAATAGTATTTACAAAAGATAATTTTATTTTATCTTATTTTAATTATAGTAACGACAGTTTATTTGTTTTTCGGTGAGAATACGATATGCCATGAATCATAGAAATCAGTAGAAAATATTGACCGCTTGGAATGCGTATATCTAATTACTAATTGCAACTTAAAATAATACGATGTGCGTATGTCAGCTATTTTATGTCGTTCTCTGACTACATAATGATAATAAGGCTTTTATTTAGTAGTTATTCTGACTTTACAGTTAAATGTTAATTGAAAATGAAAATTCAAAAATTAAGCAAAGGGAATGTCTTGGACATTCGTGCAAAAGAGAGTGTCTGAGAGTTTTGGCAACACTGATCTCCATAAGCGTAATGTTATTTTCTTAACTTGAAACAAAGGATAGACGTTAATCAGGAGGTACATACGTGTTTTATCGATTTTGAAAAAGCGTTTACATAGATAATAAAGATCTGCGAATAATTCTCAATCTATATTAGGCACTCAAGTTAAAAAAGTATCAAGTTACAAATACTTGGGAACTTTAATAAACGAAACTGGAGACCAAAACAGTGAAATAAAAAGACGTATCGAAATTGCCAGGGCCACCTTCATAAAGATGAGAAAATTCTTCTGCAACAGAAATATAAGCATCCCTCTACGATTAAGAATGCTGCAACTCTTTTCGAAGACATACCCCTAAATTTGTAACGTAACTCTTGGTACATGCATGATGGTGCACCACCATTTATAGCCTAGAAGTTGGAAATTATCTTGATGAAATTTATCCTCAAAGGTGGATTGGTAGAGGTAGTGTATACCCATGGCCGGCACGCAATACCGAACTAAATCCCTTAGATTTTCATTTGTGGGGCTACCTAAAGTCACTTGTTTATAAAAAAAATCGTCAAGAGTTATGGCAAAATATTGTAGAGGGAGATAACGTAATTAGGACCCAAAGAAACTCATTATTTAAAATAAGACAAAATTTACATAAAAGATTTAGATTATGTAGTTTATCTAATGGTAAACATTTTGAACAGTTATAATATTTTTTTCGTTTAGTTTTAAATTATTGACTTTGTCAATTGTTTTATATTCACTTCATTGTTTAATTTAATTGAATTTCTGTTTTTTTTTTTTAATTTGTTACTGTGTAAAAGGTTTAATAAAAATAATTGTTTCAATCATTGATGTGAGAGTCTTCGAAAGATCGTCAGGAAAGGTGTCCCTGGTGTGTTGGATTCAGTCTAAACACACTCCTCTTCCTCCAGCCGACGGGTCTGGATCCGCTCTTAGCGAGCATGTCTGACCCGTCTCCCCCTAACACCCGCAGCGTGAATTCCATGGATTGGTCAGCCTCCCGGACCCCCCCCCCAACGAATCGACCGAGGGCGGAAAAGAGGGCGGTCGGGACGCTTCCCAACCCAAGATGGAACCAACCATAAGATGTCAGTCGGCAGTTACGAATAACTCCAGTCGTTCATACCTTCATCTATTCACTCTTTCTCATCCACCCATTCATCCATACTTAGTCTCATTCAACGCCAGTCATTCCTTACTTTCATCTAGACACACCTACTCATCCTACCATTCATTTTCACATTTAGATGGGGCAGTCTGTGTAGGTCGAATGTAAACGATCCCTCCCCGCTGACTGTCCCCAGACGAAACATGACAAACAGGAAGGAAATAGACCGAAAAAAAGGAGATGATAGGAAAGAGCAAAGATATGATTAGAGAAGAGAGAAAGAAGAGGAAGGATGAAATGTCAGTCAGTGTGGTTTGGGTGTATAGGGTCCTCCCCCCACTGACTGCCTTTGACGACACAAGACACGTTAAAAAATAAATATACGGTCATCCTGTCTTCAGTCGCCTCCCTTTTTCTTCTTTATGCTTTGCTGACATGCTGCACGTTAACGACCACTAAATTTAGTGCTGAATTAAAAGCATTTCTTATGTCCAGCAAAACAAGGACCACCCATCTTTTCTTGCTTGTCTTGGCCGCGTCTCTTATCCAGGTTGCGGCATTGACTGTCGATCTGCCTTTTCGGAATCCGTATTGTTGGTTTGAAAGCACTCTCTCATCTTATAACACGCGCTCCAGTCGCCTCTTAATAAGTCTCATAGAACTTACCAAGGCCCTCCAGGAGGCATATTGGCCGATAAGAGGCTGCTGAATCGGGGAGTTTCCTAGGCTTTAGCAGTAGAACCAAGTTCGCTTCCTTTAAGTCCCTGGGAAACTCTTGCCTCTGCAGTAAGTCGTTGTATATTCTTCTGATCAAGCCTGGGTTCTCCGTTGCTAGTACTTTTATTGCCTCTGGTAGCAGCCCGTCTGGGCCGGAAGCTTTCCCTGTCTTTATCTCCTGGCCAGCGGTTCCTCTCCCGTTAACTCCTCTACCATCATTGGAAATATCTTTATAAAATTTTGAGGATCTTTGGTAGGGAAGAGGAGTTCGGCTGATTCCATCCGCTGGTCTACGTCGTCTATATGGGGCGATTATCTTAAGAGTCTTCATGGTTATCTTGTACGCATCGCCCCATATATCCTCGTCCAATGCTTTTATCAGGGTCTGCCACTTTTCTTTTTTCTCTTGTTTTATTTTTTGTTTAACGTTTTCTTTAGATCTATATATATTTCTTTGAGCTCCAGGCTGCCCTTGCTTCTCGTATAATTCCTTCGATTTATGAGGCATCTCTCCCGTAGACCTTCTATCTCATCCGTCCACCAATAGGGGGATTTTTTATTATTCTGTCTCTTCACGGTGGCCAACTTTACTGCACTTTCTAGTGCTCTTCTCAGTTGGCCAAGGTCAGAAATATCTTTTTCATTGATCTTTTTGACCTCCGATAGGTTTTGTTGAAATAAATTTTCATGTGTCCTATCGGCCGCCTTATTTCTCCTTTCATCTTTATTTCATATTGTATATACCGGTGGTAAGTGTATAACTGATCGTCAAGGACATCCCACCCGTGCACTCTCCTGGATAGCCCTTCACTCGCGAACGTAATATCGATGTGTGTTCGGCTGCCCCCCCCCCTTACGAAAGTTGGTTTGTTATTGTTTAATACTTGGAGGTCAGCCTGGGCTATCCATTCGTTCCATAGTTCACCCTTTTCGTTATTTATGACAGGGCATAAACGGTCAAGCCATCCTGTCCATCCTATGCCCTTCTTCTTTACCCTGCATATCTGCATATCTCTTACTTTTTATTCTGCTTATTTGCATGACTTTGACAATAACTATCATTTGAATGATATGTTTCTTCACCGCTGTCAATTTCGACAATATTTATTTTTGCAGATGTCGTGCAAAGAAATTATAAATTAATACGTCGCGTCGGAGGGTTAGAGCTTCATTTCAGAGAAAACTAAATTCAAATTAGAATTATTTGCGTAAGTTTTTAATTAAATCTGTCTTTCTGCGACTGGCAAATATAAAGCGTAGTAATATCTAATAAATTTTCATCGTCCTTTAATAAAAGCTTTAAATAAGTGGATCATCTTTTATAATTCATATCTCGATGATGAATTCTAAAAGTTTTTTTGGGGCAATTAAAGAAACTGCTCTCCAATAGTTAATGGTGCGTTCTTTTTAATTACTAAATAATAAAATGAGTATTAGAATAGGATATTCTCGAACAATAGGGTTAACTGGTTTTCTAAAAAATATGGTGGAAGTAGATAATTTGCATATAAACCAAGTTTTCCATTCGAACTGGTAGAAATCAATCGGAAGAAATGGGTATTTTAAAAGGAATAGAACAAGGTTATGTACTGTCGTCGTTACTGTTTAACATATTATATACATAATTTTTAACGAAATATTTTGCCTACCACATAGGGTATTATAATAAGGGGTTAAAAATTGGGACAGAAGTTATTGGGGTAGAGATAGAGCAAGCAAAATAAACGATACTGTTGCGCACGGCACTCAGGGTTTATTTGGCGAGCTGGGGTCGTGGATAAGTTGAATGGCAAAGGGTTGGATTAGGGCAACTACAAAAATAAAACACAAAGGTACTTACATGAACCTCCTGGACAAATGGACAAAACAAAACACAAGAAAGACCTCTAGCAATTTAAAATGGACGCCGCTTCGAAGTGCCAAATTATAACGATACACCAATTAGTTGTAAATATTGAATTAATTCTTAGAAATAAAAAATATATCTTTTTAAACGAAACTCAAAAAACAGGTTAGAGAGCTAGTTAAGAGAAATAAACAAAATGATTTAGGAACAAAATTAAACATTTATTGTTGTCTCGCCACAAACAGTTACAAAATATAGATGGCACAAAAGTACTAGATTAATAGTCACAAAAATAAATACAAAAATATCAAAGAGAAACACTTACTATGTCCTAGCCATTTACAAACTCTAAAAGTGGGAGATACTACAAAAACTTACAAATGTTACTGCATGGAAGTTGCTACTTTAAAAAAAACCAATGTCAAAAATAATAAAGCTAGCTGTCATATGCCAACATTATATTTTGAAACAGAACAATTAAAATGACAGCTAATCACGCCCTAAGCCATATATTTTTAATTATTACAAATTCTTTACAAATTCTTAAGAAAGGAATTATTATTATTAGAAAAAAAGTGTCTTTCGTTACTTTAAAATTTAAACACAAAAGTTACCTGGATTGCACTGGGGTTTTAAACAAAAATTCTGGGGTGGAAACTAGACTTCACTGGAATTTCTTGGGGTAGAACTGGGCTTAACCTCTCTGCCACACGAACAAAAACTGCATTTATCATACTGCGTATTACTGAGGTTGGAAGTTGGGGCACTGGAACAGAAGCTTTGAAAACTCTTCTCCTTAAAAAACTGGAACAGGTAGAACTGAACACAATGACAAAATATGGTTATCTTTCAAAACCTCACTTAAAAATGTAACTATTAAATGAACTGCTACTATTCACTACATAGTTTCCATAACAAGAGAAAAAAACAAAAAACATTACAAATTCGACGTAAAATTTGGACCCACTCTGAAGCCAACTGCCGTGACAGCGACCTCAGCGATAATGTCGCAATTATCTTGCCGGCAAAAGGCAAAACCTTCTCAGCGATATAAATGAATGTTTATTTGAAACGCAGAATATTAAGCGGCTTCAATCAAAAGAAATACTGAGGAAAACGCATCTGTGAAATATAAACAAACTCTAAAAATGTGTTTATTAGCAACCTCGGTGACGCAAATAAAAGGATTGCAATTACTTTTGGGTATTTTAACTTGTCCGATAGGAACAAGATACATGGAAAATATTCTTCGGTATTTTAATACATATACGAGGCGATTTCAATATATACCAAGGAATTTGGAAATGCTACAAATTAGGCATAGCTGTGGTTGTGAAATGTGGTCAATCCGTTATGCCGCTTTAATTTATACAAAAAAATTTTCAGGAAACGAATTTTAAAGTTTGCTGTCAAATAAAACGGTTCCGACAAAATTATATTTTGCCAGATGTGTTATATATTTTTGTTTAAGGATTTGGTAATACAGTAATTCATATAACAATGCGGTCGTTGTCGTATAAAATGCAAATGTCATGGTTTTTTCAAAATATTACACTTGTACTTGGAACCTTATGGCACTGTAACCGCTGTACGTGGAAGTTTATGTCCCTAAATGGATTTGAAGTTTTAAAAATATGTCATCATTGTAGACTTTATTGCCTTTGTAGCACCGATAACAATAACAGCCTATACAATGATATTGGAAGAATTTTTAAAAGCATAGGAAAAAAAATTAACGAAGAGTAAAAAAATTAACTTTTATTTATAAACTGTTTTGTTTCAGAAATCAAACATTTCATGTAATTTTGATCTTTCAGTGGCATCCATTTATACGCAAACTCAATATCCTCAAGCTTTTTCTCAGTCACAGATTTGGGTTCTGTGTTATCGGCCGGAGCTACTAAAAAGTCAGCAGTGGAATTATTTAAGGGAACCACTCCTTGTTTCTTCCTAGTACTGCTGGTAACTTTACTAACATTGATTGTAGAAAATTCGGCGCTGTGATCATTCAGCTTATACTTAACACGAAACATGTCCCCTTGGATAAAATGTAGTTGACAAACTTTAGTGTAAGGTCATTTATTATATTGGTACAATAATGCTGTTTTTTTAAGTTTTTTAAGTGTGTTGGTTTCATATTAATCACACAGAATGGCTTTCGTCTGTTAACGTTTAACAAAAGTCTAACCAGCGCTAGTGGAGCGCTGTTCATAGCTTTTTCTGTGCAAGAATGGATATTATCGACAACCTGTATGCACGAAGGACCAGGTATGGAGTATTTCATAGTTACCATTTGGATATTAGGATGTTTGTTCATGACGTTAGTCGTTGGATATCCGATACCAATTTGTAAAAACGTTTATTTATTCCATATTGCTATACGGAGTTGAAACATGGACTCTCGGGATTACAAGTATGAGGCGTATAGAAGCCTTTGAGATGTGGGTTTTTCGAAGGATACTGAAGATCTCCTGGACAGACCACGTGACCAACAACGAGGTGCTAAGAAGAATGGGTACTGAGAGAGAACTCCTAAATATTGTAAAAAACAGAAAAACAAATTATCTAGAACATATTTACAGAGGAGAAAAATACAACTTTATACGACTTATAATGGAAGGGAAAGTGAAAGGAAGAAGAGGTCCAGGAAGAAGAAAATGCTCCTGGTTGAAGAATGTAAGAGACTGGACAGGTATGGATACACATTCGATACTAAGAACAGCTCAAGATAGAGAGCAATTTTCTGTAGTTATAGCCAACCTTCAGTAATGGAGAAGGCACCTTAAGAAGAAGTTCATGAAATCAGTGATTGCTACTGAGATCAGGGAGTTCCTGTTCTGGGCAACACAACACAGTTTACCTGATTATCTCATTTATTTTAGGATGTTTTAAAACTACTTTCTCTAAAATTTGTATTAGGACACTATAATCATTATAGACAAATCATTGCCTGATCTCCCACATAATGTTTCTTGCCATACTACACAGTAAAGTTCTAAATCAACAGAACTGTGAGCTGTTAGATTGTATACATTTAATGTATGTTTGTAAAGCAGTACAGAGACTTCAGATTTAGGTAGATTTATGACATTTTCCAGATCAAAACATATAATGGCGCAGTTTGATTTCTGTTTTTTTTTTGTCCTTTTTAATCAATCTATAAATTTCTATTTTACATCTGGTTGGTTCTTTGCTGACTACTATTGTTTTAGTTTTCTGGGATCTACATCTTCTATCTTTATCTTGGGCTATCAATATTGCGTCATCTGCGTAACATAGTATTTTAATTTCTTTGTTTCCCATTCTGTATCCTCTTCCTTTGTTAACGCTTTTAATGATTTAATCCAGGATCAAATTGAAGGTCATGGGGCTCAATGAATCTCCTTGTCTTATTCCGCTGCCTATTTCTATAGGTTCTGTAAGTTGTCCATCCATTCTAGCTTCACTTTTGTTGCTTTGGTAAAAGTTTTCGACAGTTTTTATAATATTTAGATGAGCTTCTCTATTATACAGAAGATGGATTACATATTTGAGTCTTACTCTGTCAAACACTTTCTTTAGGTAAATCAGACACAGAAATGCTGGTCTATTATACTTTAGTGATTTCTCAGTAATTTGCTGTATAACGAATATTGCATATGTACACGATCTTCCACTACGAAAATCCTGTTGTTCATTTGCGAAACTTATCCTCTGATTTATTTTCACTTGTAAAATTTTAAATGTAAGTTTTAGCGTAGTAATTGAAAAGTTTATACCTCCGTAGTTTTCTGCCTGTTTTTATCTCCTTTTTTTGATAGTAGAATTGGTTCGCTCATTCTCCATTCTTCCGGCATTTTATTGTGTTTTATAATTTTATCAATTAATGTTGTTAACTGTTCTTGTCATTGCTGCTCCACAAAATTTCAGTAACTCGTTTTTTATCCCATCTTTACCTGCTGCTGCTGCATCCTGTAAGCTTTCGATTTTTATCTTTGTGGTGTATTCTGGAGTTTTGTTATCACATATATGTGTTTTCATTCGAATTTTGCACAATACCAATTTATGATCGCGTCCTATTTCTGCTGATGTTGGTGCTCTTACATCCAAGATTTGAGAGGGCTGTAACTCTCTATTCGACAGAATATAGTCTATCTTAGATCTTTGTCCTCTACTGTGTAAGTGTATTTGTCTTGTTCTGTGTGGAGGAAAATGTATTATGAATACGTATCTCGTATCCACGGTCAGACGAATGAAAATTATTAAGTTCTCGGAAAGAACCGCGTTGAGAATTTAAAACTCGACGTTTCGACACCCATTTTGGAGTTATTATCAAGAGTGATACGGTTCCGTTCGAGTTCGGGGTCTCAATCTGCCTACTCCACTCACTCGTGACGTACCAGTATCGTGTTCTGTATAAATACAAGAACTGTCAAACGGCACTGAGGTCGCAATCTGCCTACTCCTCAGTGTCGAGTGACGACTGGTCTTACAACGACTGGTTTTTCAATTTCGATAGCTTCACGGATGCTTCTTGATTTTAAGGAGCGGATGGGGGCGATGGTTCTTGCTTTTTTGAAATCTATTTTGTGGCCTGTCTGAATATAATGTTGGGCTAGGGCTGAAGTGGTATCGGAATGTTATAATGATATAAAATGTTCGTAAATACGGTTCTGGATTCGACGGTTTGTCTGTCCTATGTATTATGTGGGCACCTGGAACAAGGAATCTCGCAGACACCATGTTCTTCATTAGGAATTTGGTTTTGTACGGATCTGACGAGATTGGAGAACTTGTGAGTGAGTAGTGAAGATGGTTTTGATGTTTAAATGAAGAAGAGTTCTACTAATCTTGTCAGTAACGTCTTTAATAAAAGGTAGAAAGATTTTGGTTGATCCGGCGGCAAGGTTTCTTTATTGGATGGAATGGGGTTTAGATGTTTTTGAATGCTCTTATTGATTTGGGTTTTGTGGTAGCCGTTTTGTAAGAGTGTTTGCCTTATTGAATTGATTTCAGATGACCTATGATTGTTGTCGCTAAGTCTTATGAAACGAGAAATGAGAGTGTTAACAACTGAATTGAGTTGGGCGGGGTGATGATGAGACTGGCTATTAGGTTATTATTTTTTAAAATCATCCTCAGTCCCCTACAAAAAGTAATGACATTGGAATATAAGTAAAAAATAAACAAGCTTCATACTTACAAAACAATTTGTAGGTTTTTATGATGTTATGAAAACTCTACGATAACTTAACATTAAATTTAAGCAAACTAACCGAGAAAAAAACACAAGAAAAACTGTACGCGAGTACGATTGTTCATTTATTTAATTTTTAGGTGATTTTTTTTATTTTAACCGAGAACTTCATTTGGACGTACTGTTAAAGCTCTTTCAAAGGTAAAACCACACTAATATACTTTCAGTTGTTTGCTATCCGTTGTTGAATGGCATAATTCCACATGTAGCTTGCTTTCGTATATGTGTTTATTTGTAATGCAGTGAGGTACGATTATCGAGGTATCGATACACATTTACAATATTTTAAATGAGTTCCGGGTAGGATATAGAACTGGCTATTCAACTATACTAGACATTCTAGACAAAGTATAGTAAAAATTCAACATGGACAGGGATAAAAAAATGTTTATACATTTTTTGTGTACTTAAGTGCTACTTTTGATACAGTTGATCGGCGGCCCTTTTTTAACAATAAATATTATCATTAAGTGGTTCTTAATGATAATATTTTATACTTGAACATAATATTGTGTGAGTTTCCACATTATTGGTTTATGAAAATTCCCACACGATGATGAGAGGCAATAAAAATTTTAAATAATTGGGAAATTCTTCGTCAACGGTTTATTAAGTTAAGTCGGAGTATTTTCAACCAGGTAATAAAAACCATGCTGCCAATAATTTTTGAACGAAGTATAATTAACTAACATTAACTAACTTATCGACCATCAAAACGATAAATAACAATATCTTTACCTCATGCTTGTAGATTACATTCTTTGCTTGACTAGCGTGAGTCATTTATCATTTTAAAATGTAATATTTTATATATTATTATTTTTTACTGTTCTTTCCATTACGAGTACGCTGTTTCTTCTTGTAAACATCAGCAATGTTTTTATACTGCAAGAGAATGCTTGATTTTCACAAGTGGAGCTTGTTTATCTCTTGAAGATATATATCCGAGCTTCAAGCTTATATTTTTCCGCAAAAATATTCGGTCGCTGTCCCATTTATATCGGGAAGTAGATAAATATCCTGCTAATAGATATTCACAAAATGACCTATCGGCTGATTTATAGTTTCAATTATAAACGATAAAAGTGGTTCCTGGTTTAATCGGTATCAATGTAGAAGCTCTTAAATACACATTCATTGATATAACGTTATTAATGACTGGCGATATATCAATTAAACAAATCGACCTACTCGATTTCAAAGCGAATGTCTCAAAAATATATAAATTATCGCCTTGATGTTGCTTAGTTGAAGAGATTTTAAATTAATGTATTGAACTAGAACTTATAGATAACAAAATATTGCAAGACAGATTGTTGAAAGCCTGTTTTGATGATTTATATATGAATTGTGATACATTATCATTATGAGTTTACAACCTTGTGTGGGTCCTAGCTGCCTCAAGAATTTCTTTCCAGTCGTCCTGGAATTTCTTTCCCTATCCATAGCCTTCTCCCGACAAGCACTTATTCCCATATTTCTCATATCTTTATCGATATTATCAAAATACCTTGTTTCTCTTTTTCTCTAACACATGGGTATATTAAGGAGCATGATTTGAGATGCGCTGGATCCAATAATGATCCATTAAAAACGCAATAAGGTTTTTCATAAATTGGATATCTCTTTTTCCAATGGTGGCACTCGAAAGAATCTAAGAAGAAATTTTTCGTCCGAGACTCACTTTTCGATTGGACAACGAAGAGACCGGTCAGCTGAGCTGTACGCTGATACGTTACAGGCTTTTCGCTGTATGAGCGCTGGTTTGGTTTGAGTGTTTGAAAGCATATTTATCTTTGGAGATTAATTGTATCTTTGGGCAGTATTGTTAATGACATTATACAGTCAACGATATGGTACGAGGTGAATTAAAAGTAAAGATTAATTGGTGCAGAATAGGTCATCTTTAATTTTTTATGTATCCTGCAACGGTAGACAATAACTACTAAATTTTTCAAAGGTGGTAATCTACATGGTGGTGATCTGATGGAGAAAAACAGCTGTTTTCATTTATATTTTTCCTCCAATTACTACATTTCATGTACTTAGTATCAGCGTAGTGCAGTGATAGTATTTTTTTGAAGGGGTACATCCCGCAATTATTTTGCATGTTTTGATCACTATTGTATTTTTTTCCTATATACAACACTACATTTTTTTATCTAGATTATAAGAAGCGAAAATTCTACATATCATGATATAAAAAAAACTAAAACAATAGTAGAACCAACAAGATGTAAAATAGAAATTGATAGCACCCGTATTGAACAAGTATGGGAAATAAAATACCTGGGAATTACACTGTCTAGCAATAAGACCTGGACAAAGAAGTGAGAGATCAAGTACAAAAAGCAAATAGACTGGCAGGATGCCTTAATAACATATGGCGAATTAACACTTGAAGTCAAGAATTTATGAAGCCAGTGTAAGACCAATAATGACATATGCCTCAGAAACAAGACCCAATACAGTCACAACGCAAAGGCTACTGACAACGGCAGAGATGAGAGTACTGAGAAGAATTACAGGAAATACGCTAAGAGATCGAAAGAGAAGCCAAGACACAAGAATAAAATGTAACGTACAGTGTATAAAGGAATGAAATAACCACTAAGCAGAATGGAGGAGACCCGTGTCGTCAAAATATCAACAGATAAGTCACCAATCGGCAGAAGTATCGGACGATGGATGGACAAAAGATGAAGTAGCAACCTTCCATGGAGGTATTAATCTGTCAATAAACAAGCAAAATTGCTAATAAAGAGGAAGAAAAAGAAGATGGTGATATAATAATATCACAGGTAAATTTTAAATTTTCATTTTTTAAATGACTTGAATAGCATTATTATTTTTAAATAATTTTACCAGATTATCGGGAGAAAATAATATTTAACATTATATAAAGATGTATGAAGTTAGCAAATTGTAATAGACATTTCTGTTTGTAACATCTACATTATTATGTCCATTTAAATCTATATTTCAGCTAATAATAAATATAGCTTGCATGTAAAAACATAGTATTTTTGGTTGTCTTTACAATCTCCTTTTTTTTTTCACTAAGTGGAGGGCCCCTCCTGGGAACCAAGAGCCTCAGACAATCGACAGGCGAAGACGACTACTGAGACTGAGACACCCTTAACATCCGCCTTAACATAATTTTATTTAACATATAAATATGTCCCTTTTGATTCTCCAACACTGACCTATGATGTTCATACATGTTAGGTAAATAATCCAAGAGTTTGTATTGTTATTTCTAAGTGAACAGGGTGAACTGATTCAAAAATAGTATCTAAAACATTTCAACAGTCAAATTTTCTGTTTCAAAATAGTCAGTTTAAGAAATTCTCGCTACCGTGAAATTGTGTTCGGCTCGTTTTGTTTTGAGATTTTAATTTAGCAAGTAACTTTTTGTTTGTTAATATGGCAAGTTGTAGTGCTAAAAGTAAGGCTTTGCCTATTAAAGATAAAATGCGTACTATAAGAGTATTTCAAAGTTGTCAAAAAATTGCTGATGTATGTCGGCAATTTGGACTTGTTAATTCGACTGTCGCGTCGGTTCAATACTAAAAAAAACCAACGAAAAATGTTAAAAAGATTAGAAAGTGCATTCGTGGTGATGTAGATTCAGCTATACTCAAATGGTTTAAGCAGTGTCGCAGTTCCGATATTCCTGTGTCCTGGACACTTTTAAAGGAAAAAGCTAGAGAGTTCGGAAAACTGTTTGGTGAAGATTTCACATGCTCTAACGGCTGCCAGGATCGGTTTAAAGCCCGGCACTCAATTTCCTTCGCGAAAATTGTTGGAGATGCAAACTGTGTGGATGAGAACGTGACAGGTGATTGGTTACAAAACACATGGCCACAACTAAGGCAACTATACGAGGATAAAGATATCTTCAATGGCGATGAAACTGGTGTCTTTTACAAATTAACGGTTAAATTTTACAAAAATCAAAAATGTGTCGGTGAAAAGCTTTCAAAACAAAGAGCCACGGCTTTTGTTTGTGCAAACATAACAGGTACAGAGAAAAAAGCTTCTGGTTATTAAGAAAAGTTTACATCCTAGATGTTTCAAAAACATAAAAACACTGCCCCTAAACTACACAGCCTACAAAAAAGAGTGGATGACTTCTGCTACTTTTGAAGAAGAATTGAGAAAGTGGGACAAGGAACTCTCTTCAAAAAAAAAAAGAAAAATTCTTCTCTTAGTTGACAACTGTGCCATCCCAAGTTTAATTTGACCAATATCAACCTAGTTTTCTTACCAGCCAACTGCACGAGAGTCTTGCAGCCTATGGACCAAGGAGTCAAAAGAAGTTTAAAGTGTCATTATCCGAAACAGTTTTTGAAAAGGATGATTTTTTGTATGGAGAATGGGAAACCCATGAACAATACTATCCTTGATGCAGTTTAGTTTTTAGACGATGCATTGAGTGCGGTTACGTCAGTGCCAATTTGTAAGTACTTTCGTCAAGCTAAATTGACTGTAGTTTCTCCCAATGTTCAGGATGTTGACAAAATGCCTTTGTCAGAGCGGATACAAACATTTAAAGCAAACCAGAGAGAGTTTGGAACTGATCTTGACTCCTACATTTCAGTAGACAATCAGGTAGAAATATTTCAAGTTATAAGTGATAAAGAAATTGTGGAACAAGTGCAAAATGTGGAAATGGATGTTGATAAAGATAATGAAGAAGAAGACGGCGTTGATTGTGCTATAATACAAGAAGCAATAAGAGCTACAGAGACCATATCCAGGTTTTACCAGTTCAGTAAGGCATGCACCACTACAAAAGAAGCAGCTCAGGTTATTAAGAACACTAAAGAAAAACTTTATTTTTCGGAAAGGGTTGTACAAAAGAAAATAACTGACTTTTTTCAGCACTAGAGAACTGTTTCGTAAAAAATGTAAGTTTTGTTAAGGTAGATGATTTAAAATGATTTTGTCAATATGTTTGAGTTGCGTTTCTCTTTATGTCGTTTTTGTAACGCCAGAAACCGGTAGTACAGTCCAGTGATTTCAGGTTATGATTTTTTTGATTATATATGTTTACCTACGACGGAATTTCTTTACTACACTGTGACTTTTTCAGAGTGTGAGCTATAACTCTTTTATAACTTAAAATATTCTGTTTCTAATTGTACTATAAAAAATTATAACATCTTATAAGAGACTTCCATGAATGTAAAAAAATGCATGTAACATCGATATCGTATTATTTCGTATTTGTTGTGGCTTCCTCATAACTTTCCTTTACAAGCAATAGCTTTTAAACTCTTAAAACTTTATACCGTTCCCAAAGACTGGATAAAATCGAATTGTATGCTTTTAAACTTTTTCAAAGGACATTATTACAGTGAACAGTGGGTATACATTTCGAAACTGGGAAATTTCCAAATATTAGGGTTATTTACCGAAACTATTTTAGTTGTTCAATATTTAGTTGTTCAGTGGAAATTGGATTCATCGGTAGCTGTGGCGCACCCAGGAGGGGTTTTTGGGAGGTTAACCCCCGGGCATATAAAGAAAAAAATATATAAAAAATTGTAGGAACTTGTCTTTCTCACACAATACAAAAAATCCAAAACGCTAATTGAATAATTAAATTCCCACTTTAAATATGTAGAACACAATAATTATTGTATAAATACACAAATATTGATAATATTTTTCATTGTATTTAGATATAGATACCTAATATTAGGCTTATGACAAAAGTAGACAGTATTGTTCTGAAGCTACTTTCTTGTGGCATTATAAATTAATTACTATTAAACTGGGAATAAGCCACAATTAACGATAAAAATACGTTTATTGACGTTTCAATTTCCACTTCGGAAATCGTTCTCAAAATACAAACAGTAAATTAAACAAATGTTGTTTTTTGTTACATAATGAAAAATTCTTCTAATAATTTAATTTTATCTGACTCATTTATATTGACAATTCAGACATACATTATGCATTTTAAAGTAGACGACTTTAAAATGATATTGCCAATATTGTTGAGTTGCGCTCCTGGGACGACTTTACTTATAAGATAGTTCATTCGATTACATGAAATCAACTTTACCTTGAGAATATCCGTCAGAAAAAAATCATAGCATGTAATTCGTCTTAAAAAAGACAAACACATGACATGATGACAGTAAAATTCTCCTGTTAGTGATTCCATACTAAATTATGAGGGAAAAACCAGGAAAAAAACCTCATAATACTATCCCGACATTGTAAGTATTTGTTCGTGAATTTAGTTTACCTTCAACAAACATCAAAATTCTGATTTTATATGTTACGTTATTTAAAAAACATAAATGATGTATCCTCTATATGTCACTGACTTAATAATACTGGTATTTTCTTATTAATAACTTCCTCTTTCAATATTGGTAACCAGATCCTACTACATTCTGATGAGGAATTTGCGACACAATTGGCCTCATTTAGCATAATTAGAGCCGCTTCTTTGATTTTTCTTTTTTTACCATCCGTTTCTTTTAGGACTACATTTGAATTATTCCATTGAACCCTATGTTCATTATCCCATGCTTCTTTACAGATTTGAGATCTATCAAATTCTCTATTTTTAGTCTAAGATTGATGTTCACTTATTCTAACATTTAATGGCCTTGATGATTCACCTAAATAAAACTGATCGCATTCACAAGGTATTTTATAAATGCAATTCTTTGCCCTTTCTTGTTCATTGTTAGGTTTGGTTTTGGACAAAATAGATCTCAACGTGTTTGTTGTTTTGAATGTTGTTGAAATGTTAAATTTATTTCCTATCCTTTTAAGTTTTTCTGATAGTCCTTTTATGTACGGTATTGTTATTTTCCTCATATTATTCCTTGTGTATGCTGTAGGATTTCGTTCTAAGTTGTTCTGTTCTATTCGATCGATTGTTGAAAATTCCTTATTTATAAACGATAAAGGATAATCATTTTTTAATAAAACAGATGTTAACAAATGTTTCTCCGCCAAGAACGAATTTTCGTTAGAACAAGTAATTTTGGCTCTATCGTATAAGGATTTAATTATTCCTTTTATTTAATTTACTGTTTGTATTTTGAGAACGATTTCCGAAGTGGAAATTGAAACGTTAATAAACGTTAATAAACAGTTTAATAGTAATTAAAAGTAGACAGAACGAGTCTGTTGCGAGTAGAATGCGCCTACAGGACTGTATCTGCGACAACCTTGTGGACTATCACGGGTTGTGCTCCTTTGCACAGGAGAAAGGAAAAGAACAATGGAAAGATGGCAAGAAGAGTGGAACAACAAGGAAGATATTTCCCAGTGGACCAAGATGCTGATCCCGAGCCTAAGGGACTGAGTAGATGGTCTGTTTTACGGCGTATCTTCATATGTTCAGAAAGACAGATACAGGTAAATGCCTATACTACGAATATTCCGACATTGTTACTCACACAATGCTGGAGTGTAATAGATATACAGTGGAGAGAAACATAATGTATAAATAGGTATGAACCCTGCGATTGTAAGAGAGATGATCGTGAAGATGACGGGAAGTTCAGAAGGATGGAATAGTGTTCACAATTACATCTGAGCAGTCATTAAAAAGAAAAAAGAAGAAGCGAAACACCAACCGGGCCAACGACAGAGATAAGATCTAATGATTATTTTAATGTGAATAGCCGCAAATAAAGGTTAAAATAAGTTTATTAATGTTTGAATCTTTGACCTTTGATCTTGCACTGATAACTTTAATAATCCAACGGATACTCCAGCAGTTAATAGAAAAAATAATAGCGGTTGGTACCGAAGTACATCTAGCCTTCATCGACCTAGAAACGGCGTATGATACAGTTTCAAGACTACAATTGTTGCAAAATTTATAGCAACTCGACGTTAGTCCATACCTTTTACGAATAATCACAGAATTATACAGGGATAACACATCATCATCATCATCAATCAGCCCTGAGTTGTCTATTGTTGAACATAGGCCTCCTCTAGACTTTTCCATCTGCTTCTGTTCTGCGCCTCTGCTATCCAATTGGTCACGATTCTTTTGAGGTCGTCGGTCCATCGCGTTGGGGGTCTTCCTCGGCTTCGTTTGTCAGCCCGTGGTCTCTACTCAAGCAATTTTTTTGTCCAACTGTAGTCTTTCATTCTTGCAACATGTCCTGCCCATCTCCATTTTTGCCTTGTAATATGTTCGATAATGTCTTCCACTCCGGTTCGTCTACGAACTTCGTTTCTTATTCCATTTCTTAAGCTTATTCCAAGCATTGATCTCTCCATCTTTCGTTGTGTCCTTCTCAATTTTTCGGCTGATGGTTTTGTGAGAGTTAAGGTTTCTGCTCCGTATGTGAGGACTGGTAGAACACACTGGTTAAAAGCTTTTCTTTTTAAATGGATCGGATATTTGTTTTAAATACGTCTCTCATTTTTCCGAGCGCAGCCCAACCCAGATTTATTCTTCTGAGTAGCTCGCATGTTTGGTTATCTCGCGTTAACCTTATTTCGTGACCCAAATACATATACTTTTCCACAAGTTCTATGGGCAACTTTTGGATTTCTATTAGCTCATTGGGGACGAGATTGGTCATCATTTTTGTTTTTCCATAGTTTATTTTTAAACCGACTTTCTGGGTTATTTGCTGTAGTTGTTGTAGCATAACTCTGGCTTCTCCTAAGTTGTCTGTTATGAGAACAATATCATCGGCATATCTAAGATGATTGAATATCTTTCCGTCAATGCTAATACCCTTTGATTCCCACTCTAGCCGTTTAAATGCGAGGGATAACACTACTTACCTAAAAATCGGAAATAGACTGAGCCAATCAAAGTAACTAAAGGACTAAAACAAGGATGCAGTGCACCCTTACTGTTTGATTTATTTATTGAGCCAACCCTCCAAAATTGGAAAAACCAATGCCAGGGAAAGGGAATCCCCATAGGAAATGACGTACTGTTCTCCCTGAACTTTACGGATAACCAAGTTGTCCTAGCTCAAGATTCTTATGATCTAGAATTTATGATAAAGCGTCTATACACAAAATATGTAAAATAGGGGTTAAAAGTCAGCATGGAGAAAACAGAATACTTAGTTATCAATTTAGATGCAAGCTTTGAAGTGTTGATAGACGAGGACGAGGAAATCAAACGAGTTGAAAAATTTGAATATTTAGGTGCACTCATTGCTACGAACGGCTTGGGAGAAACCGAAATTAAACACCGAATTAATCAGGGAAGTAAAATTGTAGGATGTCTGAACACCTTATGGTGGAATCGCAACATTTCCAAAAGGAACAAAAATAGGACAAACCATGGTTGAATCAGTTCTTTGTTGTGGCTCTGAAGTATGGGCAATTCATGCAGATCTGAAGACAAGATTGTTGGCAGTTGAAATGGATTATTTAAGAAGAAGTGCTAGAACATCAAGGCAGGAAATGAAGACCAACGAATAGAAAGATCAGGTTCAAAATGGTTTGGACACCTATTGAGAATGCCTTACGAACGTTGGCCCCAAAAACTTCACAAATGGAAGCCCCCCTGGAGAAAAAAAGGAGGTAGACCTCGACGCTCATGGAACAAAGGAATTAGAAGAGTGATGAAATCGAGAGGTTTGGAGGAGAAGCATGCCTTGTACCGGGAGGATTGGCGGAGAAGAACGGGAATACGGCGATAGCCGTCTCCAGAATGTATTGTATTTACAAGTTGGATTAATGTCAAACGTCAATACACTTATTTTAACCTTCAATTGTGGCTTATTCCCAATAAAATAGTAATTACTTTAAAATTCCACAAGAAAATAGCTTCAGAACAGTAGATAAGATCTAGATAAGATAAGAAAAGGGAGTGTTTCAAAAATGTCGTCAGCATTACAGCGGCCGCCCCACTTTCGAAGTAGGTACGTGCGACGGTCAAGTGCGAACAAGTAAGAGAGGGTGGTTTTAGTTGGAAGGCAGGATAACAGATACCTGAAGCTTTGGCACTGCTATCTGTAGTACTTTAAATTAAACTAAAACCCAAATTTTAGAGACTCAAAATGAAGGTAGCATAAAACAATTTCAAACCCCCCTCAGACAAATTCTGGGTGCCCCACTGATCAGTATAAAACTTGCCAAGTTGTTTTTAGTAGTGATCATATTTGTCGATAAATGTAATTTTTGCATTTGTTCTTAATAACTGAAAACAACAGAAGGTTAAATCAGGCACAATCAATGTTTTTGTTAATGATTGTTAATACTTTTTTAAAATAACAATTTTTTCCTCTGTTTCGTCTTTTGCCCTTTACGTAGGTCTTTTAGGTCTTTGTTTATCTGGGTTTCTGCATCCATTCAGATCACTTTTGTGCCAATTTTTTATTCCTTTAAGAAATAAAAAAACCCCATTATTGAGTTATAAAAAAAATTTGTTTTTTGGTTAATTTAATGACGAATTACAAATAAATAATGCAACACTTTGAGAGGGGGTCAGAATTTGACTAGTTGAAATCGACACGCACCGACTTAACGCGTTCGGTTAACATCGTACGCATCATTTTCCATAGCAATCCACTATACATCAGTCACTTAAGTTCGCAACATTCAAGTCCCGAGTGTATCGTCGGTACCAAGATACTGCTGATTATATCCGTCGACAAGAAGGAGGCCGTAAACGAATAACAACGGAAAGAGATGATCGATTTCTGGTATCGAAATCCCTGAGAAATCGAATTTGAGTGGTGTTAAACTCAAAGAAGAGCTTAGAGAGTTCCGAGGTGTGGTGACCAGCGTTTGGAAAGTCAGAAGGAGACTAAAGGCAGCCAACCTGACATCAAAAAAGGCATCTATGGGTTCCAAGCTAACTGCAGCCCAGAAACAAAGGAGATTAGAATTTGTTTGCGAACATCTGGATTGGGACGACTATCAATGGAGTCAGGTATTATTCTCCAATGAAAGTAGGATCTGCCTACATGGCAACGACAAGACTCGTCGAGTCTATGGAAGGCCAGAAGAGCGATTTGCTCAATTTGGTATACGAGAAATCGTGCCATGAAGGCGGTTCTTTAATGTTTTGGACAGACAGTTCTATGGATGGGAAAACTGAGTTGATTTTCGTGCCTGGTGGAGGACGTGGAGGAGGTTTAACGCCAGATCGTAACATTAGAGACATTTTGGAGGAACATGTGGTTTCATGTACGAGATTTATTGGTGATGCCTTTATTTTAATGCACGATAATGCACGATGCCATATCGCACGAGTCACCACCACCTATCTATCTGAGATCGGTATACCTACAATAAATTGGTCTGCGTTAAGCCCGGACATAAATCCAAAAGAACATGTTTGGGATAAGCTTAAACAAAGGGTCCGGGACATAAATCGTGCAACCAAGGAGCATAAAAGAATTGAGATCTGTGCTTAATGATGAGTGGGAAGGAATGCCTCAAGAGTTTATTATAAAAGTCATCCGATCCATGCGAAATTGATTGGAAAGTGTAGATAGGAGTAGGCGTGGTAATATCAAATACTGAATAATTAGGAAATTCATGTTGTAATTGATAATTTTTTGTTCATAACGTCTTTCTTGCGTTAGTTCCAATGATGAACATTTGGGAAACTCTAATTGTATTGCATATTGTATTCCGTATAAAATTTGTCAAGCCATACAGCTTTACCATCTTTAGTTTTTCTAATAGCTGCCGTGACTTCTTCAATGGTAATCAGGGGTCCTGTTTGGCATTCTATGTCTTCAATGGCAATCTGACTATCATCTGCAAATGTTACTTCCACATATTTCTTCCAAGTGTCTAGTCTCTATCCACTTAGTAGTGAATTACCTTGGCTATCTGCCAAACATCCAACTTTTCTAGGCTTGTATAAGCCTGCAGCTTCTTTAATTGTTTTGTGCAACTGTTTTTGTTATAGAATACTATGTGGCATCTTTTTCTATATTGTCAGTCTCAAAAGATAATAATAGTAACAAAGAATACATATAACAAGGTGACCGAGAACAAGCGAAAAAACGGAAAAGATCGTCAATGTTCGTTTTAATAAAAACAAATATCGTTTTTACAAAACATAATTTCTGACTACTAGTTTAAAAAAAGATTTAAAACGAAATAAAACTTACAAATGACACTGTATTAGTACTTAGACTTCTCCTTTGCTTATTTCTGTTAAAATTTGGTTTAAGACAATGGCAAATTTATCTCCGGTTTTTTTATTTCGAATTTAATACGCGTTCATTTTTTGACGTTGTGGAATTTAAAACATTCTTTTATTTTTCCTGAATATTTGTTAAACTTCATTACTCCCTTCAAGACTAGATACTTAAAATTCAAGCTATGTGTATATTCTTCCTCAAGCTTTTTAATTTATGAGAAATTTATGAAAAATTGTAAGAATTTACTCGATATAAGTTATTTTTTCACTGGAAGTAATAACATGACATTTTTTTGATTCAAACTAATTAGATGGGAGGATTATAATACATTAGAATATAAGGATTTATTTAAAAACGAACCATATATGTAGAGAAAAACGAATCCTAAAAAAGATTCAGATATTTTTGTTTAGACTTCCAAGTACAGCATAATCGAAAAATTAACAGTGTTATAAATTATTAATTTTTTATAGTTGCATGGTACTGATTCACTTGCAAGTGAAGCAGTAACATTTCCAGAAGATACCAATCCCTAGTATTGGCGAAATGTTAGACAACGGCCTAACAGCCCGAACAAACAATTTAATAACAAATCTAAGTTAGACGATGGACGTGAAAACCTAACACATTTTAACGAAAATTAATTTTAATTTTATTAGTGTGTGAGAAAATACATTAAAACGACATTTAAGGACATAAGCGTAGGTATAGTTACTGCAATATTCCCAGACATTTTAAGTTTATTGGATCTACAGTTATTATGCATATCAATACCAAAATTGTTTATTGTCTTTCTAAAATGAGTTTAATTTAACCTCTCTATACTACCGAATGTTCGGTTACAAATTATTTTGGATAAAATTGACATCGCCGCGCATTAAAGGAGCATTGCCCTGTCTTCCGTGTATTGTAGAGTTAAGCTGTTACTTTTCCCTTTTCCTGTTTATTAGCACTGTTTGCCTAAAATCAACCATTCTCTCATAAATAACACTTGAAGCGACCTTCGTATACACTTTTTATATTTTGCCGCAAATGAAGTCAGTTTTTATAAAATTATTAAATAAAATTTATCGCTTCCATTGACCGGTCGTAGTGGAATTTCCATTTTAAAGACAAATCTTGATGACCTATAATATCAAATTTCAATTTTGAGTTTTGGTAACAAATATGAGGAATTTGAAATGGGTCGAAAAATCATACCACAATTTGTGTCCTTCACCTAGTTTTTTAGTTCTTTCTTCGTTCCACCGCGTATCTTTTACTTTGTAAAGTGGACTCTAGTTTTAAGAGCATCTACTAACTCCATAGTCTTACCAGCAAGACTTCCAATATTCCAAGACCTTATCCTGAATTTTCTAACCTGTAATGGATTTTCCCTGCAAGTCGTCACTCGAAAATCAGAACGGATTCGTTTGTATTGCTATATTCTTTCAATTGGAATTTTCTAAAAATGTTATGGTATACATATACGTATACTGTTCTAAATCGAGTAAAAGTATTATGTTATACTAAGGCTGTTTTAGCAGTTCAAGCACACTGCGATTTGTAATGGGCGTATCACTTACACTGCTAACGCGAGACTATCTTTACTCAGTGGCGTCGGCCAACGGGCAACAAATGCATTACTCTCCATTCAAATTAGTTTTAACACGAACTAACTGACCGTACGCTCATGAGATTTGAAGTCACGAAGGCGATAACGTTGAACCTAAGCGACAATGATGAGTAACACGTTTCACTATTAGATTTTAGTATTTTTTAGCAATTTTCTCGATTATAACTGGACACAGAAAGGTGAAAAAAAATCAACGATTACAGAAAAAAAATCTCCATATGACGCCTTTTTGAATGTAACATGCACTGGTCCCATCGACTCAACTGCTTCCAATATAAGTTTTCTATGACACGTATGTCTCTACCATCAATGAATTGGGTTCTTAATATGTTCAAAAGCGTTCCAGGTTTCACCCTATGGAAAGCACTTTCGTAATCGATGAAAACCACATAAATATATTTACATTGGTCTTGGAGAAGCGCATTCCTAAATCGAAACTGGGTTTCATCTAGGTCTATTTAGTCTATTTTAAGACGGTAGCCATTCCTCAATTATTTTAACTAGTATTATATACATAATTAAAAAACTTAACTAGAGCACTGATGTGGTCCTCTTGGATCATTTTTATGGATGTTGTCTGTTCCAGTGGTTTTCTTGGCTGTCACTGATTTTATTGCATAAAGAAATTCAGATTTAAAATTTCATCTCCTTCTTGATTTACATTGTTCTGTATATTTGGCCTTTCACCTTGAAACAATTCTGTTATATAATTACTTCATGTTTCAAATATTTCTCATTTATCAATGATAACTGTGATGGTAACAATGATTAGTGTTTTGCTTATTATGCAAGCCAGAAACTTCACAAACTTTGTTGTGCTGCAAATTGAACATGTCATGCTTCTTTTCTAATTTTTTCATATTTGAAGCCACTTTTCTTTATCCGCTTTTCTATTATCTTAGTCATATGTTCACGAAATAATTTCAATGTTTTCTCAATATTTTGTTCTCATTTCTTTCGTTAACTTAATTTTACTTTTGTTTACATCTAAAATAGTAAAATTCTTTTACCTATTATTATCATCCAGATTTAGCCATACGGCTCACACTCCCTGTAAGGGGAAAGTTCACTCATCCCAGATAAATACCGTATCAAAAGGATCGAACTCTGGTAGAACTTTTTCCGTGTTATCGAGCCCTAGGTGACTTGGTATGCTGGAGTATCTTCCAAAAATTTTCGTACACATCTAGACGTAGAGAGTAGTACAGCTATCTGCATGGTCTTGTAGAGATGTTCATTCAGACCTAGCTTTTTTATGTTTTCTATGAGGTTCTTTGGAATGACTCCGGTAGTAGAGAGAATAATAGGTATTGTCTGTCTTCGTATTTGAATTTCCAGATCTCATTAACTCTATTGTTATTATATTATTATTACTATTATCTGTTATCTCACTATGTTGTAACTCCACTTAAGGAGTTCCTAAATATTTTCTTGATAAGAATGGAAGAAAGAGGTAGGTATTTAAAAAACAATTTAATTGGAATTACTACCCTTCTATTCATAGTTATATGAGCCACTCAGATTCGTTTAGTACTGGTATCCGGAGAGCCTTAGAAGAGAGTTCCGGAATTAGTAAACTACTTGCATCAACTTCGTCTTCATTGAGCCAATTAGCATCCCTAGACGATGTTTTATTGTAGCGCACAATGCACAGAAGTACATTTGACCTTTTAACAGCAAGCCGCTGTGGGATGTGAAATACATCCTACTAGTTGCACACATTCTGTTGTTAAAGTCGCATTATAATGATGGACAAAAGAAATCGTAGGGCACCTGCTTAAATATTTTCGGTGGAGGCGACATATCAACCTCACAAGAAGTGATGAAAACTTGCACGATCCTTTATCTCACTGACTTTCACCACCAGATAACTTGGGATTTGAAGGATTATGATTTAGAGATGTGAGTGCTATACCATGCCAGATAAGTTTCTATATTTCTCAGAAACATCGTATTTGTCAATTATCACGTTTTTTTTTTTAACTTTTGATAACAATATAGTATGAATTTAATTTAACAACGTTGACTACAGTAACGTGTTTCGGTGTATTGACAACAAAAATAAAATAAAAACGACATACAATACAGCCGAAGAATTGCCTGTAAAACATATTATTGTGCCGTTTCCTTTCGCAGGTTGACGATCCAAATGGCAATTGTAGCTTTGGAAACTCCTGTACGAAAGATTTCTGTAGATGAGCGGTCAAACCATCTCCTCAGATCTTTCAGCCTGATGTAAAACATAAACAAAAGAAACAAAATAACAATATTGTACAATACAATCGAGGGATTTCCTATAAAACATAAACGAAGAGTATTGTCAACTTGGGAGATTTTATTATCATAGTTTTTTAATTTAAGTAAACAACAATGTTACATAACGCGCTGTTCGAACCCCCATCCCACCCCTGTAACGCATCGTAACGTTTTACAAGACTTCCAACCTCCTAATTTCATTACGTAATACTTACACGACCCCTAACTTGATCTTCCATAAATATGTTTAAATTAATAAATATTTAACTGTATGTTTACTATTTATAATATTATAATGTATTTTTTAATTCAATAGAAATACATATAAATGGTCATTCAATTTTGATTTTGTTAAATATCTTCTTCACTATTTAAAACAGTCTGTATGTTTTACGTATATTATGTGTTTTATGTTTCATATTTATTTTGTATTGTGCAATGGCCTACATGTTAACAATGTTGAAATAATGTAGCTATTGTATATATCACACAAAGAAACTAACTGTACATTCACGAAAAAAATGTAATTAACGAATAAGCAAACTAAAAATGTGCCTAATACAACATAAGTCGTAAAAAAATGTATATACCTAAAAAAAGATGTAAATAAATTTGAATATCATAAAAAATTAAGATTTACTTCAAATTCCATGTTACATATAGTGTATAAGAAAGGTATTGCACTGCATGCATTATATAATTTGAAGATGACATTGATTCTATGTTTAGAGAAAATTAGTTTAAAAATAATAAAATGTAAAATGAATTGAGTGTGTTTTAATTCAAACTAATCTTGTCATATATTGTGTCTTCATAATTTGATAAGTAACAGGTAAATAGTAACATGCGACAATATTAGGTGACGAGTGACAAGTGACAATAGACAGACCTGCACAAAAGTTGCATTCTGTTGAGCTTGATTTGTATTTCAATTAAAATGATATACTGCAGGAAAATGTTCAAAAATTACGGGATTTATAAGGAATAGCTCGACAGTTGGCAGAACCTTTGATAAATGAAAGTAAAATTTAACGCATTCAACTTTTTCAGTTTTTCAGAAATAAATAAAAAAATCAACTTACCTGTTCAAATCCTCCCAAGATGTCGGTTGTATCCATTGCTGAAGTCACTGGCAAAGTCTTTAAAGTTTTTCCACTTAAACTTGCAAGTGTTTTCACGACACTACTTTTACCACTTCCGGTAGTGCCAACCTGTAAAAAAATATGGAAAATAAAATATGTAGTCCTAAGGAAAAAGAGCACAATACAATAGTTATACAAAAAGGAGAATTTTAATTCTTAGTACTAATCCCTAATGATATGTCTTTTGTGTTACAATACGAACAAATTATCAAAAACCAAATTATGAAAAATATTAGAGAAGCAAAGGAACAAGAACGCGGAGATAAATGCAGAGAAATTGAAACATTGAAATTGAACGAAAAATGTAAAACGGCAAAGGAGAAATAATTGTAAATATCTTCAGCTTCTTGGTCAGCTTTTCCTTTTTAGGGGTCGATATTCCTTATTCTTCTTTGCTACTTATTTCTGTCTAACCTAATTTAAACCTCCCTCTCTCAAGTCCTCTGCTAAACAGTCCATCGACCTTCTCCTCGGTTTTCCACTACCCCTCTTTCCCTAAACTTTTAACAGCTTTATCATTCGTTCCACACAGTTCTCAATTTTACGTCTGACGCGAGTTAACAATTGCAGTCTTTGTTCTTGAACCACTTTTGTGGCTGTAGTCACCCCAGCTCCTTCTCTAATTACGTCGTTCCTGATCTTGTCCCTTCTAGTCTTAGATATTTTTCTTAACCCACTTTGCATGCCACACTCCATGGCCATAGACCAACGCAGGCCTCACCACACTTTCGCACATCTTTCCTTTCAGAACTTCCCCGATTTTTCGATCACAGAGCTTATTCACTTCCAGTTAAACCAACCAGCATGTATCCTGTTATGTTTTCTCGGTCCTGTTATATGGGGTGAAGGCGTGGACACTAAATAAGCAATGTATGGGTAAGCTGGAGGCATTTGAGATGTGGGCGTACCGAAGAATGTTAAAAATCTCCTGGAAGGATAAGATAACTAACCAAGTTGTATTAGACAGGATGAACAAACAAAAGGAGGTCGTATTGAGTGTTAAAATGAGGAAACTACAATACTTGGGACATATTACACGTGGGAATAAATATCAACTGTTACAACTAATTATGCAAGGAAAGATTGAAGGTAGGCGCAGCATAGGTAGGAGAACAATGTCATGGTTGAGAAACCTCAGGGAGTGGTTTGCTTGCACTTCCATACAATTGTTCCGAGCGGCAGCCTCCAGGGTCAAAATTGCCATGATGATAGCCAATCTTCGTAGCGGAGATGGCACGTGAAGAAGAAGATGTATCCTGTGGGCAATTTCTCGTCTCCCATTTTCATAGAAGACAAGATATTTAAATTCTCCTACTCGTCCTTTTTTCCCTAAGCAATTCGATGTCCCCTAAGATTCCTGTTCCACCCAACTACAAATACTCCGTTTTCGACCTGTTAACTTCCCTCTTTAAGTCCTCTCTCTTCAAAAGCGCTTCTCCAAACCCTCAACGTATCATCCAACATTTCTTTGCTCTCCTCCACAAACAAACACATTATCCGCAAAGAGCATTGACCAAGGAGCCATTCCCTTATCTTTTGCTGTCAGTACATTCATAAGAAGATTAAACAGGTAGGGATTCAGTGAAACGCCATCACTGGAAAACTTTCGGTCAATCCAACATAAATCAATCCAATTTTACATATCAAATACGTAAAATTAACAAATTAAGATTAAAAAGTTGCGAGAAAAATTGTTCTCGGCCTTAAAGCAGAACGAACAAAAAATATCGAATATTACAATGGACCAGGATATCCTTTTAAATGATGTTAATGCGTTTACAGCATCTGTCAAATAATGAAATAGACTAAGAGATTATCAAGCACTTCAATGAATGCGGCATAAATTAGTGGATAATACATTCAAAAATCTACCTAAAAATAAGAGAGCCAAAAAGTATACAAAAATAATCCTCATGAGTCACTTGATAAAACGATTTTTAAGTACATCGGAGATTATACGAAACCTGCTAAGAACATTAAATTTTATGAAAGTATTGGATCAAGAGATGTCGTACTTCATGTTCAAGTGTTATTTCATCGTGGCAGACATATAAATTGTAGTGTATGTTCATACGTCATTAGTTATTAAAAGTCATTTGATAACGTAAAACTAGGAGAAAATAGAAAATTCGGCAGAAATGTATAGTGTCACCTCTCATATTTAACATGTACTGAGAGGTATATTTCCAAGAAACTCAGAATATGTGCGAGTGACGAAATGAGAAACGAATAAACAATTTTAGAGATACCTTTAACACACCAACACTAAACAATGATCATAGCTTTTAATAAACAAGTTAGTTAAAAGTGGTAAGAAATTTGGGCGATTTAAAAACAAAATCAATAAGAAAATGATACAACGAGGTACTTATATATTTCCTAATGGCCATGCATTCATCACAACTGTCAACCAAAATATACTGAGATATTTTGGACATATAACTAGAAGCAGAGAAGGCATTGAGCGTATGATAGTTGAAGGTAACGTTGCGAGTAAAAGACCCAGAGGAAGATTTCCAGTATGATGGTCGGACTAAATAACAGAGATAACTGGTTACTCATTCTCCAAAGCAAAACAACACGCACAGGACAGAGATAATTGGACAAAAATAGTTAAACAAATTACCTGACGCCACCACATCCTTACGAAGGAGAAAATATTGACGGAGAGGAAGATGCATTCTCTCGCTAGGGATCATTCCGTCCTCCAAAACTCCAAAAGTTGCAGTATTTACTACTAGGAACAACCAGTGTAAGTGTAAGAAACCTCAATCTTTTTTCTTTTAAACTTATTCTTCCACCTTTTCAGTGGAAGTCCACTTCTTCGCAGATGGGTGTTTTCTTCTTGTTTGTTACTGGATTTGGTTCTCATCTATCAATATCTTCTCGATGGATTGTATCATCCTCCACAATCAAGACTACAAATTTTTCTTCACTTATGGCCAAAACAATAAGGAATGAGATACCTCCCTTGAGAGACCCTCCGGATATCTCACGACTTATGGGTGGGTGTCATTCGGATAGCTGTGACGGTGGACCTCCAGAACATAAATATCAACACGTTCCGTACTCTCCCTACTTACTATTCTACTGAATTATAAATACATACAGAACACATACTGAATTATAAATAGCGAGTAACCCTTTACTTGCAATCCAATTGCACTCCAATAACCTGGAAAAACAGGAAATTTACTGAAAGTTCGTCATCAAGTAATTTCATATCCTCATCTTCTTTGGATATCATAACCTTAAATGGGTCTTTGCCTTTCCACTTCATTCATACCTTTCTTGTGTCCCTTTCCTCCATTGTCTTATACTCATAGTTTTCAGATCATCCAACATCATCCAACCATCTCTGGTCATATCCCAGCCATGACAGTCTCTGACTTTTAACAAATTTTATAATATTCAATTCATTTCGTTGCTACTTTGTTCGTTATTTTTTTGTTTTTTAAGTTACAGCCCGTCAGTAGTGAGATAATTCAACAACAACCACCGCAGCAAGACGTAACAATTTGTCGTAGTACTTGCAACAAGACACCATATATTCTCTACCTTGTTATATCGAGTAATGCCGCCTTGTCAGAGGCCACAGTAAAGAAAGTGATAGCATTAGAAATTCGACTAATGGAATTTTGTAGACTTGAAGACATAATTAAAGTATCAGTGATGGACAAATGAAAGATACAGAAACAGCATAATGTCAATGAAGACATACCCTGGTGCAGATATATCATCTAATCACAATCCACTAGTTGCAAGAATGAAAATAAAACTAAAGAAAATTAATAGCACAACCCCCAAAAAAGCAGTTGATATCAACAAATTACGAAAACCAGAAGTAAGAGAACAGATGATACAAGAAATTGATGAAGCAGTAACAAAGATACAACCCATAAAAGACAACACAAAAGTTAACATCAATGAGAATTGGGCAGACATTAAAACAGCGTTAATGAAACCAAGCATAAGTCACCTCCATAAAAGTAAAGAATATAAAAAAGAATGGATGACAGATGAGATACTGAACTTAATGGATGAAAGAAGAAAACAGAAAAACAAAAAGAACCAGAAGTATAAAGAGATACAAAAAGAAATTCGTCTAAAAATACGCACAGCTAAAGAAAACTGGTACGGGGAAAAATGCGAAGAAATCGAACAACTACAAAATAAACACGACAGCTTTAATGCACATCGGAAGATCAAAGAGTTGACGAGGAGACAAAGTAACAGACACAACATATTAGTAGACGAGAGTGGAAACATTATTATGGACACAGAAGAAAAATTAAGAGTCTTGAAACAGTACATAGAACAACTGTTTAAAGATCAAAGAGACAATGTAGATAACGAATACATAAACAGTGACACAGAACCAGAAATAACAAGAGATGAAGTGGAATACACGATTAAAGAAATGAGGTCGGGGAAGGCTACAGGCCCAGATGAACTACCAATAGACATAATTAAACTCATCAAAGGCAACAACTTAATAAAGATCGTGGAACTATTTAACAGCATTTACAAATCTGGTATCATGGCTAGTAACAACAATAATAGCCATACCCAAAAAGTCTAATGCGAGACAATGCTCGGAACATCGCACCATCAGTCTCATGTGTCATATATTAAAGGTCTTCTTAAAAATCATTCATCGGAGAATATATAAAAAATTGGAAGTTGACATCGGACCCTCTCAATTTGGCTTTAGAGACGGACTAGGAACTAGAGAGGCACTGCTTTTGCACTGCACTTGCTTTTAATGTTTTAACACAACGATGCTTAGACGTAAATCAGGACATATTTGTGTGTTTCCTAGACTATAACAAAGCATTTGATACAGTAAAACATAGGCCACTGATGCAAATACTGGAAAATAAAAATATTAATACAAGGGACATGCGAGTGATAAGGAATCTATACTACAAACAAGAAGCTACAGTACGAATTAACAGCTCGATATCAGATAGAATACAGATCAAAAGAGGTGTTCGGCAGGGCTGTGTGTTGTCTCCAACCTTGTTCAATGTCTACGCGGAAGAAGTTATTAAAAAAGCTCTTATGAACGAAAAAGCTGGAGTAAAGATCAACGGTCACCCCATTTGCAATATCCGATATGCTGATGATACCGCGCTCATAGCAGAAAATATTGACGACCTACAGAGATTACTAAACAAAGTGGTAGAAGCAAGTGAAGAATTTGGTCTGTCACTGAATACAAAGAAGACCAAATTCTAGATCATTACAAAGAAACGTATCAATAATATCAACTTACATGTAGGACAGAATCTCATTGAACGAGTACAAAATTACAATTACCTCGGAACAAATGTTGCTTAAATGTTATGTTTTCTCGGTCCTGTTATATGGGGTGGAGGCGTGGACACTAAATAAGCAACGTATGGGTAAGCTGGAGGCATTTGAGATGTGGGCGTACCGAAGAATGTTAAAAATCTCCTGGAAGGATAAGATAACTAACCAAGTTGTATTAGACAGGATGAACAAACAAAAGGAGGTCGTATTGAGTGTTAAAATGAGGAAACTACAATACCTGGGACATATTACACGTGGGAATAAATATCAACTGTTACAACTAATTATGCAACCTTCGTAGCGGAGATGGCACGTGAAGAAGAAGAAGATGGACAAAGTAATAAATCTATATCTGTTCTAAATCTCCCTTGCATAAAACCAAACTGGTTATCGGATATTTCAATTTCTTCACGTGTACGTCTATCAATTATTAGGACTGAAGCCATTCCTGGTGGTACAATAGGAAACAGTGTTTTTCTTCAGTCCTACAAAATTTGCAATTTAAGATGGGGTTTAAGAATAGTGTTTAGTTAAGTTGTAATGCAAAAATTTAGCTGATTCACTGTAAGTCATCTTCATATGTTTATGAAGTCGCAAATCAAATTGGTTTCGATTTAAAATGTAGATAACCTTAAAATTTTGTATCGATACGAGGTGTATTTAGGTGTGCATGCCGTTGTTATCAGCAACTGGACAGGACATCACCGAGAATTTCGGGCCTACTCTTTAAGATAACTGTGAAGTAAAATAATAAGTCGATTCCCACCCCTATCGAAAACCATTCTACCACCGTGAACTCATATTGCATAGCTTTAGCCCAGCAGCAATTTCCAAAAAAATATAAGGCTATAATTTTCAGCTCAATCGATGGAGCTCGTCATTAGGATTACCTCATCCTCTTAGGAAGCATAATAGGATCAAAAATATTATTTTCTGTTCCCATTTATCAAATAATAGAATTTGCATATATCTATCTAGTAAGCAACTGTTAGAGGATTTTATGAATTCCTACGGCATAATCGAGGTTCAAGATCAAATTATAGTGGTACGTCGACTTATATCACCAGCTGAGAGACTTATACTTTCAAATGTCTCTCCAACTATTCTTTATGACGTACTTTGCGATTAATTGAAAAATATTGACTTAAACATGATTTCGCCGATTTCTTTTCTTAGGAATAGTTCAAACCTAACGGAATATACCCACATTCTAAGTTTCAGAAGATAAGTCGATGTCAGTCCATGGAATTTTGTTGTACGTGATTCGTTTAAAGTAAATTACAATAATACTGCCTATAGAATCTTCATTTCTCAGGATGGTTTAACCTATAACCTATAAATGCAAAGAAATGACCAATACCCCTAGTTATAGTAACACTTTCATTCGGCGACAACACCGTTTTCACAAACTTCGGAAGGAATATCCTCCAACCCATCAGCACCTCTTCTATTAGATAAAATCGCTTTTGTCACTAAGTGCTTATGAGTCTGCTACAGTACTTCCAAATATACTAAAGCCACAGTATCTAAGTGAAAACTCTTAAAAATCTATCTAACCTTCTATCTCTAACCTTTTATCTATCTAATCTTCTACTCCTACAGATTCATCCATTTCATCGCAAAATCTGTTTACAAACCCATATCTTCTAAATTAAAATAACTGCGCTCATCCAAAGATCCATCTACACGAAAAACTCTTGAAAATTTTATTAATAACCATACATCCCCTTTCGTTTTAAACTACCACCAATTGTCCTTAATGATCGATAAGGTTTACCCGACACTATTAACGTCGTTAAATAATTTAAAACTTTAACATAGTACACTCCAAGGATCCATACTCAGTACAACATTATTTCTAGTAGCAATAAATGATATAATCAAAAACATTCAAGCACCCTTACAAGCCCGTTTATACGCTGACGTCCTACTAAAGGCAAAAATATCTCTTTAATGTCCTTAATTTTTCAAAAAACTTTTTAGATACTCTTGAAAATTGGTCCCACCTTACAGGTTTTCAATTTTCAATAGAAAAATCAATAGGAGTTGTATTCACTTAAAGCTCCTTGCCTCAACCGCTAACCCTGAGAATGTATGAGAAACAGTTGGAGTTTAGAAAACATCACAAATTCTTGGGTTTAATCTTTAATTCTAAGCTAACTTGGAAAGATCACATCTCATCCTTTCCTGTAGTAAAAGATAAAATGTATTAGATCTCTCGTGTAACAAAAACTGGGGCTAAGACCAATCCACTCTACTTCTTTTGTATAAATCTTTAATACGTTCTAAGCTAGATTATGGGGCAATTGTCTATTCCACTACTAATCAATCTCTTCTTAAATAATTAGATATTATTAATAATAAAAGTCTGAGATTCATCACAGGGGCTTTTCTAACTTTCCCTGTACCCAGTATTTATGCCCTTCTAGGAGAACCATCACTACATCTCCGCCGCATATTCCTCGCCGTATCACATGCAGCCTCAGTCTCTTGTAATATTTTAAAACCAATATATCAAAACCCTTTTAGAAACAAATATGTAAATAAATTCCAAAATATTCGCTTTACTAAAAAAACATAGTGCGAAAGAATTAAATTCATACTTCAAAATCTAAACACTACTTTTCCAGATGTTTTCTCCTCGGATATTAAATACCCTGCGCCTTGGCTGATCGATTTACCAATATGTAATACATCTCTAGATAAGATAAAGATGTATCCATCTCTAAATGGGCCATCTCTGGCCCATTTCGATGGCCAGAGCCAAGTCCAGTACCAACACTTCTCTGATTCGGTTTCATTTCGAAACCCTCTTAGAAAAGTAGTCCAACCTCAATAATATATAATATACATAGATGCTTCTAACTCCGAAAATAGAGTGGGGGCATCAATCGTTTCCTCTTAAAACAATCTTCTTTTTCGTCTACCCTCAGTATATAACACATATTCAGCTGAGCTCTAAGCTATAGATCGGGCTGTGAAACTTTTTAACGAGCTTAATTTCACAAAATCGCTCCTCATTCGTCCTCCGCTCACATTCGTCATGTTGGTCAAGCTATAAACCAGACGACCCGAATAATATCCGATTGCTTGAAATCTACTCCAGTCCATGACTTATATCCGTTGATCGGAACTGGTTGATCGGAATATCAAGGTTGAAATCGCGCATGAACTTCACGAGTACCACGCCTCCGATCGAAACTACCTCTGAACGACGTTGGCTACAATTTTGGAGAGAAGTGTCGGTTGCTGGTGCTTGAACACCAAAAGAAGAAAGAAGAGATGGTACAGTAAAGTTTATGATAAGAGACGTCAACAGAAGACGAATATTCTGGCTGAAGAAATTAAGAACCTTTTTGCAAAATCTTCCGAAGATTACTCACGAGCAACAACAAATAAAATTATTACTGCTAGAATTATTACCAATATTCGGTAAGAGATAGACACAGGCAGAAAATAAATCTTGAAGATAGTTTCAACATTGAAAAAATTACTTGGTCTTAAATATAGCCTTATATGCAAAAAATTAACTGATATACTTACCAATATGGCCATCCAGTTCAGATTTACACAGTACGCCAAACTTCTCAACACGTCTAACTGCGATCTCAACACTAAACAAGTCTTGTCCTGTTTCAACACGTTCGAATCCACGTGGACCTGATTCCGTTCGATAAAAACGTCGCCGAAATACACTCTGTCATTAGTAACGTACGCGACAGGTCCAGTCCCGCCGACCTCACAACCGAACACTTGACTAAATATTTCCTGCACTTTATTTTTGTCCGCTAGAGTACGCATACGATCACTGTAAATCAGACTCACTACGTTTTGAGGATGATAAATGTCACTAATATTGTGCTGATAGATAATAGCTTCGCACCAGCGAGTTAAATCTCGCAGATTACACTCCCAAGGAGCCCCTTTGTGTCCAAAAGTGTGACTTTCCAGTTGTTCAACCATCCTACTATTGAACTCCACCATATTTAACAATAAATCAGCAGAAATATTGTTAAATTGATTTTTTAATATGAAATGTAAGTCCTTATCAGTCAATGAGTTCACATATACCTGTATAAACCTGTTCAAGAATGACTGTGGTAAACCTCTTCGAGAACCACCTTGCTTAAGAGGATTCTGACAACCGAAGAATCTAGTTCCGGGTTTAACATAAAAGGTTTTGCCTAATTCTGGTATAAATATCTCACCTCTGTGGTCCAAACAGGCATTGAGTCCCTCCAGTACTGACTGGGACGCTAAGTTGAGCTCATCTAGTAATATCCAACTGCCGTCCTTAAGAGCTTGAAGTAAAGGCCCGTCTTTCCAAGAAAATTGTCCGCCGGTTCCTCCTTCTACCGGTAAGTCAGCACCGAAGAGGTCTGATATGTCCTGGAAAAAACATTCTTTATAGACAAATTGGTTGAAATGAAAGAAAACACAATTTGTGTGTTACTAAGGTCGATTGTGAGTGTAATTTTATAACAATCATCAAAGTTTTAAGAGTGAATGAAAAATCACATTATTACCTAGGTCCGAAAGTCGCTTAGAATAAACAAAAAGTTTCTTTTGAATGAGATATTTTAAATTAAAAATTACACTTAATTTTCTCTTCTTTTTCGCCCCTGTAACTTATTAAAATAAACATTATAGAAGTTTTCAGGGACTTTCGGCACTCGATAATAATGTAATACATTCTACGTTAAAATTTTTAAAAATAATTTTCTCAGAATTCGAAAAAAATGAATGCATTTAAAAAGCATTGTCCCGAAATTTTGCGCCTACACTCTTAAAGGAAGTATAGTGGTTAAATATATGTTAAATATTATAATAAAATAATAAAATATAGGTTAAATATATGCAAAAAGGATATCGTGGATAAAGTGACAATGAAAGTCAAGGCAAAGAACTTCGACTGCATAAACTATCACCCCTATTGGAGAAGCTGGTATACTCGTTTTCATCGTTCTTGGCGTGTGCCTGAAATAAGCTACTACGGAATTTTTAATATTCGTCTCTCTGATACACAGATGCGTAATTCAATTGTGCGAGCCACGTTCGTCATATTAAAGTGCGATGAGAAGGGAATGAAGAGTCCACTCACGTCTCCCAGTATTGTAGCAATAACACCGATGCGTTTGGCCGATACGGTGTCGGTGATAAGTTCGGCGTCTTTACGAATACAGATAGCTGGCAGTGACGTGTTTTTTTTTAAATGTTACCCTGATCTGTGCAGGTTTGAAGTAGCTGATGAAATAGTTTTTATAGTAAGTAAACAGTTTTTAATTAATTAATAATTTGAGCTCTTACTGTATGGAATTCCATTACATAAAATAATACTCTCGACACCTTAAAAATTCCAGTTTATTATAAATTAACTCTCTCCCTTCCGATACCCATTGCAATAATGACTTATGGCATTGTTCTTGAATGAGCTGGCTAATAGGTTTATAATTGTAGCAATTGCCATTGATATTTTATGTTGTTTTAGTCGATTTTAGTCAGTCATTGTTGGAATTTGTTCCGAACAGTTTTACTTATTTTTTTTTTTGTTGTGAATAACTAATTGTTTTATTTAATAAAAAATGCCGGAAAAAACGATTACAGGAGAAATGCGACTATGTGTAGTTCATTTATTGGAGTATTTTAAAAAAGAAAAAGAAAACAACGGACATTTGCTTTCGTTATCATCGGTACATGAACGAGTAACGGACGCTTTGAAAATCAGTCTTCGCACAGTGACAAGAATAAAGAGTGAATACAAGACAGGGGCAGCTCTTACTACACCAGGAGAGTCACGTAATGTACAAAAAAAAAACTAATGATGTCAGCGATACTATAAAAGGAGAGATTAGAAATGTACTATATGGCATGAAAGCAAAAGGAGAGTACGTTACAATTAAAGTTCTAAATACACAATTAAGAAACAAGTATCTCTATGACGGTTCTGATACAAGTTTGTGGCGTCTTATGAAAAATTGTGGGTTTTCATACAAACTAGAAAATAGTAGACGAGTGCTATGTGAGAAACCATGTATTGTCTCCAAAAGACTGTTATTTTTTAGGCATTATATGAGAAATTTTTTAAGTACAAGCCCACTTCAGTTCGTTTTTTTAGATGAAACATGGATATTCCTAAAAGGGGTATATAAACGGGATAAACTTGGCAAAATGACTGTGTGAAAAGCATCAGAAAAGGACACGAAAATACAGGTAAACGCTTTGTTGTTTTACATGCCGGAAGTAGGCAAGGATTTGTTAAAGATGCTGGATTACTGTTTTCTATGAAATCGAAGAGTGCAGACTATCATGATTCTATGGATAAAGAGTCTTTTAAAAAGTGGGTCTCCGCTGATACCAATGTTAGAGGAACCATCTCTAATTATTATGGATAATGCCTCATACCATAGCTCTTTAATAGAAAAGTTAGCGAATGCCAGTTGGAAAAAATCGGACTTACAAGAATGGTTACGAGCGAAAAAAATTATTTTTGACGACGATTCGGGCAAGACAGAGCTATTGAGTCTTTGTCGCCAGAATAAACCACAAAATACCAGGTACGTTATAGACGAGCTACTCCAAGAACATGGGCATCAGGTTTTGAGATTGCCCCCATATCACTGTCAATATAATCCGATTGAGTTGGTCTGGGGCATTTCTAAACAATACTATGATCGTCATATTGGAGACCATGGACGTGGAGATGAAACAGTGAAAAAAGTTTGGGGCGATGCATTAGCTGAGGCAACACCTGCAGTGTGGGCGAGTTGTGTTAACCATACTGAAAAATTAATTCAGAACGACTGGGCAAAAATGGTCACATATGATGAAAATGAAAGTAGGATTATCATCGATTTAGCGGAAGATTCCAATAATGAAGACAGTTCCAGTGAAGGCGCTGACTGATTAGCTAATTAATCAAGGTCAGTACGTTGTAACAGTTCAGAATTCGCTACAGTGCTTAAAACTTAAAAAAACTGTATCATTTTTTAATTAAAGTGGGTTAAATAAAATTAACACTTTTTTGGGAATATTTCAAAATCCTTTTAAAATGTACTTTTCGTTATATCCTGTCCTATTGTACTGCAAGCTAGAAAAATACTTCTTCGCAATTTATACGTATATTCCGTTATTAGAAATTTAATGAAAAATAATTTATAATTTTCTTTTATAACTATTATTTCGTTTGGCATGCTACATTTTGCTCTGCCACTGGAGGAGGTAAACGAATCGAGCTTAGACAAGGAAAGACAGATGAAACAACTTATTGCAAGTGTTTTTACACGCACACGCCAAGAACGATGAAAACGATTATATCAAATTTTCAAATAGTGGTAGTGCCGAGGAAGAATCGAATCGTCTGCAGCGATGAAACTGCAGTTCCGTTTATGAGCCGACTGTCATTTAGGCAGTATATTAAAAGCAAAAGATATAAGTTCAAGGTAAAGATATAAAAACTCTGTTTGGATGGAAGTTATACTTGTGATCTACAAATTTATTGTGGTAATGATAAAACTGAAAATATGTCAGTTGCGGATAGTGTTGTTTTTCGATTAGCTAATAACTTATTACACGTTTGACGTGTCATATATACAGATAATTTGTATTCTAGGGTTACATTAACACATGAGTTGCTAAACAAAAATACAAATTTGGTGAGCACTTTGAGGTAAAACAAAAAACTCAATCAGAAAGAAGTGACAGGTGCACAATTAAAGAAAGGGGAGATTACTGATTTGGAGAGTAACACAGGTGTAGTAGTAACTAAGTGGAACGACAAACGCGAAGTGCTTATGCTGAGCACAAAGCATAGTGCTGAAATGGTAGAAGTCCATAAGGGAGGAATAGTTAAAAAGCCAGTTTCTGTTGTCGACTACAATAAGAACAAAAGATATAATTATAGATATATCCGATGAAATAGTCTGCAGCATTATGAAAATCAGTGAAATGGTATTGTAAAATAGCAATTCAGATCCTTTTAGGGCTAGCTATTGTCAACGTCTATATTCTTCTTATGGTGCCCTATCCAATTAGTGGATGTTGGCGATAATTCTGACATACTCCTCTCGATCTTGTGTGTCTCTAAATGTTTTTAAACCATGAGTATTTCTTCCGATGCCCCGTTTTCCTTCTATCTTACCTTCCATAATAAGCTTTAAAAACTATTTCTTCTTTTTATTATTGGCAGCAATTCTCGTTCTAACGAGACGCCTGCATAATTCTCTAAAACGCCTATATAATTTACCAAAAAGGAACCAACAGTAAAATGTCTATCACATTTTTCAAGGAAGAGTTGGTTTGTTAACTGGTAGATTTCTCCAGACTAATTCAGAGCAACAGATACCACATGCTCGTGAAGGTCACCATATAGAGGAAATGCAAAGTTCGGACAGAAGAAGTGTGACATATTTTAAGCACGGTATTGTGTAAGACACTAAGGGTATGAGATGAAACTGTGCTTCTCGTGGCATCAGTAAGTTCAGTTTATAAGATGCATTCGTAGAGTTTAACGTGTTAACAGACTTTGGTTAGTTAAGGCTGATTGATATTTGAAATATATTTTGATTAAAGTGAATTTTACTATTTTTTATTTTTTTGATATTTCACTTTTCTCTTTGTGTTATGAACAAGCCACTTCTATTTTTTAGAGATTTCCATATTTAATAAAAACAGTGGGATGTAACATTAATATTAAATTTATACTACAGCCAACGATCAATTGTGAAATTGGAAGATAAGTGTCAGAAAAAGTGGATATAAGGAGAGGGGTCAGGCAGGGTTGCATACTGTTGTCGTTATTGTTTAATGCTTATTATAAAGAAATCATACAAAAAGCTCTGGTAAACAAGACAGTCGGCATAAAAGTGAACGGAAGGTTAATTAACAAACACTAACATTACCATTAACAACATTAGGTATGCCGACAATACAGTCATAATAGCCAACAACTTGGAAGAATTGGAAAGAATAGTGAACAAAATATTAAGATATAGTTGAGAATACTCACTTAACATCAAAAAAAAAAAAACAAATTCATGAAAATTAGCAAGAACAACAATACAAACGAAATATTAACGGTAGGCGACCAGCAGATTGAGAGAGTAGAAAGATATACTTACTTGGGAACGATAATCACAGAAAATAACGAATGTACTGCAGAAATAAGAGTCAGAATTGAAAGAGCGCGTGCCAACTTCGTGAAAATGAAAAAGATTTTATGTAGCAAAGATCTGACATTAACCCTCAGAATATGGCTAATTAGATGCTATGTATACAGTGTACTCTACTATGGAGCTGAATCATGGATATTAAACCGGAATACAATAAATCGACTTAACGCGTTTGAAATGTGGAGATTTAGAAGATTGTTAAGGATTCCATGGGTAGATAGAGTCATGAATACAGAAGTGTTAAGGAGGATAGGCAGAGAGAGATAGAGAGAGAGAGAAATGGAAAATACAATAAAAGAAAGGAAATTGCAATATCTCGGACATGTGATGAGATGCGAAAGATACAACATCTTGAGACTCATACATGTACTTTGACTTGTCTCATACATGTACTTTGTATAATGTAGCATGTGATCAATAAATTTGACTTGATTTGACTTGAACCTCAGAGAGTGATTTGGTTGCAGCTCAAGGCAATTGTTCAGAGCAGCTGCCTCGAAAGTCAGAATAGCCATGATGATTACCAACCTTCGTCGCGGAGATGACACTTAAAAACGGTGAACCTTTATTAACAGTTATTCTCTTTCCTGTTCTTTTTGTTGTTTTTCTCAATATTTCTTGTGTTTTTCATCTTTATTAACGACCCCCACCCCCATTATCTACCATAACATATAGTGTATCAGTGTTCTATGTTTACTTCTTAGTAAATTAGTTCACTATGTATGGTGCAAGGTGTATAAAAAATCCTTTTGCAAGGTCGGTTGATATGCAGATTTACCTATGTTTAATCCTTTTTCTGTATTTTTTTTAAATGCTACACAAATTGATAATTTGTGTAGGTGATCTAAAAGCTCCAAATCTTATAACTATAATTTCATTTTTCAATGCTCTGAGTATTACTGAACTGCAACAGTGCAACCCTTTCGCTGCGGCAAAAATTACTAGTAGGTACCGTGTGTGCGGCTCACTTTTTTCTGTTAAAAATGAAAATATTCATATATACAAGTTTAATTTGTTGTTATTAAGACTTTATAAAACCATATTTGTAAGTTTTCATAATTTTTTTTCTAGGCGCACATGCGCGGCATCCGCATATGTGAATGATTTCATTGAAATATGCGGAAACCGCACATATGGGCCTTCACGAAATGATTGAAAACCATTTTTTTAGGGAAAGTTTAATGTTAGTTTGCAACAAAAAAAAACAAAAATATATTTCACAAAATATGGAGTCTATTATTTTTTATGGTGTTCCTGAAAACATACTCCTAGGCAAAGTCCTGGTTTTCCTTTGGTAGAACACATTCGGCATCTTTTTCTTAAAGTTTTGCCGCGTTCATTGGTGACATCAATTTTTGAAGGTGCGTGTTCAACATTTTGTATTCTGCATTTTTCTGGAGATGGAACTTCTGATAACAACTTTTTTAAGAACTCGTGTCTAAACTTGCTCAGTGTTTTCTTTTCGCCATAAAATTTATTATATACGATGGTTAGAATTATTAAGTAATAACTGAATGATATGCAAACTTCTTTTTTTATTCCAACGTAATATTTTCCACTGTTAACTTATTAGGATTTCTCACTTGTATAATCTTACGTTTTTTGTACTAGAAGGTCCAGGTTTACTTAAATCTGCCATTTCAATATAATGTTTACACACCAGAGTATATAACACGTTTTTCTATCGACAAAAATAAGGTTATAATGACAAAAAACATTAAATACTCAATTCTTACATTCCTAAAACGAGACGCCATCTAGCTAGAGTGTAAAATAAAAATCATAACTAGAAACGAAAGTTGCCTTATAATAGGGTGAATATCTAGCAATATGCTGACAAAATTCAATAAACTTATATGCTATGATACTTTAAAAAAATATGATTATAATTTAAGTGTACCCACGCAGCACATGTGCGTCGTCCGCATATGGCTCAACTTCGCTACGCCGCACTTGTGCGCCGTTCGCAGCGAAAGGGTTAAGAAACTGCCATCATGTAATTATTCGTACTGAATCTCAACCGAAATTTGCTGCATTCGATTTAGGCTGACGGAGCCACTTAGAAAACCACACCTTCGCCGAGAACGATATTCCTAATGACAGAAACGATGAGTATGAATTATTGAATCATCGTTTCAATCTGACAACATTAATACAAAAACACAACGCTGGTACTCTTTCTGAACAACTTACGAGATATTTTAGTTATCATGGAAGGATTTATTTATATTTAGGTTTTGTATTCCCAAGATATGCTATATTTATAATGTTTTTGATACTTTTATTATTAGCATCATGATTTAAGTATTACTATAAATTTAAAAAAGAACATCTTAGAAACTTACCGTTTGATCGGAGAGATTGATCCTAAATAATTTATGTCCGGTAAACTTAGCCAAAGCCGTAACCAAACTGGTTTTACCTACTCCAGGACTACCTTCAAGTAAAATCGCCTTATTCAATTGCATTCCCCGTAAAAGTCGAAGTGAATTATATAAAGTTGTTGGAGCGTTAAATGTAAATTCGGTTGTAGTTGCTACTTCTGGATTAGTTTCGATGTAAAACGGTTTTATACCGAATTTACCTGCGATATTTTCAACTTGCAAGTTACTTAAATTCACGTATGTAGTTTGGGAAGTTGTTTGAATTGCTTGATTCGACAAAAATTGTAGGCATTTTGATTTGAAGTGCTCCAAAGATTTTAAACTGAAATATATTAAGTTGGGAATTAAAAAAAACAAAATTAAAATACTATTTTATAAAAGTTGATGACATCTTAAGACTACATCATCTGTTTCACACAAAAAAGACAAATTAGTTTTGACTTGAAAAGTTAGATAACAGAAATAATTTCGGTTTTTTGATTTTCTAGTATGTTTACGGCATCTAGTAGGGATCAATAATTAATGAACGAACATCAAGCCGTGAGCTCTTATGTTACCGTACCCCTCATCCATCGGCCGAAACGCTTTATTTACGGTATACAAGTGAAAATGGTAGATCCATTTTGGATTCTTCTTCTTCTCGCGTTAAAACTAAGTCCTGTGTTTTCTTCGATGGTTCAGAAATAGCAGTTAGACGAAGAAGAACAACTTTCGCATTATCTCGTAGGCAATCACCCAGGCCGCCGAGGTGTGTTTGAGCGTTTTTCTTTGGCAATTTTGGCTAACCGATCGTCGGACATATACGTCATTCATCACATATTTCTCCTACTCTTAATGTTCACATCTCCGTTGTTCTTAGCATTCTCTTCATTGTTGTGTTTTCCGCTCTGGGCTCTATTGCGTAGATCATAGTCGGTCTTACAATGTTTCATAGAACACTTTACTCCCGATGCTCATATCTTTATTTCTCCAAAATATGTCTCTAATACATCCTGATATTGTTTTCACCCATTTTACAAGATTAAAATGTGAAAACCTTGAATTATCCATGTCTGTCTGTCCATAAACCCAACTCCTACCTTATTAGATAGAATGACAAATGAGGTGTCGAATGAGAGCCTTATAATCGTATAAAAAAAATTCTACAGAGAATTTTGCCGTGCTATTCACTAATGAGTTTTATAAAAGTGTTGTAGGTTTGCAAAACAATTTCTTTACTGAGGCTCCAAACTTATCGCTTAAGTGTTCTACGCCTACCTAGGGTATTAGGAGTCTGAGTGTCGCAGTTGAGTCTTGGTTAATTGGACTGCCAAATAAGTCACTGATGATTGAAAATCAAGTCTTTCTGCCTAGAGTGTTAGACGTAGATACTTTGAGATCATTTAGAGAGGGCCTCTAAATATTAGGATCTCAGATTTATTGGGATTTAATGAAACTACAATTTGAACAAGTCTATCGACAAAATTAATTTATCGTTGTGCATGATTAAATACCACAGAATCTCTGCTCGCGATCAGGAGTGCAGTAACAAATGCATATTCAAATTTTCTAAAAGCTGGGTGATGAGGACGAGGAAAGTCGTTTGTGCGGACTGTATAGAGAATATGAGCTAAGATGGAACCTTGAGGACTCCTGCTTCTAGGATGAATGAGGCGCTTTGGAATTTTGAAATTTTTTATTTTTATTTATTTATTTATTCCACAACAAACACATTTTACAGAATAAAATGTAATTACAAGTAGGGATTTTGACATTAGATATACCTACATGCTAAGATAAAATGATTAAAGCGGATAAAAAGCTAGATTTAATTGCTTTGATGTTGGTGTTGAAGATATCTATGTCGCTATTTTTTTTTAGTATCATATTGCACTGCCTCATCATGTTGTTAATGGGCGAGCAGTCTGTCTCACAAATAGAAAAAAACAGCCCTCTATGACTTAACCTTAAGTTAATCTTAGGTACCAAGAATTTTATATAGTTAATCAAGAATAAGCCTTTATATTTTAAATTATTCACAATATAATATACAAATAGCATTGCTTGCATTTTTCGTCTCTGTTCCAATGTTACAAGTTTAAAAGTTTCAAGCATACTCCGGTAAGACACCAAGTATGGATACGAATTATATTTTCTAACATACAGATATCTTAAAAACCTTTTTTGTACCTTTTCAATTAAATCTATATTTACTTCTGCACGGGGTGCCCAAACTACAGAAGCATACTCAAGATGTGGTCTTACCAAGGAATTATATAGTTTAATTATGCTATCTATCATCTTAAAATGTTTTGTGTTTCTAATTATAAATCCTAACATCCTAAAAGCCTTATTAGTAACAATGTGATAGTGATCATTAAAGTGCAAGCTTTGCTGAAAATTCACACCAAGATCTTTACACACAAATTTTCTGGGCAATTCTCTATTATTGATACAATAAACCATTTTAATAAAGTTCCTGTTACGTGTGAAGGTCATAACTCAACACTTGTCAATATTTAGATCCATTCTATTTATTTGAAACCAATTAGATACTGTATTCAAATCTAGTTGTAATAGTTGGCAATCACATTGATCTTCTACAACTCTAAACATCTTAAAGTCATCTGCAAACATGAAACAAGTGGAAAATTTGAGACAAATTTAATATGAATTGTTCTATCATTAAGGTAGGAGTGCATTAGCTTGATAAAGGGAAGTGGAAGTCCAATTTGATATAGCGTTTTAATCTGACTAAAGGCCTTTTGGGTGTCAAAAAATGTGACTATTGCAAAATTTTGAAGGATGTTAATGCATTGTGTTATGTTTTTGACGCCTTCTGTTAATGCATTTTGAGTAGTGACCTGGTCTGAATCCAAATTGATACTTTGGGATGATATTGTCGATCTCTTGGAAGTCTCTCCTTCCGAATTTTGTCGTTGACATTGCTTAAAGTGATAAGGAATGAAATTGACCTGTAAGATTCAGAGTAGGTCTGGAATTTCTCCTCTTTATAAATCATAATTATGTTTGCTGTTATCCAGAAAATAGGAAAATGGGAAAGTTTAAGAGTCGCATTGACATATACTGCGTGGAAGTTTTTTTATAGCAACTGTAATGAATGCTGTTGGAACCAGGAGCTCTGTTCCCGAGTAGTGTGTTCGTTGGCAGGAGCAGTGATTGGGGATAGGACTCCAATAGGATCCTTATACGATTGGATGAGTTCAGTCGACGAATATAATTGTTGAATATATTTATGACTTGAATTTCGGTTTTCTTTTTAAAATTTATGTAGAAACTCGGGTGGTTGGGTGATCGTAGTGTGTCTTGAAGGACCTTTTAAACACCTTTTCGGTATTTATGGAAATTAAGATTTGTTTTCCGATATTTTGTTTTCCGATATGTGAGTGGTATTTAGGAACTGTTTGATTAGAGCTCACAATTGGTTCGAGAATTTGGTACTCTCTGAGAAAATGACGTTTCTGTCGAATAAGCCACATAATTCGGTCTGGAAGTATCAGAAAAAAACCATTTTTAAGATCAAGATGCCAACAGAAGTGGGGACGTATATTTGGATTATATTTTAGTCTACTTATTCGGTAGTTGAAATGTGTTCTACTTTGAAAAAATTTGATGGGAAAAGGTTCTAATTGGCTCTAATATAATATCGCCTATATATGGCAAAGGTAGGGGTGGGAGGGTTGGTTAGATCTATTCTTAAAAGGAGAGGTAAGTGATATGATGTTAGTAGGTGATATGTGATATATGTATATATTTTCGGTACAAATGATATAATTGACGATGAAGCTTCCCTGATATAAAAAAGTAAACATTTGACTTTATGACTTATATCTTAATCTGAAAATTTTAATAAAAGTTCGTTAGAAATAACGATGATTTTAACAGAAGACTCGATTTATGTGAAATCATTCGGAACTAGCAAGCCAAAGCCCAGGTTTCTTACCTTTTCTGTATAATTGTGCATTATGAACAATGATGAACATGATTGAACAAGTCTACTGAAACAATATTTTGAACACTGGAGTGATTCGATGATCAATACGGTTATATCAAATTCACACAGATCCTCCCAAAAAATTGAATGATTAGGAAGGATTTCTACCTACCTTATCCTATTAAAAGAGTCTTCGTTTTAGAATAAAACTTAAATTAGCTGATACTTCAAATTATCTTAAGACATTTCGTAAAATATTTTGTTAATTTGAATAAACTAGTTTAGATACATTTTCTAGAAAAAATAATCTACTACCGGAGCGCTTAAGATGTCATCACTCTCATCCAAATTTTAAATACAGTTTCGTGTCGTAAGTTACATATATAGTTACAATTTCAACACTTACCTTTCTGTGCTGGTGATTCCTGATCCTAAACTATCCAGAAACGTCAAATAAGCACCGTGAACATATGCTTCAGCTAGTTCCATCTTATCAGAACAAGTGTTGATAAAGTTGACCCATGTTAGTACATCACGAATGCTTATAGTAAATCTGAAAATACAAATTTATTTATGATCGAAATCCTAATATCCAAAGCGCAATGTAAAATTTAAAAAACTTGGTTTTGTCTTTTCAGCAGTTGAATATGCCGTTTTTATTTTGTCATCCAGCTCTCATACGAACTCAAAGCATGCGAATTAACACCGGCATGTTAATTCACATGCTTTTGTACAGGTACAGGTGAATATGCAACTATTAGCTGTAGCTGTAGCTTTCCGGAAAGGAAAGCAGACAGTGAAGTGGTGAAAGTTAAATGATAAGGATTTGGCGAGTCTTTAAAAATAGAGTGTTAAAAGAGCTTGAAGAATAAGATATGGTAAATAACTGGTGGCAAGCCAACAGCAAAGAGTTGGGGGTGGGAAAGGAAGTGCTAGGAAAAACATCTGGTATAGGGCCTCCTAGGCACAAAGAAACGTGGTGGAACGATTAAGTGCAACAGAAAGTTTAAGAGAAAAAAGAGGCTAGAAAGAGGTGTGACAGGTCTAAAAGGGAGGAAGATAACGATATGTGCAACGTAAAGAGGGAAGCAACGAGCGTTGTAGCTAATGCTAGGGAAAGATCGTCTGCACAGCTGTATGAAGAGTTGGAAATAATCAAGGGGATCCAAATGTTCTACAACATTGCTAAAGCAAGGGACAAGTCATCAAAGGACTTAAATAGGATGAAGAATGGTAAGGCAATAGGACCTGACGGAAGAACTGTGGAGATTTAGAAGGCTCTAGGAGATGAAGGGGTTAATGTTTTGTGGCAAATAATAAGTAGGATATATGAGGAATAAAGGATGACCAATGCATGGAGAGAGTGTGATGGTATCATTGTAGATAAAGACGAAAAAAGAGGGTAAAAGATAAAGGTGACATTCAGAACTGTAATAACTATAGAGGGATATAGTTAATGTCGCACACAATTAAAATTGGGAAACAACTGTATATCGAAGGTTAAGGAGAGAGACATCGATACAAGAAGAACAGTTTGTGTTTATACCAGGAAGGAGGATACCGGATGCCGTGTACCATTTGGTATTTATAGATCTTGAGAAAACGTACAACGTAAAGTTTGTAGAGAAGAGCTATGAATATGTATGAGAGAGAAATAGGTTTCTGCGAAGTACGTAAGGCTCGTGAAGGATATGTATGAGGGAGGGTACACCAAAGCATAGACGTTAACCACACGCCTAAGCGATCTAGAATACGCGGACGATATCTGCCTATTATGTCAAAGGTTCCAAGATCTGGATTACCTATTGGAAACACTTTCCACTGAAGCCAATAAAATAGGTTTAAAAATCAATATTAGTAAAACCAAGTCCATGAGAATAAATGCAATGAACAACACACTATTTACTATCGACAATAAGCAGATTGAAAATGTGGAAAACTTTACGTATCTTGGAAGTGTCATAACAGAAAACGGAGGTACAGAAGACGATATACGTATGAGGATACGAAAAGCCCAACAAGCTTTCAGCACGCTCAACCCTGTATGGAGATCTGGCGAGTATACTGCAAGGACAAAGATCCGAATATTCCGATCAAATGTCATGTCTGTTCTACTCTACGGATGTGAAACCTGAAAAGTGACAAACACCCTCACAGACAAACTGCAGGTCTTTGAAGAAAATGTCTACGAAGAATTGTTCGTATATTCTGGCCTAACACCATTAGAAACGAAGATCTGCTACAGCTGACCGAACAAAAGAGGATACGAAATTAAGTCCAGAAAGTGGGGTTGGATCGGTCACACACTCCGACAAAATAGTTCCAGTATCGCAAAGACTGCCCTAAAGTGGAATCTCCAAGGGAAAAGAAAAAGAGGTCGCCCAGTACAAACTTGGAGAAGATCCCTCATGGACGAGATAAGAGGCCAAGGAAAGTCTTGGAATGAGGTGAAAGCCTTAGCGCAAAATAGAACCCGATGGCGCGTTTTCACTAAAGTTCTATGCTCCACTTAGTTAAGGATGTGTGTCGGTTTGATCAAAAGTTTCCTAATAACGGTTGGTTTTCATCAATACTTCACTAAGTCTCTAACTGTTTAATCTAGTTATAGATGTACTGACAGAAAAGATAAGGGAGGAGAGCAAAGAAATGTTGGAGGATAAGTTGGAGGGTCGGAAAAGGGCAATTGAAGAGTGAGGAGTTAAGGTTAGTAGATCAAAAATAGAGAATATGTGGTTGGGAGGAACAGGAGTCATTGGGGACATAGAATTGTCTAAGACATTGTCTAAGACAATTGTCTATCATAGAAAAAACTAAGACGAGTAGAAAAATTCAAAAACTTTGTCTCCTACATAACGGGAAATGAGACACTAAATTGAGAAATTTGAACAATATGGTTGGTTAAACTGGAAGCGAATGAGCGGATTACTCAGTAATCGAAGAATCAGGGAAGGACTGAAAGGATAGATATACAAGAGTGTCGTGAGAACTGCTTTAGTATACGGCAGTGAAGAGTGGTCTGTAAAGAAGATTCGAAAGGAAGATGTAGGTAGCTTAAATAAAAATGTTACGGTGGATGTTGGGTAAAACTAGAACGGACAGGATCAGGAACGACTTAAGCCGGGATGGCTCCAGTCACAAAAAAGATTCAAGAAGACAGACTGCAATGGTTTGGTCACGTTAGATGTTGAAATGAAAACTATTTGGGACGAAGAATAGATCTGTTAGAAGTTGGTGTAAGGAGAGGTAGAGGAAAACCGAGAAGAAAATGGAAGGACTGTACAGCAGAGGACTGTGTGATACGATCGTCATATATGAGTGGTGAAAGAGAGTAAAAAATTGTTAACCTGAAAAGAAAAAAGCGGAGGAATAAAAAAAACAAGATACAAAAGCTGAGGAATAAAAAAAAACAAGATACAAAATCTGAGTTCAATGAAGGGAGATAAAACCGAAATCATACAAAATCAGGATACACGATAAATATGAGCACCTTTTTTTTATTTATCGTTTATAATATTCGTTTTTGTTAATAAAACAATATAATACATTTGACATTCTTTCCTTACCTTTTTCCAACATCAGTTATTTCAAACCACTCCAAGAAATCCATAATAGCAGATCCAATTCCACTAGAACCATCTTCCTGATCCCCCATTAACAAACCAGGCTTGACATTCTGTTCGATAATGCTAACCAAATCTTCCCGGTTCCTACACGAATCACACCAAATCTCGGTGAATCTGTTTCTTAAAGCTGGAGACAATTCCTTTTTGCCGAAATCACCGCCGGGATTCATGGTACCGATGAAGAAGAAGTTTTGATGGGCCACAACGAGCTCCGAGTTTTCTTTATTGTTTAAATCAATTCCTTTTTCTGCCAACAGGAGGGTTCTTTCGGGCTCTAGAATATTATCATTACATTAGATTTTATTATTTACTTAATCTATATTATATTTTAAATTAAGAAAATTATTATAATGGTTATTTCGGAACATTACATGAAAAGTAGTAGAATAATCTAGTAAATAGTATGGGAAATACATAAGCAATCTTAAAAGACATGTGTATTAAAGATATATCTTACCTAATAAAGAATTAAGTCTTTCTAAAACACTATCGTCAGCCAAAGATATTTCATCAGCCAGAAAAACGCTTCCCTGTATCATGGCCGTTATAAGAGGACCGTCGACCCATTCAAAAAGTCTTGTAGACTCTTCGTTCTAAAAATAGCAGTCGCATAAAAAATATATTTGATTCATTGTTGCCTATACTTACTGAATGATCTCTTACAGGTCTCAATCCGCCAATAAAATCGCTGCTTTCAGTATGCATGTGACAATTGACAGTTACAAGGTTTTGTCCGTTGTTTTCTGCTATTAATTTGCATACAGTCGTTTTACCTCCACCGGTTTCACCCACTAATAGAACCGGTTCTTTGAAATCCAGTGCCTTTGAAACCAGTACTGCCAACTGTCGCATATTGTACGTCCAGACAATGTTTTTATATCTGGACCTGTTGTCTTCGATTTTTTTAAGTATATGTTGGGTAACGGTAGATGTTCTATCAGATACTGAAATACCAAAAAAAATCGATGAATTTGGCTGAATCTTTTTTAAAAAATATTAAAACATAACATAACCTAAACATAACATAACCTAAAGCATAACCTAAACTAACTTAACAAATTCGTCAATAAACTCCCTCTGGCTAAGGCAGGATCCTATTGAAAATATGAAAATAACTACAGAACATTATGAACCCTACCAACCAGGACGACTATATACAATTTTAATATACAAATAACTGTAATATGCCTGCGACGTTGTCAGTTATTAGAAAGTTATTTGATTATGACTGGTTCCTGGTAACGAATTTTTATAAATACTTCTATACTTTCTTTAACATACATATGGTTCTTTACTTAACATAAATAAACTTACGTGTAAATAGACGATCCGGATCAACTTCCCTCTTCAAATGTTTCTGCAAGACCTCGATAATTTCATTTTTCTCTTCGGATCGTCTTACTTTTCCAGCTAATACTAAATAACCTTCATCTGCTAAGTGTTGATCCCAATCGTACAGTTTCTTGGAATTCTGGGCTAATCTGTATCGCTCTCCCCATCTGAAAAGGTCCCTCAGTGTGATAAAACCTTGTTTACCGGCAAAGGCAGCTGAACCTCTACGACGTGTCTGAAAATTAATTTGAGTAAGAAATTTTGTATATTATGTTTATTTGGTATTTATAGAAGATAGAAGAAGATTCAATAAAAGACCCATATAAGCGAAGATTGCACCAAATGCTAGAAGAGTTTCGGTATGAATCATTAGAACAAACATACGAACACATAAAAACCTGCATGAAGACAGCAGCCCTAGAAGCTCTTGGAGAAGTGGACCAAAAATACACCCACCAAACTACGAAATTAACCGAAGACAGACTAACATGCATAAAAGAGAAAAAAGAACTCCATATAAAATACCTGAAGACAAAAAACTGTGAGGACTTGGAACTATACAGGAAAAAAATAAAGAAGTGAAAAGAAAAGTGGCAAATGAAAAAAATTAAAGATGGGAAAAATCATGCACAACGATAGAACAGCACATAGGAGGAACGAGAATTTCAGAGTCATGGCGCATCTTAAAGTCGCTCCAAAGAAATAAGACAGAGAAAATCAAAATCGGCCAAACCAAAGAAAACGAATGGCAAGAATACTATAAAAAAATGCTAACCGAAGACCGCCCCGAATTCAAAGAATTAGAAATAGACGGAATAGAAATCTACACACATGACGAAAACGATTTAAGCCTAGCTGAGGTAAAAAGAACGATCAAAACTCTAAAGAACAAAAAAGCAGAAGGTCCCGGCGGAATACCAAATTAATTGATAAAAAACGGATCGGAAAAGTTATTCCGTATGATACAGAAAATGTTTGAGAGAGCATTTAATGGAGAAGACTTACCGGCAGAATGGACCCAAGCATATATGACATCAATATACAAGAAAGGAAATAGAAAAAACTGCGAAAACTATCGGGAATCAGCATTATATCGTCTATGTAGACTGTATGGAAAGACCATAAAGGAAAAATTAGAAATATATATACAAGATAAAATCGGAGAAGACCAGGCAGGTTTCACAGCGGGGAAAGCATGCTCAGATCGCATTTACACGGTCGAACAACTAATAGAAAAAAGAATGGCCAAAAATAGATCCGTCCATCTGGCTTTTGTTGATCTTAAGAAGGCATATGACTCAATACCTAGAACCAAGCTATGGGAAGCAATTGAAGACATCGAAGTTCCACGAAGATTAATAAACGCGGTAAAAGCACTCTACAAGAATACGGAAGTAGCTATAAAAACGGGCAATAGAATATGCAGTCCATTTAAGACGACAAAGGGACTACTACAGGGTTGCTCCACATCCCCCATCCTGTTCAAAATATTCCTGGAAAAAACCCTGAAACCATGGAAAAGGAAGTGCGAAGGAATGGGTATACCAGTAAGGAACGAATATCTATATACGCTAAGTTTTGCTGACGACAAATAGTGATCGCACAAGACGAGGATGACCTCAGTTTTGTGATGAGAAAACTGTAGCAGGAATATACAAAGAATGGGATGGAAATAAACCTAAAGAAAACTGAATACCTAACAACGTAGAATACAGAAATAAAACAGCTGGAAATAGACGAAGGTAAACAAATCAAAGGTACAGACAAGTATAAGTATTTAGGTTTCATAATATCAAACAAAGGAACAACGGAGGAAGATATAAAACATAGACTAGGACAAACAAGAGACTGCATACGAAAATTGAACCCGGTACTATGGGATAAGAACATCAGCATGAAAACAAAGAAAAAAATATATAATACCATGACAAGAAGTATCCTCACTTATGGGTGTGAAAATTTGACAATAAATAAGAAAACCAAAAACAAAATAAGAGCAACAGAGATGGAATTCCTAAGGAGAAGCTGCAGAGTAACAAGGAGAGATAGAATAAATAGCATGGCGATTAAGAGGAGAATGGGAATGAACTCCGACATAATAGACTACATCGAACAGAAGAGGTTAACCTGGTACGGACATGTCAGAAGAGCAGACCAAAATCGGTGAATAAATAGAATAACAGTGTGGAGCCCGATAGGAAGAAGAAAGAGAGGCGACCTCGAAGATCCTTCAGAGATGAAGTGGACGAAGCAATGAGAAAAAGAAACCTACAGGAAGGGGACTGGCTAAACAGGAAAAATTAAAGAAAACGGTTGAGTGAAGGAATACAGTGAAAACTGTGGAAATCCTTGCATATATATATATATATATATATATATATATATATATATATATATATATATATATGGTATTTAAAAAATAGACAGAGTTGAAACTCACGTAAATGAACATACAAAAATATCTTACAGCTCTGCAAATTATTTAAATCGATTTTTTAACACAATTATTAGTCCGAGAGCTAGAATAAGCCAGACAATTTTGAATATAGAAAAGTGACATCAAAGTAAGCAGTTTTATGGAAAAAGTATTACAGAAGCGGCGTGGGGTTTTATCGGTTTAAAGACCGATTGGTTATGACATTGATTGCTTTCTAGAATGACGTAGTACAGTGTTGTTGCCCAAACTAAAAGTGCTCTCTGTCGATGTTGCAGCTTAAGAACGTTTCACTTGCAGTTATGTATCACATTCAGTAAAGTTCAATCCACAAAGAAAACGAAAAAATAACTATACCTACTGTTTAAGCAACAATTGCTAGACCACTAAGCAATTTATTATTGACGCATAATTACCTGAATGATACAAACATGCAGATATTTTACCTACACACAAAATTTACAGGATCACAATGTTATAGTACTATTGTTAAGAAGTCAACCTAGACCTAGAAAACAATAAGAGCATGAAGAAGGTTCTAGTAATGTGGTGGCATTTAAAGGAAGATCATTTTATTTTCAATTTGAAATATAATCAATGAAACAGATATGTAGCTTATAGATTGGCCGAAATTCAACAAAACTCAATTGTATCACATTGGAGATATGTACATACTAAGAATAGCATAGCCGATGAAACTATTAAATGGACAAAACGTCCCAATTTGAAAAACACAAGGTGTTGGTTTAAAGGACCTGATTCTGTATCAATTAGAAAACAGTTGACCTCCAGACACCACTCTTAAAAAGGAAAAAGCCGATGAAATCTTAACCACTTATGAAATAAATTTTAATAGTCCACTTTTAATAGAATTTCAAAGATTCGGTCAATTTAACAGAAGTTTAAGAGCAACTGCATAAATATATGTTTCGATTTTTAAGAATTGTTTATGCAAAATTAATGAAATCTGATGAGCCTAAAGGAATATTAACTTCGGAAGAACTTTTAGATGCTAGGACTATTTTAATAAAGCAAACTCAATGTGAATATTACAAAAATAAAATAAAACAATTAAAAATTAATAATTCTGGTAGTTTATAAAAAACAGTTAATAAACCAAGCAATTTATTGAAATTATCGCCATATATGGATGTACATGCTCTTGGAGGCCAAGAGCAGACAAACGCAGTAGAGGAAGACCACCTACACGTTGGGCCGACGACATCAGGCGTATCACTAAAAATTGGCAACAAAGAGCACAAAATCGTGAGGAATTGAGGAGTTTAAGGGAGGCCTATGTCCAGCAGTGGACGTGATAAATAGAGGCTGGATGATGATGATGATGATGATGATGATGATGGATGAACATGGTTTTCTTTCGTATAAGAGGAAGATTGGATGAAGCTAGAAACGTTATTTCAAAAACAAAAAGGCCAATAATTTTACCGAGAGAAAGTCGTTTAACTTTACTAGTTATTGAAGACTATCACACAAGATAATACCATAGAAATCATGAAATTGTAGTAAATGAGATTTGAGACAAAAATTTTATATATTAAAACTTAGACAACTAGTTAATAAGATTAGGACCAATTGTCAAAATTGCAAGGTCAAATTTTCTAAGCCAAAACAACCAGAAATGTCACCTCTACCACCATGTAGACCTGCAACATTTACTGCTCCGTTTACACACAATGGTATGGATTATTTTGGTCCAATAAATGTAACTGTTAAAAGACGAACGGAGAAAAGATGTGGAGCTTTATTTACGTGTCTCACGACTAGAGCAGTCCATTTCGAAGTAGCTTACAAACTAGATGTGGACAATTTTATACCATGCTTGACAAATTTTATTAACAGAAGAGGACGACCAAAGCATATTTATTGTGATCGAGGTACGAATTTCATTGCAGCTGAACGAGTATTGAGAGAAGAGCTGCAAAAGGTTGACAATTAATAGCCAATTCATTGATTAGCCCAGAGCTAAAATTTCACTTCAACGCACCCCTTTCCTCACATAAGGGTGGCGCCTAGTGAAAGCAATTAAAATTTCGTTATATGGTTCATTACCAACCAGGAACTCTACTGACCAATTACTTTATAGTTGTCTCATAGCTGCAGAAAACATAGTAAACTCAATACCACTTACTTATCTTCCAATAGAATCTGAAGAATCTGAATCTCTAACCCCATACCATTTTTTTAATTGGAACTTCAAACGGAGATAAACCATTTGGATTTTCAAACAAAAATGTTAAAGTATTTAAATTTAATTATTTATACAGAGAGCAATTTGCAAATAAATGTTGGTGACTCTTTATTTCTGAATACATACCTGAACGACTACTTAGGGCAAAATGGCATAAACAAGTTGTACCAATTAAACAGGGCAATATTGTAATTATATGTGATAAAGATTTACCAAGATGCAATAGGCCAAAGGGTAAGGTAATTGAAGTTAAAAAATCACCTAAATGGGCAAGTGCGACGAGCAATAGTTCAAACAAACAAAAAATGGAATATATAAACGTGCTGTTATAAAATTAGCAGTAATACCAATAAATAGAGACCAAAAAGATGATGAAAAATAAGTGGTACAGTTTCTCTTTCGCATAGAACTGTACCGGGTGGGAGTGTTACGAATTTTTATTATTTTTTTATAATGTTACCAAAAATTTTCCGTTGCTTCTATAGATTATTTCAGATATAAAATTAAAACTTCAGAAAACAAACTGTCACCGATTAGGGAAAAAAATTAAATAATTTAGCAGACAGCAAAAGAACAGTAAGTAATGGGAATTAATTAGTTTTTATATTATTAATTTTATATATTGTAGGAATTTGAGTTGTTTTTTTGCAAATAAAAACAGTTTACTACATATCCGTGAATTGCTGGCTATACATTAAAGAAAAATTCCCAACAACTGTGCCGTAAAATGTAAAAAAGTTTCAAAACTGTAGCAATTACCTGTAAGTCAGTCATGACCTTGATCATTTTCTTTGCATAGCTTGGCGCCATCTGACATCTTTGGTGTAGGATAAATTCTAGTTCTTGTGGAGGAATTTCATTAAAATGCAGTTCCACAAACCTGTAACATGTACACAGTATGAGAGAAACTAAATATTTTGAAATTTGAACGACAAAATAAAAATATAACTGCTGTATGCTGTAATATTGAATGAATGTGTTAAAAAGAATACGTAACAATTTTTACCTATTTCTAAACGCCCTGGACAACATTTTCCTTCCTCCATACGCTCCTGGTGGATTCTGCGTAGCAAAAAGCATGAAATTTTGATCGGCTTTAACAATTTCCTGTGTCTCAGGAATAAACAGTTCTCTATTATCATCGAGTACTCGATTTAAAGCTTCTAGAACATCAGTCGGAGCCAAATTGAGTTCGTCCAGAATGATCCAATGACCTTTACGCATAGCTTCCACAAGAAGTCCTTCTCTAAATACTAGTTTACCATCCAAATCAGCCTCATACGATCCTATGTACTCTTGCAAGTCAGTGTGCTCGTGGTTGTTGATTCGAACACATTTGTTACCGCTAGATTTTGCCAAGTAAGTGATCAGAGAAGTTTTCCCTACTGAAGTATCACCCTAAAATCATATATAAGGTGTAGACCTTAATTGTTTAAACACAACTAATGAAATCGTATAAATAATAAAAGAGTTGTCACATTTATGTGAAAAATTCACTTGGTGTCAAATCAGAACTAAAAAGCAGGTAAACTATTAAGTCCACGTTTTGAGTGCTGAACAGCTGATCTGTGACAGTTTACATTGTGAAGCATAGCAAATTATAATTACGATTATGTTTGCCTAAGATAAAGGATTATATCAGAAAAAAATAAAAAAAACAGGAATTAAAAGTGGTGAAAGCTAAACACCTAAGAAGGAAAAAATGTTTGAGCTCAAGTATTTAAATTATTTATTTACAACGTTAGGAAGTGATAGTAAAATATGGTTTTAAAATAAATATGAAATAATGTGATACTGAACATAGGTTTCGATAAAAAAAATCACTACAGACCTATCATAAATACTGTCAAAATACAAACCTGTAATAAAACTGGCAATCTTCCTATGGATACAACTCTAACCAAATCCTTCAGATTTTTTCTAACAGATGCTGTTAATATATAATCTTCGGGCATAGAGGGATCTAACTGGCCTTTTTTAACCCAATACCCTTCGAATTGAATAAATTTTTCTTGATCACTATCTGGTTCAGGTATTGGTTGATTGAGTATGGCTTTTATTGCTTTGGAATCTCCAATTAAGCAACTAAAAATTATATTGTTAAGCAAAAATTGTATAAAACAAATCATTTCGTAAAACTCAAGGAAGCTCAAATTGTTTTGGGCAACCTAACTTCTAATCTATTTAATGTGGTAGAAGGAATGACTTACGAGTTTTAATCAAAAATTTTATTATAAAACAAACCGTGAATTCAAATCACCGTTACCACATATAATATGTACTTACCGCGATATTAATTTCTCCACTGTAGAATATGAGTTGCTATCGAGCTGTGTTAGAAAACTAAGACAAAACGCTTCGTGAAGACTCTTTTTGAATATTCCACAAGGATTTTTCGATGCGATGATTAAAGCTCTACACAACGACCTCAAGGAATAATGTGGCTTGTGACCCAAACCATCTGATAGACTCAGAATAGTTTCTCTTCGAACTTTCAAGTAAAAATTGACTATAGCTTCCAAATCCTTTGGTTTTAGAGACATTGCTTCGAGATAGTTATTAACCAAAAGAAGTAAATCGTTTTTCTCGTTCAGTTCTTCAACGAAAAACTCCGTGAATCGATTTCTTAACCCAGCTGGTAGGTCTTTCTTACCAACATCAGTGGAAGGATTCATACAAGCGAATAAAGTAAAGTTAGGGTGTCGTTTCACGGGTTTCTTATCTCCCCTTTCTAACAAACACAGAGATCCTTGCGAGCCTTCTAGAAGCCCCGACAAACATTCTAAAGTTTCGGCATTTGCAAGATTGATTTCATCTAATAGTACCCAATAACCATTTTCCACAGCTTTAACAAGACTTCCTTCTATGAAAGCAAAAGCTAAAGCGCTTGTGTGCTTTAACTGTATCTCCAACTTTTGTAGTTTTTCTCCAACAACTAGCCATCGTTCTAAAAATACTTTATCTTTGTTGCGTTTATCTATCCTTTCTTGTGCTATTTCGCCTTCTAATTGTTCGAAATCTTCTAGAGACTTCTTCAATCGACGTTCAGCTGCTTGGTAGCTTACAGTCATTAATTTAACCAAATCTGACCATCTTTGGCTGTTGAAACACAACGCTAGATTGCTTAAATATTTCCTGTTTGGTTCTACTTTGAAATAGTCAGAGAAAATTTCTTCGAATTCTCGTCTGATGGGAGCAATTATGTACTTTAAGTCGACAGGTTTAAATCCTCCTAACAAATCAGCTGAGTCTGATTGTTGGTTCATGTTGATCACAATCAACTTTTGGCCGATGGTATGAGCCAAATACTGTACACAAGATGTTTTACCTGTTCCAGTTTCTCCTACCAGTAAAACAGGTTCTTGTAAGTTGATACAGCACATGATTCTCTCTAGAAGCACTGATGAAGGTCTGGTGAAAGAAAAATTAATATTTTTTATTAGTTCGTTGTTGTCTCTACGTAAAACAACTCTTCCTGCAATTAAATGATCTGCAGTCAGTTGCATTGTGGGTTTGTAGTCTTTGAAAAAGTACTCTGCTTTGTGATTAACGATTCCTAGATTAGTACTAATCTGTTTGGCTAGATCTAGAGCGTCTTTTTGGTCCGAATATGAACAACAAAAAACATCAATTGCATCTTGCAGGACTTTTAGAGCACTTTCTTGACTTTTGACGTCGAAACCTTGAATTGCTCTTGAACACCACTTAAAGAAGTCTCGAGTTGAAATGAGTCTACCGCTCTTTGGGATTGCTATTTTACTAGAATCTGACATGTCTTGGCTGAAGAGCAGAAAAGCGTTCACTAATCTGTCAGAGATTGTACGAAACTCGGGATATTTCGTATCCACGATCTGTTTTAACTCATCTTTGGTTAGAGGGTCTACATTGATCTGCAGCAGGTGTTTTTCCAAGAGTGACATTGCATTTGAGTGCTTCTTATGATGACCTGAGATTGTAGAAACAAATCTGAAACAATAAATTAAAATACAAACTGAGTTTGAACTTAAAGAAATGCTTTTTTAAACAGAAATGAAATGTAGTAAAATTTTTAAATATAATAAAACCGAATATGACGAATAATCAGTTATCCGGGTCATTTGACGACATTATACTTTGAAACAAGTATTTCTAAATCCAATGAATACAGAATAGATATACTGAAGAAGATATAAACGCTGCAACTAAAGAACAAAAGGTAACATTACAAGGGACCATATCAAAAAAAAAAGCTTATGCATTCTAAAAGAAGGAGAGGTAGATGCAGAAAAAGAAGAAGAAGCAGATGGCACTCCAGGCGAGGTAGGAGAGATAGGGGAGATAGGCGAGGAGGTAAAACTAGGAAACAGTCAGATTTTACTGAATCTGAAGATGGTAGTAAATTTGTCGACGAGGATATTGATGATAATTCTAGCGCTGAGAGTATTAAATCGCAAGAAGGAAGTGGCTCTCTTGAATAGGTGGTAGAAAAGGTGGAAAAAGTAGGTTGCAGTAGTCTCCTAAAAAAAGACTTGCATGCACACTTAACTTAGGTACTCAAAATTGCTAGAAATCAAGTAAAAATTTATTAAAACGATTCTCTTCAGACTTTTTCCATAAATAATATAATTGTTCTACCTTTGGGTTACAAACAGTTGAAATCCTGGATTTACTGGTACAGAGTCCCTATATCCTGGTACAGTTAATGAATTGTTTTCCAACAAACTAGTCAGCATTGAAGCAATATCCATACTTGCTGAATCTATATCTTCCAAAAGAAGCCAGTTCCCTTCTAGGACAGCCTAAAATATAAAAATATTACCTGTTAACTGTATTTAATTTAAACATACTGTATGCCAAAAAAGATTTATTATTAGATATTCACGTCCTACAGAATAGAAAAATACAAACACACTGATAATAGTCATTACCTGTGTTAGTACTCCGGGTTGCCAAACAAATTCTCCTGGTATGTCGGTACATCTATATGTTCCAAGTAACATTTTGCTGTCAGTTTGATCACCAAGTTGTACTTTGATGAAACTGTCTCCTAAGTTTCTGCCAGTTTTCTCAGCAAAATATTCAACAAGACTAGTTTTACCTAAAATATTATAAATTTAGTTAGTAACATGAGTTAAATTGTAATAATCATAAATAAGAAGAAGCTGAAGTCCTGAAGCTGAGGATTGGAAGATCCTGTGTGAACAAAATTGATGACAGCGAGCATGTTTCTAGCCAAATATCAAAAGTTGCGAGGAACACAGACTTATTAGTCTCATAAGCCATGTGTTCAAAGAATTTCTCATCCATAAGGGAGAATATTTAAAAGTTGTGAAGAGTTTACTGGAGAATCGTTGTTTGGTTTAAAGGGTGGGTTAGTTATCACAGACACACTATTTTGTATGCAACTCCTGATACAAAAGTGCTCTTTCTCTCTCTCCAATGGCGCTACAGCCCAAATCGAGCCTTGGCCTTCCCCAAACTATGTCTTCAACCTTGCCGATCTTCTCCAGGTTCTCATGAATAGCAAATTTTGCGCGTCCGCTGCCACTCCATCCTCATTTTTAAGAGACCTACCATTATAAGTAAAAAGGTGACTACACAAAAAATGAAAAAAAGTCAATTTTTTTCACTTCAGCTAGGAAAATGTCACACTGTAAAACATGTGTATTTACCTATCAGTTTCACTTCGTCTATCTTATGATCCCTTTATCAAAAGCCTTTTAACTAAGTCCCTCCTTTCTATCATGCTAAACCTATAAAAGGGTGAGAATTCATGAAAGACAAAAGTGGTGTCTCACTCAGGTGAATGTTTCTTTTCAATGGAGAGCTTATTGTGTAAAATAGGGTTACTGTAGCTCTTTCATTTTTTTTTTACTTTTTCTATATTTCCTTTGATTTGTGCCTAGAATGATTCAATACAGTCTAACTCACTGTGGTATGGCAGCAATCTAAATATTGTAACTCATAAAACTTAAAAGTTTCTTGTTGTACACTTATCCTTGAATGGTTTATTTTTTCCCATGGTTGTACTGGCCTTAGCCTAAGACTTCCACTGCAATAGCGATTAACAATAATGTGTTGTTCCTTCTTCTTCTTCTACAGTGCCTTATCCAGTCTGGATGTTGGCGATCATCAAGGCTATCATGGTTTTGTTGACTGCTCTGCGAAACAGCTCCGCGGAGGTCAGCCCAAACCATTGTCGAAGTTGACTGCATAACGAGTTGAAGAATTTAATATTTTTCTTCATTCAGCATCATGTGCCCTAGATACTCAAGCTTACATTGTTTGACTAAATTAATCACTTCTTTTTCTTTTCTCGTGTACTGTAGGACCTCAACGTTGGTGACATGGTCCACATAAGATATTTTTAGTATCCTCCTGTATTTTAGTATCTCGAAGACTTCAACTCCTTATAGTAACACTGTAAGAATGTAGCACCTCACTATCTGCATCTTGGTTCCCAAATTGAGATCACTGCAGCACAGCAAGGATCTCAACTTGATAAATGTAGACAGAGCCATTTCAATTATGGATCTAATCTCTTGAGCATAGTTCCATTGTGAGGTGAGGGTAGTTCAGAGATAAGTGAATCTTTCGACTCTGGATCTCTTCGCTACCGGCTATTAGTTCCCTGGGATTTAAATTTGCATGGCTGACAACCATGAATTTAGTTTTCTTAATATTAAGGTCTAGTCCGTATGTTATGCTCGCAGTTCTCAGGACTAGTAAGGCTTGTAGATAATTTAGGCTGGTTGCTAGTAACACATCATCAGCATAGCGTAGTGGATATTATTGATGTATTCACCTTTCACTTGGATTCCCATCTCTAGGTTTGTGAGGGCTTCAGTAAAAATTTCAGAGTATATATTAAAAACAGTCGGCGAGAGCATACAACCTTGCCTTACTCCTCGCATGATCTTCACTTTGTCAGTCAGCTGATCTTCGACCTTGACTTGAGCACACTGGTTCCAGTATAAGTTCACAATGATCTGAATGTCCTTCTCATCCAATCCTACTCTTTGTAGGGCAGCGAACATCTTCTGGTGCTGACAACGGTCAAATGCCTTGGCGTGGTCAATAAAACAGACATGCTGGTGTAGTCAGCATCTCTGAAGTATGACTTGTAAGGTGAAAAGTGCTTCACATGTACCCATGGAATTGCGGAATCCAAATTGTATTTCACCAACATTTTCTTCACATTTCTTGTAAATTCTGGCATGTATGATTTTAAGAAAAATTTTAAGTGCATGACTCATAAAGCTGATAGTTTCGGAAATCTTGGCTTGTAGTTCTCAATGTTGTTCCTAAGTAAGAAAATTATTTGCTGTTGGTTTGACTATATGAACACACTTCATTGATTATTTACTATATAGCTACTGTTGTGCCTTTAATTTTTATTTTTCTGTTGCTTACTATCACTAATTAGTTTTCCTTCCTTTTCAACTATTTTCTAGTCTTTCTCTCTTTGTTATTTCAAACTTTTGCTCGAAATACCATATTACTCAATAATTTTTTGCATGTTAAGCATAAAAAAATTTTTAATGTTTTAAGTAAAAGTTAAATATTAATATGATACATAACTTACCAGATCCTACAGGTCCCTGAAGGCAAATAGCTTTGTTTAAAGTAAGCCCTAAAGCGACTTTTCTTAAATTGTTTACAGTAGACAGCACTTCAACCAGATTTGTCTCTATATTTGACTGATTGGATAAAATTGGCACATATATTCCAGATATATTAAGCAAATCATCAATGTCTCCTGCAGGAAGCATCCAAATTGAATTAGAGGTACCTGTTGGTGTGGTAGAATCGATTAAAGTTCCTTTTAAATTAAAAATACAGCAGTACTCTGTGTCAAGTTCAATTGGAATATGATTTAAGATTAGTTTTTTGGTTTGTTTTTCACACATACCAAAAAGAATTGCTGAAATTTGACAGGAAAACCTAAAAACACAAAGTATATATAAAAAATATGATCTAGCAATATTTTAACTACATTCCAACAAAAAAAAATAAGAAATCACCATTTTATTTTATTATCTTCATGGTTAAGATATTTTTCAATAAATGCAGACCAACTCCATTTGTTTCTATAAAAGTTAGGATTGCTTTTTAACAAGTGATAACATGCTTCAACAAAATGCAAATCTGTGTACAGCTTTTCCATTTTAGGTTTCTTGGATGTGCTTTCCATAGAATCTAAATTTTCTAGTGTTAATGGATTACTTGTGAAGTATTTTAAAGCATATCTAAAAAATAAACCATTTTTATTAATGTGGAAGTTATAATTTGTATTTGTTTTGAAAAAATTAATGAAGAACATGATTACACAATATTGTCAATTTAATTAGTCAATTCTCACCCCTGCAGATCTTTTCTTTTGACAACAATTCTCCCCAATAATATAGTCTTCAAAATCTGTTGGGTATGTTCATTAGCTCCTTTTTTATTTGAAAACAAAGCAACTTGAAGCAGATGTGGTAGATGCTTGGAAAAATTTGTAAAAATTTCATCAAAGTTCCCTGGATTCAAAAACATTTCTTGTGTTAAATAATAAAAGAGACGCTTATTCTTTTCGTTTTCATCATTTGTCTTTGATTTTAATTCGCTGTTTATTAACTAAAAGCCATAAAATTTAAAAGTAAAGTAAAAGTAAACAAGAAATTTTAAAATTATTTACCTTCAACACACTAGAAAATTCGTCATTGACAGCTAAAAAGTTCCTTATACACTGATTTAAATCACTGTCAATGCCCATTTTTATAACATAACAATTTCTGCAATTTCTTATTAAATATCTTTTGGTTAAAAACACGTGTTTTGAATGACAAAAATGCGTGCGGTCCTTGCAAAACAACCGGTGATAAACACATGGTTTGAATTGCGCATGGTTAGAAATCATTGACACCAACATTTTATAGAACAAAGATAATATCCCAGCATAAGAAAGATTAATATTATTTGAAAACATTTAGCTCCTCATGTTGGTTGTTCTGAAACTGACTAGACAAGTTGTCAAAGTACTCTTTGTCAATGTTGTCTGATGTAAGAATATTACACAGATTTCATAAATTAAAAAAATAAATTTTTTATCAGGAATTATAATGGATAAAGAAGCGCTTAAGGTTTCACAAAATATTATAAAATTTCTACCTACTTTTAAGGCTTTTTAATAAAATGGTAAAATCAATTAATTTTATGTTCTGGAAAACTGAATGTAGAAATTTTGGAAAATGATCTATTTTTCTTGTGGCTGTATCTACGGCCATTCTCTTATAAAAAATACATATCCAGTTTCTTCTTTACTCAATTCAATAATATTTTAATGATGGAGCATCATTTATAACATTATATTTGCAGACAATACCGCAATCATGGCAGAAAATATATAAGATTTACAAATTCTTATAGACATCATTATACAGAGCAAAAAGATGGGACTAACAATGAATATAGATAAAACCAAACAGACTGTGATCACGCATGTTATCCAGCACATTTATTTAAAATAAAAATACTTGAGAGCGATCTTTGGGAAGCCTGTAATAAAATCGGTGATCTGGCCCACATCTTTTTTGATTGTTTAAAATATAGAGCTCAATCTAATGAGCTTTTCAGAAAACTTTTAAAATTAAACATTGAAAGCCCATATAGTAGCCCATATTGTTTGCTGTCTTTCGTCAGAACAACGGATATACAAATATAACCACCTTTGTTAATACCTGATGTCTTTCCTTAATGTATGTATACCTATCTGTCCGAAGACTACCTTTTATCGTTTATAAAAATGCCCTGATCGGTCCCTGGGCGAGAAGAGTGTAATCCCTGTGTAATCCTTGTATCTGTTATTAAAAATTTGTGTCTGGCTGTGTGGGTATTTACCCTAAAGGCAATAAAAAAAATAAATAAATAAAAAGAATAAAGTTCTATAAGCTAATTTGCTGGCTGTGGAGCAAGGGGCTCCTATTGGCGTGGTAGGTGAGGTCTTCTCCATTGACAAGACTACTTTAACCGTTTTTCAGGTCAGCTGGCCAGTTTCTTTTGAGTCTCCTATTGGCTTGGTGTTCTAGCAGAGGTTGGAGTAAGGGGTTACTATGTGATTCCAGTGCTTCATGGTGCTTCGTGCTGTATTTAGTGATTACATCCTGTACGAACGGGATTCTTAGGTCTTCATGAAGTGTTAGGTTTGACAAATACCAAGCTGCATCAACTATAGTTCGGAGTATTTTTGATTGGCATCTTTGAATTATGGCTGTGTTTGACTTGCTCGAACATCCCCAGAGTTGGATTCCATACATCCAGATAGGTTTTATAACGGTTTTGTATAAAAGGATTTGGTTTTTAAGGCTCAGTTTCGATTTCCCGCCTTCTAACCAGTTTAGATCTTTCATTAGGTCAATTTGTTTCCGCTTCTTAAGAATATGTTCTTTCCAGGTGATTTGAGTCAAGATATATTCCTAGGTATTTAGTGCTAGAGGATTGGGGAAGTTGGATATTGTTAAGGGAAACTTGGGGACACGGGTCTCTTCTCAAGGTAAAAGTCACTTGGACTGATTTTGTTTCATTCGTTTTAATTCTCCACTTGTAAGACCATGTCTCGATTTCATTCAGTTGTACCTGTAGAATGTTAGATGCCATAATTGGATTTTCGTAGGCTGCAAGGATAATCTTCTGTGTATAACACGTATAATGTTGGTCCAAGAACGCTGCCCTGTGGAACACCAGATTTTATATTAAAATTATTAGAATTACCTTCATTCACTCTTGTTCAGAATTCTCTCCCACTCAGATAGGATTTTAACAGTTTCAGGTACGTGATGGATAAATATTTCTTGATTTTGAAAATCAGGCCTGTGTGTCAAACCTTATCAAAGGCTTCACTAATATCTAGAAAAGCAGCTGTGCAGTAGTTTTTGCTTTCCATTGCAGAATTTATGATGTGTACTATTATATGAACCTGCTGTTTTTTTTTTTTTTTTCGAAAGCCAAATTGGTGGTTGGGTATTTTTTTTGAGAGATAAGATGAGAGTTATCAGTATGATTTCTTTATCTGGTAGTTCCTTCATTATCTTGGGTGTTATTTTTTCCAGCCCATGAGCTTTTCTAATGTTTAAATATTGGATTTCTTGTTGAACTTCATTTTTGGTTAGTGGTTTGATTACTAGTATGTTCTCGGGAATCTTATTTATGTCCCTTTCAATTTCAATATCTGGAGCGTCGTAATTGGAAATAAATACTTGAGCTAGGTGCTCGGCAAATAGCGTTGTTTTTTCTTTATCACTTCTGGCCCACTGTAGTGTTGGTCACTGTTCGTTTCTAGTTGGAGGTTCCGGAATCTTGGGTTTTTTGGAGTTTTTGATCGGTTTCCATTTTGAGTTATCGTACCGGTTTAGATTTGTTATGTAGTTTGTAAATTACAGTTCTTGTGCCTCTTTAAGTTTGGATTTTAGTTTATTGCTTAGCCTGTTTAATGTAGTCTTGTCTGCTGGGCATGGGTTTGGTGCCATTTAGTTCTAGCTTTCCTTTCTTGAGCTACCAACTTTTTAATTTCAGCTGGGATGTATTGGGCTTTGCTACCTGTATTGTTCGCAGGTGTAGCATTTTGTACGCCCTCTATAAGAGTATTGTTTAAAGCCGTTAATGTTTCGTCTATCTCTCTTGTTGTTTTGAGGCTTATTTGTAGACTAATATCTTCCTCTAATTTGCTACGGTATTTTCCCAGTTAGTTCTACCAGCATGTAGCCTTGGTGTGGCTGTTTTGTAGATTATAAAGCTGCTGATGGTTTCTATAATTGGGGAGTGGTCAAATGAGAGATCATAGTTCGGCATGATGTCCATGTAACCAGGAGAGATGCCCTGAGTAATAAATAGATCCAGCAGATCAGGTGTTTTTTTTTTATCCGTTGGCCAGTACGTAGGAGAGCCTGTTGAAAAAGGGTGGTAGTTGTTTTCATGTATTAGGCTTACTCTCTGCCTTTAGTTGTTGTGAGACGAGTTTGCTGTTGAAGTCTCCCCCTGCAATAAATTTATGTCCTAGAGTTTCGAAGAAGTTTTTGAAGTCTTCTTTCTTTAAGTTGTATCGGGGTGGACAGTAGACTACTGCGACTGTTAGTTCGTAAGACCTCAGACTGACTTTGATAACTGTAGCTTGCAAGCAATTTTCAGCATACTTTGGTAGTTCTACATGTTTAATAGTATTTTTTATCAGAATAGCTGATCCAGCGTGGGCTATATTGTCTGGGTGGTTTGAGGAGTAGGTTGTGTAGTGGGATATCTTGAAGTAAGCTTGACTTGTAAAAAATGTTTCACTTATTAACAGAATGTCAATTTAGTTATGTAGTAGAAATAACTCGACCTCATTTTTGTATTTTGGAAGTCCATTGGCATTCCACTCTGCTATTTTAATGAAGCTATTGAATATTAGATATAAGCGTTGTCAGCATGTTTAGGACCATGGTGTTTTGTTGTACTAATTGTTGGAACATGTTTTTGAATTCCTCTAAGAATTTGTTCATCATCTATTTGCTAGTGAATTATAATATTTACTAGAGCATGAGCTGTTTTTCCTCTAGTAGTACAGAAAATTTAGTTTAAAGAAAAATTTAATGTTTACTACTTATGTACTCCTATATTTTTATAATAAAGTCTGATAAAAATTATTTTGCTAACTTGGCAACACTGGGTAAGATAATTAATTAGTTTGACACTGGTCATATTTACCATGTGCTTTGTACAATATTGATAGTTTTTACAAAATATTAACGATGGCGATTGAAAAAGGAATAGCGCATAGACCAGGTGCTTACAAGCAAACCAATAAAGAACATAAACACGGACGACACCGCTCAAAAGGATCGATAAGCGTAACAACAAAAGGTACTTTTAAGGTTATGTCAATATTGTCCAAATTTTATTATTCATTATTTTAGGAAAGGTTTCAGTTAAAACTCTATCTAAGCGTAATAAAAGAGAACTAAACAGAGGTGAGAGGCGGAATCAGGCGGTACAAATTAGACAAAACAAGAGAGATGAAGTTCTTGCTAAAAAACGATCTCTGGGGGGACTAGATTTTGCCCCATTTTTAGTTTGCCTTGTACCATTAAATAAAGATATAGACCCACATACGGCATTAACGTTACTATGTCAGTGCGATGAAGAAGCTATACTATCCAAATCCTCAACAGGGTCCACCCACCTAAGGTATGTTACAAAACATTTGGTTATGTACTATACTAAAAATTGTTTTTTTTAGTGTACCGAGATTTAAACAGAGGTTTGAATTTGTTGTTCCTGATAGAGATCATGATTTTGCTGTATTAGATACTTTAAAAGTTGCAGATACTGTACTTTTTTTGATATCAGCTGCAACAGGAATTGAGGATAGTGAAGTTGTTATTGATAATTGGGGAAATTCTATATTATCTTCTTCCTTTGCCCAGGTAATTCCGAAATAGCAATTTTTGTACAAAATAATTTTCAACATCACTTTTAGATTTGTTTAATATAGATTAAGAAAGATTTTGTTTTACACTTAGACCAATTCTTTTGAGAATTTCTCATTATATACTTTATTTAATTACTATACAAAAGTATAGTAGTGAGTAGTAGCTTTAAATGATATAGTATATGTAAATTTTTAAGTGAAAAACATCAATAGATACATTCATATCCAGTTAAAAATATCAAGTATGTACAAATGCATTTTAGGGTTTGCCAACTCCTCTAGTTGTTATTACTGATCTGGAAAGCATTGTACCAAAGAGAAGGAATGAACACAAACAACAAATTCAAAAATTAGTAAATAAATGGTTGCCTGAAGAGAAAGTTTTAGTGATGGATAAAAATGTGGATGGAGTCAATGTTTTACGAAAAATCGGTAGCCAAAAAAGAAAGTCGGTATTATATAGAGACAGACGACCACATATTTTTAGTAAAAGTGTTGATTATGTTCCAGATGCGGAAGGTATTTATTATTGTTATGAAATACATAAATATTCTTATTTCTTGATATTCATTAATTTTTTTTCTTATATAGATTTAAGCTATATTTTCTTAGTATTTCTTTACTATATTCTTACTGGTTTCTTTCGCACACAATGTTACATACAGTTATTCTAATTTGTTATTGGAAGTCTGGACTATCTGAAGGTCTGTATAGCTAAAAAATATTCTCCAAATGCAATAGGTGCAATAATGGTTCTGCATTTATAATATTAAATCCCAAATGCTATTTTAACCTCAGAATTAAATTAAAAACCATAATTTAACTAATTGTAACAAGCAATAATTTTTAGGCATTTTATAATAATCTGCTTCCTACTATGTGTCTTTAACTTTCAGGAACTCTAGGAACTTTAAAAATTAGTGGATATTTAAGAGGTACTGCACTATCCGTAAATCAGTTGGTTCATATTCCTGGATTAGGAGATTTCCAAATGTCTCAGATTGACGCTCCAAATGATCCTTTTAAACATGAAAAGAAGTGAGTAAAACTAATTGTTTCATTTGTAATAAGTAGTGGTTATAGTAGTAATAATATGAATTGGACTAAAACCAATATGCAAAACAATTTTTTTTTCTGAATTAGAATTTGTTAGCTATTATAAATTAAGCAGATACAATTAACCTTATTTAATACTATGTGGTTTTGCCAATGAATCAAGCTTAGAAAAGGAAAGAGAGGGGACATGTAATCATGGAATTGACTGAAGCCTAAATTGGCACCAACTAGTACCAGAAAAGTTGCCAGGTCATATTTTATTTCTTCATAGATTGAGAATAATGGATATATATATATATATTATATATATATATATATATATATATATTTATATATATATATATATATATATATATATATATATATATATATATATATATCAATAAATAGATTTTTTTAAAATTTGTAATTGAACATTATTGACAGATTGATCACTTTTTGAACATGATTTTATCATTACATATTTTTTAGTATATCAATATAGTCTTTCAGTAAATAAGTAAATTGAAGTTGAAATCAGTAGACCTGATAACCCTGTGAGAGGTAATAATGGGCAACATACAGTCACAAAATATGTGGCCACATCGAAACTGGCTTTACTTTTGAAAAGTTTATTAAATGAATGTTACCTATCCTCTCTCTTTCCTTGTATCAACAATATCTAATACTTTTATTAACTAAAATAAATATAAAATAAACACAAAGGAAAAGGAATGTCTGGTGTAAAATGAATCGGACCAAATATTTATTCAGCAATACCACTCTGTAGAGTCACCCTTATATTTTAAAAGACATCAATTATTAGTTTTGGCATAGTGCCTACCACATTACGCACTAATCTTTTTTCTCCTTTCTCCTTTTTTCTCTTCATAAGATCATCAGGGCAGACCACATCACCTGAAGATACCTGTGTACTGAGCTCCCCCTCTCCCTTGTGGTGTGTGGAATTCAGTCCACTGCTTGCCAAATTTTGTAACAATATAAATAAAAAAATATAAAGTAAAAAATAAATATTTTATTTTGCTTTTTGTTATTATATTAGTTTTAATATTAGCTTGTTTATATTAGTTTTAATTATGTTGGGTTGATTTTGGCCAGGTTGTTTCAGTCACTAAGAAATTTTCAGAAGGGAGTACATCACTTCAATTTCCAGTTATTAACTTGTTTATATTAGTTTTGATTAAGTCGGGTTGGATTTAGTCAGGTTGTTTTAGTCACTGCTAAGGAATGTTGAGACGTCATTTCAATTTTTAAGTTTACAAAAACAAACTTTTGGTTTCCTCTTTGAAATTTTGTCTTTGCAATTGAAATTATATAATTTCAATTCTTATAAGTATTATATTATTATTTCAACTTCGTATATATTATTTCAAATATAAAATAACATTTTCACTTTGTAAAAAGTAATTATATATGTAGCAATTTTGTCAATATGTATATAACAGTGCTACAGGCCTTGTAGGCCCCTGGCTTCTAAAAACTTGGTTAATTCGCTCTATTTTTTTCAGTCCCTTGATTTTTCTCTCCAATTTCTCACACTTATTTTTGACAAGTCTTACTTTACTGTTTCCAACCATTTCTTCTTTGGACATCCTCTTATTTTTTTCCCATTTGTCCCTCCTTCCAAGCGTGATGTGATTAAGCCATCTAGCTCTTTGGGTCCGTATTTTTGCTGTAATTGCTGGTTTTCCATACATCTTCATTATTCTTTATTCATTCGTCTTCTCCAAATATTCTTTGCTGTCTTTGTTCCTCCGAAGAGTTTTCTGAGCACCTTTCTTTCCCAAATCTCTACTTTCTTTTCTTCCTGCTGGTTCATAATCCATGTTTCACTGGCATACATCACTGTGGGTCTGATTACTTTCTTGTAGACTCACAGTTTAGCTGTTCTTGACACATTTTTTGCTTTCAGTAATGAATTTAGTGGCCTTATCACTCTGCTTCCCTTGATTAATTTTTGTCTACCCCTTTTTCTTCTTTTCCTGTGTTTGTTATGGTTACTTCAAAGTAATAAAATTCTGACACTTTTTCAAAACTATAGACAGTCTCTGTTCTTTCATTTTGATATATTTGTTATTATTTGTTGTCTCCTCTCATTTCCATATATTGCGTTTTTGTTTGGTTTATTATTAACCCGTATCTTTTCGCTTCTTCTTAAAATTTCTGGAAAATTTTTTCTCAATGTTTTTTTGTTTTCGTTAGTATCACCACATCATCCGCGTACGCCCTGTGAATAGGTATACAATTCCTATTTTTACACAGTTGCGTGGAAGTCCTTTTTACAATTGAAATAAATTATGTATTTGTATATTATTATTTATTTTTTTATTGTTTAACAGTATTAATATTTATTTATATCTATCTAAATATATTTCATCATTTTGTAAACAGTTTTATATTTTTATAATACTTTTTGTTGTAATTTCCGATTTTTCATTAATTTTTTCCACTTTTAAAAGGTTTTTTGTACTTTTTTTTTGTACTTTTTATAGTTGTCCAAAACAAAAATCATAAAAAACGTTTTTTTCACATTTTTGGCCAAAAAAATTTCAAAAATTATTCTTGTTTGTGTAAATCCTTTCTTGTTTGCTAAATTTTTACCTTTTAACCTTTCTTTTGAGGTAAACTTGTGTGATATTCTTTCCCTTCCATTTGATTAACTGTACTTTGTGTATCTTCAACACAGACATCAATTTAGATTCTTTTCTTTATATAACTGAATACCATTTACATTGAACTCAGTTTTGGTGCTCTTTTGTTGATAAAAATTGGTTTCTTTTTTGTATGTTTATAGGTAGTGCCCTTTGCATAAAATTAAATGAACGTTTGAATATTTAAAGTAAGTTAAGAGTTGTTTGCAAAAACTTATGTTGTAGAATCCATTTACCATTTTTTCATTATAATCAAACTAGTGTCTCTTGAAATTGGTCTATTAAAAGCATGAAGCCATTTTACATTCAATTCTTGTTCCTTGAGGAGTACCTAAATTTTGAGGAACTTTATGTCCAGAAAATCCTTTGTTATAGAAAGCAACAATGTAATTTTGTAAATTGTTCTGTCTAATCCGGATATACATTCCCTGCTATATCTTGAATTCAAAGTTTCATGATCGGTATATAAAATATATATATTTCTAATCGCTGTCATTTTACTAGAGATATTTCTAATTACATAGTCTAATAAAACTTCAATGGAGTATGTTTACCTTGTTATCTGCATTAGTCCAGTCGTCAGAGAGTTGACTCCTAAAGTGCTACTACTGCAGACTATGAAACCTGCACTCTTTACATTTAAAACGTTTTTGTTTTTTGTTAATAGGTAACTTGAATCAAAAGATGTCGAATTTTTACCATCGAGCTGACAAATTTTATTGAACATTGATTTCGCACGTGTAACTGACATGCAAAATCGACGGTCCCTTCAAGCGTTGTTTCTAAGAGAACGGTTCATACTACACAAAAAATGCTTATAAACATTTTTGTTTAAAATTACTTTTATTTCAAATATTTTTTTCTATGTTGTACAGATTCTGTGTAAATCGATTTTTTTGCGTTTTTACCCACCTACAGGGCGGGTTTTAGGGGAAAACCAGGGGGTAAAAGTGGTAAACTGTATTGCATCTTTTTTGGGGACCCAAAATTAATATTTTCGGCAAAATTCAGCTTGTTCATATGATTTTTAGAGGTTCAGTGGCATTTTCGTCTCTGACGACTGAAGTACATCCTTATGCTGTTGACTTATTACTACTTTCCCTATCTTTGAGGCAAATTTCTTAACCTCAGGATCTACCACTTATCTACTTTTCCACGCACAGCTGTTTATGTCAACAATTACTCGGTTGTCAGAGCCTTATTGGTTTAGCAAGCTACACTGGATAAATTAAGTAACCACACAAGCAGTAGAGGTTGGATATTTGAATCAGTAGAATTGAGTTACCATAATCCCTTGCAATCTTGAAATCCAGTTACTCAACAAAATAAACTATAATAGTTTGAAAAATTTAATAATGAATTCATGAATAGTTCTCTCTATAAACTTTTGTAAATCACCTCTTCCATATTGATTCAATTATCAAACTTTATCTGAATATGGTTTTACATTAGAAGTTTTAGTTGTATAAATATTTATGTATTTTTTTAAAGTTAGAGTTAGACGAAAATACTTTCTAATATACAATCTGTCTTTGTTTAGAAGTAGAGACACAAACAGCATGGAATCAGAAGAGCAGCAAGTTATCCGTGTACTTGAACGGAGTGATCCCATGAAACAAGAATCTCTTGATGCTGAGAATGTGCCTGATCCATTGGATGCAGAACAGACGTGGCCAACTGAAGAAGAAATGGAGGCTGCAGATAAAGAACAAAAGGTAAGACCAGTAAGATGCAGGATCTTAATTAAATAAGTTAGAATGCAAATTAAATAGGAACACAAGCAGTAGATGAATTCTAAGAAAAAAATATTAATTCATTCATTAATTCAATTAAGGAATTCAATTTAGGGTTTGATTTATTTACATTATTTATTTACTTCTTGTACAATTTTTATTCTATTCTATAAAATGCAGGTAAGCAATCAACAGAAATTCAAATCCAATTTGAAAAGGTCGACATCTCGAATTCTCTAGCGACCTATGTGCAATTCCGTCTACCACTATAATAGTAACTATATAGTTTATAAAAAAAATTAACTGCATTCAGTTGCAGCTTAATCAATGTTTATACAGTTTCCTTATTTGCCTGTTTGGTACCTTTCGCGTCATAAAAAACTGGTATAACTCTTATAACCAAAAATCGTGTTTTTCAAGTTGTGTACGTTGATCCTGTCACATGTGCCATTCTTATTTCTATATAGGGCACTGTTTCCAGTTCAACGAAAATAAATATGAAACCAGCTAAAAGCAGGGCTGTGCGACAGACCGCCAGTTTTGAGTATACTAAAAACTAAAACATCGAGCATTCCCGATCAGTCAGTCACAATAAATTTGTTTAAACATGCATCCTAAAAAATTCTCATATTAATTTTGTAATTTTTCACCATCTCAATTAAGAACCCATACATTGATTTGTGTTTTATTATAATTTATGAAAATATTTCAATTCAAAAATAATAATAATCTAGATATAACTTTAAATTATTATAATATAACATTACAGTGAGATATTGGATTGCAACTGGACGTTTTGAACGGCGTTTTTTCGCCCCGAATATTTTATACTTTATAATACGCAAGATAAAGTATAATGTTAGTTTTTCACATTTATTGTTCTTGTAATAAATATTAATTGAATTGAAGTATAAAATTACGGTAGATGCATTCCAATGTTCCCTGTGCCAATACCCAAGGTTTAAAGATCCTTCAAACATTTTAAATATAGGGTTCAATAGGGTTGAGCTACCCTATCTCTGGTTATTAAATTTGTTAGATACGGTGTTTTTAAGACAGATATTCTATCAAGAGCCAGTAGTAACCAGGAGGAGAGGCAGGCCAAGATCTAGATTCAAAACTCAAGTCGAAGATGACTTGAGGAATCTAGGGGTCAGAAATTGGAAAGCCAAGGCGAAAGATAGGGGGGAATGGAGACTAATTCTTGAACAGGCCAAGACCCACCCAGGGTTGTAGAGCCAAAGATGATGATGAGATACGGTTTTTTGTTGTTATTAATAAAAATAATACCTATCTAAAAACTTTATACATTTTTTAACGTTATATTTTATATTCAGATTTTGTGCAATTTCGTTATCTGTAATGGCAACAACGAATTGATTCACGAACCATTGTGTCCAGTCTGAAGACAGGTTTACAGTGGGAAAAAAGTGTACCAGTTTTATATGACGGGAAGTGTACTCATCTAACAGGTCAACAATTGTTGAGTGTATGGAGTGATGAGTTGTTTTGAACTGTTTTTCTAAACTGGTTAATAATTCTTGGAGCTTCGAATTTTTTTTTGTTGATCATAAATTGTAAGAAAATAGTATTTGGAAATTGTGAAAGTAAATTTGATATTTTTAGCTCGTTTTACTTTAGGAATTAGTGTGGAATTGTGTGTGTAAGTTTATATAAAAAATAATCTCTTTTTAGTTAAGAAAAGTAAAGAGAGTTCCCAAAGGATGGTCAGATTACCAAGCAGCATGGATTCCCGACGACGACGCCGAATTTCAGGAACACAATTCGGATGAAGATGAATCCGACTCAGACGATGAATACATGGATGCCATGTCAGAGGAAAAATCAGACGTTTCTGGAGATGAAGCAGGAGATAAAGACTTTGCATCAGTTACTGAGTCAGAAGTTGCTGTAAATGACGAAAGATATGACAAAGAAATGGACTTATATGCTGAAAAGCAGGAGTTGGACAAACTTAAGGCGGCTAAGAGTGACAGGGAGTTTCCGGATGAAATCGATACACCTTTTGAAGTGCCTGCTAGAGAGAGGTTCCAGAAATATAGAGGACTAGAGAGTTTCAGGTATGTTAGTAAATTTTACTGTTATTTGTTATTTATTATTGTTAGTAAATTCTTTTTAAATGATATTTTACCTTTAGAATAAAGTACCTACATTGTTAGTTTTGTCATATATGACTGACCTTTGTTTTTTCAGGACATCACCTTGGGATCCTAAAGAAAATCTTCCAAGTGACTATGCAAGAATATTTCAGTTCCAAAACTTTGACAGGACCAAAAAGAGAGTTCTAAGTGAACAAGACGACAAAGATGGCGCTTTGGTAAGTACTAAATTAATTAGTTAATTTGTAATTAGTGTAAATTTAATTATTTACAGTAATATTTTAATTTATTTACACTACAACAATTAATTTATATTTCAATTTATATTTCTGACTTAACACTACCAGTTTATTATCATACTTACTCTACGATTTTAATCTAACTGTTTTTATATATTTTCAATCCTTCTGGAACTTCTTTCAGGCGGACGTGTTTTACTCGTATGTTCTCGATGTAACAGGTAGACGTCAGGGTTGTTTACTAAGGACTTCGTCAACCATCGAATTCTTTGGTCCACCGTTGAACGGACTGCTAGTGTAACAGTATTTTGGACCTAGGCAGTCCCCAAAATCTAGAGAAAAAATTATTTTCTCTCTCACTCTAATACATGTGTTGCCAGTTGTTGCTAAATTATCTATTTTGTCGGAAGTTCTAGGGAAATATTTTTTCTTGGACTCTTAGTAACTGAGCTTATTTTCTAGTAAGGTACTAAAAGGGCTATGTCGAACTGGTGCAAAACAAGTCACTTTCCCATTTAAATCCCCATGAGAATCCCATGTAATTCTATGAGAGGTTATTGGAAAGAGGGTAGCTCAAGAAGTAGATAATGGAGGGTTGGTTATTAGAGGGTGGATAACCAAATGGGCTTTAAGCATGTAACGCCCAAATGACTTCTGGGAAGATGGAGGATAGTACCAAGTAGGAAAAACGAACCTAACTATTGCCAAAAGGACACTACATCGCATCTTCGTTAAGTATCTTCATTATATCTGTGTTACCGATGGGTCAATAAAGGAACATACGGGATATAAAATGACTCTATATTTTTCTGAAGAAGACCTCTGACAGTACAAAGCGATCAATACTTATTGAGCATTAAATTAAAATGAAAACCTATGAAAGAAATGTTGCGTAACAACAATACTTAATATTTTTAGTCTAGTTTTGTATCATATTATTTAGTTTATTTTTGTATCATACTGTATATTAGTTTAGATATATAAAATTTCTTTGTAATAATTAATAATCTGTAAAGCGCCGTTATCTTGCATTTAAATAACTTTCTACTCAAGTTTCTAAAACCTTCATAGAATTATGACAATGAAAGGATTAGTATTTTCCAAATTACCCTCTGACGCATTCCAAAGTTCCGCAAGTAGAGACAAATACCCTTATCAGGTAGTTTATCAATGATTTGAAAGTTAAAGGTATTTGAAAAATAAACATATCTTTTAATACGTCGAGGGGTCAGGGGGGAGATTTTGGAATGTTTGTGATTGAGGGAAGAGAGTGGAGAGTTCGCAGTTCAAGTCCATAAATTCAGTATCAGTTCAAATTCCAGCACTGAAGGAGCGTCAGGCTCTACTCGCCCCAGCGGCATATTAGTGTTTTAAACCAGTCAATATAGTTCGTGTCAATATTGTATCACCGACAAGTGTGTATCATATGCAAGTTAGCGGCGTTTAAAATACATTGTATTTGTTTAAATATATTTGTTCAAACGTTCCTTTCGAATCTTCATTTTTCCCAGTTTTCTGGGTGGTCCTTCAAAGAAATATATATATAAAGTGAACCTATTTCCCTAAGGAAAAACCTTGTTCCCCAAGGGAAAAAACCAGCGACCTATTACTGGTGCGCGAAACAAAGCCATCAGGACAAAGGTGTAAGGACAAACACCTACATCTTCGCTAATGGTCCTTCGAGCCGGATTTCTTTACATTTCAACTTCGAATCAGAGATCTTCGCACGTCTCACCTTCAAGTTAGACATCAACGCAGCATCTTCAGGGTCTTCCAGTAGGACGCCTCCAGACTACTTCATCCTGGTAGCTGATTTAACGCCTAGCATCAGACTCAACAAACTGTAAGTTTTTTAATTTTAGTAACATTTGTGAAGTGCATACTACTCGTATAAACTCTTTTTGAACATTTATTGAACATTTTCGTTATTTCGCTATTCTTTTTATAATTATTAGATCTTTTTACTTATATTCCAAGTAATATATAAAGATATACATATATCTTTTTACTTATATTTTCGATTTTTAGTGTAAATTCTCATATTTTCGCTATCTCTCTGTGTTTATTATTATTCTTCTGTTTTTCAATTTAAAGATCAAATTCTTTCACATATTTCTCGCTCATTAAATATTTATCTAATTCAATTAGCTAATCATGAATAAAACGGTTGATGATATTGTTAAAGTAAAAGATGACCTTGTTAAAGCAAGAGGTCGTAGTAAAGCTTCGATAACTAGATTGGAGAATTGGCTTAAAGAAAATGAAAAAATTAATATTTCAAAAAATGAACTAATTTCTAGAAAAGACTATTTATCAAAAGTTTTTGACAAATATCTCGAGGTTCAAAATGAATTAGAGATAATAGATGATGAATTTTCTGTTGACATGGCAGACGTAGAAGACAGATTTTTAACCTTAGAATCAGCTCTAAAGAATAAAATTGATACAATTTCAGTAAATTCTGTTGTGAGCACCTCAGCTCAACAAAATCATTCAAATAACCATCATATCCGCCTACCGGAAATAAAAATTCCACATTTCGATGGAAATATAGCAAATTGGCCTAGTTTTATCGAGATGTTTAACAAACTTATCGTTGATGATTTAAATCTTTCAGATATTGAAAAACTAATTTATTTAAAATCAATTCTCAAGAACGAACCTCTACAACTAATTGAAAATTTGGAAGTTGTAGGCTCAAATTTTTCCGTTGCGCTCGATACACTTAAGAATAGATTTGAAAACAAATGTTTAATAATTAACACTTATTTAAAACAACTTTTGAACGTTCCTTCATTAACAAAAAATACTGCTCAAAACTTGCGAGAATTCTTAACTCACATAAAAAAGAATTTAAGTGCGCTAAATAATTTAAATATCTCCGACAATCTTGCAGATTTAATTTTAATTCATATATTCACACAAAAATTAGATTTTAATATGAAACGATCCTTTGAATCCGAAAGAGATTTCAACGAACTTCCTACAATAGATGAGTTTTTGAATTTTATTGAAAAGAAATGTAAAATATTGGAAAATTTGATCTTTGAAGAGAAAACAGTTTATAAATCAAAACCGTCTCTTCATATTTCTATAAATAATAGAGATACATCTTTTAAATGTTTCGTATGCAATTCTAACTCACATAAAGTTTACTCTTGCCAACAATTTTTAAATTTGTCCGCTTAAGAGCGTATGCAAAAAGTAAAAAACAAAGGTTTTTGTCTCAATTGCCTTGCTAGTGGTCATATGTCTAATTCTTGTTCCTCATCTTCGAATTGCAAAACCTGCAATAAAAGACATCACTCTTTGCTTCACATTCCCCACCCGTCGGAAAATATTTCACGGCAAAGTTCGTATAGATCGAATTCTGAAAGTCAATCCGCCCAAAATCAATTTGTTCGGAATTCACGTCATCAACGTCCAAATCAGCATTCGTCTCAATTCACTTCGGAGAATATTCATGCAAATTCGCAGAACAACTCTGTTCCAAATGCAATTCCGCAAGGTTTACCAGATACGCAAAATCTTCCAGGGCCGAGCAATATTTCGTCCCACTCTGTATATTCGAACAATCTGCAAATTTTACTCGCAACTGCTTTGGTAACTGTTTACGATGTTGAAAACAATCCCATCTCTGTTCGTTGTTTAACAGACTCCGGTAGCCAAGTTTCGTTCATAACAGACAGGTTAGCCAAAAGAATTTGTTATTCACCCTATACCAGAAATCTTCAAATATCAGGTATAGCTCAAACTTCTTCTGTTTCAAACAAGATGGTAGACCTTAAAATCTATTCAAACACATATCCTGGTAAAAACTTTAATCTGTCCTGTGCTGTCCTCGAAAGCATTACGTGCCAGCATCCACAAGTCGCGCTGGATTTAAATTTATTAAAAATACCAAAAAATATAAAACTTGCAGACCCACATTTCTGTACCCCGTCGGACGTAGACATGCTTTTAGGAGCTGATATTTATTTTGACCTAGTTACTTACGGCTTAATAAAATTAGGCCCCAACCTTCCTATTCTTCAAAACACTCATTTGGGTTATATTGTAGGTGGAAATATCCCATACTCTCGTTATACAATGTTAGGATCAAACGCGACTCCTTCAAAGAACAATGCTCACTCACATTATTCAAATATTTCGTTACACGTACAAACTGCTGATCTTGATTCTCCTTTAAAGAAATTTTCTGAAATAGAACAGACTAAACCACTCACTTCTATTTATGAAAAAACATTAACTCCCTCAGAACAGCAAGCTGAGGACATATTCAAATCTTCGCTAACAATTCTTCCTAGTGGCAGATTTCAAGTAGACCTACCTCTGAAGACTCCTAATGAATATCAGAAATTAGGTGAATCATTTCATTTCGCTAAAAGACGTTTTTTCAATCTTGAAAAAAGGCTTAACAAATCAGACGAATTACTGAATCTGCACAAAGAATTCATATCGGAATATGTTTCTTTAGAGCATTGTAAACACGTTTCTCTTACTAAGATTAATGAATCGTCCGAACATAAGTTTTTTCTCCCACATCATTGTGATTTCAAGCATGATAGCTTGACTACTCGACTCAGGGTTGCATTTAATGGATCAATGATATCAATCTCAAATGTGTCTCTCAACGACATTACGCTCAAAGGTTATACTGTACAACCTGATTTGTTCGAAATTTTAATTCGCTTTAGACTCTACAAATATGTCTCTTTAGGTTATACCTTGTACAAGACTTATAAGCAACTTTTTATGAGTCTAAATTCCGCTGGAATAGCACTACATAAATGTAGTTCTAATTCTTCTGAGTTTCTCGACTCTACTACCTCTGAATCTCAAAAATTTAATTATGTAATAAAACTCTATAATTCTTCAAATAAAGTTCTTGGAATATGTTGGAATTCTCACTCTAACATGTTCTCTATCTCTCATCCTGACATTTCTAGTGAATCAATATACACAAAAGAAGAAGTTCTATCAATTATCTCTTCTATTTTTGATCCTTTTGGTCTAATAAATAAGGTTATCTTAAAATTAAATCCATTTATAGACGCATCTGATTTAATAAGAGTTGGTGGACGACTCCGCAACGCAAATGTTTCGTATAATCAAAAATTTCCACTTCTTCTTCCTACAAAATGCCAGGTAGTTAGATCGTTACTTGAAAGAGAACACATTCGCCTATTGCACACAGGCCCTCAAAATACATTGTCAAATATTAGACTCACTTATTGGCCTCTTGATGGACTAAGAGAAATCAAGAGGATCATCTACAAATGTAAGAACTGTTACAGATTTAACGCAAGACCAGCTCATCAAATAATGGCCGATCTACCCAAAGAACGGTTTCAGGTCTCTCGACCATTCACAAATGTCGGCATCGACTACGGGGGCCCATTTCAAATAAAATCTTCAAAACTGCGACGTGCTCCCATTTGTAAGGCTTATATAGCAGTATTCGTATGCCTCGTCACTAAGGCAGTCCATATAGAGCTAGTGTCCAGTCTTAGCACCGAAGCATTCCTACTAACGTTAAAAAGATTCATTTCACGCAGAGGTATTCCTAAAACCATCTATTCGGACAATGCGTCCAACTTTCTTGGAGCTCGTAATCAGTTAAAAGAGCTTTATGACTTTTTTATGGGAACGGATGTTCTACCTACCATAAAAGAATTCGCAGCCTCAACATTAATTGAATGGAAATTCATTGCACCTCGATCTCCACATCAGGGTGGAATTTGGAAAGCAGCTATAAAAAGCTGCAAGTATCATTTAGTAAGGATGATGGGCAATAATATTTTTAGATTTGAGGAATTAACCACTATTTTGGCTCAAATAGAAGCTGTTTTAAATTCACGACCCCTCTGTCCATTGTCAGACAGTCCAAATGATTTTTCTTTTCTAACCCCCGCTCATTTTCTCATTGGAAGCAGCATGACTTCCTATCCAAAAAAAGATATCTCGACAAAATCCGAAAATAGTTTATCACTGTGGCAGAAATGCAGCAAAATTCAGCAGCATTTCTGGAAATGTTGGTCTAGGGATTATTTAAATCGCCTCCAAAATAAGCCCAAATGGTTTCTGCCCCAAGAAAACATTAAAGTCGATGATCTTGTACTCCTAATCGATGATAACGCTCCTCCTCTAAAATGGTCACTGGCAAGAGTAATCGAAACACTGCCAGGTAAAGACGGCAGGGTTAGAACTGTAAAACTAAGAACTAAAGACGGAACATTTATAAGATCTGTTGTTAAAGTATGTCCTTTACCCCATACTTATTTAGATGTAGGTCACATCAACGGGGGAACTATGTTGCGTAACAACAATACTTAATATTTTTAGTCTAGTTTTGTATCATATTATTTAGTTTATTTTTGTATCATACTGTATATTAGTTTAGATATATAAAATTTCTTTGTAATAATTAATAATCTGTAAAGCGCCGTTATCTTGCATTTAAATAACTTTCTACTCAAGTTTCTAAAACCTTCATAGAATTATGACAATGAAAGGATTAGTATTTTCCAAATTACCCTCTGACGCATTCCAAAGTTCCGCAAGTAGAGACAAATACCCTTATCAGGTAGTTTATCAATGATTTGAAAGTTAAAGGTATTTGAAAAATAAACATATCTTTTAATACGTCGAGGGGTCAGGGGGAGATTTTGGAATGTTTGTGATTGAGGGAAGAGAGTGGAGAGTTCGCAGTTCAAGTCCATAAATTCAGTATCAGTTCAAATTCCAGCACTGAAGGAGCGTCAGGCTCTACTCGCCCCAGCGGCATATTAGTGTTTTAAACCAGTCAATATAGTTCGTGTCAATATTGTATCACCGACAAGTGTGTATCATATGCAAGTTAGCGGCGTTTAAAATACATTGTATTTGTTTAAATATATTTGTTCAAACGTTCCTTTCGAATCTTCATTTTTCCCAGTTTTCTGGGTGGTCCTTCAAAGAAATATATATATAAAGTGAACCTATTTCCCTAAGGAAAAACCTTGTTCCCCAAGGGAAAAAACCAGCGACCTATTACTGGTGCGCGAAACAAAGCCATCAGGACAAAGGTGTAAGGACAAACACCTACATCTTCGCTCAAGAAAGTAGAAACACCGAATCCCTTTAATTTTTGGTATATATGATTTATGCCTTTTTTCTCAAACAAATTATGATATACAGAGTAGCATCAGTTTTACAGTGTTTTTAGACCCTTTTCGATGGATTTGGTTTAACGAATTCAAAGAGTCAAGAATGATTGCTAAGGTGATTTAAATCAGATTATTTTTACTTTTTAGCCCGGTTGGTACATTACCGTTCACGTGAAGGCAGTTTCGCAGCTTCTTTGGGAGACTTTCCAAAAAACTAACGCACCAGTGACTGTGATAGGTATGTTTCCCCACGAGCATAAGATGTCAGTGCTCAATGTTGTGCTAAGAAGAACCCAAAACTACATTTTGCCGATCAAATCGAAAGAAAGGTTGGTGTTCCAGGTCGGATATAGAAGATTTGTTGTCAATCCGATTTTTAGCAGTCACACCAACGGCCAAAAACATAAGGTATGTTAGAATTATTCACTTTAAATTTAATTTAGTCTGTTGATATTTGTTGATGGATTATAAAGTAAAACAAAAACTTAAGAAGGTGCATCAAAACTGCATAATGGCCACTTGACAATTAAGCCAATATTACTCTCTTTTCAGTATATGTAGTTTTAAAAATATTATGATTCCCGTTTTAATAAAAGAACTGGGATTTTGTTTAAAAATATTGCTGTTCCTGTTATTTAATTTCTCTCACTTAGAATTCGATTTTTTTATGAGGTTCAATGTACTTAGGGAATTATTTTTGTTTTAATAAGGTTTCCTTTTGATTTATTTATGTTGTGATTTTTCTGATGAGATTTTCGGAACCTTTGGTTTTATTTCTTCTAATATATTTTATTCCAATTCACTTCTATCATTCTCCATATATACTTACTCTTTGGTGGCCTATTTAATCTGTTTTCCGTTCTTTCTCCTTCTCTGCTGTTTTCATATTTATATTTAAGTAAATAGTACAGTATTGTGTGATTTAATGGAATAATTCTGACATTTTGCAATATTCATAGTTGGCAACACTGTCCACACATTTACAACTGACCAATCATTAAAAACATAACCTTACTTTTCTCTGCCTTTTATTTGAGGGTGTTTTAGGACATTTTGTGTTGTTTTGTACTATTTTGTGTTGTTTCGGTAATCAGTGAGTTTAATTCCATCATGGATATTACGCCTAGGAAGCGTGAAAAGATTATCACGTTAAGCGAACACACTTCTGTGTCAGAAAGAGAAATCTCAAGAATGCGTGGAGTGAGTCAGGGAGTAGTAAGCAAGATTTTGAAGCGTAAACGACAAACGGTATCAATGGATGTGAAAAGGTTAGGAAAATGTGGAAGAAAGAGAAAAACAACACCAGCAGATGAAAGGTTTTTACTTCAAAAGAGCAAATTGGACCCAAGAAAAACAAGCCAAGAGCTCCACCAATATCTAGCAGTATGAGGTGTAGTAATTCATGACTCAGTTGTTTGGAAAAGACTTTTGGGGGAATGGTAGAAGGACAAGATTGATACAAGTCTTAGCATATGCTGATGACATTGACATAATAGGGCGTAGCAAGCGAGATGTTGAGCAATATCTCCTAGAATTGGAAACAGCGGCGAAACAGGGTGGTCTAGTCATCAATGAAGACAAAACCAAGTACATGTTGGTTAAAAAGGATCCGATAGCAAATGAGGAACGAGAAACAGTCTTTGGAAGTCATACCTGTGGACGTGTTGACAACTTCACATACCTTGGCTCGCTATTGACTGCTACCAATAAAACAAGTGAAGAAATCAAAAGACGAATACATCTTACAAATAGGGCATACTATGGACTCCAAAAGCATTTCCACTCAAGAAACATTCAAAGAAGAACTAAAATTATTATATACAAAACATTGCTGAGGCCGATCTTCACATATGGAGCAGAAACATGGACTCTAACGCAGAAAGATGAAAGACTTTTGGGAATATTTGAGCGTAAAATACTCCGCAAAATATTTGGAGCTATAAACGACCAAGGGCAGTGGCGCAGAAGATATAATTTTGAATTGTATCAGCTCTTTGATGAGGCAGATGTCATAACGTTCATTAAAACACAGCGGGTTTTACACAGCCACAGCCACAATTAGGTGGTTAGGTGGAGTTGAAACCGACTTACGGAAATTAAAAATCAGAAGATGGTAACATGTTGCCAGAAACCGAACAGAATGGCGACGAATCTTAGAGCAGGCAAAGATTCACAGAGGATTGTCGAGCCAAAGATGGTGATGGTAGAAGGACAATGCGTTCACAGAAAAAACAGTTTCTAACTGAACGAATGAAGAAACAAAAGCTATTATGGGCCAAAAATACTCTAATTGGACTGTAGACGACTGGAGAAAAGTCCTTTTTACATATGAAACTCACTTTATAGTTTAGATATAGCGGTCAAAATTCGTCAAGAAGTCTAATAATGAAAACTTTACACCATTTCATTGATCAAACCGTAAAATATCCAGTCAAAATAATGTTTTGGGGATGTTTTTTATACATGGGGGTTGAACCGTAAAATATCCAGTCAAAATAATGTTTTGGGGATGTTTTTCATACATGGGGGTTGGATCTTTAGTACCAATCGAACAGCCAAAAATTCAAATTCATGTTGGAACAGCATTTGGACACAGAACTCCAAAAATGTCAGCCACAAGAAGGAGCGATTATTTAATAGAACTCTGCTCCCTGTTACAAGTCAAAGCAACAGATGGATTTTTCAAAAATAAGAAGATTAATGTTTTAGATTGGCCTGGTAATTCGCCAGACCACAACCGCATTGAAAATTTATCCATTTGCAAAGGTAGACTGTGCAAAATCGACTGTATTGCAAAAATAAAAATGATAGAAGCGGTCATTCAGGTTTGGTATCGAGAACTGTCAGAAGTTCGTCGAATCTATGCCAAAACGGGTAAAAGCAGTAATTGCAGCCAAAGAGGGACATATTTCGTACTAAAAGATATGTTTACCTTTATAGTTGTGGCAAAATATAATCTTTTTCTAAATAAACAGCTTTATTAACACAGGCTATAATTCCATTAATTCGCACAGTACTGTAATTTTGTTCTTCACGTTTCGTCTGTAACTGTTACAGGAACTATTAAAGGCGATGCGGGAGCGGATATAGACGTTACCTTGGCTGTAGGAGGTAGCCATAGTTCTCACTTAATCACTTGTGAATTAAAACATCGAGTGCGAAAGCCTAAACTCGTTGTTTTCTCATTTTTCTCATTTAGACATATTCTGGTTTATTCTCAATACATTTACTAAGATGTTTTTCTTTACTCTTTCAATCTTTCCGAAAACTAATAAAGGTTCGAGCTTCTCAAAATCATGTTAGATTTCGACTTTGACTTCATTGTTTATTGTAAATGGTATCCTTAGATCCATTTTAAGTTTAGGAAAAGAAAAATAGTCACACGGTACTAAATCTGTCAAATCTATGTGTGCTTGATAAATTCATGTCCCAATTGATGTAATTATACCTGCGCAAAACCATCTTTTGGGATGAGGGTGTCGTACTGATAGAAGATAATCTTCTGCGAGACAAGACAGGATGCATTTTCCTCAAAGAGAAGTTCTTACTAGACGCCAGTTGTTACTACTATACAAATAATTATTGTTAATAATACTGTTCGCATTTAAAAAAGCATAAGCCATCGTCTTTTCTGTCGATTGCCTAGTCTTGGTCTTCTTTGGTGAACTTTCCACATTTTCTCTTCACTACTTTGACTATTCCTATGTCTTAGATATAAAGAAATGGATGAATATTTAATATTGAGTTACATATCAGCGAAAAATCATTCGGAATGTGGTTTACCGTTGCCAAAAACTTTTGCTTACTTTGTTCAATGTACATGTAACATTTGAACATGTAACTTCTCGTTACATGTACAAATAAATAAACCAATCTGACAGTGATTACAGCGAGTTAGGAACTTACTGTACAGTAACGTGAAAATCAGTGTAAAAATTTAATATTTCTATTTTTAGTTTGAAAGATACTTCCAACCTGATTCGACGGCAGTAGCGACGTTCTACGCACCCATTCAGTTCCCTCCTGCGCCTGTTTTATGTTATAAAGAAGTAAATAATAGACTGGTTCTTGTGGCTTCCGGTAGTTTACTTTCCTGCAATCCAGACAGAATGGTCGTGAAACGGATAGTGTTGTCAGGTAATATTAAAAAAATTGCAATGAATATTTTAAATGATATATCACACATTTCGAAAGTGTATAATATAAGTAGAGCGTATCATATAGGAATTTTAACAGGCAATGGGAATCTTTAAATTGTTTGCCTCTCTCTTTGGACAGATTCGAATGTAGTTATACGGATCGATCGTGTTATAATGCCCTTTTGTCCGCTTCTTCTCGATCGACAATGATAAATACAATAAAATGTTGAAGTTTTAGAGAAAAAATATTGGTTTTATTGACAGCTACTACTAATTACACTATATGATGTTGGTTAGGTAACTACTTATAATAAACTGCCCTCACATGAGCTCAAATCCCCAATTTATAATCTCACAAATAATGTATACCTCAGCACAGAGGTTATTATTTCTATCATACTAACAATCTTTGAACTGTGAGCTTACAATACAATTTAATCTAGGCCGTAATTGCAACACTTAGGAATTTCAATTGGAAAATATATTATTCGACAATTTATTAACAGGTCGATGTACTTTAATTATTAAAATATTACTCGATACAGTTTTACAATGACTCCCTTTCATCGTCTGCTCTTTTCCAGTTACCTACCCTCAATATCTCTTTAGCATTGGTTCTCACTTCGTCTATCCACTTCTTCCTTGGTCTTCCAACTAGCTATCGCCCCACCATAATTCTCCTCAGCGTTCTATTAGGTGTTCTGTTATTATCCATTCGTATAAGGTAACCTACGTAACGCAATCTTTTACATAATTTGCTATAGCGAGTTGATAATATTAATATAACTCGAACTTGAATTTATTCTCCATATCCTCCTGAGACCTGACCCGATCTTTTTTGTTTTTTTTTATTAAATAATAGTATTCGTGTGATTTTTAGTATAAAAACACATGTAAATTATTCTAAATTTACAGGTCCATTCAAAAGGACATCAGGATCGCATCAATACAAAATTATTTTAAATGAAATTGTTTAAAGCAATTGCTATTTCCCGTTAAACATAAAAATATGTAACATGATTCACAATAAACATGTTTTACCCTTATAACCTGGAATCATATCTAATATAATTTTTTAACTCGGATGCCATTGCATCCTTTATATGCAATCTTTCACAAACAATGTGTTGTATCTATCTCCTAGATGTTTGAAGTGATCTTCTAGGTTTGTAACTCTTTTTAGTTACCAGTGTTGAAATGTTCCCAAAATCAAAATTATCAGAAATATTTTCTTTAAGGGCCAACTCAGAAACAGCTATTTTAAACTCCAGGAACTTCATAACTGTTTTATTAGCATCACCAAGTTGCTTATGGTTATCTCTCTATAGAATCCAAGAATTGGCAGTCGCAAGGTTAGATAAGTGAAAAATGGTTTTGACTGTCCATTTCTTACTTCTAGCTCCCATTCTATAATAACTGACCATTCTGTCAAGTAAATCTATTTCCTCATGGATTCGTTGACATTTTTAACAATGTTTAGTCTAGATACCTCAACATATAGGGAGTTTCTTTTTGACCATCGCTTACATTCATCTGAAGGTTCTAGTTGCAACGCAGATGACGCTAGCATATCCGATTTCATATCATACCATTGGACTATGTTAGTTTTTCCATCCGATCTTACATCTTACTCACAAGAACCACGACCTAATCGACTCACCACATTATCCGATGTTACATGAACTGCTTTGGGTATTCTGGATCTCATTATTTTGCCAGCTAAAGAATATGTTTGTTTTTTATCATGTACTCAAGTAAAGATAAGGTGGTGAAATATCTATCAATGAATACATGTGTTTCTTCTAATAATGTTGTAGATAACTTAATAGCTGCGGATAGACCAACAGCTAACTTCTTAACCTCATCATTATTATGCAGAAATGTATTATATATTGTAAAGTCTAATATTAATCCTTTTGAAGTGGCGCAGTCAAAATTTTTTAATCCCTCTGGATTAGGTTTACCTTTAACAAATTGTTTCATGTTACACACGCCCGTAAAAGGTATCATTTGTTCGTCCACAGCAACCTCACTGTATCTTGGAAGTGTCAAGCAACCTCTTCGTATTTTTTCAACTAAAGGCCTGATCTTAAATAATTGGTCAGCGTTTCTTTGATCTTGAGGCACATCAGCGTCAAACTACTTTTAAATTGCTTCTGATTTGAAAATATTTATCACGTGTCTTGGCTTGTACAATACTGTTAACTTTGTTGTCTTAGTCCAAAACATTCTAATTTTTGGATACTTTAGACAGGATATTAAAATAGATAAATTTTTCACGTCAGAGTAACGTTCAAAGGTTTTCCTTTTTCTTGCAAAAATTTAATATTTGTATAATTACAAATATTCTCGAAATCTGAATCATCAAAATATATATCGACGTAGTTTTCAACTTTCCAATTTTGCCTCTCGTGGACTGTATCGACAATTCCAGTAAAGTCTACATGCTGAAGGACAAAAAAATCCCATGTTGTTCCATTTATTTCGTTTCTCAAGCCTTTTCTTTTCGTTCGTTGAGTGGCTCGTTATCTAATTCATCTTCTTGTGGTATTTCTGTGTCTTGTTCATCATCTGTATATTGAGCCAAATCTGATTGCTGAGGCTGATACAATTCTTAATTTAGATCAAAGACTTCATCAGAGTTTTCAGAATCTGAAACATGTATATCCATATTTTCCAGATATATGAATGACATGAATGAATTACATTCAAGAAGTCTTTTATGGTCAACTTCGGATCTTAAATATTTTTTATTATCAAAGACAGCTGAAACAAAAAAGTCTTATATAATATTTTAGATAATTTGGATTAAATGCATTTGGATTCATTCATAAAAAGAACGATTGTTTTCAGGATTGTTTGGTTCTTTTGCAACGCGGGGAGCAAAGATCTATTCTTTCGAGTCTCCGTGTAGTAACATACATAACTTTTTGTACAGATCATTTCCCTTCTGTAAAAGTAGTATATCAATCCCGTTCGTATCCGATGATTTATATGGCTCAAATGAGTTTATTGCCCATTTGATTTGGTTATGATCTATCACTTCTTTTCTCTCTTCACCCTGACCCCCCGGATTTAGTGTAGTGGTCATCGTGATGACGTGTATTGTCCGTCTCCAAAGATAACTCATGCATAGGTTTTTTACATATTCGGGTAATTTGGCCGATCCATCTTGTTGGGATCTTTCTCGTGATCTTCGGTCGATGAAATTTCCATGTTTTGTGTGTCTTCGCTCGTAACATGTCCAAAATATTTTAATTGTTGGAGATGGACTTTACTGTATAGCCATTTGGTGACTTTTAGCTCATTTAAAATTGAAATATTTGTCCTGTGATCTGTCCACGGAATTCGTAGAACATTCTTCTCCAACACAACATTTCAGTGGCATCTATCTTTCTTCTTTCCGCTTGTCGTAGGGTTCAAGATTCACATTCATATGTCAATATTGGGAATATTAAGTAGTTGATCAACCTCATTTTAGGGTTCGTGAAATTTGAAAGTACTACCATATTTTGCGTCGTGGTTATGTGTGGATGATTGTTATGTAGTATATCCGCTATCATGATCTTTGTCTTTGACATGTTTAACTGCAGACCAAATAATTGACTTTCGTTTTCAACCAGTCATATGAGATCAATTAACTCTTCTTGACTATTTGCAAGAAGTATTGTGTCGTCTGCAAAACGTAAGTTGTTTATTTTTCGGCCATTTATTGAGATGCGTTTTTTCCATCCGTCAAGCGCTTTTCTTATAATATGCTCCCCATATATATTAAATAATTGTGCAGACAGTATACATCATTCTTTTCTTCTTCTTCTGGTTCCTATCCGTTTCGGATGTTGGAAATCATATTGGCAATCATAACCTTGCTCGCTGCGGCTCGAAACAGCTCCATTGAGGTTTTCTGAAACCATGTTCTCAAAATCCGCAGCCATGATATTCTCCTTCTACCGGGTCCTCGCTTACCTTTGACTTTACCTTGCAATATAGACTACAGCAGGGAGTAACGGTGCTGATTTCTCCTTCTTTTACCTCACACCAATTTTACCTAGAACCGTCACTTATGGTTGCTCCGGTCCAGTGACTGCCATTTTTCTGGTGGTATATTTATTATTTGAGGGTCCTTCGGGGAACTTGACGAAGTATTGACATTACTGTGGTCTGTTTTATCTTCTCGTAATGTCTTCTAGACCATATTCCTTTTGTCCTTTTCAGTTCCGTATTATATTTAGTCAGAGCTTCGCGATACTCGCCCCACTCTTCTGATCTTTTGGAGAATTCTACTTCTGTCCTTTGATTTGCAAGGTTGTAATTCCACCTTGGCACTTTTCTGTTGAAATTCTTCGCTACTCCGACCAATTGTCTTCGATCACAAACATGACATCTTAAAAATGTTTGACATCTATCTTGGGGTCCAGCATATGCCCTATTGTTTCTTTAATCCTACCTAAAAATTACTCCAGATGTGTTTGATATGCTTACCTGTCTCTTTGACGAGAGTTACTTTAGAGTTTATTGCTTTTAAGGATATTTTACAATAATTTTGTGATTTTCTTTGTCAATGCCTCTATATTTTAGCAGATTATTGGTTATTTCATTTGGAATTGGCGACTTTCTGTTTTTTGTAAGTAGCTTAGTGTTTTGCTGAATTTTTGCTTCATGCATTTAGTTGCATATTCGGTGACACAAAATATTTTATTTTAAATGTTCGTTAGTATTCATGTTTTTATATTTTTATCCATAGTTTTTAACTCTTGACAAAGTCAAGGATTCCCTGCCAAAATATCAAGTCTCTTAACTCATCAGGAAGTTGATTTCTCCCAAGAAATATTCGTGGACCTTTTTTTTTGTAGTTTTCAATTAAACGTATTAAAAACACCTATATAAATTTGCACTGAACATGGACGTATAAATGTCCATGGCACTGAAGAAAGCTTTTTTGTGCCTTTATACCTTATCGTGCGAATCTTGCGAAAAGAAAGCTTTTTTCTATGATAAATAAATCAAACGTTCCAAAATCTTGTTAGAAAAGTTTTCAAAACTTTAAAAACAAAAATGTCTTTCTCGTTTCAATGTAAATTTTATTTTTGTTTTAGGTTATCCATTTAAAATTCACAAGAAATCTGCTGTTATTCGGTTCATGTTCTTTAATAGAGAAGATATCGTCTATTTCAAACCCATTAAACTAAGAACGAAAATGGGAAGAAGTGGACATATTAAAGAACCTTTAGGTAAGTATTTTCTAATCTAATCTAACTTAAATGTAAAAATTCTACTAGTATTTATCTTATTCAGTATAATTTCTTTCTTTAGGTACACACGGTCACATGAAATGCGTGTTTGATGGCCATCTGAATTCTCAAGATACCGTCTTACTGAATCTATATAAAAGAATATTTCCAAAATGGACCTACGAAGACTTTATTGTTAGTTGTGCTGGTGACACAATGGAAAATTGAATAAATGAAGAGATCGGTGTAGAGTTCTATTTATTTACATATGTAGGTTATGTAAAAACATATTGAAATATAAAACCGTTTTCGATAAATTGTTTTTTCTAGTTTCATTATATTTTTCTGGTTCCGAGCCATAATCCTATTTCTATGAGCTATATGGTTTTGCAGTCTATCAGTTGGGTGCTAACCTGTCTGTAGACCCCCTCCTTCTTTATCTGTGCTTGGGACCGGCAACAGTTCTGTTGAGCTACTCGATCCACCCAACAAAACTGCTGAGTTGCAGCCGGAGTTTTGGGAATACCCAGGAATTACACTGTATAGCTATGGAAACCTGGACAAAGAAGTGAGAATTAATTTATTTACTTCAAAATTATCTGGGTTAGCATAAGTCGACTAAGCATCTTGGTACGTTTATCTTGAAAGTAGAGGCGTGTATATCCGAGAATTCTAGGATAGCAGGCGTATTAACTAACAAAGTACCACAAATAATTAAAACTGTGACGGGGAATTACTCAAAATCTCAAAATTAGAAAATCTGGAAACATAATAAGCCCCTTATTTTAGGTAACTGTAAACATTTCATACCACAACTAAAAGTAACAGGAACATTCGAAGAACAGTGCTTTAAACACAGAAAGAGAGAGAGGTTTGCTTGGTTCCCGGTGAACGCTTTAAAAAGTGTCCACAACATGAATACATTTGTTATTGTTTATTGTTTTGATACGAAGATGCACGAAGTTCATGATTTCTTACGAAGCATCACAAAGTTGATCTTGTGTTTGAAAACATCATAGACGTATGAAAACATTTTCTCCATTTTGAGTGTTTACATATTTCATGTGACAAGCAAATTTTATTTTAAATTGTTGAGAGTTATTTACTTACTATTTTAGTAAAATGCCATACTATTTTATCAAAATAATTATTTCTCTCATAGACGGGAACAAAAAGAAATCATAAATATTTAATTTTAATTAAAAAAATAATTATTGTCATTAACATTTAAATGAGCACGCCGCTGTTCTGGTAAACCTACCTTCAACCGATGCCTTCAACCTTGAGCGGAGATCTTTCGGACACTCGATTATATAGCGAGAATAGGGGACTGCTTAGTCTATATATTATACGTCATTGCCTACAACGCTACTACACTTGCCGTTGCATGTCATTATCATTGACAGAGATCGAAGCTGCCATAGTTGTCAAAGTATAAAAAAATCCTGACTCCATTTTAAATCAAATAGGCCACATAATTATTGCAAAAGTATTACCATCTCTTTACAACAACTATTTAAATTCTTACGGGACATTTTTGAAATAACACACTAATTTTGTTCTAAAAAGAACAGATTTTATTAAACACTGGCAACTACAGGTAAAGTTATAACGATAGTATTAAAAATATGTTTTTAATGATTTTTTTACCATAGTAGTTAAATGATAAATATCTTACTGAAGTGTTGAATAAGAATGTCAACGCATGCCGCTGTCTTATTGTTGGAAAATGCAGGGACAACATACTCCGTTCAGTCTAGATATTTCTTCAAGGACTTACCATATGTTTGCTCCACTAAAATATTAACTAGGATGAATACGTTCTGGCGGTGATTGTCAAGTGCGGCTATTTGTTTACAAATGGTTAAAACCGCTATTATTTTTCTTAAAAAAGTTGACGGATTACTTCTGTAGTAAATGAAAGTCATCTGATGATCCTTGAAGTAAATATTTTTAACATAATACTTGGTGTAATCTGTTTAAATGGCATCAGAAAGTGATATAATTTAGATACACATAAGAAATGTATAATAAGAAATCTTAGAGTACCGTCTCACTACGGAGATTGGCAATCATAATAGCTATTTTTATTTTTGAATCTGTTGCTCTAAACAAATCAATCGATCTATATTTATACCAATCACGTAGATTCTTTAACCATGAGTTCTGTCTTCGGCCAACAGATCTTCCTTTAATCTTTCCCTGTATAATGAGTCTCAAAATTTCATATTTTGGTCCCCTCATCACGTGGGCTAGGTATTCCAGTTTTTTGGTTTGTATAGTGGTGATTAGTTCTGTTTCTTTACCAATCCTCTCCAGTCCTTCTTTAGTTGTAATTCTATCAGTCCATGATATGTTTAATACTCTGCGGTATAACCAGAGTTTGAAAGCCTCGATTCTTTTTAAATTGCATTTTTTTAATGTCCAAGTCCATATAATAGTATCGAAAATATATAACAGCGAACGGTACGTGGTCTGATCTCCAAATTTAGATTTTTGCACGTTAGAAATGGCTTCATTCGTATAAATGCTGATCTGGCAATCTCTATTCGCCTGTTTATTTCTGCAGTGTGATCATTGGTTTCATTGATCAAAGTTCCCAAGTAAAATATTTTTTTTTTCTGATATTTTTTTACTTGTTCTATCACGTTGCCATTTTTTGTCAATAGGTAATGTATATTTTGTGGTCTTTTTGTAATTAGCATGTACTTCGTTTTTTAGCGTTTATAGTAATTCCCATCTCAGTACTATTCATACTTAAGCTTTCGATAAGATGCAGATCTTCTATACTCGTTGCTGTGATCACAGTGTCGCCTGCATATCGTAAGTTGTTAATTAATTTTCCGTTAACGGTAACTCCCGCTTTGATATTATTGAGCGTGTTTTGGAAAATTTCTTCAGAATATAAGTTAAACAAAAGTGGCGATAAAACACATCTCTGTCTAACTCCTCTACAGATCTTCATTTCTTGTGAGCGTTGCCCATCAATTTGAAGTATGGCACTTTGGTTCCAATATAATGTTTGCACCATATTTATGATTTTACTGTCAATGCGCTTATTCATAAGTATTGATATTAGTTGTTCATGACACTACTTTATCGAAAGCTTTTTCGTAGTCAACAAAGCACAAGTGTAGATCAACGTTTACATCCCGACATCGCTGAATCAATATGTTGATGGCAAATAGTCCTTCTCGAGTACCCATTCCATTTCGGAACCCGAAATATGCAATTCCTGCAACCCGGCAAAGATATGCAGTCCTTGCATATCTTTTTAATTTACCGAGTTTATAGACCACGTGACCTTTTCATTGGTCATTTAGGTCACGTGGTCGATAAACCTGACACATTAGAAAGAGATGCAGGTAATGCTTTGCGCCAGTTTTCTCTGTCGCACTGGGGGAACGCGATTGTATGGCAGCAGTCAGTCTATTTTTTATTATATGTCTATGTAGATAACAGGTACATAATAACCTAAAAATAAAGAGGTTGGCTAGGGACAAGCCAAGGTGGTAATGGACAAGAACGACATCATTAGTGATAATGGTACCAAATCTGAATGGCTGAGATCAGTTTTTCCAGCCTTTAACTGAATTGTGATTTCAATGTTAAGTCTAGTCCCAGTCCTATAACTTTCTCTTTGCAGAATTTCTAACACAACTTAAAACATGCCAAATTGGGTTACGAAAAATAAAACACCAACATTGTATCATTGTTTTTATATTTTTATACTTAAAACACATATTAACGTTAACGGAATAACAATAAATCACATAAATTTATAATTATAGTATTCATTGTACAAAATGCTATATTCTGACATAATAATACCTTTAGATCGTCAAATATTTTATGATATTTCAAATATTAAAAATATTCTGTAGGTCATTTTTTAATTGGATTTGAATATCAAAACACTGAATATCAAAATGTCTGTGCCAACTTAATATTGTTATAAACAAAAATATCTTGAATGCAGCATTTTGTATAACACATCTGCCTATTTAAATACAGTCAATGTATAACATTGAATAAATAAATCGTTTGATTTGAGCATTTTATTGCTTGGTCAAAGATGACTCTTTAACAAGTGTTGTAATGTTTCTGCTTTAGGGCATCTATTTTATGGAAAATTTTTCGTCAACCACATAAATAACAGCGTTGCGTCATACATACGAGGCATATTTGTTTATACATATACAATTCACGCCGCCTTAATTTTTTTACCAATTAAGTATTTATATTTAAAGAGAAAACAAACAAAAGTAAAAATATAATAAATATGCAACGTTTATATATGCCAACAAAGCTATGATTAAAAAATACATTCTTAACGTGTATGCTCATGTCAAATTGACGAGAAATCCACCTTTGTTTAATAGAGCATATATATTTCTAAGGATTTAAGTACTAATATGTATTAAGTTAGATAAAGCTGTGCTAACAACTAGAAATTGCGTAAAGGTACAGATAATAATAATAGACTAAACAATGTGTGCATTACAAAACGAGGCAATGCTACATTACTTGGTGCAAAACGTAATAAAAAAATCATGGCTCGTATTAGTAAAACGTTAAAACTACTAAAAATCTTAAGAGCTAGAGAGAAAATATCAGCGAATGACAAAAAGTAGATACATATAAAAGTTTAAATATCACATGTATGTAGAAAAATATTTATTGTTAAAAGTAAAGGCGAATATGAATACACAGGGATTTAAAAGGCAGGATAATATCATTAGTATCACGTGGATTATAATATCTAATTGTTCAGTGTAGAGTCTGGAATCATTTCATTAATAATTTACACGTATATTTTGTTTTGTCAATATCGTGGTACAGTATGGTATTTTGTACTACATCGTGGTACATTACATATATACCAACCTTTGAACTACATAGAAACCTTTGTGGATAATAAGTAACAAATGTCGATACAAAAACAACTACAACTTTGTTATACAATCTCTGAAGAATACCATCTGCAAAATAAAGATTAAAAATAAATGATATCCAGCCAAAGAATCTAGATCTGACCTTGAGAAAAGACATTAGTTTTTTTAGACATTAAAACACTGAATGGAACCTCCAAAGCACACAAAATATAAACCTTTACGTACATGGAAAGTCATCTTTACCTCTTAATAGGTATATAATAATATTTTTATTATCAAAACTGTACAATTTATCTTATGATGTTTGAGGTAGAAAATTCAGTTTGTTCTTCAGAGTTTGCTGTGTTTTAACCATATTTTTCTAGATTTTTCTCTGCATCTAGGTCATAGTGAAGTCCAACTGTTAATCCTTTTTAAAATCTCTGAATACGGTCTTTTCTTTTCCTTCTTTTGTTACGGTTGTGTCCAGTATTGTTCTAATAATCTTCCTTTTAAATTTCAGTAGGCTATCCTTGTGTTTTTTTTTCGTTTTTTTTTTAAGTCTTAATTTACAACAAATTTTTACTATTGCCTTATGTTTTTCCTTTATAATTTTTTCGTCTACTCTATTCTTTCTAGTTTTCCTATTGTGACTCCTTGGTGGATTAAAATATGCTTAAAAAATACTTCTGAATATTGTTCTTTAGATATTCTGTTAGCACATTTCTTGGCTTTGTTAATATCTGGATTGTCGTTTCCCTGATGGCAATTGTCACTAGCATAGTCTTGTATGGAACTTACATTGTTTTTGTTTCTTTGGATCTTTTGGCTTTCTTATTGTACTGTGTATTTGATCATTCTTCGCTGCCTTTACTAGTGTTTAATATTTTTCCTAATATATTAATTTTTGTAATATAATTCTCATATTTTATCAATTTGTTCACGATCCATTATGATTTCTTTTTCAGGTTCTTTGGTTCTCTTTTTTTAAAGGTGGGTTGTTTTTGTTTATGATTTCATTCGCCGTATTTAATATAATTAATAAAAGCTTCATTAGGAAATTCCCTGATAATCCAGATGTCACTCTCTTAAATTTAACACAGCTGTTGGTCCCTTCTAATGATATTCATATATTAAGTAAAGGTGAAGAAGACATAAAACATGAATTCAACATATAGATGATTCTAAGCATGAATAAAATGAACAGCTTAGGTTCATCGGACCAAAGGGTAAAATAATGTGTTATATATCTACTGTTTCATTTTATTGAACATGAATAAAGCCATCATATCTTAGGCCAACATGAATTAGAAAGAGTTAAAAATTTCTGGTATTTTGTGCCAACAATTTTGTTCAGAATTTGCCTTGACTCACGCTTATTTAGTCACAAAATAATGAAAGGAAAAAAAAATCAAAAACTTAAGATGAAGCCAAACCAAATTTTTAAGAGAACAAACTTTATGATCAACTAAGTGTTACGACAGGTCAAAAAAACCCGAATAAAATGGCTGGATCTGCTTTTCAAACTTTCAAGTTAAGTTTCTTTTTGTTTTATATAAGTAGGTAGTGGTACTGTTACTTGACAATAGTTATTGTTATTAAATCGAGGTGACTTATGATATGGTGAAAGTGATATAAGAATCAAGAGCTTGGACATGAGATTAAATAGAAACGTCAGCAATTTTACAAATAAAGAATATATAATTGGTAATATCTATTTAATAAAAACTCCACGACAGTGTATATTTATTCGCCCTCACCTTTTTAATACCTTCCATTTTATAAAATAAAAATTCTATAAGTAACATTCTGCAATTAAAAATTACCTATCAATAATTTTTAATTCAGTCTGATCAAAATTTTACTACTTTTTCCCATTGTTTATGAATTTTCTGCAACGTGAAATCCAGTATGCGGGTGGGCATCGTAGTGGACTACTTGTAGCTTTCCCTCTTTGTCGTAAAAGCCATAGTGACCTTTTACCACCCCTTCTTTATCCCTCTCTTCGAATCTAAATAGTCTGTTGTGCCTAAAATCAAAAATATGCAATTTAATATACGTTTTTCAGTGCACATTTGAAAAGCTTTCAATATTTATATATAAACACTATATAGATACTACCGAGCAATTTTTCTGTGTTAGCTTCATAACAAAACATTGAAAACAACCGGAATTTCAGTTAAAGCAAAACTAAATAGAATTGTTTTGAAAACTATTAAAAATAATTAATAACTAGAATATTTCTTGACGTTTTTAAATTCCATAAAAAAAGTAAAAAATGCAGCATTGAATAGAGACAGGCATAGCACAGGTACTTATAGAGAGATCGATAATATTTTTTTGTACTCTCCAGAGATTAGCATCTGCAGATGTCTATGCATCATTCTAGAAGTAACAAGGAGCGTTAGCCACTGTTCTTAGGACTTTTGACTGAAATCTTTGTATTTTCATAATATTAGATATCCATAATCCCCAGAGCTTATTATTAGTTTGTATATAAATAGCTTCTTGTCGATCAATAGGTGTGAGCTTTTTATCCGACATCCGCTAAAGTTTTTTGTATACAAGCCCTAGTTTTAGTCTTGTTGTCCATATATGTTTGGCATATGTTAATAGTTTGTCTATACACTTTACGTCATCCTTTTGGGGAAAAAAATAATCATCAACGTTAACTTATCGGTACATTCTTAGAGTGAATGTAATATTTGTATATTTTGAATTGTTTAATTTAATTTTGATACAAATAAAGGTGATAGCTCCTGAGAAATCAAGCGTAGACCTACAGTGGATCGAATCGCAAAAGTTAAATTAATTAAAATATTGAAAGATCGAACAATAACAAGGAAGACTAAGCTCAGGTTGGTCATTGCCCTTATTTTTCCCATTGTTACATATACTGCTAAAACATGGACACAAAATTGATAGAGTTAAGATATATAAGAACTTAGAATGTAGGATCTTCCTTTCGAAAACTTAGATCTTAAAATCTAAGCTTTCGAAATGTGGATCTACAGAAGAATTCTACTCGTGTTGTGGACAGAATGGACAGAACACAGAACTAATTTGTCAATTCTGGAAGAGCTTGATCTAAAAGACAGGCTTTTAAAAAATGTAAATCGAGCAAACCTAAATTAACTCGACCACATAGCCAGAAGAACGATACTGGTAGTAGAAGTAAACGTAGAAGGCCGAAGACCAAGAAGATCTCGAACAAAAAAATCCCTAGATGAAGCCGTCTATCTGGTACAAAATCATTGGCTAGCAGCCAATGGAGACAGAAAGCTAATAATACTTCGGGTGTCACCACGTCCCGACAAAGGCTCAAGGAATGAGGACTTTAATTCTCCAGAGCTTATACCATTCTGCTTCTCTTCTATTCTCTTCTTCTTCAGCCTGTTTACATCCACTCCTGGACAAAGACCTCTCCATGAGCTCTCTACTCTGTTTTGTGCTATTTGGTGCCAGTATCTCCACACTTTTGCTTTGATGTCTTCTAGCCACCGTTTTCGTGATATTCCTACTAGGTTTATTTGCATAGTTGTATTGTCGTATATGTATTTAAGAAGTATTCTATATCTGGAATCAATCCTTGCTTTCTAATATAGCCCAGAATTCTATGGAATCGAATGCCTTATTGTGATCCACAAATGCCAAGTGAAGAAATTCTTTGTATTCGTTAAACTTTCCGATAAGTGTCCGTATTGTCTAGAGGTGTTCTATGGTAGTATAACCTTTACAGGCTGGTATCTTGTCTATTGGTAATTATTTTGGCAAACAGTTTGTACGGATGTGGTAACGGGCTTATGGGTCTGTAATTTCCGAGCTTGTGTTTGTCTCCTTCCTTGGGTAGTAAAAGTTCCTGCTCATTTTTCCTTTAAGTAGTAAAAGTACCTGTGCTTTATTCTAAAATGAGCTTTTTCTGTCATTGTCGTCGAAAAATCTTCATAGAATTTCTCGAATTCTTCATCTGTTGATTGGAAAGTGGGAGCGTATACTTGAATTATTTGGATGCTTTAACTTTATAATATTTTAAGAATAATGTATAAGACCCTTTCCTAGATTGCAGTAGTTTTTGTGACCAGATGTTTGATTCTTTTATGGGCCAATAGTGCTACACCGCCGACATGTATATTTTACTCTTTATAGGACTGATAAAACATATTATGTCCAGAATGGAGTATTGCACATTGTTCTACTGGTAGTCTCGTTTCGCTAAGACCAAGGACATCTTATTTGATTCTAGTTAGTTCTTCTTCCAATTCTTCCATTTATTCAGGTAATTTGAGGGTTCTGACATTAAAACTAGCAATATAAATATTTTCTTTTTCTTCAGCCTTAAGTAATCCAACTTTGGACATACGTCTCCCCCAAATCAATCCAGTGTCTTTTATTTTGCACCACTTGTTTCCAGTTGTGTCCTTTGATCTTCTTAATATCATCCGCCCATCTCATTTGTGGTCTTCCTCTGCTGTTCTTTCCTAACCATGGTCTCCATTGTTGTATTTCATGGTTCCATCTCTTATCTTTCAGTCAGGCATTGTGTCCTGCAAAGCTCCGTTTCAATTTGACAGCATGTTCTCCTGCATATGGAGAAATATGGAAATACGTGCTTGGTGGAGGAAGGCGATGGATAGGAACGACTGGAAGAGAATTCTTGGGAAGGCTAGGACCCACACAGGGTTGTAAAGCCAAAATGATGTTGGTTCTCCTGCGTCTTTTACTTTCGTTTTGCTTCTAATCCATTTGTTTCTTTTTTTGTCTATACTTAAGTCTCACCCGAGCATTGATCTTTCCATCGTCCTTTGTACTTTTACTATTCTATCCATGTTAGACTTGGTGAGTGTCTACGTCTGTGAGCCATACGTGAGTATGGGGAGGATACACTGATCTTAAATTCTGGTTTTCAAATATTATTCTATTTTAGTTCTTTTTAACTCAGTTTTCCAAATCCTGCCCACGCTAATCTTATTCTTTTGGTAATTTCGGCAGTTTAATTTTCTTTGTTAACGTTTATTATCTGTTCCAGGTAGATGTATTAGCTTACTGTTTCTAAATTTATGTCGTTCAATGTTATTTCTCTAATGTTCAGTTTGTCAATATTTTTGTTTTTTCCAAGTTCATCTTAAGACCTACTTTTTCCGAAGCTTGAAATAGTTGCGTCATCATGGTCTGTAGTTCTTCAAAACTTGTAGCAAATATTACAACGTCATCAGCGTATCTTACATGACTCAGTTTTCTTCCATTAACATTTATTTCTTTATCTGCTCAGTTAATATCTTTAAACACGTCTTCCAGTCCAAGAATGAATAAGCTTTGGTGAGATAACATCTTCCTGGCAAACTCCTCTGATGATTGGTATAGCTTTGGTTTTAGCATCTATTTGTATTTTCATTGTAGCTTTCTTGTAAATATTATGTATGAGCATTCTGTATCGGGAGTATATCCTGCAGTTGTTCATAGCTCTCTCTATTACCCAAAGTTCTATGAAGTAGAATGCCTTTTCATAATCAACGAAGCCAATGTATAAGTTCAAATGATATTCAATGGCTTTCTCTATTAGAGTTCTGACTGTAAGAAGATGATCCGCTATACTGTAACCCTTTCGGAATCCTGCGTTATCTACCGGTTGATAGCTTAACAATTTAACGTCTAAGTTCGATAGCTATCATCCGGTAGATATCAATATGTTACTTTCCCAAAATTATTTCCAAAATTATTTCAAATACGACGATTTTTTTCAACTTGTACTTGGTTTTGTCCTACTCCCTTCCTACAAGCGTACTAAAAGCTATTGTACAGTGGCTTATATAGATGAAGATCGAAGTACCACAAGTGTTCCTGATGAGAGGTAAATTCTCGAAACACGTACAGAACAATGGTGGAGCTCTAATTGAAAGGAAATGCAATCGTCTACTTTCATCTAAACGTCTGTTCTTCTACTATGGAGTACAAAAGATGGTGTTTTTCACAGGTAAACTGTAGATGTATTGTTGGAATAAAAGGTTAGAAATAATCCTATCATCGTCCAATAACTTCTAGTGTCCTTGGATTTGCAATTCACGTAACTCGCCATCTAAGAAAAGTCTCCTGACTTCTTATTGCTTCAAATTAATTACTATAAAAGTAAAAAAGGGTTGGCTGTCTACACAGTTTCTGTTTGTATCTTGTTTCTTTTTCGTAAAATTTATCTCATTTTATTATTCAATACTGTTATGATACTCAATAAAACTAGAAGCATGATGTAACACCTGCAATTATATCAAAAAGCTTAAAAAACCATTAACAATTTGTAATTTAGAATAATCGGACAATGTTGTTATTCTACCGTGTCTGATATAAGGAGGAATATCTTGAATTTTAAATGGATTTTAACCGCAAACAGTTCTTTTGCTAATAATTATCGATACCATAATGCGCACTATAAACGTGTTTCTGTTGTTACTTCCTGAATAATTTGATATATCGTTTTTATAATAAACGCCTTAAGCAATTTTCCAGATCCGTAATAAAAAGATTTGTGTAAAAACTTGCTTAATGTTTAATGGTCAATATTAGATAAATAAACAGGCAAGCAACTGATTAGAGTCAGCTGTCATTTATTACATTTCACAAGGAAAATTATTTCATGTAGCTGGCTGTATACCATGAATCACAAAAATTTTTATTTAAAAATCCTTTATAAAAGATATATTAATATAATCACATTATCCAATTATCCCATTAAGCAGTAATCATTAAATGCAGCGATTAAAATATAAAAATCAAATAACTAAAATATCACGATATGTGCATCTATTATAGACGTTCAAAATATTTTTTAAAAAGTATGGAACATTGACTAACGCATTTGTTATATATAATTTGAAAGACTGCAAAGTAATAAGCAAAATATGCCATCAAGCAAGAACTACATAGAGTCAAAGAGGTTCTGAAACTGTTTTCTTGTGGGATGTTTAAGATGAATATTATTTTATATGGAGTTAAACCTCAATTAATGGTAATAAGCATTACATTTTACATTCTATTTATATAATTGTCAAAGTAACTGTCAAACTTAGTGTGAATTTTGGGCATGTGATTCTCCCGAAAACATTTATTAATATTTTGCGGTTCTCTGAAGATATTGTAATTATGCTAACTAATTATTAATCTTCTCGAGATTTGATAAATAAATAAATTTTCATTTGTCCAGTCAATGTGAAATAAAAGTGAGCTCTAAGTGGAGTGAAAAGGTTTTACTCCGGGAAAGGGAACGGACCAGGATCAAGTGATCCTCAGTACGCTACAGTGCAGTTTTCAACTGTAATGCAGAACAAGCCAACAAACCTAAAACATTCGTATCACCACGTAAGTCAAATAAATACTCAAGCTCCACCATTGTGCTCAAATCAACCAATAGTAAACCAAATGATACCTTTTAATAATTATCAACAACAATATTAGGTACAGCCAACACTTGCGCAACAAACCAACTTTTCTAATTTTACATCAACCTCTCAAGCTAACGTTAACTTAAAAAAAAATCCAGAAACACAGAATGAATATGATTCGATGTCAGGTGAAGAACATGAAAACCCTCAAAAAATCTCTAAAATAACAACCATGTCAAATAATAAGATCAAAAAGAAAAAAGCTTAAACGTGAAAATTCAAAAGAAAAAGAAGCTACAATTACACTCTCAAATATATTTTAGTCAGCTCCACAGCAAAACTCTGTAAATTATACGACCAAAAATCCACCAATCTCAAAACCTCCTCCAATTGTTATATATGGTGTGAATGACTATTGCAAAATAATAAATAATTTAGATCAAGCAGTAGAAGTAGAATCTCATTTAACTAAAGCCTTAATAAACAACACAATAAAAATTTTACCAGACAACTGAATCCTACAAAAAAATAATACAGCATGTACTAGAGGAAAACATCGTTCACCATACATACCAACCTAAGGAAGAAAGAGCATACAGAACAGTTAATCGGGACCTACGTCAATCCTTTTCGATAGATGAAATAAAAGCGGAAATCTAGATAAGGTACGGAGCATTATAAATGTCATACACAGATTGTGCCGTGAACCATTACCATTATTTTTTGTTGATCTCGAGCCTCAAATAAACAAATATACTTTTTTTTCATTGTGTCCATTGTTTTATATTAAAATAAATATACCACAATTTACACGATGTCAAAATATGGACACACTAACACGTACTGTGCCAAACCAAATAGTTTCGTAAAATGGGCTGGATCACGCAATACAAAGGACTGCAAGAAACCAAAAAATACCACAGCAACTTGCACTTACTGCAACGGAGATCATCCTCATAATTATAGAGAAGTTCTGTTTATCGTGAACTACTAAATGTCAGATACAATGACAAATCAAAACAAAGTAGCACTCAAAATCCTGTCACCAGTCCCAATGTAAATATAAATTCCACACATCATGCACAAAATTTCAACAGAATCAGTTATAGAGATGCTGTCATTAGAAACATAAACGCAGATAATAAAAATAATAATGAATTAGCAGATAAACTATCAAATATCCTAAACAAATTCAAAAATATGTTCTCTTAATTCGTAAACCAAAATAACATGATTTTAACCATGTTAACTACAATCATTAACAAAATAACAAAATAGCTTTTAAGTCATTACGAATTGCATCGTGGAACGCTAATGGCATTTTAAACTATATACTAGAGATGTCGCTGTTTTTAAAATTGAATACTTTAGACATTCTATTAATATCTGAGAGCCATGCCTCACAAAAAACGGTTATTAGATACCTTACTAGACTGTGTATTAAGAGCCTTACTAGGCTCTGTCGTTATTATTAAATTAAAAATTAAACACTATGCAGTCCAACCTTATATTACGGAAAAAATCCAAGCAGCAATCAATCAAATCGAAACAAATATCTCTCTCAGTGTAGCACCACTCTACAGCCCACCTAGACATCTCATTTTAAGCGAAGAGTATCATGATTTCATACGAACTCTTGGATCCAAATTCATAGTAGCAGGAGACTGTAATGCCGAATACACCACATGAGGTTCCAGATTAATCATGCCTAAAGATCGAGCATTAATATTATTCAACAAAATACCTTAAGATACTTATCAATGGGAGAACCCACATACTGGCCTACGGACCCCAATAAATCCTAGATTTAGTAGATTTTGCTGTAACAAAAGGAATAGCTGACATCCATAGTCCCATAGAGTCAAACTTCGATTTAACATCAGTACACAGCACAATAATAATAACTTTAAGCACACACATAATATGGAGAACACTACCACCCAAACTCACAACTAAAGAAACAAACTGGGATGTTTTCCAAAATTCTGTAGTAAAAACCAAGATGTAGAGAAAACAGTAGACTATTTATTTTAACAATAGTTTTACAAACAACAGGACGGGAAGTAACATCAAAGCACCAATGAAGTGTGCAAGAAAATCATAATATCGCCCTCCATATAAGATAACTTGTAGCAGAAAAAAGAAGAGCTCGACGCATATGGCAACAAACAAGAAATCTACTAAATAAAACGTACCTTAACAGGATAAGTCATAGACTAAATAGAGAAAAGTCATGTTTCATGTAATGACTAAATAGTCATTACATGAAGAAAACGACTCTTTCCAGTTTCCAGTTTTATATTTCAAACTTGTCACATGAAGACATATATGGAAAGGAAGAAAAAATTTAACGGACCGACTTGAACAAATTCACCTTTAAGAAAAACAGATATGACCTGGGCCCGCACAAAAACAGAAAAAACAACAGTATTCGCAGAGCATCTTGCAACTGTATTCTTAGCACCAAATACTAATAATGATGATATAAGAATGTACCTCGAAATTTTATGTCAACTATCTCTTACCTTGACAACATTTACTCCGACAGAGGTTCTACAACAAATAAAAATGTTAAATCCTAAGAAAGCTCCTGGCTATGATTTAATAACAGGAGAATTACTTCAGAAACTACCGAGAAAAGCAGTGGTGTTATTAACAATAATATACATACGTGTTCGCTTCATTCCAATACAATGAAAATTTGCTCAAGCTACTATGATTCCGAAACCTGGTGAAACCGCAACACAAGCAAATTCATATCGACTTATAAGCCGACTCCCAATAATGTCGAAAGTATTAGAAAGGACTTCGCCAAGGCTGCTGCATTGCACCTACATTCTTTAAGATTTATTTGGAGGGGGTTTTGGATATTTGGAAAAGAAAATGTGAACCTATGGGTGTTAAAATTGGAGACCATACTCTGTACAGCTTGCATTTTGCTGATGACCAAGTAATACTTGCAGAAGATCAATATAATATCCACTACATGTTACGAAAAATAGATGAAGAATATACGAAGTGGGGCTTATCAATTAATCCATCAAAAACAGAGTACGTAGTAGTGGGAGGTGAAGGAAAGCACTTAGAACTAGGAAACAAACAAATTCAAAATAATGATAGCTATAAATATCTCGGTGTAAACATTACAAACAATGGTCGAAATACAAAAGAAATAGCTACTGGAATTGGTCAAGGAAATTCAGCAATACGTCAATTGAATAGTTTACTTTGGAATAACCACATCACCCAAAACACAAAAATTAGGATATACAAAAGTATCATAGAAAGCATTGCTACATATGGTTCAGAGCTTTGGGTAATATATAAAAATGACGCATCCAAAATAAAAGCAATGGAAATGAATTATTGGAGAAGATGTTGCCAACTCACTAGAAGAGATAGAGTAAGGAATCAGAGAGCGTATGGGCATAGACATTGACATCCTGGAAACTATAGAATGGAAAAGGCTGAAATGGTATGGCCATGTAGAAAGGATGAATGATCAACGATGGCAAAAGAGAATGTTACAGTGGATCCCCACCAACCGCAAAAAAAAGGGAAGACCAAGAAGATCGTGGAGACAAGAAGTAAAAGGTGCAATCTAGATCTTAAACTAAAAAATCTTTGTGGCTATTTAACAAAAGGTCATAGTTATCTCTTGAAAATAAACTGCTTCTGTACAAAGCTATACTAAAACAGTTTGGGCATATGGAATATAACTATGGGGCTGCAGTAAACCTTCAAATACGAAGACACTTCAAACAATCCAATTCAAAATACTCCGTATGATAAGTAAACCTCTATGGAATGTATCCAACCAACACGTCACAATGATGTGGACATTCCACTTCTTAATGACATAATAAAAAGCATTCAATAAAATATAAAATCAACTGATCACAACACCGAACTGATAAATAATTTATTAACCCAACCACTTGCCGGAAGAAGATTGAACAGAGTATGGCCAGAAGACCTACCGCAATATTTACTTGTATATATAGTAAATTGTAAACATGCAATGTAACAATAAAAAAACATTCTATTGATGTTTCTAGTACACATTTTGCATTGTTCAGTAAGATGGGAACTGCTTCTTTGATTTTCTTCTTTTCCCTGTTCGTTTCTTTAATGACTTATAATAATATATAATATTTAATTTAAACATGCCATACACAAACAGTTTCAGATTCTCTTTGAAGAAATATTACAACGAATAATCGTACGTGGGCGGTATAATACGAATATTTGCATTTTCTATAGAAAAGTGGAAGCATCGAAGAAAAAACGTTAAAGGTAAATAATATGAAATATCTCATCCTTAAGTCCGTTCCTGATTTAAATAAACTATTGTTACATCATAATTTAATGTTTTTAACAAACAATTGTTTTTCATTCATTCTTTTAAAGACTAGAATAACCTTTTTATACGGTAATAAAGTAATTGTAGTATGTTATTAATCTGTATAAAAATTTTGCTATAAATAACCGTTTGGAGGTCGGTCAGTAATTTGCAACTGATTTGTATTTTAATACGCAGATATTAATGATGTCCAGAAATGCAAAGATCAAATAAACATTGTAAATTTCACGAAGAATTTACTTAAACTATTCTTTAATATACTAGTTTTAGCATGCCCTCTATATAAACGATTGGGTACAAAATATCGAAAGTGTTTTCTGTTGTTCTGGCGACAGTGATGTCTCATTTTCTATCCATTGTCAATTTTTCTCCAAGAATGCTGCCAAGAACACGATTTCATTACATCGTATACTCACTTCAAATTACCACCGAAAAGACTCTACACCTAGAAGTCAAATGCAGAATCACAGACTAAAATTATTAGAAACCAAATCGACTTCATTTTAATAAAAAATCGATTTGGAAACTACATTAAATCAAGTAAAGTTTATCCAGGTGCTAACAATGGGTCTGATAACAATCTCACAGTAGCTGTATCCCAATTAAAATTAAAAAGGTGATCAAAAGTCTCTCAAAAATATTTATATAACCCAATTATAAGACGAGAAAGTTAATGAAACCGTTCAAAGAAAATTGAACAAAAATTTAGTTTTGTAAAATATTGGTGAGAATATCAATTAGGGCTTATATAAAATTATAGAAACAACTCAGAAAATCTGTGAAATTAATTGGATGACAAAGATGACATGAAAGAAGGCTTGGATGACAGAAAATATATTGGATTTAATGGAGCAACCGCGACTAGCAAAAAAACAACGACAAACTTTATTATAAAAAAAATCGACGTAAAATACGAAAAGCAAAGAGTCAACAACTAGTCAAACAGTTTCATAAAATTAAAGAACTTGAGAATAGATACGATAAGTATACATGGTAAAGTACTACTTGAAGTAGAGGACAAACTTAAAAAAATGGGAAAACTACATTACAAACCTATTCGAAGACCATAGGATTTGTTCACCTCTAGATAATATACTGCGAAGGATCTATAGTAACACGGTCTGAGGTAACACAAGACATATAATCATCCAAAAATGGAAAAGTGACAGGTCCTGAAGAAATTTCAATTGAAATATAAAAGCTTATAAATAATAGCAATGTTTTAGAGGCTTCGTTTTTCAATACCATTAATTCCAGCGGACACATACCTAATGGTTGGTACAATTAATTGTTCACAGCTTTACCTAAGAAGACAACAGCAAAATCCTGTGCTGATTATAGATCTATCAGTTTGTTAAGTCATTTATTGAAAATTCTTCTAAAAGTAGAAAAAACATGGCAGTATCTATAATAAAGGCGTTTGACAGCATAGAAAATTGGGCCATCAAAAACTCACTACAGAACGGCAGAATTGATTACAGGTACACGGACCTAATAACAAACATATACAAAAATGCGAGTACCACAATAAAATTGACGAACGAACACGCTACAGAACCAATAAAATTCAAAAGAGGAATCAGGCAGATAGACACAATATCGCCAAAATTGTTCAATCAGGCTATGGAAGACATATTTAAAAAATTAGAATGGGATACATACGGAATAAGAATAAATGGGACAGCTCTTGAACCACTTGAGATATGCAGACGATATAGTCCTGATAACAGGTAAGAAGGAAGAGTTACAGAAGATGGTTGAGGAACTAGATAGAAAAGCGACAGAGGTAGGTCTAGAGATGAACTATAGTAAAACCAAGACTATGACAAACCAAGAAGACCAATTAGAAATAGTAGTAAAACAGAATAAATTAGAGCAGAATTAAGCAGAATACATATACCTAGGACAGATAATAAAGCTGAACAGGGACAATCAAACATAAGAAATAAAAAGAAGAACTAGACTAGCATGGGCCTCATTTGGTAAACTATCATATATTCTAAAAAATAAAAAGTTCCCTCAATATATGCGAACGAAAGTATTCAACCAGTGCAGTTTACCAGTTATCACATATGGCTCACAAACATGGACTTTCACAAAGGAGAACATCGACAGGATATCCAAAACACAAAAAGCAATGAAAAGACAGATGCTGGGTATCAGTCTTAAAGACAGGAAAATAAACTCATAGATCAGAGAAAAAACAAATATGAACGATGTATCAAGACAGGTTGCAAAACTTAAATGGAACTTCGCCGGTCACACTCTCCGGCAAAAAGATGAAAGATGGAATAAGTGAATTCTACACTGGAGACCATGGGAAAAGAAAAGAAAGAGAGGAAGACCACAGATGAGATGGACTGACGATCTTAACAGAACGGCAGGAAAGGACTGGATGCAGATCGCCCAAAATAGAGACCAATGGAGATTAACAGGGGAGGCCTATGCCCAAGAGTGGGCGTTTAAGGCTGATTAGATAGATAGATAGAGATCTATAATAAATGTGAGGAATAGTAAAGTGACACACACTTTGGTTTTCGTAATGGGTTTGGAACGAGAGGGGCATTGTTTAGGATATATTGGCTATATTAATCGATGTTTTAAGAGACATTAGCTTGGATGGCAGAGATTGGACTATGGATGCTTTGTATAAATGTCAACAGCAAAGACTTACTTAAGGACTCTCGACATTATTCAGAATACCGCATTACCAATATATCTAGGAGCTTTCAGATAAAGTCCTGCCGAAAGTCTTCGCTGTAAAACAGGTGAACTTTTCATCTCGCTTCGCAGACAACAAATTCTTCTGACATACTTTGCTAGAGTGTCTTCAAATCAAAACAATCCGACATGTAAGCTAATTAACTATATATAAGCTAATAAACACCAGACATTACCTCAAATTTTACTTTCCCTTTTACGACCTGTTGACTTTTCAATAACAGATATTCATATACTGTCATCAACTCCTCCTTTGATTAAAAAAATACCAAAAATTAACCTTTCGCTTAATCATTATCACAAAAATGAAGGCAACAGTCAAATTATAAGGCAATGTTTCCTAGAGCTGGTCAACACAACCTCATATGAGGAGATTCTCTACAGATACATCTACAACTGAGACAGCTGTCGGATATTCTGTAACAACTACAAATAGTATCATTCAGAAATTCTGTATTCCATCATCCACCTTCATCCATAGGGGAGAGTTGCACGCCATCCCCCAAGCATTAAAATGCTTATGCAGCCAAACTAAAGCCAAGAACACTGCAATATGTACAGATTACTCGATTAAAAATATATTATTCTGAACATCCTTTAGTTCGTGCCATTAAGGATATAAACAACAAACTATCTTACTTCTTCTGGAACAAACAGATTAAGCTGGATTCCTTCACACGTTGACATTTTAGGTAATGAGACTGCTGATACTGCTACAAAAGAAGCAATTAGAACCAAATCAAATATCAAATCCGTTCAACTAGCATCAGATCCAAAACCACTTTTCCGGTCCTAAATCAAAAAGTCCTGGAAAACCAATTGAGGAATTCAACCTAGAAACTACACAAAATACAACCTACCATCGAAACCTTACAGCCACATAACTCGCAGACTAAGAACTAATCATACACGGCTTACGCATGGACAATATTGGCGCCAACGTTTTTATGACTAGCTCAAACGTTGGTAGTTTTCCGTGGACTGTCGGTTTTTGCGTACAAGTCAAAGGGATTGGCGCTACAGACTGATATCGCCCTAATACTGAATCCAATGTGTGGATGCCTCACCGCTGTGGCGCCAACGTTGGATTCCATGTGTGTAGCCGGCCTTAGAAATGTGATACTCAGCCAATTAGAACTTGTTCAGAATGTAATAGATTTCCTTCGAGAAACGAATTTGCATTACAAAATTTAGTGTTATTTTTTACTTTTTTTATTCTCTTTATAGCAAATAATTATAATGTAATATAAAACGTATAGTAACAACATATACCCAGTGTCAATAACCTTGTACGAGTAGTGTAGTTGACACACAATAAACTAAATAAAAAAAAATCTACTACAGCGTCAATAATCTGAAAATATAATTTCACTGAAATTTTTAGGGTAAAAACATAAAATCATTATTTATGTAGCGCCCAAATACAAAACATGTGTGCTACATAACAATATAAACATAAAAATAAATTACTTTCTATGAAATTAGTTAAGCGTTTCAATCATGATAAAATTAAAATATACATCTATAAAAATGCTAATGTGGGAATCTGTTAAGTGAATAACCACGACATCGTGAATTAACGATTTGCTCCAGCAACAACATTCATTAAAAATTAGATAATAGGTTGCGTAATTGCTCATTAATATGATTGTTAATGACAGGTGCACAAGTAGGTGATAGAATTAGAAATTTTAATAAAATGTTTGACAGGATTGCGATTTATGCTCACAAATGGTTCCTATGGACTGAAAAAATGAGCACAAACAATTAATATCTTATACTCAGTGACATTAGAAGTGTTACAGCCAGAAGGAATAATTTTTTGAACTTAATTTTTTGGCAACAGAATAAAATTATATTTAAAACATGCTACAATATCAATACCAATGTTTTATCTTTTCTACTTCTTGTAAAAATAAATTTTTTCTTTAAATTTTTTTAATATTGTTCTGAAGCTATTTTCTTGTGGCATTGTAAATTAATTACTATTTAACTGGGAATAAGCCACAATTAAAGATAAAAATACGTTTATTGACGTTTCAATTTCCACTTCGGAAATCGTTCTCAAAATACAAACAGTAAACTAAACAAATTTTGTTTTTTGTTACATAGTAAAAAATTCTTCTAATAATTTAACTTTATCTGACTCATTTATATTGACAATTCAGACATAAATTATGCATTTTAAAGTAGACGACTTTAAAATGATATTGCCAATATTGTTGAGTTGCGCTCATGGGACGACTTTACTTATAAGATAGTTCATTCGATTACCTGAAATCAACTTTAACTTGAGAATATCCGTCAGAAAAAAAATCATAGCATGTAATTCGTCTTTAAAAAGACAAACACATGACATAATGACAGTAAAATTCTCCTTTTAGTGATTCCATAGTAAATTATTAGGAAAAACCAGGAAAAAAACCTCATAATACTATCCCGACTAAGTATTTGTTCGTGAATTTAGTTTTCCTTCAACAAACATCAAAATTCTGATTTTATATGTTACGTTATTTAAAAAACATAAATGATGCTTCTTTTTTTACCATCCGTTTCTTTTAGCACTACATTTGAATTATTCCTTTGAACCCTTTGTTCATTATCCCATGCGTGTTTACATATTTGAGATCTATCAAATTCTCTATTTTTAATATAAGATTGATGTTCACTTATTCTAACATTTAATGACCTTGATGATTCACCTAAATAAAACTGATCTCATTCACAAGGTATTTTATAAATGCAATTCTTTGTCCTTTCTTGTTCATTGTTAGGTTTGGTTTTGGACAAAATAGATCTCAACGTGTTTGTTGTTTGGAATGTTGAATTTATTTCCTATCCTTTTAAGTTTTTCTGATAATCCTTTTATGTACGGTATTGTTATTTTCCTCATATTATTCCTTGTGTATGCTGTAGGATCTCGTTCTAAGTTGTTCTGTTCTAATCGATCGATTGTTGAAGATTCCTTATTTATAAACGATAAAGGATAATCATTTTTTAATAAAACAGATGTTAACAAATGTTTCTCCTCCAAGAACGAATTTTCGTTAGAACAAGTAATTTTGGCTCTATCGTATAAGGATTTAATTATTCCCTTTTTTACATTAATATTGTGATTTGATTTGAAATTTAAATATCTATTGGTGTGTGTTGGTTTTCTATACACCTGAGTCTCATATCCAGTATCGTTCTTAGAGATTAAAACATCCAGGAAAGGTAGCGTTTATAAATAAGGAATTTTCAACAATCGATCGATTAGAACAAAACAACTTAGAACGAGATCCTATAGCATACACAAGGAATAATATGAGGAAAATAACAATACCGTACATAAAAGAATTATCAGAAAAACTTAAAAGGATAGGAAATAAATTCAACATTTCAACAACATTCAAAACAACAAACACGTTGAGATCTATTTTGTCCAAAACCAAACCTAACAATGAACAAGAAAGGACAAAGAATTGCATTTATAAAATACCTTGTGAATGCGATCAGTTTTATTTAGGTGAATCATCAAGGCCATTAAATGTTAGAATAAGTGAACATCAATCTTATATTAAAAATAGAGAATTTGATAGATCTCAAATATGTAATCACGCATGGGATAATGAACATAGGGTTCAATGGAATAATTCAAGTGTAGTCCTAAAAGAAACGGATGATAAAAAAAGAAACATCAAAGAAGCGGCTCTAATTATGATAAATGAGGCCAATTGTGTCGCAAATTCCTCGGCAGAATGTAGTAGGATCTAGTTACCAATATTGAAAGAGGAAGTTATTAATAAGAAAATACCAGTATTAGTAAGTCAGTAACATATAGAGGATGCATCATTTATATTTTTTAAATAACGTAACATATAAAATCAGAATTTTGATGCTTGTTGAAGGTAAACTAAATTCACGAACAAATACTTACAATGTCGGGATAGTATTATGAGGTTTTTTTCCTGGTTTTTCGCTCATAATTTACAATGGAATCACTAACAGGAGAATTTTACTGTCATCATGTCATGTGTTTATCTTTTTAAAGACGAATTACATGCTATGATTTTTTTTCTGACGGATATTCTCAAGTTAAAGTTGATTTCTTGTAATCGAATGAACTATCTTATAAGTAAAGTCGTCCCATGAGCGCAACTCAACAATATTGGCAATATCATTTTAAAGTCGTCTACTTTAAAATGCATAATGTATGTCTGAATTGTCAATATAAATGAGTCAGATAAAATTAAATTATTAGAAGAATTTGTCACTATTTAACAAAAAACAAAATTTGTTTAATTTACTGTCTGTATTTTGAGAACGATTTCCCAAGTGGAAATTGAAACGTCAATAAACGTATTTTTATCTTTAATTGTGGCTTATTCCTAGTTAAATAGTAATTAAAATTTTTTTGCAAAGAGACCGATTTGTGGAAGCCGGTTCATATAGAAATTTTTAGTTATTTTTCCTCAGTGTAATTGTATTTAGTTTAAGAAAATGCCTCGAGTTCGGAGACACCAAAATTAGCACCATTTTAGCGATTTTGACAGGGGTAGAATTATTGCGTATAGAGATATGGGTTTGTCGTATCGCAAAATTGACCGTCGTGTTAATTGTACGACAACGACGGTTATACATGTCTGTCGTGTATGGACAAACGAAGGTAGTGGAACACGAAAAAAACCAACTGGTCAGCCGAGGCGTAGCACAGAGTGTCAAGACAGGCGCTTTATATTACTGGCTTCGCGAGACCGTTTTGCTACTATACGACCAATTGCTGACCAATGATTTGGAGTAGTAGGCAGACCTGTTAGTATGCGTAGACTCTACCGTCGCATTCGAGCCTTTGGACTGGTTCTATTCCACCCACGCCTAGTGCTTCCTTTGATTGTGGACCATTGCTATCAACGTTTGAATTGGTGCAGATAACGGCAGCATTGCATTCGGCGATAAATCACGAGTCCGTTTAGGAATGCATATAGATATCGGGTTTGGCTGTTGAAAGGCATGTAGACAGGACAGGTAAAGTAATGGGTTGGAAGACTATTGCTCATATTAGCCGATCATCACTTGTGTTTATTCAAGGCAATATGACAGCTGCACGTTATGTTTATGACATCTTACAAACCACTTTACAGCCTTATGTCGACGGCCGTCGAGACGTCCTTTTTCGGCAAGACAACGCGCGCCTACTATTACTCGTCAAACTATCGACTTTTTCCAAGATGCTGGCATGTTTTGCCATGGTCGCACCGTGCTCCGGATTTAAATCCCATCGAACATGTATGGGATATGGTAGAAAGGAGACTTTTCACTTTACACCATCCTCCACAGACTCTGGAACAGTTAATATATGAAGTTTAAGTTGCTTGGAACGGGGTGTCACACGCAGACATCGATCATTTTTCATTTTGTCAATGCCTAGACATATACAGAAGTGTATTCAGCTACGGGGTCGCCAAACACATTATTAATTTTTTTTTATTACTTGTCAATAAAAATTTTTGACAACGGTATCGTTTCATTCTTGATGTAAATCTACCACATTGCCAAAAAATTAAGTTCAAGAAATTATTCCTTCTGGGTTTAACAATTCCAATGTCACTAAGTATAGATACATACTAATGTATATATATATATATAATATATATATATATATATATATATATATATATATATATATATATATGTCTTCATATCAAGGCGAGATCCGTTTGTATCATAAGCTATACAAAATGAGATCCGTTTTGCAAGGCGAGATCCGATTTTGGATCTCACCTTGTATTCACGTGTATATAGTGACATCTCGATGTAACAATGATGGGGGTACAAAGAAATCGATTTTTGTCTGGACCTCATTTTGCACCCCTTTTGGTGAATTTTATATTGCAGTAGTTCCACTAAATCCGCTGTAGAGGCAGTGCGAGCGATCCGTTGTGTATATGCTAAATATACATTTTGTAGACAACCCGAGATCCGGTAAATTTGGCAACATCGCAAATGAATTTTACAGTCAGACCTCTCACTCCCTTCGGCTTATTTCCGGTTTGAATAATATTATTTACATTATTAAAGAGCTCTGTCCAGAAAGGCGATTGTCAAATATCTCGAGAACTAGACGTCGTATCGAAAAAACTTAGGAATTCTTTTTTAATGGTTTTTCAAAATCTATATACTTATGCAATAGCAGGGTTCTTATTCTTCCTGCGAACGCGGTGGGTGTAGCAACTTTGAATTTTCAACTGGAACCCTTAATTTTTATTTAAATAAACATTTTGAAATTAGATTAGAACTATTATGGATATAGATATAAAATTAGAATAATTAATTAAATTAGAAATTTATAGTTGAAAATACACAACTTTTGTGTGAATCTATAATAGCTTTTTTAATCAGTGGGAAGAGCTTCAAAATCGTCGTTTTGATGACATTTTTAGGAGTTGGATGATTTTAAGTAATTTTTTAGATAAAATTATGTAGAACACGTTGGTAAGTACTCGAAGTCTAAAAAATTTCGGAGACATTGTTTATTTGTAGTATTATTCGCATATCTTCTTTACTGTTTGTTTTACAAAAAATGTCAAAAACTTATTTTAATCGCTTTTAAAAGACCTACAAAATAAATCTAACCGCGTTCAATTTGAATGAGAGTTACAAACACAAATCTGTTTTGCATATCATTTATAATTAAGGGACCAACTATGCTGTTCACGTACTATATTAAGATTCCACGGAAATATTTTTCAATATATGCAGTTCATTTATGCTAAACTTGGACACTGTACGTCAAATAGTTTACGAGCTATAGCTTTATAAACAAATTAACTTTATATTTCCTTTAAATTCGTTTACTGAAGAAAATCCAAATTTAGCTATACAGCTCGCACTCCCTCGTAGGGGAAAATTCACTCATCCCAGATACCCACATTATCAAAAGGATTGACCTGTGGGACTCTTTCTGTGTTCGATTCCTAGGTAACTTGGTACATTGGGTTTGTCCCAAAAATTTTCATACATTATTATCTAGTATTATATAAAGCTTATTAAGGACATTGTAACGGCGTTAAAATTCAAAAGCTTGTGATATATAAAACATCTAAAATTGCAACGGTTTTTCCCTGGCAGCAAATTTCACGTTCAAGAACAAAGGATAGTAATAAAAACAATTAAATCTATGTACCTATTTCTTAATTATTATCTTGTGTTAGTTATCTTACTCTATGTTAGACTCTTCATTACTATAAAAAGAAGTAACACTCTCTATGGTTAAAATTGTTCACATTTATCACCTTTTTTGTAACATTTCACTTGGGCCATAATATATTTACAAGAACCAATGAATTTGATCTCGTTTCCGTTTACATGAGCATTGGAGCCCCCGGACAGTCTGACAATTAGAAAAAAACCAATATAATAATTATTCGTCACAAAAAGGTAAAAATAAACTCATCTTTTACACCTATTAGGAGTATAGTATATGTATGTATGTTTCTTTAACTTGGATTCCGTGCTTAAAACTGGTACCAGCTCTACATTTTCTTTACTCCAGCCAGTTAGCAACATATTCGGGAGTCAAAGTCTTGGTGTCACACTACATACTCATACCTTCGTTTGGATGAGTATGTACACGAATATTATATATTATACTGTCTGAAGTAGGAGAAAGTTTATATGGACCATTACAAAGATTGTTAGTACTGGTCAAATACAAAACCAATCCTTTTAGGGTTGTAGAGGTTCTTGAACACTATTGATTTTAAAATTCTTGCATAGTCGCCAAATGATTTGCAATTGGAGGGTTTGCCAACGGCTTGGGTTAAACTCATACCTTTAAGAATGTGACACTTTTGTTACTTTATAATGGTAATGGTAGATATTTAGACATAACTGTAAACTGTCCTATTATAGAACCTAAAGCAGATTTATTTGATGGTATCGATAAAACTCCTACAGGTACAAGTGACATTGGATATGCTGTAAATTCATATTTGAAAATATTTTTTTTTACTTACATAGATGGCTTTGTTAAAGACCAATTAGCCAGACGATTTTTTTTTAACTATAATAATTTAAAAAAGAAAACTCATCCTTCTTCACAATAACAATGCTTAAAGTATTAGTAGTGCTTAAAGTTAAGTGTGAGTAGTGTAATTTGTGTTTTTTTTTTCTATGTAGAATTTAATTTTGTTTTTAAATATATATATTTTTATTTTCAATTTTTTTTGTTGCTTTGTTTTTGTTTTTATTTTTGTTTGTTTTTTTTATATGCACTATTTTTTTTAAATTTTTTTTTTAATTTTTTCGTCGCCTACTTACAAAATCTAACTAGTTGCAGGATTGCTAACAAAGAGGTGGTTAGTAATTTACAATTTCATTTTGCACCGTTTGGTGTGATTATATAAGCAGTACAATATATTAATATTCTTATTGAAAATTATACAAGTTAAATTTATAGGTAAGCAAATTTTGTTATTAATAACTTCATTATAAAATTTATCTGTGCTTTGACTATTTAATGAACAACCAAGTAGAATATGTGTTAAGTCTCCAAGTTCCCCACATAAACATGAGGAATCATCAATTAAACCAATTTTACATTTATAGCTTGGTGACATTGCATGATTTGCTCTTATTCTGTTTAAAGTAATAATAAAGTTCCTGTTGTTTTCGTTGCAGAACCATCCTATTATTGGGATTTGGACTTAACATGATTTATAATTTAATCCTATTTGTTTGCTGTCATATAGTTCTTGCCATTTAACCTTAAGTTGAACTTTAAGTGTGGAATTCAAATCTGTATATGGAATACACTGGCTCATAGAATCTCTGTGTAAGTCTAAGGCGGATTTTGCAAACTTATCAGCAATTTCGTTTCCTTAAATACCCGAATGCCCTTTGATCCAAACTATTAGCACCTCCCGTTGCGAGCTAAGTATTTCGTGATTGGTCTGTAGTATTTCTACTTCTAGATGACTTAACTTCTTGGCCGCACTTATATTTTTTAGTCTCTCTATGACACTTTTGCAATCTGTAAATATAATACTTTTGAGTCTATACGTCCTAAGTATATATTTTAGAGCTTCACTTATTGCAAACATTTCTGCTGTATATAGCGTTGCCTCATCTGGTAATCTGAACTCTTCATGATATTTTGAGGTGTGATCGTAAAAAGTGGCACCTGATATTTGAAAATATTCTCATAATATTTATGTTACTTTCAATTGCCTTGGCTGTTAGTATTTTTTATAAAAGCTCTTGCTCAGCATGAATAATTTTTTTCTTTTCAGAGACAGTTTTATAGTGTCGGAAATGTTGAAAGTACTTATTGTATGCTGATAAAAATTGGGAGTTCTAACAGTAAGAAGAAATTTTGCTAGTGTCTTCTCTATTTTTTTTTGTATATTTAGTAAGGGTATTTAAAAATTTGGCGATGCAATCTTATTAGCTGAAATTACGAGAAGACGATCTACGCTTTTGAAAAATACATTAAATCGTAAAAAACTGATCATGTAGTTTTTGTACAGAATATTCGTCAATTTTCATCCGTTTTTTTTTTCTATTGTCTACGTTTTGACTTGAGTGGTTGCTTAGGTCTCATGATGCACGAAATTCATCTACCATCATGCCAATCATATTGTAGCTTAACAACCATTCGTCTAGTTTGGTGCTGGTTTTAATCAATCTCACGATTTCTCCTGCATCTTTTGAGTTTGTATTTATATGTTTCAAGCTGGACCTACAAATAGTTGGTTAAAGTTTCTGTTCAAACTTTTCACAACAAAATTTTTTCTCATAAAGTCTTCATGCAATTCTGGAGCCTTATCAGCAAGTTTGTACATGTCCAACAAATTTAATGTTCCCCAAAAAGAATAGTTCACATGGTCAAATGCAAAGAAGTAGGGGTACATTTTTCTAAAACTAGAACAAAAATGTATTCTCCAGTTTCCGCTTCTTTTAGCAAACAAAAATGGAAATGGACTTTACGGAAAGAAACATGCCGTAATCTGATTTTGACTCAAGTTCACTGTCATACCTGCTGCTCATTAAAATAATTTAAAACTTCTAATATTAAAAATCTCAGCTCAGTGGATTTCGTGCTATTAGTAAAAAATAATGCACAATGATTGCACTTTCGCAATCGAATATACAACACAACAGAATTTCAATGTAAAATCGACCCTAACAACATCGCCATTACTAAAGTCGATTTGAGGTTGACTTCAGATTATGAATCTCGCCCTTCCTCGCATCTCTGCGTTTGCCACTGTGCGTCTTGACATGCCTTTAGATTTATTTAATTTTTTCTTAAACTATTTATCCAATCGACATTCTAAACAAACCGACATGTTCTCTGATGTTTGGTCTATAACTTTTATAGAAAGCCATTTTCTGCTAGACCCAATATTTTTCGGGGTAGAGCGAGGAGAAACGATTTTAAAAATATGGGTTTTCAGACTCATTCTAAGTCATTTTGTATGAAGGCACTCCGTATACAACAATGGTTTGACGTATTTTTATAAATAAAATAAAAATATTTCTAATGTCCGGATCGATATGCAGATTTGAAGAATGAATTTTCGGATATCGTAGATCCGAAAAAGGACGAAAAACAAAATAGCACTTTTTTGTAAGGCTCCCCACCACTCTCCTCACGCTACGATTTTTGGACGACCAAGTGACTTTGCATAAGAAAGATATTAGAAACGAATAAAAATAGGTTTTGCATTTTAGTAACAAAGTGCCCACCAAAATCTATTCTAGAAGTCTTTTTCCAGTCTATTTACTCTTCAGTATGGAATTGTATTTACTCTTGTACAAAACTAATATTTTTATGTTAAAACACGATTAGAATGTTAAAATGATAGCTTTTGTTATACAGATAAACTGTTTAGTTTAAATAATTTCCCCTTTTTAATTTTGTACATAAATAATAAACAAAAAGAGCTTTGAGAATAGATTTCACAAATTCAATAAAACAGAGCATTTTAGTAATTCGGTTTATAAAGTTTATGTTGAATTATTTAATAATATACATAAAAATTATAATCATTACTTAGCTTCTGTTATCTTTGAATTTTGTTTTACTACTTCAACTGACCGCTGCCCTTGCAATATTTTTAAAATACAAAACACCATAACCGCAAATTACTTTACTGTTTGAGTAGGAAATATGCAATACAACACGAGCTCCGGTCGCTCGAGTAATACTCTTTAGAGCTGGCAACAGTGTCTGATCTCGCGTTGATCTGTAAATATCTAAAATTTCGTATATAAGTCTTCCCCTTCCCTTTTCAGCTACGGATCTCATTTTGTTGTAAATTTATCAAAAAAATTTAAGTTCAAAAATCTTTTCCCCTCTAAGTGTACCATGATTAATATGTTAATTATAAAGATAGTTATGAACAATATACTCCATTAATTAATTTCCTATTGGTGGATCTCGGGTTGTCCTCGATTTAATCGGATCTCGCCTTGATATGAAGACGTATATATATATATATATATATATATATATATATATATATATGTGTGTGTGTGTGTTGTGTGTGTGTGTGTTTGTATACTGGGTGGTAAATCGTCAAAGGGGCCACAGTAAACTCGATGTGAAGCTTACCTAATTATTTTACATCAAAAGTCGTAAGATTATATTTGTAGAGGACTGAAATTTGTATTGAAAACATACGTCAAAATTATTGTTTCACAAATTAAACACACTCCAAAGCTTTGCAAAAATATTATACATTTGCCAAAGTGTTGTAGAAGTTAGGCCACACGTAGTTCAGAATGTGTATAACGGGTTGAACTTGGTCACAATGAAATTAAATATTAACGAAATTTTTATGGTTAATATTTTTATTTTACGATTTACTGTTTAAAACATAATAAAGTTAATGAAATATACTCAGTTGAGAAAAAAATAGCAATCATGTTGTAATCTAAGATATTCTAATAGAATAATTTCAAGTCATTCAACAATTCAAAGGATTTTAAATAAGTTATAGTTATATTCCTAATTGTATCTGTACATTTTTATTAATTAAAGAACGAATAAAAAATCTAGATCCCCGATCCCAGAGGCCACTTAACGTTAAGCCGATGTAACATATGCCTGTAAAATAGGAAAGTAACTTGCAAATAAACCAGTAACTGGTTTACACAAAACACATTTGCAAGTAATTGGCATGCTAGCAGCTTTCATGCGTGTACTGGTAAGGCAAAAAAGCCTAGTAGATATTACACATGCCAGTAATCAGAATGGTTTTCATGTGAAAAGTACTAAAAACTCATTTTTAAATTTCGTAAAACTAAAATGAAAAGTATTCGGAGTGAATTAAATAAAACAACAAAACAAACGCAACTAAAAAAGGAAAATTTGGGTGAGGTTGGATTAGTAGACCGGAAAGTTATGGAGCAAGCTTGTTTGCTTAGAGAGAATAAACTTGAAGATGGTGATGGTTATAGAAACAATTTATGAATGCTTCCTGAAAATTTTTATGAATTGCTTCGCAAAATTAAGAACAAATAAAAAAATACCCATATACGAGATGTGATCCCAACCAGTACTAATTGAAAACAACTGTTAGATTTTTAAGCTTTGCTAAAATGAAAGACAGATATCCAGCACTGTTTTACTAATTAAATCTTGCCCAAGTACTTTCGCTTCCTAGAGCATCTTTAGGGGCATTTCGTCAATTTTGGGCTATGCAACAATCGCAGAATGTCATAAACTTAGAATTAAACATGATTGAACATAACACTACACTAAACAAGAATAAACAGTTTAAAATTATTTAAAAAATAGTGGAAGCTACATTCTAGTCGGCAACAGGAGAGAGCCTGTTGCCGACCAGAGGCCCAAAGGCTCAAAGATTCTTCTGAGGATTTTCCTCTAAAAACGTCTAAGTTTTCTTTCAGTTTCTTTGGCCAGGGTTCACGTCTCATACCCATACATGAGCACCGGTCTAATCACCGTTTTGTGAAAATATACTAATCTTTGATGTTCGTGTTAAGATTTTAGAATTAATAGTATTGTGAAGACTGTACATACATCTGTTTGCTGCCTGAATTTTTCCTTTAAACTCTTCCGCGATATCGTTATCTGCAGTGATTGTTGCTCCGAGATACTTAAAACTCTCCACTCTTTCAAAGTTTTATATTGTAACATTTTGCCCTATTCATTTCGTCCCGTATGTCTGTTGATGCACATGTATCTGGTTTTCTCTTCGTTTACCATAAAACCAGTTTTCTTTGCCTCTACTCCCAATTTATTAAAAGTCTTCTTCACATTGGTGACTGTGTTTTCCACAATATTATCTGCGTATGCTAGCAGTAATTTTGGTCCATTTACTGTCAGTAATTCTGTTTTAAGTTGTGTTGCTCTTACTACTTTCTCCAGGATTTTGTTAAAAAAGAGAGGTGACAGCACATCTCCCTGTTTTAGGCCACTGCTTATTTCGAAAGATTCTGAGAGTTTGTTACCTATCCGTACTCTGGATCTACAGCTATTCACACATTACTTAACAAGCTGGATAAGTTTTTTTGGAACTGAAAGTTCTGCCATTGCATTCCACATCTAATCCCATTTAATGCTGTCGTACGCTTGCCGGAAATCTATGAAGAGATAATGGTTAGTTCCGTTGAATTCCCATCCTTTTTCAAGCAGCTGTCTTAGAGTAATTATGAATTATGAATAATTCCCCCATAATTCACTATGGGGCTCATTAAAAAAAATGATGCAGTTGGTCAACAAATTGTTAGTAGTGTCGAGGATCTAGATCTGGTAATTTTAAATAATGGTGAAGCTACCTATGTTCCTAGATATGGTACCGAAAAATCGATGATTGACATATCACTTTGCACAGCTAATATAGCTAGTAAAATCACTTGGTCAGTTTTATCTGACACCTTAGGCTCCAATCATTTTGCAATAACTATGAATTTTTCAATAACTTACACATCGCAGGAAACAATTCACCCAAAAAGCAAGTGGAACATCAAAAAGGCCAATTGGCCGCTGTATACATCTTTAATTGAAAACATGTTTTCTAATAAAAGTAACTATCTGAATACTTATGAAAATTATAACTTTCTAATAGATTGCATTAATCATGCTGCTATTAAATCTATTCCTCAATATAAAATTTTTAAATCCAAAAATCGATCCCCTCCGCCATGGTGGGACCCAGAATGTGATCTGATAATTAATAACAGAAAAGAAGCATTAGCAGTTTATAAACGTTCACCAAGCCTTGACAATTATCTAAAATGTCAGAAAATTACTGCTCATACTAAAAAGCAGCTGAAACAAAAAGCCAAAGCTAGTTGGATTAAATGGTGTTCTAATTTAAGCAAAAATATTTCTTCTAAAGAAATATGGTCTCAAGCTAACAAAATGAACCGAAAATCACATAATAGTACAAAACCCTTCAATGATACTTTATTAGAAGACTTCTTTAACAGAGTATCTCCTCCATGGGTTCAACATTCGCCTACACAACCTACACAAAGTCATCATTCAAATAATCACGTTTTATTAAAACCTTTTACCAAAACTGAACTAGACTTCGCCCTTAAAAACCACATTAATACTTCTCCTGGAATCGATCATGTAAAATACCCCATGTTAATCAACCTACCAACGGTTGCAAAAAACCATCTTTTACATATCTTCAATGATATCATCCAAAATAACATAGTTATCGAGTTCTTCAAAAATATCTTAGTCGTTCCTATCCTTAAACCCGGAAAGGATCCAAATATTGTGAGTTCATATAGACCAATATCCTTACTCTCGTGCGTATTCAAAACCCTAGAAAGGCTTATAAAATTTAGATTAGATTGGTGGATACAAAAAGAGAATTTATTACCAGTAAACCAGTTTGGCTACAAAAGAGGTTTTGGAACTCAAGACGCTTTAACAACACTTGTTGTTGATGTACAGAACAACTTAACTAGGAATAACTATTTAGCAGCCCTATTCTTGGATATTGAAGGAGCATATGAATCAGTTTGTTTGTCAATATTGAAATTCAAAATGATAAATTTCTTTCATTTGCCAATTGCTTTCGTTAACACAATTATCGGTTTCTATACAGACAGGGTAATCTACGTCAGAGACCATAATAACAAGCTAATAGGACATAGACACAACTATTATCGCCAATTTTATTTAATATGTACACGTCTGACATACATAATATGCAAATAAACAACATCCCATTTAAAATAATACAATATGCAGATGACTTTTGTATCTATACAGAAAGTAAGAAATATGAAAACGGTATGCAAAACCTAGGTAGAGTATGTAGTTCTCTTTTCCCATGGTACTTAGAGAACGGCTTAAATTTATCAATTGACAAATCAGCAGTATCTGTCTTCACAAGACACAACCTTCCTCCAAATCAAAATATACTTCTTGATAATCAATCTTTTACATTCAAAAACCATATCAAATATCTGGGCCTTATACTGGATAAAAAATTGACTTGGAAACAACACATACAATATATGCTAGATAGATGCAAAAAAGGTAGTAATTTTCTTAGAATGACAACCAAAGTGTGGTGGGGTTGCGATGTTGAAACATCCTTATTGTTTTACAGAGCTTATATACGATCCATTATAGATTATGGTGCTACTCTTTACGGTTCTGCATCTAGAAATCTTCTAAGAAAAATTGACATTTTTCAAAATTCTGTCTTAAGGGTCTGTTTAGGTGCTATGAGATCTACCACTATACAACCACTACATGTTGAAGCTTATGAACCTCCTCTTTCGATTAGAAGAAATTTATTAAGCGAAAAATGGGTACTCAAAGCCCACTCAACATATCCCAAATTATTTTCCAGTATACGTCAACTTAACGAATCAGATCTCACTCATAAATATTGGATTAAGAAGCCGTCTCCACCTTTGTGCATTGCTTTACAGAACAATTCAATTTTTTCAAAAAATTTGGCCAAAGTGGAAAAAAATTTAGACTTCTTTGCTTTCTTCCATAAAGCTGAAGTTATAATACCCACATATAGTCACAACAACAAATTGAGCAACAATATTCTGAGATCTGTTTTGAACTGTTATAGTGATGCCACAGTTATATACACCGACGCATCCAAATCAATAGAAGAGACTGGCTGTGCCTATTTTCTACCCTCAGGGGGTTCTGAATTTAAGTACAAACTTTCCAAGGAGTTTTCAATTTTCTCGGCGGAATCATTGGCTATACTCGAAGCTTTGAAATATGTTAAAAACTCTTATATTAAAAAATCGTTAATTCTTTCAGACTGCCTTTCAGTTCTACAGAACATAAAAAACACTTTTTTACCCAAAACATTTAGTAATCCTTATATTTTTCTAATAAAAGATCAATTAAAGCACTTAGTAGACTCTGGCTTTAATATAAAATTTATTTGGGTTAAGGCACATATTGGACTCAAAGATAATGAATATGTAGATTACTTAGCTAAAACCAGTATAATATCAGGCACTTTATTACCATATTCTTTATGTGTATCAGATGCCATTAGGATATTTAAAAAAACCAGCTAGCGACATGGAAAGATCAATGGAATCTTTACTGCCTTACAAACCAAACAAGATACACTACTTTACAACCAGTTATTCCACAAACTACTTGGTTTAAGAATTTTAAATCTCCACGTAAATATATAACCACCATAAATAGACTACGCTTTGGACATGCGTGTTATCCAAGTCATTTATATAAAATAAATGTGATTGAAGATGATAATTGCAAACATTGCGGAAAACTGGGTGATCTTGATCACATCTTTTTTGAATGCCCTAAGTTTCAACAGCATTCAAACTCTCTCTACAAAAAATTAATCGAATTTAATATGTATGCACCATTCAATATTCAGTCGCTACTGGCGACAGGCTCACAAAATATATATAATATCATTATAGATTTCTTGTCAGACACATGCATGGTTCTATAGAATTTGTACTCGAGCATGAAATGTTTCATGATCGTGTGGAAATTTAGATTTGTATCCTTTGTTTACCCTAAATGTTATAACACCTTATCCGTGGTCCAGTTTTGTTTGTCTACTAAGAATGTCTTGATGGGCCCCTAGACGAGAAGAAAGTGACCCTGTAAGTTTCCTTGTCGTATATTCTTCTATTAATTATCCGTTAGTTTTCGATTAGGGATAGAGTTGTGCATTTGTCTGATTGGAGAATCTATTGCAACTGGCTGAATGACTAATGGCTGTTCCACAGCTAGTGGAAACCCAGTAGCTGTCACGTACGTCACACATGACTGAGCCACTATCAACGCATGCGCATTGCATCAAAGAGAACCTTGCAGGCAAAAAAATCAAATTGCTTGCGTTTAGCTAGTTTGCTAGTAAACGTTCACACTTGCCAGTTTGGGTACAGTAGCTGGCACTTACTAGTTACTAGTATGCCATTGTGCTAGTAATAGGCGAGTGTGTATATCTCTGACATTACAGTTAGATCCAATTAAACATTTATTAAAACTGTTTTTAAGATATCCGGTAACCTCCCGTATATTGTGCATATAGCACCCATCCATTTGAAACCAAATTTCTTCTTCATCCTGAGTTAGGTACTTCTGCAAGACTAGATAAAATCTCTTTTTGTAGGAAGTCCAACAACTTAAATTTTTTAAAAGATAAATTTTCCTCATAGAAAAATATTCCAAGAATATTGTGTCTAAATATTCCTAACCAGACATTTATTATTCGACGATATTAGATATGATTATTTTCAATAATATTCTCAGGCTTCTTTGTTGACGAAATCCTATAATTTTGAACATTTAGTTTATTATTTAGTATAAATGTACATTCATCGCTAAATAAGATGTTTTAAAAAATTATGTGTATTCATTAGCACTTTCTAAAATTTCGTAAAAAAATGCCGCTCGTCTCTCAGGACCTCCTTCTCTTAGTCTCCCAGGAATTTATTTCTTTAAGGCTTTTGGAATTATGAATGATAAATTGGTCTGTAATACTTTGAGAACTTATTGTATGATTTTCAACCACTGCTGTTAAAACATTTATTTCGTTTTAATTATTAAATTTCTTGGTACTTCAGCAATATTAATTGTATAGATACAATTTGGAATCATGGTCCAAGTATTTTCAAGCTTTTTTAAAATCATTTGAATTACTGAATGACTTGAAATTCGTCTACTGATATATTTTACGCTAAATAAAGAATTGGCAGTCCATTCAGTGTTGCCTGAATAAAACATCTTTATTATTGCTACTTTCTCCTCAACTGATATTTGAATACGTTTTATCAACTTTATTATAAATCAAAATATAAAAATATTGAAAATCGAAATATTGATAACATTTAATTTCATTTTAACCAAACGTAACCCGTTATACACATTCTGCTCTACGTGTGGCCTAACTTTGACAGCAATACTCTGGCAAATGTATTATGCTTTTGCAAAATTTTGAAATGTGTTAAATCAGAGGACAATTTTAACATTTGTTTTCAATACAGATTTCAGCCCTCTAAAAATAGTTTCTCATGAATTTTCATGTAAAATAATTAGGGAAACAGAAATCCAACAGTTTATAATTTCCCATTGAGAATTTTGTTGCCCGTTTGACGATTCACCACCCGGTATATATAAGTAAGCTGTTTTCTGATATTTTGTAAAACTTCTTTGCTTTCATTGTAATGGATGTGTTTCAGTTGTTAGAGTATTTTTCGTTTTTTGTTTCATATATCAAAGAATGCTGTCCATTTATCTTTGGTAATGTTTCGCTTCTATTTCTAATTAGCATTTCATGTCTTCTTATAAATTTCCCCGTTTCTTTCCGTAATACGTCAAAAACAAATTACATTTTTTTTGATAATTTCATCTACTTTTCAGGTTTCTTCTTTGTTCCTGGTGCATTTTTTTCCACAAAAGCCTCGTTTGCTGCAATTTTTATTTAGTTTTTAATTTTCTCCAACCAAGGTATTCTTCATATGTAATTTTTTCTTCTGTTTTTGTTGAAATATTGACTGATTTTTTCATTTCGTCGTTAAGTAGTTGATATGTTAAGTTTTGTTTCGAAAATTGGTGGTTTGTTATGACGTTTTTTCATCTTGTTTCAGCCGTATTTTCCCAAAACTAATTTATGACCACTGGTTGGTGCTTCTCTTTTCCGCTCATTCTTACAAAATACGTACCATTTACAGTCAAATTAAATTTGAATATAAAAAAATAATATTAAGTATTTTGTTATTCACACATTTTGTTAGCACATTGTATGCAGCAAGATAACGCACAAATATAGAAAGGGTTGTCAATAAAAATAAGTGAAAAAGTTCTATGAAAATATAAATGAAAATATAAAAATAAAAGTATTTATCTTAGTAAATTACGATATGTTGAAATATCAGGTGTTTTGGGACTAATCTTCAGAATAATTGGGTGTCATAGCCTACATAGACATTAACAAAAACGGTGAAAATCTTATTGACCTTGCAGCTTTTTCATCAAGAATGATGAAAGCAAGTCATTACTATATCTCTCTAAGTATTTAACATTGGTAGAGAATATAATTATGGCATATCTTTCTTTCGCAGTAAATAATTTGCAACATTGTTTGGTAATGGTCACAACTTCGAAGTAGTAAAGGAGTTTAAATACCTGGGGGCGATAACCACAGCTGACAACCACATAGAAAAAGAGGTCTCAGCAAGGATAGCTTCTGGAAATAGAGCATTATAATCCCTTTTAACATTATTAAGATCGAAGCTGCTAAAAAGAAAATCTAAATTAACACTGTACAAGTCGATTACTCGCTCAATTATTACATATGGCAGTGAAACATGGACTCTCAACAAGCCGGAAATCAATAAACTTCTAGTATTTGAAAAAGGTTCTCAGAATAATATTTGGCCCTCAAAGAGATACATTCACAGGGGATTGGGAGAAGACACCGCAATGCTGAATTGGTGACTCTGTATGGAACTAAAAACATAGTTAGACATACCAAGGAAGACAGAATAAGATGGGCAGGTCACGTGGTACGATCGGAGGATGACAGAGTGTTAAAGACAGTGTTTTTTGTTTGACTAGATGGTAGAAGATCAGTATGCCGACTGCGAAAAAGATGGAAGGATGATGTTGAAGCCGATTTATCTAGAATTGGGCTACAACAATGGGAAATAGAAGCGCAAGATCGTAGAGGATGGAGGGCGATAGTGGATGTGGCGAAGACTCACCCCGACTTGTAAAGCCAGTGAAGAAGAAGAAGAAGAAGAGGTGTTTGGTTACTACACATGTATATGTTATGAAGACATTGTGTCATCAGATTAGATTAAAGCCTCCTGTCAATGATTGCTAGTATTCTTTTGTAAGGTTACCCCTAAGGTGCAATATACATACAATATACATACTTAAGAATTGAACATTTGAAGTTCTTTGCAATATGGAATATAAAGCATCGAATCCACTTTTCCCCAATCTCCAGTCCTTCCTGCTACAACACTATTATATATTTGATTTATTCGTCGATCAACATGCTAGCTAACTCTTCCACGAAATCTTCCAATCTCACCGAATTTTCATTTCAACCTTCTTACAACCAAAACTAAGATAAATACTTTTAGAAAATAGTTATAAAGTCAAAATACACTATTGTTTATATTTAACTGCTCTAAATAAAATCGCTAAATATTTGACAATATTCATGTTATGTAGTTTCTGATGTAATGAAAAAAAATCGACACATAAGCAAAACATAGGCGTTTCGTTTAATTTTTAAGAGGTGTAACACGTTCAATATAATAATACTTTTTAACAAAAATGGAGTTAATATGAAAAAAAGTCATGGATGTCAGAATACTTTATTGAAGCGCCTCTCTAATCATGTGCCACATATATGATATAATCCTTATTTAAGAGAGGTGAATAAATAAGAGGTGTCTGTATCAAAGTAAATATTGCCAAATATCAGGGTAAACTGATATTACTCGTCCACTCATGAATAAAAAATCAATAGTGTATTTTTAAGAAAATGAGAAACACAGTTTAGTAAAGCAGATGAAAAAGCATGAAAGTTACCCTTTGCCAGTATCATAGCCCCACTTATAAGATAGCGGCCCGTCATGGCCCACCATATGAAACTCAAGCCTTTCACCCTGAGAAGCTCCCTCATGCGTGGGAGCTGATGAAGGAATACCCAAAGAAGCAGTTAGTTGTGAACTTAGCCCGTGGTCGAATGTTGCACTGGCACTTTTAACTTGATCACTAGATGTTGTCGCGGTTTCCGAATATTTGGGAAAGCTAGCGGTAGGTCTTGGTTCACTGCGTTTAGTCGAAGGATCGATGAAATATGTAGAAGTAGGTACTGTTAATGTAGGTTGTGGTACGATTACTGTAGGTTTAGGTATGATATCAGATGATTTAGTTATGTTATCGACAGATTTAGTACTGTTTTGAGACCGTTTCCTTGGGATTAGTATTTTTCTGGAAGGCAGTACCTGAATGATCTTTTGGTTTTCCTTTTTGGCGAGTTTATCAAAGTTTTTAGTTAATTCTATTTGTTTTTCTTCGTACTGCTGCTTGCTAATCGGTTCGAAAATAATCTCAACCTTTGGCTTGGATGAGTAAGGCTTCTTTTTGTCGTGAATGTCTTCATTATATTTCTTAGGGAACTCTCTGGTAGGTAATTCCTGATTGTTGATAATAGCTGGGACTTCATAATAATAAATAGGATCATTATTAGGATTCCACTCGGTATCTACGGGTGCCACGAGTTCTTGGTTGGGTATTGGTACCTGATAATAGTCCGGTTCTTGAGATTCTCGTGGAGCTTTAAGATCCACGGATGGCTCAGGAGCGTAGAATGGTACAGGATTGGCTTCTTCTCTTGGCAATTCTAGTTCGACTGGTAACTGCGTTTGGAAGGGCTGGTAAGAGTCTGGTTCTTTGGATGGTGATGGAATCTTTCTAAACGTCGTAAGAGTTTCTTTTGGTAATTCTAGTTCAGTTGGTAACTGTGTCTGGAAGGGCTGGTAAGAATCTGGTTCTTTGGTTGGATATATTCTCTTTCCAAATGTCGTAAGAGGAGACCCTGTTGCAACAGCTGCAAAAGCGAAAATTGCCACCTGTAACAAAGTTATTATAAATCAATAAAACATCAAAATTGAGTGGTGTGTGCTAAAGCAAAACTTAAAAAAGCTAATAAGTGTATTTTATTTGCAGACATTTTTTTTATTTAGAACACGCTTGACTTAAATGAGATACTTCGAGTACAAAAAATGTATTGGATATTGGAAAGACAGTCCTCCCTGGAGATCCATAATAAGTTGCTTTTGTATAAACATATACTAAAATGTATAGGAATATATGGCATTCAGCTGTAGAAGAGAAATTTAATAAAAAGTGGAATGTGGTGCAAGTAATAGCACAATTTAATATTTATGTTAAAAGTATTAAAGCCTTAAGTTTAACCCAGAGAAAAAAGTACTCTGTTAAGGACTTTGACCCGACCAGGTCTGAGAAGTTTTATGAGTTTTATCGAACTCAATAACCATAACATCTGTATTTCCAGCAGTGTGTTCGGTGGACTTTTTAAATTATTAACAATCTAAGGCCAAAATGCATAATTTTCTACAGCAAAAAGGCATTTTGAAGGAATTTGAAAAAATAACTTTTTTTGCACTAATATGTCTTATAAGTCCAAAGTAACAACAATGATTAAAATGATTCTAAGGGCAGCATAAACAAGAGAGGGAGAGAGTTATTCTCTCTCTCCTCTCCCATCTTATTATAAATAATTAAAAAAAAATTTCCAGTACTACAAAACTTTACAAAACAATATTGTAAAAGTATTGCAATTTTTTGCTTATAAACAATTTGAATAGCTTATTTGCTATTTCCCAGGAAAAAATATTTTTTATATTTAAAAAGCTGATAAGTTAAAAAAAACTATTTTACGATTATTGTGAATGCGGTTAGTTCCTTTTTCAAAGTTGGCGATATCGAAAAATGAAATATGAACTTCAAACTCGAGCTATAAAATATCTCCCATTCTTGCTGATGGATTTTGATGCTTTTTTTGTGATTTGTATGTATTCCTTACAAACTACTAAAACACATAAACACATAAAAAATGAGCATACTATTGAACAATTGGAGCGTGGAACATAAAAAGCATAAATGATAAAGAAATAGAATTAGTAGAGGAGTTGGATGCAGCAAAATTACGTTCATTAGGAATATCAGAGATGCAGAAAAAATGACAAGCAATAGTAAGAATAAAAAATAATCATATTTTAATATGTATTGGAGTATCAGAAGACAAAAGAGCAGCTTTGGGTGTAGGTTATAAAATACATAAAAAACAGATCGATGATAATATAAAGACAAAAAACATGGACTGTAGGGACTTACGAAGAAACCTTTACTGGAATCAAAGAGTACAAATCGTAATAACTATCGAACTCAGTCTAGAAATTAAAATCAGGAGAGGAGTTAGGCAAGGATGAATTATGTCCCCATTACTATTTAATGTATACCTACAGTGTGTAAAAGCCAAATGGAATAAATTCATTATTTAGGTTACTGTACATATTTATAAAAAATCCCGAAACACGTCAAATTTAAATTATAACTCGACATTATTTAACGTGAAAATGCAATTCCTACCAATAACCCCTTAGAATAACAGGTACAACCCCCAATGTTTAAAATAGGAAGTATAGGCTTGTGATATATCGTTTGAAAGGTCTTTTCATTCTCCATTCAAAAATGTTGTCGCTTTCAAGTTTATTAAGATTAATTAAGATAAAATAAATTAAAATCATGTGGTTACCAAAATTCGATACAATACAATCAAAAACTAAAATGTAATGCAAAACGTAATAAAATGTAGAACACGAAAAAGAACTATGAATGTTAATGAAACACTGTCTTCTAACATTATTTAACATAACAGGCGTGATCGACCTAATCGCAAGCGTTATTCGTTCTTTTAAGTCATTTAAATCATAAGGTTTAGTTTTGTACACATGGCTCTTCACATGTCCCCATAAAAAGAAATCTAATAATGTAAGATCAGGTGATCGCGCTGGCCATTCAATGGATCCTCGCCTCCCTATCCACCGATTGGGAAATATTGTATCGAGGTACTGCCGGACATTAAGTTGGTAATGTGGTGGTGCTCCATCCTGCTGAAACCATATCGTATTCGCTGGAACTTGAGGGTTTCCTGGATCAGGATATAAATTTGCCAACGTTGGAATGACATCATTTTGAAGTAGTGCCAAATAATTGTTGTAAATCAAATTGCTCTCAATGAAAAAGGGACCAATGATATTGTTTCCTACAATCCCTGCCCAAACATTAACCTTTTGAGGGTATTGAGTGTGTTTTTCTCTCATCCAGTGAGGATTTTCCGTGGCCCAGTAGCGGCAACTTTGCCGATTAGCATGACCGTTAAGTCAAAAAGTACACTCATCGAAAAACATAACGTCTTTCAATTGGATAATATTGTTATCCAACATGTCCATCATTTGCTCACAAAAAAAGTTCTCCTATCAAAATCGTCTTCCATGAGCTCCTGAGTAGGTATCATCTTAGAGGGATGCAATTTATTTTCTTTTAATATGTTTAATATCGATGTATGGCTAGCGTTGAATGTAGTGGATGCCTGTCTACTCGATGCATGTGGATTTTCCTGAAACTCAAGCAACACATCTAATTTGAATTCATCACTCAGTGCATTGGCAGCTGCTTTTTTATCTGCCTTACATGACCAAACTCGCAAAACTGCTTCTCTATTTTACTTATTGTTCCTTGTGATATAGGCGGTAAGTTAGGAAATATCTCATGAAATAGGCGAGTTACTTCCTGTTGTCTTCGGGTGTTATCTCCGTAACCAATCATTTGTAAAACTGTTATTTTATGCATTTCCGTTAATCTAACCATTTTTCAGAATTGAATTGAACGAACTTTTTACTTAAATTAAAATACTGACAACTTAACAAAACAATTTACTAATGCGTGTTAAAATAACGTTGCCACGAAAATTCTTTAAAGTTTTTTAATGGTTATCATCTAAAAACCACATTGCTATAGTTTTTGTTCACTTTCTCATTATCAAGACCTAAATGGGAAATAAGTTTTGAGTATATTTTAGCGAATTTCGGTAACCACATGATTTTAATTTATTTTATCTTAATTAATCTTAATAAACTTGAAAGCGACAACATTTTTGAATGGAGAATGAAAAGACCTTTCAAACGATATATCACAAGCCTATACTTCCTATTTTAAACATTGGGGGTTGTACCTGTCATTCTATGGGGGTTGAAGGTAGGGGTTGCATTTTCACGTTAAAGAATATCAAATTATAATTTAAATTTGACGTGTTTCGGGATTTTTTATAAATATGTACAGTAACCTAAATAGTGAAGCCATTTTTGAAGAAGCATTACTATCTCAAAGTGAAAAAATAATAATTAACGGAAGATCTATTAATAAAATAAGATATGCAGATGACACCGTGATTATGGCAAGCTCTGCTGAACAACTCCAATTACTGCTAAACAAAACAAACAGTTTTTGTGAAAAATATGGACTAAAAATGAATATAAAAAGACCAAATACATGATAATAACAAAGAAAACAAATATACCAACTAACATACATTTGGGAAATGTACTGATAGAAAGGATTGATAAATACAAATACCTAGGCACCTGGATTTCAGACAATAATGATCAAACAACCGAAATAAGAACCAGGATAGAAATAGCAAGAAATGCGTTTGTAAAAATGAAAACAATTCTCTGCAACAAAGACCTTTAGAACTGAGAGTAAGAACACTGATATGCTACGTGAGTTACAGTACAATGACCGCTACCATCCAGTAAATTCTATCACGTGGATTCCACACGGGACTACCGCTCGATCATTCTGGACTGAATTGCGACGTATTGGACTGCAAGATCAGCAATTATAAAATTATAAAAACACCATGTAAAAATCAATATTTTTAGTCTGATTTGTAGTTTAGTCTGATTTATAATTTAGTCTGATTTAAATTTATTGTTTTGTTACTAGAATCTTTGTAAGTCTAAAATAAAAGTTTTAATTGTGAATTCAGTTTTTAAAAAAGTGTTTTTCCCAAGAACATTCATAATTCGTGTTTTCAATACTGCAGTATGGACTAGAAATCTGGACATTGAAGTAAAAACACATAAATAAGTTACAGTCCTTTGAAATGTGGTGTTACCGGAGTATGCTTAGAATAGTATTGACCCAGAAGAAAACTAACATGGAAGTATTCCGAGAAGTGGGCAAAGAATACAAAATAATAAACACAATAAAAATAAGAAAGGTACAATATCTGGGACACGTAATGAAGGGACAGCGATATGAACTGCTAAGGCTGATAATACAGGGAAAGATAAGAGGAGGAAGGAGTAGAGGAAGAAGAAGAGTGTCATGGTTGAAGAATTTAAGGAACTGGTTTAAATGCAGTTCTCTAGAACTCTTCAGAGCAGCAATAGATAAAGTAAAGATAGTGATGATGATATCTAACCTCCGATTGGGAGACAGCACTTAACATTAGGGTCGAAAAAAAATACACACTAAACAAATAGGACTAAATAGAGAAATGACCAGAAATAACAATGGAAGGATATTTCTAGAATTTTAGACTTTAAAGAATATGACAATAACTAATACATTTTTTAAACACAAAAATTCACATGTAGGTGTACTAGAGAAGTCAAAAGTCAAAATAAAAACTTAATAATTTACTATATATTAACTAAAAGCAATTAGAGACAAGTAATGGATACAAAAGTACGAGAAGAAATGTTAAAAAAGGATAAGCACGGTACATTCATGGAAAAACCAATTAAAAAAGAGAATAAGAACGTAAAAGCTAAGAAACAAAGAAGTGGCAAAAATATTGGAGAAAAAAGTAAATGGAAAACGGAAAACAATAAAAGAAACAGAAGGCAATAATAATATAAAAAACATTAAATTATTTAAAAAGAATGCACATTTTTAATGTACGAAAAGTGTACATACAAATTAAAAATAAAACGTCAAAATCCATCAACAAGAACTGAAGATATAGTTTATAAAGCGAATTGTAAATTACATCTTCCACTAATCTAAGCTAAACGAATTGGAGCAGCTTCACATTTTGGAGCTTTGTAAACTCTGTTCAATAGCAATATTTTTTAAGCTTTGTATCTTAAAACTTTAGTACTTGATCTTTCAAATGCCCTTAATTAGGTTTTTTAACTGTTATAAACAAACAAGCTATGAATTTAAAAAAGTAACTTAGTCCCCAATTGCCGTAGGACAACTTTTTTTAATATGTTAAAAAATGACAGAAATAAAAAATATAATTTTTTTCCGGGAAATAACGAAAAAAATATTGTAATGTTTGTTTAAAAGCAAAAAATTACAATGTTTTTGCCATTAACTTAAAATGTATTGTTAAAAATGTTTTTTTCTTACTTTTTTGAAATTCGTTTGATAGAATAAATTTCCCTCTTGGTTATGCTATCCATAGAATCATTGTAAATTTATTTTTTGACTTATGTAATTGCAAAAAATGTTGTTTGTAATACACACCTTTAATAGTATACTACCTAACTTTTAAGGCAATATAAGGGTTGTATAGGTTGATGTTGAAAATTAGGAATTCTTCGGTTTGTTACAATTTTCTTAAGAACAAACTAGTAAATCAACATTCAAATGTCGCCATTTTAAAGATTTAAACGTGCTATATCAAATAATTATATTTAAATTTAATAAAAATGGAAACATGGAAACTTGGAGGTTTCCAAATTGTCAGATACCAGGCAGGCTTAAAGTAACGAGCTCTTGTTTCTCTGCATTAGTAGATATATTGACAAGTTTGTCAGTTTTAAGTGTTAGTAATAACAAAGCAGAAGAAAAATAAATTTTTTTATTGCATATGCAATATGACTGTGCAGACTAAATCTGCACATGCAAATATCCAATTAACTATTGAAGATACTGCAATTGAGAGTGTTAATTACTATAAATACTTAGGAAGATGGATAACATCAGATGTAGACCAAACCAAAGAAATTAAGACACGTATTGAAATAGCACGTACATCATTCATTAAACTTAAAAAGTCTCTTTGTTGTCGGGATATAAGGATAGAACTACGCCTGAGAATGCTTCGATGTTACGTGTTCTCTACTGTTCTTTACGACTTGGAAGCGTGGACACTAAAACAAGTCCATTTGAATAAGTTGGCCGCCTTTGAATTTTGGTGTTACAAAAGAATCCTACGAATATCATGGATTCAAAGAATGTCTAACGTGGAAGTAACTAGGATAGGAAATGAGGCTGAAATAATATTAACTATTAAAAGACGAAAACTTAAGTACTTAGGACATGTGATGAGAGGGCAAAAATACGCATTATTACAACTTATTATGCAGGGAAAATCCGAGGAAAGCGAAATGTGGGAAGACGAAGAATATCCTGGCTTAACAACTTAAGGAAATGGTTTGAATGCAGTAGTGCAGAACTTTTTAGAGCTGCAGTCAACAGAGTCCGCATAGCCATGATGATTTCCAACCTTCGATAGAAGATGGAACTTATAGAAGAAGAATAATAAAAACTATGACAAATAAAGAGATTACAAAAAAATTTTAATAAATTTTCAGACTCCCGCCACGGCTCGTACTTGCAATTTTTCTAAACTTAAAAAATTGCCATTGTATGTATTTGTTGCATAAATTATAATTCGTAGTTCCATAAAATAATATTTGCTACCAAATTGTTACATTAATTAAAAAGAAAAAGTGTACAAGCGTTAGGTACCTACCATAAAGTAATTTTATATTTAAATATTTTATATGAATAGATATATACAAGCGATAAACATGAAAAGAAAGCAAATGGGTCTTGTGTAATTGCAAGCGAACTGTTTTATATCCTAGCGGAAGAATTTTAAGCAATTTGTAAAATCCATTTCCGTATATTTAAATGTAGACATATTTACCGGTTTTTAAAGAAAGTGATCTAAAAACCAAATATAGTTCTCATAAAAAGAAATATATAAAGATTGTTTTAAACACAAATAAAGAAATAGAATGTTTAGAGTAGATATACAGTGTGTTAATTTTCAAACTTACAATGGGCTATATCTCACGAACAAAAGTGAAGAAGTCATCGTGAAGTCATATCTAGGTGAAGAAATAATCGTGAAACTTGGCTTAAATGGAAAATTAAATAAGGTTTTTGTTGAACTACAAATTTGTTAAGAATGTCAATTAAGTAAATGTTAAAAGTGGGTTTCGTTTTTTGTAAACAATAATACAGCCTATTTTCAAACTCTGCACGAAATTTGGAAAATGTTATTCTAGTAATAGCGCGACATGCTTGCGTAATTCTTTCTCGCAGTTCTCCAAGTGACGCAGGTTAAGTTTTATAAACACAACTGACTTGGGGTAACCCCATAGAAAAAAGTCAGGTCGCGGTAAGTCTGGTGACCTCGGTAACCACTTAATAGGACAACTCTTTCCAATCCATTTGTTCGGATAATTAGTATCCAACCAGTGACTAACTGGAGCGGCATAATGAGGAGGTGTTCCATCTTGTTGGAAGTGTAGCAAATCTTCTTCTAGAGCTAGGTTGCCTTGACCGCCCCTTTGGTTATCTAATTCATGCACAATTAAAGGTTGTGGCCATTGTGAAAACTACAACGGAATGACAGTACCGATCGTACAAGTAATGAAAAGTAATGTTATTTAAAATTCTCCAATAAACCAAAAATTATTAAATCTGGCAGAACTTAAAAAACAGACGTTTTCAACTGGTTTTGCAAAAACAGCAAATTAAGTTTTTATTTAACAAATAAAAATTTTCGACGGGCATTTATCATTAAAAACAATATTCCGAGAGATAGCATTACAAATACAAAAGTTATAGTAAGCCGGCTCATATTAACACCCTGCATAATTATTATACAATTATAACAACAATTATACAGGGTCATCAACCGAATTAACAAAAACCCATCGAGCAAAAAGACAAAAGAGGGAATCTAATCGTTATGAAAAGGAGACCAAAAAAGTGGCCTCTGATGGCGGACATATCCGGAAATGCGAATGCGCCAAATTTAAATTTTCCGACACTTATTAACAGTAGCTATAAAATAGTTTTCAGAATGTGTTTTAGATGAGAAAGTTTTAATTAAATATTAACGATAACAGTCTAAAATGTGAAAAAATTGTTAAAAAACTTCAATAACATATATACCAACATATATAATAATAACATAAATAAGATTTCATGTGACAGTTGGGATCCAATAATAACATAACCCAACTAAATTTGATTTCTTAAATAAGGAAAGACTCTCTTTCCTTGTTTAATTTGGCCTCTCAAGATGGCACTTCCTGTCTAACAATATTTTGCCCCCACTGCCTTTACATTCCCTTTTTTGTCTTTTTGCTCGATGCAAAAACCTCAATATCTTTTCCATTTAAGTCAAAGTTGTAGCATTTTAAATTTGATTGATTCTTTGAAGTATATTTAAAGTCGCCTCGTATATGAAATCGTCTTAATAAAACGAAGAATGTTTTCTGTTTTTTAGTTCGTATCTTTCGAAAAGTGTTTTCAATCATTCTAACGTCGTAGAGTAATAAATCCATTTAATTGTTGTTTATTTTACTGCGGCGATTTCTTTTCATGTAAATGCGTTTCAAAGGATATCTACGTCGTTCGTTGGTTTTGCTATTTCAGCAGTTCGTTGATTTTCAAGTTAAGCGAACAAATTTTTAATTTCGTCACTATCGGTGGAGCCGCTGTCAAGGGCAGTTGGTTTCGTTTGTTTAGTCCGAATTTTCATCAAATTCGTAATGTTTTTTTTTGTTATTAGTTTTTTTCTTCAGAAGTATTGAAGTTTGGTAGCATGTGTAGTTACAATTTGAGGTTGGTTTATGATATTGACGGAAAAGTGCTTGGGTGGTATTCTTCAAGGAACCGGCAAATTTATATGTGGAGAAGTGAATATTATACTCAAATGTAATGTGTCAGTTTTTGTCTGAGTTAATCACCGATTTGGGTCGTGCTGTGTTTTGAAGAGCTTTGTGTTTTGAGAAGTTTTGAAAAGCCAAGCTTTGAAGATTGCAGTTTAATTAACCCGAAGTCCGATGGTCCAGTGCCCAGCTTTCATCGTATATTTGTTGTCCCTGGTCATTCCAGACCATTTTGCAGCTTGTGAGAAGCATTTGTTTGTTTTGCAGTGTTTTTGAGTAAAGTTCCAGCCCCAAAACTTTTAAAGGAGATATAATATTCAGTGATATCAGGTACTCTTTTTTTTCGTAAATATGATAATAAATATTTAAATAGTTACCGCTACAAAATGTCGCGCAAATAGGGTCCCCAACGCCCAGAGTTGTAAACCGAAAGCGCCATTGTAAGTCGTTTTTTTTTGTATTTTGTTAGTATTATTTGTATTTGTAACTGTTTGTGGTATACATAATTAAAGGTTAAATTTTATTTTCTTAACTTTTTATTTATTTTTTTTTAAGCTAACCCTTTTTGAGTTTATTTGAAAAAGATATGTTTTGATTTTATTTTCTAATTATTTCCCTAGTTACAACTAGTGGTTGTAATAGGCATAATTAGGCACCTCAAGTGGCGCCCTATATTAAATTCCTTGAGGTGTTTCTTGTTTATTTTTATTCTGTTTATCCCAAGAGCCCTTTATTTCATTTTTTTGTAGTTGCCCCATTCCAATGCCCTTATCTTTTACTTATCCACGACCCCAGCTCTCCTACGAAACCCTGAGTGTCCGTTCGCATCAGTAGCGATTATTTTGCTTGCCCTATCTCCACCCCCAATAGTTTCTCCCCCAATTTTCTGCCCCTTATATTAATTCCCCTGTGGTAGGCAAAATATTATCGTTACAAAGTTTCACAATTATTGCTTCACCCTGTATAATTATTATTTATACCTTTGGATAGCATTTTTATAGTCTTTTCAATGATGTATCACAAGTAAGGGTTTGCAATTTAAACTGTATTGGTTCTGCTGCGTGGGGCCTAGGGGGTTGATGAAGGTGAGTTCTCTTTCATATCATTTTAGTTCCTCCTTACTATCCTAAAAACGGTTTCGATATCAGCTTTTGTTCGTGAGATATCTTCTTCTTTGGGTGCCGTGTCCGTATTCAGACGTTGGCCGTCATCATGTTTACAATTTCCTGAAACCTTTCTCTGTCGGCTGCTGCGCGAAATAATTCTTCTACTGTGGAACCACACCATTGTCTAATATTACGCAGCCATGAAAGTTTCTTTCGACCAATCCATCTCTTTCCTTCCACTTTTCCTTGTATTATAAGGCGAAGTCAATGGTATTTAGGTCCTCTAATTATATGGCCGAAGTATTCTCTTTTTCTCCTCTTTATGGTATTTATGAGCAGACGTTCTGAATTGATCATTTGAAGAACATCTTCATTGGAAGTGTGCGAAACCCACGATATCTTTAGGATCCGTCTATAGCACCACAATTCGTATGCTTCTAACTTGTTTAGCATTGTGGTTTTTAACGTCCATGTCTCACAACCATACAATAGGATCGACCACACATAACATTTCAGGACCTTCTTACGAATATTCATTGACAGGTTTCTGTTGCATAAAACTGGTTTCCAGGTCATAAAAGCCTTACGTGATATTTCGATCCTGGATATTATCTCTTCATCAGAGTCATAATTTACATTTAACCAGCTGAAAAGGTATTTGAAATGATTTACCCTTTCTATCTCTTCTCCATTAAGAGAAAGCAGACCTTGATCTATATGGATCTTTCCAACTGCCATCCACTTTGTCTTTGAAATGTTGATTTTTAGGTCTCTCCGATAACTTGCTTCACTGACTAGATTAAGTAATGTTTGGAGATCTTGTAAACTTTCTGCAAGAATGGCTGTATCGTCAGCGTATCTAATATTGTTGATTACTTCTCCACCTAGTCTTACTCCCTCTTGTCTGTCATCCAAAGCCTCCATACAGATTTCTTCAGAGTACAGACTAAAAAGAGTGGGTGACAAAACACAACCCTGCCGTACTCCACGTTTGATGGGTATTTTTTCAGTGGGACTGTCTTCAATTTGGATAGAGGCTACTTGATTGTAATATAAATATTTCAGCAGTCTTATATCATAGTGGTGAAGTCCTGCTGCCCGTAGGTTTAAATATGATACACTGTATAGAATTTGTTTAAAAATTAAAGAGAGTAGATTTGAATAGATATTTCCAGCCTAGTTGGCAAAAAATATTACAAAATAGAAACAAAAAAAAAAATTAAAATTCAATTCACACACATAGACAAAATATGGAATATTTATGTTATGACACCATAACTTGAAATAATTACGAAATATCTAGCTAAACTTGTTATTTACATCGATATCGTTTATTTAGTAGGCGTAGCAAGTGTTCTGATTTATATGATTTATTTTGACATTTTATTTTGGTTAAGTGTTTTGTTGAAAGATATTTTCCTAAAATTGTAAGATTTGTTGGTGGTTCAGTAGTTTCAAGTGAAGCTGACAAAACATAAATCAAATTTTGTTGACATTTTTTCACTTTGTAAAATAATATAATGACACAACTAGTCAGTATATAATAATATGGCAAGTATTAAATGAAACTATAAATCACAAATTACGCGTCACAAGTGGTCCAAAGTATCCGAAATCACGTGTCTATTTTGCATTCTCGGAAATTTTGAATTCGATCATTGGTGGCACATAAGAAAATATGTTTCCGTGCTGGCCACTTACATTGTAACAATAGAATATTATATTTCGGGTTATAAAAATAAAAATAATACATTATTAGATCTAGTTTATAAAGTAAGTTTTCATTCACATTAATAATGTGTAGACTGAGCGGAAGTGCGGAAGTCGAATGTATACCTAAAGATGTAACATACTAAAATTAGTAAATTCTTTTTATTTCAGAACAATATTCACTTATTTAGTCTGTCTTTAGAAAGAGTGCTAGCAGCCGCAGATGCTTACCACCAACCGTCGACAGCTTAATGATTAAATTGAAGGATAATGAAGACTTTCTCAAAAACCACATTGCGTAGGCTACTAAATGACATGGGTTCTGAATATGGCAAAAGAAATCGAGATTCGATGATAATGAAAAGAAAAAAAATCATATCCTGGAGACACAGTAGCTCAGACAAATAAACACATTGAGGAAGAAGTAAACCTTGTTTATACCGATGAGTCTTGGACTAACGTCGGTACTTCAGTTCAAAAAGAATGGAGGGATACAACGATCAAGAATCCACGAGATGCCTTCATAAAAGGGCTCTCTACTGAACTGAAAGTTCCAACCCAAAGATGTCCTCGGTTTATTCTTCTTTATGCTGGAAGCGAAACTGGTTCTGTGGCATGGACCGAATTAACTTTCATTGCCAAGAAGGGGACCTGATAATCATAACGACATAGACGGGGATTTAAATGAAGAACGATTTGATAAGACGTTAATGTCAAACTTGCCTAAAGACAAAGAAAACGTTGTCGTTTTGGATAACGCGTCATACTACTCCCGCAAATTTGAATTGCCGAAAAAATTATGGAAAAAAGGCAAATCAACGATTGGTTAATGGAAAAGATTATTTCCTTGGAAAATTACCTAAAAAGTGAATTAGTTGATACTGCGGCCGCATTTACAGACGAGTACGACAAGTATACAATTGAAAGAATAGCGGAAAAATATGGCGTTAAGATTTTGAAAATGCCGTCTTACTATTGCCAGCTGAACCCGATTGAGATGGTGTGAAGTCAAGTGAAAAGGTATGTGACTTCAAGCAACGTCGATTTAAACAAAAGCTTTTAAAATAAGCAACAACTTAAACAAATATATTAAAAACAACAAGAGATAAAAAAGCACTTACACAGTGGTGTATACAAATTTAAATGTGGCGACTGCCCAAAAACTTACATCGGCCAAATAGGTAGGATTTTTAACAAACGTATAGTAGAACATGAAAGGGCTTTCAATATTAAAAAAAAAACAGATTCTACGTATGCACTTCACCTTCTAGACCATAGAGATTCTTTTAATGACGAATTTCAAATTCTCCACATTAAAATTTGAAGACCTTAAGATATCTTTATTAGAATCTATGGAAATGATTATATTAAAAAATATAGACATAACTGTAAATGACCAACTTAACGCATACAGTTCTTCCCTAAACTATAAAGTATAAATGCATGACAAAAGGCACTACGTCCAAACAGCTATAGTTAAAAAAAATAAAATAAATTTTGTGGAAATTTTGAAAACAAAAGTTTTTAGTCTTTTATTGTTAGATAAAATAAATTTCTTTCAAGTAACGGTCGAATCCATCACTAAGAAAGATACCTATTATATCGGTGATATGGGAGAGTTAAAATGAACCATTCCCTGGACGAATTAATACAAAGTGTACACATTATTAAATTTGTAAGCCACTTAGACTAAACTGGCTTGGTCATTTAGAAAGAATGCTTTATATTTGAGCTGTAAAAGTAATGCAGAGATAGAAAAGATGAGGAATGGAGTAAGAGGAAGGCCCAATAAAAAAATAAACGGACGATGTAGAGATGTAGAGAATGAATGATACTAAAGTCAATATCCAGTTAGTGGAAAACGAAAGTAGCCAATAGGGTAGAAAAAAAGAGGATTCTTAAGTAGCCTAAAATTCATAAAGTAGAGCTAAGAGAAGAAAGGATGAAATTGAGAAACTACCCGGAAGAACAAGAATAAAGCATCGTAAAGACATCGAAAAAATTAAAATTAAAATGAATTCCAAAATCTGCAGATTTCTGTTGTGGACACACTGTATAGAATTGTCAATTTTACACCATTTTTAGGTTCCATAAGAACTACAATTATTGAACTAAAAAACTCTTCTACCAACGTACCTACTTTTTTTCAAAACAAAGAACTGCATTTGCGGTATAAATGTTATACAATTCAGTTCGATCACACTTTTCTAATTTCTATTCTATTCTTTAATTATTTTGTTTTGCAAATCAACAATCAAGGTTTTTATAACGGACCGTCTACTTTATTAAGCGTTACTTTTGCTTTTAACGCAGACTGCGAGAGAAAGTGATGCAGTGTCTCGTTTTGTCTTCTTTGGACCGACTGTCTAGCTTTTTGATTAACGATTATTACATTTTTTCACATAATTATGTAAGTGTCTGCCCACATTGAACTTAAATATGCGTTTAAAATTACTGTTTTGGTTTGATTAAAATATATGTGTATGCAAATTAAATAAATAAACAACACTGTTTTTAATGTTAAGTAGATTTTTTGACAACTTAATTAAGAAATAGTTAAGAAATTTCAAAAATTGCAGGAATTTGCTGCTGTGATGTTAACGTTGGAACCACAAACACCAGAAATTAACATAAACGAATTAGTTCACATAAGTAAGCATAAAGTACAAAAAACATTTAACAACTAAAGAACAGAAAAACTGCAGGTAAGAATGAGAGACCAAATGAATTTTTGAAATACACTTCTCAACAATTGAAGTAGATATTATGAAAATGTGTATTTTATTTTTTGTTCATAAGGTCAAATAGAAAAATGGAGTGATATAAATAAAGATTTATTTTTACTTTGTATTTTCATACAGATGAATCGAAAAAAACAATTTTTTTAAGAAAATAAACAATAGAATATAAACAAAAACTGGGAATTCGAAACAGTCGAAAAAGATCCACATCGTCCAAAGTTTCAAAATAATTTGGTCGATTCGTGATAAGTCGAGGTCTTCTTTCTGTTTCTTCTTCAAAATCAGATGAAAATTGGAACCGATCCAGGTTTTCGATAAATTGTAGTGCTTCCATATCATAAATAATACCAAAAATTTTATACTAATATAAAATAATACAAAAAGTACAACTATCTACAGAATAACAACACACAAATTAAGGTAAGAAGCAAGTTATTGACAAACTTCACAAGTACATCCGTCAAAACTGTAAAAACATAACCTCACTTTCAACTGTAAGTAATACCTAAAATGTTTAGGGAGATCGGAAACTGTATACTACCATAAGGTAATGAAGTGGTTTAGTAAATTCTTAGCGTATGGTGAAATCCGTTTTAGAGTTAAAAAAGTACCTAAGCCCAGATCCTGTATGGAAAATATATTGTTTCTAGAACAGGTTATTGAGAAAAGATTAGCCCACAACATTTCACAATATTTAAACTCAAATAGTTTTTCTAGATCTGACAAAAGCATACGATAGTGTACTACTTTCAATACTCTGGGTAGCAATGGAAAAACAAGAAAAAAACAAAAAATATATAAAAGCAGCACAACAACTTTACAAAAATATAACGGTAAACATTAAAACTCCAAACAAATTAGCTAAAGAAATTCCTATTAGTAAGGGTCTAAAGCAAGTCTACTGCATAGCACCTACACTCTTCAAAATATATTTGAATGAGGTACTCTCAGGATGGAGAAGAAAGAGCTGCAATATGAGGCATATTGCCCATTGCTCACTGCAACATTTCTATAGAAATTGAAAAAAAGCCAAATTGTGTCAATAAAAGAGGTTACGGCCTACGGTTACCTTGAACTTGGAGACCTCTCATGAAGAAAATACCGTTCGCTCCATCCGTCAATCAAAATTTTACTGTCAGAATATTGACGGTATAAATGACCCTTCCTCTATTCCCAGCATAAGTAACGCAGTGATTAATCATCAGTGTAGTGCTGTCTTAAGGCTCAAGAGATTGAGAATAACCGACATGTCTCAAGCCGGAAGACGTTGAGTTTAAAATTTATTCCTCTAATATTATTGAAAGAATGGAGCTACTGCTAGTATTCCAAATGGGTGATAAGAAGCAGCCAAAAAATTACAGCGTGTTAGCAAGGTTTCCGTCCAGGAAGGTCGTGTATAGATGCAATATTCATCATGAAACACATTACAGAAAAAACGTGATCATATAATAGAGCCGCATTTCCATGTTTAATTGACTTGAATAAGGCATTTGACAAAGTAAGACTTAAAGATGTAATACATCTCTTGTATAATAAAGTGATCTTGCTGGATAGTATAAAACAATTGAAAACGTCTATCAAAACAACATGATACAGAATGAGGAATTAATGAAATTAAAACAATGCTCTTTTATGCAGACGACGCAATTTTTCAAAGACTAGATCACAGATTTAATATAATAGCAATAGAATTTAACATGACAATTTCATCTCAGAAAATTAGAACAATACTAATTAGTAAAGAACCAATGAGATGCAAACTTACTTAAAATCGATAGAGTTGGAGCTGGAGCATTGAACAAGTTATGGAAATAAAGTACCTAGGGATTTCATTGTTCAGCTATGTTCATCCTTTTTTCTTTTTCTTGCATTTTTACTTCAGCTCTGTATAAAACCACAGAATGTTTGCTTTGAGCGAGAGTTGCTTTTATTTATCTTTCTTTCACACATAGCTTATTTAGCTGAGTTTAAGATGTTTACTTGTATTTTTGCCCAACTTTCTTTGACTTCAAGGCTTTGGATGATATATTTTTTCTTAAATTTTTCTTAAGAAAACATGGAAATATGTTTTTCTTAAATTTGTCGGCTATTCTGCTATATATGTTGATTTATTACACTTAATGCAAGCCATTCAATTATTCAAATTTATTCATTCTAAAATCCAACATTATTAAAAATCCAACACTACTTCCATATATAGATCCTTATCTTACTTAGGACCAATTTTAGAAAAAATTTCAAGAGTACTTGTTAATAAAATCAGTGACTTAAACATCTCCTTTAAAACCAAATATAACATCAAGTCCATCTTCAGCAAGACCAAAGACAAAGTTGACAAACTAAACAAAAGTGGTATTTACAAGCTGTCCTGTGGTGACTGTAATATGACTTATGTAGGTAGAACAATGAGAACTCTGAATCAAAGAATCAAAGAAAAACACCTCAATAACTCAGAAAAATCAAACTTTGGATATCATATTAAATTTAATAATCATTCCTTTTCTCCTTCTGAAAACAGTAAAATTTTACACAACATTCCCAATAAAAACTTTAGACTCATGAATCTCTTGGAAGATCTTGAGATATCCAAAGAAATGAAACTAAACCCTGATTGTTACTTAAATACACAAATCAACCTCAATTGCAATTATAAACCTCTTTTTAAATTATTATGGGAGACTTTAGAGGAAGAAGGGTGACCTCATGCAATTTTATTACATTTTTTTCATAATTTTATATTTTTAAACAAAAATTCTAAACTTTATTATAAATTTACAACATTTTGTAATTCATTTGACAAGTTATTCTTAATTGAAACATGAAAATATATTCTTTAAAAAAAATTTTTATGCAAATTTCTTACAAATTTCCATCAAGAGATACAATTCTCAGTACACTTAAATATCAGATCATGTAACATTAATACCATGTTTCTTCTTTATATTATTATTGAACGATTTGAATCCTTGTTTCTTAGGGATGACTGTCAGATTGAACATACATTGACGTTGATCAATGACTTGAGTCAATTTACAAACTAATATCTCTAGTAATTCCAAACTATTAAATAATTTTGTAAGAATTTAAAACAATCTCTATTTCCTATAGGTCCATGACATTTGTCAACTGTCACTTTTGAAAAATCGTTTAAAGGGACCGACATGATTTTATTAGTTCTATCTGTCTACCTCCTCATAGCAAACAATGGTCGGGTTCTTACACCCGTACCATGACAAAAATTTTTTAATGTGTTTGTGAAGTCCAGTGTCGGTTTTTTGTATGTTTTTTTAAGAATTTTTAACAACTAGGTAATTAAAAAAATCAAAATTTCAACAAATAAGGAAATGAGATCTCTCCATTGTAGTGGTATTTATAAATTGACGTAAGTATAAAATTAAAATCTCCACCAATTAGTTACTTATAAAAACATTTTATTGTAGCATAGCTCCGATGATGGCTTTGTAAAGCCGAAAGCGCTCAGCTAGGAATTATTAAAAAATATACACACTTCAAAAATACTTTTTTGCCTTTTCTTTTGACTCATAATATATTACACAGAATTTTGTATTTTCAATATATTCTGTAATATTTTATTTAAAAGTCAATAACCTGCATAATAACATGTCAATTAAGTTACTTACAAATTTAAACCGTTTTAATGTTGACCTATACACTGACTATCAGACTAGTACCATAAACACACATTTCTTCAATGATTTACCTTCATAATAAAGTATCTACGTAACTAAGTTTATTAAAAATCGGAAGCTACGGTGTGTTGGTAAACAGTTTCTCTCATTTCACGTCCATGAACTTAGTAATAAGCAATAATCTTGTACGAAGTAATCGCTACAATGTACTACCGGCATCGATGTACTTTTGTTATGGTTATACAAAATATTTCTACATACTTGCGAAATAGTTCTGGTTGGGTATCTTCAAATTTTTTATTTCGTAATTGGAAGATACAGCGTAGGTTTTATTTTCTCTTTGTCTTGTTAAATTGATACGAGATTTGTTCTACAGGGAGAGAATATGAAAACTTAACTTGAGTTTCACTAAACATTTTTAGACTTGGGTTCAATCTCTAACAAAGGTAAATGCTACCCTTGTTAAAAAGCCTTAATCAGTCTTTCACTTGACTTAAAAGCTCTATTGTGGCTCATTGCTAGGTTAAAGTTCTCCTTTCAGAAAACTGCTTTTAACAAAGTCTACTATGGACTTTGGTGACACTTCTACGAAGCCGTAGGGCTCAATTTGATGATGCTTAAATGTAAGAAGCCCTACTCTATCCAACCTTTGACAGTTTCACAGAAACTGTTCCGCCGTCTCGTCTGCAGTCTGATAAAATCTGCAATTCGAACTTTCTTTTAGTCAGACTTTATTTATGTGCCCCTTAAGGCGAAAATATCCTATAAGGAGATTAACGATAATTCTTAGATCATTCCTATTCATATTTAGAAGATTTTTGGATCTCATTTTTGATTCTTCATGTATAAAAGCATTTGAATATTAAGATCCATTTGTTTGTACCAGTGGTTACATTTTATACGTTTCATTCAGTCACATATCGTTCTTTTGGCTATGCTTCTTATTATTCCAGCTACGGGTTCTGGACCAATGGTTGTGATTTGTGATGTACGTATTACTTTTTCCAGAGCTAGATTGAACAGTATACAGGAGAGAGGGTATCTCTAGCGCAGCCCGTTATTTGTTTTAAAAGGTTCAGACAGTTCCCCCTGAATTCGTACTCTACATTCAACTCTAAGAGTTAGTTTGGTTAAATTTACCAACTGATTTGGTATTCATAGCTCTTTTATTGCTTTAAACATGTCTTTTTTATTCACAGAATCGTAGGCTGCTTTGTAGTTTATAAGATTTGCCCTACAGTACACTTGATTAAGTTCTGCTGGCACATCCCTATAGCATAAATTTTTTTTAGGAATATGAAGTGATTTAATTTTAGCTTTATTTAACTCAAAAACTCCCTTAATTCGAAATATTACTAATTATCCCATACAAAACAATTACCACTGATACGTACTATCACCAATACTGATAATAGTTAAAGGCCGCCTCGGTTCGCTTATATAAGGAGAGCTTTAGAAGCCTCTCCGTCGCGAACTAATAAAACAGTGATCTTCGAGAATTCTGGATAGAGCCACAGTCTGGGTATGTGACAATATTTTATTTATTGTATGCAAAGAACTGATATAACACTATAGTTTGTGCAATTTTTACGATAACCTTTTTTAACTAGTGATATAATTTGTGTTATAACGTAATTGTATTTTATACTTTATTGGCTTTGTAAGTTTTAATTTTATATTATATAGTTTATGATAGATCTTCATCCTCAAGCACTCTGTGTGTATTTGTGAACATATTTATATCTAAAGAACGTGTTCGTGATTTTCAACTTATTTTCGGTATTAAAGTGTTTCATTTCATGCCTGGTTTGATTAAAAAATCCATAAAATCTAAAAAAATCACTTATTTAGTAGTTCTATATTTTTTTCTAAAACAAATAAAGTTTTATTATGTCTGAATAAACCACGTGTGAAATTTATGCTATTTATATTATTCTTTTTATGTTAGTTTTAGTCATTTACATCATCCGTAATTTTTACAGGTGACCTTGCAAAGTGGATATGTTTTAATGATGAAAGATATAACATCTAATTTGGTTTGTTTAAAAACACTCGTCACTTGGTAAACAAAAATAATTTTGTTAATTACCTATTTTTATTCAAATTGTAATTGGTTTTTTCATGGTTATTTTCTATTAAATTCTTTTCTAAACTAAAACCCCAAAATTTGGTTTCGTCAACCAAGAAATCTTTGGATTTTTACTTTGTGGTTTTATTCTCAGATGTCACTATAATTTCGATATTGAGGCCATTTTTATATTGCTTCTTTTGACGAAAAAGATTTGATTTCACTTTTAGAGCTTCTGTATCAGTCGCTCTGATGAATCCTGGTAGAATGAAATACGTATAAGCAAATATACAGAGGTACTATATGTGAAATCATATCTTAACTGTCTTTTTTTCTTTTTAATCTTTATGAGTACAAGAAACCAGTTTACCAAAGATTCTTGCTTAGATGAGAAAATATATTGTGGAAGGCAATTTTTAGATGCTCTATATTTTTCTACTCATCTTTATTTCATTGTTTGTTTTGCCTTGCTATTTATAGAAGGCACAGATTAAAGCAAAAATCCGAAGTTTGGTTTCGTCAACCAAGAAATCTTCGGATTTCTACTTTATGGTTATATTTATTCTTATTATAAGGAGCTAAGGACCTACAGTGATCAAATAATTTCCTATATTTTGTCTGTTCCGAAATCACCTAATTCATTATAATGGTGAAGCATAATTGCTGACTACATACTTTCTGGTACATAAAATGCAATGCTATCTTTTATTTTTTTTATATACTAATCCATTTCTTAATTCAAAGAAATGATGATTTGCCTACTTGAGTCTTTTTTCGAAGACTCGAAATAATTGTATCCTTAGAACGTTTTAAATCCAAAGTTTGTTCAATAGTATTGCCTTCTAATACGAGTACATAACTCACTCTGCTTAAGATATATACATGTTGTATTCTATATCCAGCGCTGTCCAGGCAATGTCATTTGGCGGTCTACGGAGTGTGTGGCCCAGCCATCTCCATTTTCTTCGCCTTATTTGCTTTATGACATTTTCTTGGTCGCTTTGGTTCCATAAATTTTTATTGGAGATTCGGTTAGGCCAAAATATACGAAGGATTTTTCGTAACGCTCTATTGATGAAAACTTGTAATTGGTGTACTATGGGTGCTAATATCTTCCACGTTTCGCAGCCATACAGTAATACAGCTTTTACATTTGTGTTGAAGATTTTTAATTTCGTTTTAGTTGGGTAAATCCTGGATTTCCATATGTTGTTAAGCATGTTGTAGGCGTTGCGAGCCTTATTTATTCTTTCATGTACATTACGCTCTGTACCCCCATTACAGTCAATTATGCTGCCCAGATATACAAATTCCGCTACTCTCTCAATTTTCTGGTCGTTGATCATAATAGGTTGGTTGTTTCTGGTACCAAATCGCATTTCTTTGGTTTTGTTGATGTTTATTTCTAGACCAACCTTCTTTGATTCTTCTTGTACTTTGTTTACTTGGAGTTGCATGTCCTGTTTTGTATGTGCTAGCCATGGCCTACTTGGCTTTCTCAAAAACTTGTAAATGTGTCATTGTAAATTTAAATTTTACGTTTTTTTCGTAACAGATCATATAAGACTTTAGCAATGCTAGAGAAGTTCTGTATAAAACGTCCAAAGGAACTGGCAAGATCCAAGAATATATGAACCTGCCTGCTATCTATAGGAACTAGATACTCTGGATACTTATTATCTTTAGTAGGACATATACCATTTTTATTTATTCTGTAACCTTGAAAATCTGTTTTTGTTTAAAAAAATGAACATTTATCTAATCCTAACTCAAGTACAGTTTGGCTAACCACTATTAAAACTTCTCGTAGGACTTCTAGATTTTCTTCGATAGTCTGGGTAGCAATTAATATGTCATCAAAAGATATTAAGACGTTTTCTTGTTGGTTAAAACCTTTAAAAATTGTATTAACGAACCTTGCAAAAATAGAGGGACTTGAGCTAAAACCGAAAGATAAATTAAAGAATTCATACTGGCCTGAAGGTGTAACGAATGAAGTATACCTAATAGAATTTTCATCTAAAGGAATATGATAAAAATCATTTGTCAAACCCAATTTATTTAGAGAAATATTTTTTTATTTTAAAAGAGCAATATACAAAACTCATATTTTCTATGGATTTATAGTTTATACAATCTCGACTCAAAAGTAGATATTATTCTGAAGCTATTTTCCTTGTGGCATTTTAAATTAATTACTATTTAACTGGGAGTAAGCCACAATCGAAAGTAGATTACAATTAAAAGAATCCTTCTTAACAACATACACTTTTAAATTTGCTCATACGTCATCAAAAGTAACGGTACCATAAAAAAGCAATAAAACCTTCAAATGTGATTTATTTATAGTTGAATACGATTCAACATTAGTAGAAGAAATAATATCTTCTATTTTTTTTAAATTTTATGATATTAATGCTATTGGACTCCCTGTATCTACTATACGTTTTCATGTTATGCTATACTTATCTAGAACCAGGCTTAATACAAAAGGATCAGTTCATATTATGTTCCACTAGATCCATGACACCATTGCTATCTCTGGTACTTAAATCTGTGACTCTTACCATATGATCCTTGTTTCCACATCTAAAGCATGATCCATTATCGCGCTTGGCTTGTCTTCACTCTGTCACCTTATGTCCAGTAAGACCACAATTGAAACATTTAACAGAAACTGGAATCCTTCCCTGTGTTGCTGTAGGAGGTTGGTTCTGGCTAGCACTTGCCCCACAACTTAATGCTGTAACCAACCTCTGTCCACTCACTGATGCCTCTTCTATATCCAAGCTCCCTATCAACTTATATAAATCTTCTGTACTATTGAGTGTGAACATTATTTTGGCTTGATTTTGAAGGAGGCAATTATCAAACCCATTAATTTAGACAAAGTACCATATCTTCATCCCCAACTCTTGCTTCGTTGTTACTACTCCTTTGCTTTTGCGATAAATTTTCCAATGGCTGACAGTTAAAAAATATCTGTTATCATCTTATACACACTTATATTTTTTTAATTCTCTCTAACTACGTTGCAACATTCCGGTATTTGTCTATGCCTGAAAATTCCGGCATTAAAGTTGATAAATTACTGTTACGACTTTTTATGGGGTTATGTGTCGGTATCTCCGGTAACTTTATTTTTCTCTTCATAATCAAGGAATACCTGTACAACTACGGCTATACTTGCCTGAGCTGCGGTATTTCCACTTAGCTTTCCTATTTCAGTGTCTGATCCGACATGGCTATTGTTAACTCTAACACATCAACTCTAAATAACTCTATTGATTGGCTATTGTCAACTTTAAATAAATCGTCATAACACAAGACCTTTCTGGCCGACATAATTTATAATAGTGTGATGTTCACCTCTTGACACACTTCAAATTTAAGTGGCAATCAGATCCGTAAATGGCGCAAAATTCAAAATTTCGCGCCATTTCGCGTTATGATTCTAAAATAGATCAAGAATAAAATAAATTTTTGTATGCAAAATACCATGAGATCGTAAATATTCAAGACCCTGAATAGGTTAAGAATTTATAAATATAATGATTTTTAATTAAGAAGTATTATCGGAGAACAGTGGACTTCAATAGTGAACAGTTTCTAAGAATAAATTGTATAGGAAAAACATTTCGGGGTTATTTAGAAAGTATTATATATTTTTTAAAATCTTACAAATAATTATACATGGTTTTGTATCAGATAAGAATTTCAAATTAATGTTTGATAGACAATGGCTTAAAATATTATTTTTCATTGAAGGCAATGCTATGATTTAGATGTTATCTTTTACAAATACGGATTTGCTTGTAGACACAAAAGAAAGTTGGTATTATCTTCTGTTCTTCTTCTTCTTCTTCAAGGGCCCTGTCCGTTGCGAACGATGGCTATTAACATGGCAATTTTGATCTTGTTTGCGGCGCTTCTGAATAGTTCGACCGATGTGAGCCCGAACCAATTCCGCAGATTTTGGAGCCACGAGTTTCTTCTCCTGCCTGGCCGTCGCTTACTGTCTATTTTTCCCTGAACAATCAATTGTAGCAGACGGTACTTATCGTGTCTCAATATGTGGCCTAGATATTCAAGCTTTCTTTGTTTAATTGTACTCACGATTTCTTTCTCCTTTCCGATTCTTTGGAGTACCTCTATGTTGGTGACATGTTCGGTCCAGGATATACGAAGAATGCTTCGGTACACCCACATTTCGAATGCTTCTAGTTTTCTCGTTAGCGTCTTTGTCAGCGTCCAGGCCTCTACGCCATACAGCAAGATCGGAAAAATGTAGCATTTAACTATACGTAGTTTTAGGGGAAGAGACAAATCCTTGCTTATGAGGAGCTTTTTCATATTGCTAAATGCTGCTCTAGCTCGTTCTATTCTTGCCTTAATTTCTATGGTCTGTTCCCATTTGGCATTGACGTTGGTGCCAAGATACACATAAAATTCTACATGGTCAATTAGTATGTTACTTATCCGTAATTGTCGAGCAGGTTGTTGCTTTTTGCTTATCAGCATCCACTTTGTCTTCTTGAAGTTGAGGCTCAGGCCGTATTCCTCACTAACTGAATAAAGTCTTTCCATTACTTGTTGTAATTCGTCTATGGTACTGGCAAGGATCACCGTGTCGTCGGCATATCTTATATTGTTCGTTAACTCGCCGTTTATTTTTATGCCCTCATTTGCATTTTCCATACATTTGTTAAATATTTCTTCGGAATACATATTGAATATAAGTGGGGATAATATACACCCCTGACGGACACCTCTTTTGATCTGCACGCTTTCAGTGAGTTCGTTGCAAATTTTTGCTCTTGCTGTTTGACCCCAGTATAGGTTTGCCACAATTCGAATGTCCTTGTCGTCAATACCTGTCTTTCGCAGAATACCTATCAATTGTTCATGATTGACATTGTCAAATGCTTTTCTAAAATCTACAAAGCACAAATACACGTCCTTATCAACGTTTCTACACCGCTGTATAAGCACCTGGAGAGCGAAAATTGCTTCTCTAGTTCTAAGTGCTTTCTGAAAACCAAACTGCGATCTATCAATATTTGACTCACATTTATCATATATTCTTCTATAAATGATCTTAGTGAACGCTTTAGTGACATGATTGATCAAGCTTATAAGCCGGTAATCATCACAAATCTGTGCATTTGGTTTCTTCGGGGTAATAAATGTTGACTGTAGCCAGTTCTCCGGGATTTTACCGCTATTATATATGTTGTTAAAAAGTACAACTAGATTATCAAGGAACTGTTTGTCTGATTTACATAGGATCTTTAATATTTCGCAGGGTACATTGTCCGGACCTGCTGACTTATTGTTTTTTACTGCTGCAATGGCACCTTCTATCTCCGATTTAAGGATTGAAGGTCCTGTTTCTCCTTCTCCATATAGGTGATCATCAGTCCTGTCAGATGCAAATAATTTTTCTATGTATGATTTCCATGTTTTTAAGATCGTTGATGGCTCCGAGATAAGATTTCCATCGCTATCTTTTATCCTGTTGGGTGACTTATTGAATTTATTCTTGTTTGTCATCGATTTTATTTTTTGTGCATATTGTAACCGTCGTATTTTCGTTCGTATTGTTCTATTTCCCAACATTCGTTGGAAAACCATTTTTCTCTGGCTTCTCGAATTTTCGTTCTTATGGTTTTGTGGATCTGCTGGTATTTTTCTGCATTTTTATTTTTAAATTTACGTCTTTCATCCATCATATTATCCATTATCTCATCAGACATCCATTCTTTCTTTTTCCGTCGGTCACGCTTTAATAGAGTCGCGCATGTTGTTTGGATTGCTAACCTCGAATTATCCCATCTCTCTATTATGTCCGACGTGTTCTCGTTAATGTCCTTTATTTTCTTTCCTAGTTGTTCTCGTACTTTTATTTCGGTTTCTGGGTTAGTGAGTTTTTTAATATCTTCTGTTAATTTACGGAAAAACCTAAGTGGGTAAAACACACTTGATTTCTTAAAATTATAAAATAGGAAATTTTGAAGATAGGTAGAAACGTTGGTGAGAGCAGAATAGTTGAAGGCAAATCGAGACCAGGGCGAGAATTCCAATCTCCTTGTGTCCGAAAAGACTCTTAAATCTGTAAGTAAATAAAGAACATTTATATAAAGTTTGTACGAGATTGCAAGCTGCCAGTTATTTTGAAACGAGTTGGAGGTTTAATTTTGGAGAGAATCTGAACGAGTGCTGATTTGTGTAACAGTTTTGGAAGGAGGAATCAGAGCCATACATGCTTGGAGAATTGGAAAGTTTTGAACACAATCCGGACACTAAATCAGTGTATGTTGGGAAACATCGCTGACAGTAAATCAAAAAGGTCAGTCAAATTATTTGTGAAATAAGTGTTGCATTTGTACCATATATGTTTTTTAAACCCATATCATAAAGTAATTGATTAAAAAGAATTAAATTCACAAATCAGATAATTAAAACATAATAAAATTTTGTTTGTTTTTTAAGAAAGTTAATTAGAACAATTTTTATAGTAAATTAAATAACTTATTTTAAAAGAGAGATAACATAATTAATTTTTCTTTTGTTCTGAGGAATAGATTAGATTGTACATGATTTTTACTTTTATATTTCTATACGGTATTAAAATAAATAGTGTTTTTTAAAGGTATTGTGTATGTAATAATTATTCTCCTTGTCTATTCTAAAGAAAGCCAGCATCCAGAACATACTAGAAGTCACGAATTGAAGGTAAATTTTTTTTTGTTTATAGTAAAGAACCCTGAAAAATCAATATAATTTAATTTAATTTAATTCAATTAAATTTAACTTAATTTAATCTTAAGAAGATTATAATAATATATACAACTTAACCTACAATGCTATTTATAGAGGGTGGTGTAAAACGTAAGGACGTCTTTCCATTTTTGTCTGAAACATTTGCCTTTTAGATACGTTTGGGTATCACAGGTACAATTTAGTTCTTGACCTAACCTAACCTAACCTTATACAGCAACCTTCACTACTACTATTAGGCTGAGAAAACAGCTGTGTAATAGCACATTATAATAAAAAATTGCAAAACCTAAAAAAATAACACATATTTGTAAAGATTCAAGAATGGCTAAACGAGTTAAAGATCAGTGTCAGCAGAGCAAAATCTGCATATAATGACTTTTCCCGATAAAAGTAGAATTTGTATAATTTATAATATTTGGACAATGGTGCAATTATTTAAAGAATAAATTACAAAAGTTTGAATATTTATTAATATTTTTATGAAATCAACATTAATTATTTAAAAATTTCAATAGGTCGCATAAAGTGTCGTGCATTTCTGTGTAGGCATATGCAATGTATACAGGGTGATCGATTAGTGTGAGGATGCTCAGTAGATCTATTATAGTAAAAAATACAAAAAAATATTAAAAAAAAATGTAGGCAGCTTTAAACTCCACATTTTAAAATTAGTTAAAATCTTACAGAGTGTCCATAAGATGGTGGCAGACCAAACTTATGTTTTTTTAAATGAAACACCCTGTGTTTTATTTTAAATTTGAAATCTGCTTTACTTCCACATCACAATAATGTAACGTTTTATTATGTTATACTGGGTATTTAAAAAGTTATAACCAATATTACCTGAAAATCGTATCAAGTTTAACTCCCTGTATAATTAAAAACGAGAATAGAAACATTGATATATTGCAACCATAGTTTTTTAATAATTGTTAAAAATTATAAACATATTCGTTTTCATAATATTCGTTTTCATAATATTCGTTAAATCAAATACAGGGTAACTCAACATGCAAGTACATTATTTTCTTGGTAATTTTAAATAGAACACCCTGTATTTTATATCACTGTCAAAAAGTACTAATATCGTATTTCTAATTTTATGAAGTACTCCCTATACCTAAAGTTATCAGTTTTCTAGATATTTTTATTTTTCCATCAAAGTATTAATTTGGTAGATATTTTAACGTTTACCAATAATTCTTGTGAGTTGGCCATGATTGTTTTGTCAGAAACTGACATTATTGTTTATCCATTCAGTAACGAAATAACGACACAGAAAAGAAAACAATTTATTTCAAAAATTTATAAAGTTTAACCGACGGAAAATTAAAAAAAAATTAAAATTAAAAATTAAAATTAAAAAAAATAACAACACATAGACAAATAAAAAACAACAGTAATTTTAACTGATCTTACTTAAGTAAGGTGTTCAATATGATCTTCCAAAACATCTATGCATACTTGAAAGCGGTCATTGAAAGAGTTGCTTACATTACTAAGCATTTGTAAAGAAATAATTTGAAATGCAATTCGGATTGTATTTTTCATATCATCTCTTGTTGTTGGAGATATTTTATACACTTCGTTCTTAACGTAACCCCAAAAAAATGAGTTTTATTGAATTCTGGCGATCTTGGGGGCCACCTTACCGGTACATCTCTTCAGATCTATCTTTCACCAAACTGATCATTAAGTTCACCACGTACCTACGAATTCGTTGTGTAACTGATTTAAGAAAAATCTAAATAAATCTCACCATTTAAGTTATCTTCAAAAAAATATGGTCCTACTACATGGTAACCGACGATACACACATTTAGAGACCATCTTGTTAACTATGTGTTACTATGTGGTATGGATTACTTGTGAAATAGTAGTGAAATATATGCCTACAGAACCGATTCGATATAATGTAGCTTCATCACCAAATAGGACATAATCAAAAAATCTCTCTGCTCATTAATTTTTTCTAACGTCCATTCCCAAAATACTATTCGTTTCTGAAAATCATCATTATTTAAATGTTGGTGGTTTTGAATATAATATTGGTGCATCTATTTTTAGATAGAATGTTTTGAACAGAGTAGTAACTAAGTTCTTGTTCATTGGAAATACTCCTTATACTTGTGGGTGGGTTTTCTGTAACTGCCATCAACACACTCATTTCGTTTTCCTCTGTCACACTTCGTTCGTTCATGTTTCTCATAGTTCACTGAACCAGTGAGGTTAAATCGATCTTTCAATTTTTCAAATGTATCTTGTCTAGGTTGCCACCTATTTATAATTTTTAACAATTATTAAAAAGCTATGCAATAGATCAATGTTTCTATACTCCTTTTTAATTATACAGTGAGTTAAACTTGATACAATTTTCAGGTAATATTGGTTATAACTTTCTAAATAACTGATATAACATAATAAAATTTCTATTCTTTTTCACCCCTGTAACTGACTAAATGAAACATTGTATAAGTTTTCAGGGACTTTTGGCGTTCAGTAATAATGTAATCGTTCATTCTGCGTTTAAATTTTTCAAAAATACTTATTAGTTTTCTCAGGATTCGAACGAATGAATGCATTTAAAAAGTATTGGCCCGAAATTGTGCGCCTACCAATTACTAGAAACTTTAATAATTTTATGTCTAAATCATATCTTCGACAATCTCATAGTAATTAAAAATTTAACTATAAAATAATCTGTGATTGAAATCTTAATGTTAATTTTACATTTAAGTATTTGCATATAAATGACGTAATAAAAGAGTATTTTTATATTAAAATGTTATTTAACAGTTTACAGTGTATAGTTTTTATACCCAGATATTCTATTGATGTAATAAATGACCGATGAATGGAATAAGTCAGACATACCCATCAATATTTACTCAACTAATGTATGTATGTAAATTTTCAAGCTAGATTTAAATGTCAATATCTCTTCAATTGGTTTTAGATTAATATTTACATAAGGTGACAAATAAATAGACATACTTCAAAATTAAAAAAAAGCAGCGAAAGTGGAAAAGTTCGTGGAAGGCGTGGGTCTATATAAAACAAAAGAATATTTATGTAACTATATAATTGTGAAATTTGTTACTGTCAGCCTGTCAATTAAGATAATAGAATTAATTTTAGATCCACGTTACTAAATAATGTGCAGAGTTTGTAATTGAAAATATTAATTTTTTGATTAACGACTGGATGAAAAATATTAGTACGTACTGACATAGCTAGAGTTATTGGATATTGGTATTGGTATTGAAGAAATAGAGAAGGAAACTAGAGATAAACATCGGAAATACCAAACATTCTTAACAACAAAAACAGAAAACCATAAAACAATTTACAAAGAAGCACAAGCCAAAGTAAGAAAAAAGATAACTCAAGAAAAGAACGAATCATGGGAAAAGAACTGCCAAAAGATCAACACCTACATAACAGGTAGAAGAAGCACAGAGAGTTGGAGATTGATTAAAAGTATGAGAAATATTAAGAAAAAAGACGTTATATCACCAATAACAACAGAAAAATGGGAAGAATATTTAAAAAAATTACTAACAGAACAAAGACCGGAATTTACTAACATGGAAGACAACACGATAGGTATACGTAAAATTTCATCACCATTACAAATAAGTAAATCAGAGATGAAAAAAATAACCAAATTCCTGAAAAATGGAAAAAAGCCGGTACAGACAAACTCCAGGAACACTTAAAAAAACTCTTTCAAGACTGCTTGAATGGGGCCGAAGTACTAAAAGAATGGAAATTATCTATCATGTCAACTATCCACAAAAAGGGCAGCAAGGATCAGTGTGAAAATTACAGAGGAATTGCGGTAAATAGCACAATAAGTAGGATGTATGGTAAACTTATTAAGAACAAAATAGAAAATGACTATAGAGATTACGAAGCAGAGGAGCAAGCTGGTTTTAGAGCTGGGCGATCCACAGTAGACCACTTTGAATGCTTCAGGTGTATACATACCGCCCATGTTTATATATCCTAGGCAGAGAATTTTACATCAGTTAGAGAAAGGTGGACCAGCTGGAACCATTAACAAATGCTCCCATAATGGCTGGTCAAATGAAGACCTTTTTCATACAGTGGGTCACACATTTAAAAGAAAACGTAAAACCAACAGAGGAAGATCCCGTCTTATTGATCATGGACAATCACGGGACTCACATCTCTCTTGATAGTTATGATTATTGTAGATCTAATCATATACATGATTTCTCAATACCACCTCACACATCACATAAACTACAGCCTTTGGATTTTTATGGCCCCCTGAAAAAAGCATATAATATACAGTGTGACAGGTTCTTGAGGTAAAACCAATTTTAGAAGATTTCTATGTATGACAGAGCATCTATATTTAATGAAGCTTACTTGAAAGTCGCAATGATGGATTAAGGAGTTTTAGGGTTTAGTGCTCCAGGGACCTTACCATACAACTATGAAAAATTTTTTTTGAAGACACAAAAAAGAAAAAAGAAGTTAGGGACTTATAAACCAAGCGTAGACTAGAAAAAGTTATACAGGAAAAAGAGTGAAAAAAGTAAAGTTGATAAAATTGAAATACTAAAAGTTCAAAATAAATCCCAAATAAAATTGGGCGGATTAAAACACAAGGCTACAAATAAAGGAAGAAGGTGTCGAAGACAAATTAATTTTAAAGAAACGTCTTCCGAAGAAGATATAGATTTAAGTTATTTTTCGAAAACATTGAAATGTGTTTGGTTTGTAGTGATTTTGGTGTAAAAACTGAACTATGGTACATATGTGTGTTTTGTGGACAATGGGCTCACGCTGAGTGCAGTGGGTATGATTGCCCAGAAAACTATCATTGTGACTTTGTGACTTTTGTTCTACTATTTACTGCTTACTGCTAAGACTTAAGGTGTCGGGATTCCCCCGGTCTACCCTATCATTAGGATCACAAACGCTGCATCTTCAAGAGAATTCGCTAATAATATATATATATATATATATATATATATATATATATATATATATATATATATATATATATTTTAATCCTACGAAATGGTGTTAGAATGTCGGGACTGTGGTATGCGGCTTAAATTGAAACTACATTTATTTCTAGATCTCGATATTTTTTTGATTTTTGATTTTTTTAACTTATTCAACACACTACACAATTGATTTACAATTAGATACAAACATAACATTCACACTATTGTAACTTACGAAATGCTGTATTTTATTTTATGAAGTAAAATGTCTACGAAAAATACATGTTATTATATGAACGTTCAAGACGAAACTGATTGCCGCTCTATTTTTCACATGCGTCAATAGGACTAATGAGTTTTTTTTTATAAAACCAGATGTAAGATATTTTAAATTTTTTCAGAATTTTAAAATATTACAATACATGTCGCCTAACTTGCAAGTGTCTGTCTTATAATTTATTGACTTTTTGTTAATGTGGTAAATTTCGAGAAATAGTCTTTTTTATAGTTGTTTTTTTTTATATCTAAGACAATGAGATCTGATAAATTAAGTGTGTAGCCTGTTTTATAATTTTTCTTTGTTATGCAATCCCTTTTGTGCTGCGTTGTTCTTTGTTTTAACCACTGCGATGTTTGCCCTATATACTGCATTGCGATTTACCTACGATAACTTTTTGTAATTAACGGGATCTATTGCTCTGTTATCATATTGAAAGTCATACAAGTCTGAGTTGTAGATTCTTTGCTTGAGAATTTTGCTACGATAGAAGTTATTCAAAAAACTGTTGAATACTCTTCTTAATTTTTTTGTATGAAAATATTATTGCTAATGAGCAAAATTATGTTCTTTGTTGCAACAACAGTGTTATGTTTTTTGGCTTTTTGAGTGATGAGGTTAATAATTTATAAATCAAAATAACTTACAATGAAGTAAAAACTTCTTTTTGTACAATGGTATAAAATTTATTGTAAGTTTGTTGGGCTCCGACACAGGAGGTTTTACTGCAGGTATTAAAGCCTCTCCTAAAGCCATACACACATAAGGTATGCACAAAATGTTTTTTACGTCGGAATATAAAAAATCTACAAAAAAACCGACTGATTTGTCTACATTCGATCTAAAGTCCACATGAGGTCACACCGGTGCAAGATTTTCTAGGAAATAATTGTACGTACAGTCTAGCTCGCGGCTTCTGTTTTATGTTAACAGGTCTGTAAATATTCTTTGGTCTAATAACCCATGAAAGTAATAGCAGCTGTTTATAATTTTCATTGTTAGAAAAAGTGAGAGTAAAATATCGCAATAAACAAAGTTTCATTGTATACGTGAAATGTATAGTTAGGTTATAGGAAGGAAGAATTGTACCGTAACCTTCAATTTAAAAATAACAATACCTGTAACTTGATATGTCTAACATAATGGCTGTTTGAATGATAAGTAGGTACGAAAATGTCAGTTGTCGGTACTTGTTTAAGTGATTATTAAATGGATGTTGATAAATATTATTAGCATGCGGGAATAATAAGTTCATTAAAGTATCTACTAAAAAGGAAAGAGACCTTAACATTCTGTACACGTTTTTAAAGCCTAAAAATATGTAACAAAATAAATTCCTTTGTTGTCTTGTTTTATGGTTTTTTAAATATGGATTTTAGTATTAAACAAACCAAAAGTATATTAAGATGGGCGAAGATAAAAACTTTGGTTATCATAGCGGATAAGACTCGTCTGTCAACCTCTTGCATCCGCTGTTGGACGTTGTGGATGTCCAACAGTGGATGCAAGATCCATCCTCTTCCTTCTCCATCCTACGCTTTCAACATCCAATTTCCTGCTGTTTTTTGTAAGTCGTCAATCCATCTTCATGGTGGTCCAGCTTGGTGTCTCTCTTAATTTACTGGCAGTTTTTTTACTCAATGTTAATATTACGTAAACCATGTGTTATTACCGGCAGTATACATTGGTTGTAAACTTCAAGGAGTAACTTCTTTATAAAAATCAGTAGCGTCCTTTTAGAATATGTCACATCTTACCAAATACTATCCACCCCAAACTTATGCGGCGTTGAATCTCACAGGTTTGATTGCCTTTTTCTATTTTAATTATATATCTGATGTACTTCGTTGCCATCTATTCTCATAACATCACATGGGATTAAATTGGTAATGCATTCTGTTTTTTAAAAGTTTATGATCGGGCCAACTTATTCTATTGCCTGTTTTAGTTCGTCCATCATAGTATAAGCTTCATGTAAATAACGTCTAATAAGAGAAGTGGTATTATGGCTTCATGTCAAAACACTAATAAATATCGTTACGGCAGCCGAAGAAAATGTCAATGGCAAGGACTGCAGGATTTAGTAAAGCAAGAGTAGATAAAATCTATGAACTGTTACAAAGAATTTGTGAATAGGAAAAATTGACCGCCACACGCATATTCAACGTCGATGAGGCAGGCTGCTCAACCGTACAACGGCAATATCAGAAAATATTAGCCAAGAAGGGAAAAATCAAATTAAGAGAGTGAGTCAACTCATTTCAAGTGGAGAGTGTAAATACTGATGCGGTTTGTTGTGCTATTGCAGCAGGGCAGTCTGTACTACCCATGATAATTTTTAAGAGAAAACATTTTTAAGAGGAACTTTCATTAGGTGCTTCGACTGGCAACATTGTCATTATTAGCGATACTGGATATTTCAGTAGCGATATTTTTGTGACATGGCTTCATCATTTTATTAAAACAGTTAAGCCAAGCTCTAATTACACTGTTTTGTTACTTTTGAACGGCCACATCACCCACAGTAAAAAGCTAAAATCTCTACAAAATTGCCAGAGATAATCGAATTAGGTTATTGTAGTTACCAAGTCACACCTCACACAGACTTTAACTATTGGATGTTGGATTCTTCAGACTTTTCAAAATGTTTATAAACAGTGCATTCAAAAATGGTTGCGGAATAACGTGGTCCGACCATATTAATGTTTCAGGTTTCCGGGATAATTGAAGAGGCTTATAAGCTTGCTGCAACAGTGAGAAATGCACAGAACGCTTTTCGTGCTAGTGGCATTTGGGGGTGTAGATGAAAATGTAAAAAAACTGATTTTACAGCTTCAGTGATGTTATTGCATAAAACTCTAAACATGAATCCCGATAGGAGGCATACCCTTCTGAAGTAGATAATATTTCATTGGCAGAACGAACGAAGAGAGCAGCATCAACTTCCCTACGACGCAGTAAAATTGACTAGTTTCCTGTACAAAATCCCCAACTTGAAACATGAGATGAGACATCTAAAGTAAAATCGGTTAAAACTACTTAGAAAATGTCAAAAATTGGTTGTGAAAAAAAGATAGCAAAATTAGGTATAGCTAAATCTGACAGTGGGTATTGTAAGATATGCGAGTTTGAATCAGTCGAAGAAATGATCCAATGCCTTAAATATAAAATTTAGTTTTATGCAAAATGTGCCAATGTACCGATAAGAACTAAGATATTTTATTGTTCAAATTATAAAACTTATGATTGAGATATGACAATACAGATTTTGTACACTTAGATTAAGTTTATCAGTTACAAAAACGTTGAATATTAGTTTATGTTATGTTAATCTACTTTTTAAGACGTTCCTCATGTTTAAATATAGGTTTTAACATCGGCCCAATTTGAAACGCTAATTACCCAATTAAAGATAGTGTTATCCCAAATTGGGCTTTTTGAATTCGCTTGAAAAGCAGGTGGTGGATGGTTTCTTTAAATGAAAGTCGGGAAAGGTATGTGTATCCCTAGATAATTTCCCATTTTAATTTTATTTCATTTTGGAAGACTCACTACTTATATTCGTTTTTGTAGATACAGTGCCACTCATATGTTACAATATCTACAGCGAGAACATTCAGGGCAATTCCAGAATTTTTGTAGAATGTCTCCTGTTGATTTTAAGTTACTGTTAGCTAAAATAGGACCCCTAATAGCTATAATCTATACCAATATTTTGCCACTGGTGATAGTTTTAAAAGTCTCTCTTACCTTTTTAAATTTGCTTTCATGGCCTAGGATCTCTCGATGGCAAACATATAGTAATCCAGTCCCCCATGAAAAGCGGATCCGAATTTTATAATTACAAGCACACCTTTAGCGTAGTTTTATTGGCGCTAGTGGATGCTAACTATTGCTTTACTTCTGTAGACATCGGTGTGAGGGTAAAATTAGCAATGGTGGTATATTTCGTAACACCATTTTGTATAAAAAACTCTAAGAAAACGCTTTAATTATTCTTGAAGATGAATGTTTACTTAACTACGCAAAAACGTATTTTCCATACGTGTTTATCGCAGATGATGCTCTCGGCCGGCATTTATTAAAACCATATGCAGGAGCTTTTGAAAAAGGCACTGATAAAAGACTTTTTAATTATCGTTTATCACGTGCCCTGCGTGCTGAAATGTTGAAAATGTATTCGGAATACTAGCATCGGTTTTTCGAGTTTTCAGAAAACCTATGCTACTTGAACCCGAAAAAATTTCGAAAGTGACCATGGCATGTGTCTTGTTACATAATTTTTTTCGAAGAATCAAAAATTCCTCTTCTTTTTATTTACCAGCAAGCACTTTCGATACAAAAAAAGATCATAAACTCTTTCCAGGCATATGGCGCCAAGATAAGCAAAATATGACATCTTTTCTTTCGCTTAATAAAAAACCGAGAAAATCTGGACACGAGGTACAAGGAATAAGGAAATCATTTTGCAATTATTTTAAAAGTATTATGGGCGAAAAGTTGACATGAAACGGTACATTTTAAACCTATTTCTCTTCAATTCTTTTCCATGCGTCATTAACCGCATTCCTATTTTTGTGTTTTTCATGTTTAGCGCACCATACAATTGGTTCACTTTCATATAAGTCCAAAAACCCTATAACAACTTTGTTTGACCACTCCATTATTAAGAATATAATCAAAAATTATTTTTTGACCACAAACTTTTTCCACCGGCTTCTAAATACGAAATGAATAGTAGTAGCGAAATAAAACAACAATGTTTAGACGCGTCGTGTGAATACACCAATATAGACCAGTACAGACTTGTCAAGTGTACGCGACACTGGCGATCCCTTTGACTTTTAGATATTTTACCGACAGGCGACGGGAAAACGGCCAGCACGCGCCAGTGACAAATAACTGCTCAAGTAAACCATTCACAGGACCTGACAAGTATAGGCAATTGACAAATATTGGTCAAATATAACAATCGTAAGAATCCGGCTTAATACGAATGATGACAATGTGCAAAGATCTAAAGGCCCGTTTTCATGCTACGTCTTATTGTACGTTTTGTTGGATAGGACAAATCCTATACAATAAAACGTGGCATGTAAATAGCAAAACGTACGTCTTGTCGGAAGGAAACACATAGTGTGTATACACTGGAAAAAACGTACGTTTTGTCGTACGTTTTATATGACCAACAAAACGTACAATAAGACGTAGCGTGAAAACGGGCCTTAACGGATCTACTGTTAGTACATATCATATAGAGGACAGAGCGAGTGAATTGGTATACAAAAATTTATAATGATTCGATATTTAGTTTTCTTTTTTAGTTTTTTAGTACTTTTTCCATTTTTACCTTGGATTAAAGAAACCCTTAATCTAAAGGTCCGTTTTCACGCTACGTCTTATTGTACGTTTTGTTGGATAGGACAAATCCTATACAATAAAATGTGGCGTGTAAACAACAAAACGTACGTCTTGTCGGAAGGACAAACGTAGTGTGTATACACTGGACAAAACGTACGTTTTGTCGTACGTTTTATATGACCAACAAAACGTACAATAAGACGTAGCGTGAAAACGGGCCTTAAGGTTTTTACCAATATTTTTTATTATTGGCATTCTGTGTCACTGTTGATTATAATATATAAACCGTAATAAAACGGCTTTCAGTAATATTTACATAATGCAGCTGTACAACTTGTAAATAATGCTAGTTATAGAATATTACGACACAAAAATACGAATTAATATTCTGTTCAAACCGTATTTTCCAATCAAATTAAAAATTGAGCGTTAAATTAAAAACGGTTACCTATATTATAATGTTGGTTATTGCGTCGAAACAAAATAAACAATCATCAAATAGATTACTTTTCGTGGTCTAATAAATAATGCAAATTTCATGCAAATTTAATATTTTCAGAACTATATGAATAAAATTGATGGTTTCCAATGTGTTAACCGACATCAATATAATAAATATAAAATAAAGTCAAAACAAAATTATTGTTCACTTGGAATTACTTTTTAGTAAGAAAAAAAAAAAAAAAAACAGTCGCAGAAACTGTATATTGATATTATTGTTCTGAGGCTATTTTTTGGTGTCATGTTTCTCAAATTTTTTATTCACAAATGTTTTTTTAACAGTTTAGACTTATTTTGCCTTGCTCTAGGTAGAATCAGCCATCTACTACTTCTAGAGCTAAAATCATTTGTATAACTATAACAACATGGCGCAGAAGATATAACCTTGTACTATACACAGCATAAAATTAACCCGAGATCGTAACATCCATAAAGATCGGACGTCTGCGCTGGATTGGCCATGTTGAACGGATGTTGGAGACTGAAACGCCAAAACATATAATGAGGCAAATAACAGTAGGGAGAAAGTCTAAGGGAAGACCTAAACTTAGACACATGGAACAAGTGGAACAAGATCTGAAAACACTTAAGATTACCAACTGGAAAAACAAAGCAAAGAACAGAATGTATACTGCTACCTGGTCAAAAAGGACCAATTATCAGTTATTTTCTAACCTAACTAAATAAACAGGAAATACTTAAATCTAAGGGCTTACCCTATGACTTACTCTTATTTTATCCATTAACTAATGTTCTACAACTAACATGCAATAAAATCACAGCGATATACTATGCTTTTTACACTAAACTCTTATACATTTCTCTCTCTCTTCAATCCTGACCCCCCAGGGGGAGTGTAGTAGTCGACGTGATGTCGTGTATTGTCCGTCTCCAGAGATCTCTGTCTCTGGTCATTTCTTTTATTTCATGCATAGGTCTTTGGCATATTCCTGTAATTTGATCTATCCATCTTGGGGATCTTCCTCGTGATCTTCGGCCTTCTATCTTTCCTTGTATTATGAGTCTTTCCATGTTTTCTGTGTTTGCTCTCATAACATGCCCAAAATATTTTAATTGTTGAAGATGGACTTTACTAGAGAGTCGTTGGCTAACTTTTAGCTCTCTTAAAATTGAATTATTTGTTCTGCGGTCGGTCCAAGGAATTCGTAACATTCGTCTCCAACAGAACATTTCAGTGGCGTCTATCTTTACACTAATTGAAATGTACACATTTACACTAATTCAAATGTTTTTGTCCTTATGAGTCTTCTCTTTAGTTCAGTGTTGTTAAGAAGCTAAATTGCCTCGACATTCACATGACTATGTAGCCTTTGCTCGTGACTTGCTGCTATTCTCTTGATTATTTCGGTTACAGTTTCTATATCCAGGTCCTGGTGGAGGTTGCTGTTACGGATATACAAAGGAGCATCAATAATGTTCCTTAGTACTTTGTTTTAAAATCTCTGGATAATATGTAGATTACTAGCTTTGATACAGCCCCAGAGTTGGCACTCATATACCCATACTGGTCTCAGTACTTGTTGTAAATGAATAATTTATCATGAATGAATAATGTTCAATTTTTTTTAATCAGCCAATACAATTTCTTATATCTAATATCAAGCTCCCCTAGCAGCCTTGCGTCTAAGGTGATGCCCAAGTATTTTGCTGATGTTGCATAAGGACCTTGAATGCTAACTGGAAAATTTTCTATTTTTTATTTATAAAGTTAATGTGTGCAGATTTATTCTCATTTAATTTTATTCGCCATTTTCTGGTCCAGATGTGTATTGTTTTTACTGATAGTTGCAACTTATCAGTCGCTTCTTCACTAGTGTCTTCTGTCACTAGTATCGCTGTATCATCCGCGAAGGTGACAATAGTGTTCTAGCTCTGAAATGTCACACCTATACAATAGGTACAGCACCGAACCTAATACACTCCCTTGTAGCATGCCAACTTTGATCTCCCTTAAATCGGTCTACACTTCTTCTTATTTTACTCTGAAATATCTATTTGCAATGTAAGATTATTGTATACTATTTAGGCACGAACGTTCTTAGTTTATAGTTTAAATCTTTATGCTTTATCAAACGCCTGTGCTACGTCCAAAAGATTTTAGAGCAGACTTTCTTTACTTTTAATGTTTTTTCTATTATATTCGTTATTTTGTGAACTTGATCTATAGTGGAATGTTTATTTCTGAAACCAAATTGATGGTTTGATATATGACTTTTTCTTTCTATTATTGATTAAAATCTTTTCAGATAGTTTGGACATCACTGATGGACTAATATTGGTCGATAGAATGTCACTTCATTAGAAGGTATACCTTGTTTGGCGATTATAATGACTTTGGCTATTTTCCAGAGTCTAGGAACATATTTCAATTTAAAAGCAGCATGTATTAGGTGTGTCAGCTTAACTATAGATTTTCTTGGTAAATATTTTAATAGTTCTTCTGTTATGACATCATATCCTGGAGCTTTCTTAGGATTAAGATTCCCTTTTATCTCTGTTAATACTTCTCTAAATGATGTCAACGATATTTTTCCTCCATTTGGAATGGTTCTACCCATCTCAGTCCTTCTCTATCATTGTCGTTATATTTTAACGTGCTTTCTAAATGATCTGCAAATTGTTCTGCTTCTGTTCTGCTAGGTAAGTTTATCAACAAAATTCCAAATTAATTTCCAAAGTGCATAGAAAATAATATGAAATTTCGTGAAATGAAACTTTATCAGATGAACAACAAGGATTCAGATCCGGAAGATCCTGTGTAGAGGCCGTATTTGTACTAAGGCAAATCGCAGAGAAGGCCATCGAGTACAATAAACCAGCATGTCTATTTTTTAAAGACCTGACAAAGGTTTCGATCGCATCCAGGTCGAAGACGTCTTACACCTGCTGTATAAAAGAAACACACCAGTTAATATTATACAAACCATCGAAAACATCTACCTCCATAATCGAATACAGGCAAAGATAAATGGAAAACTAACACAGTGTATACCAGCACAAAGCGGAGTCAGACAGGGTGACTCGTTGAGCCCACTTCTCATTAATATAATAATGAACGAAATAATACAAGCAGTTCGTAAAGGTCATGGCTACAGAATGGGGAACAAAGAAATTCAAATATTATGTTACGCCTACGACGCCGTATTAATCGCCGAGACAGAAGACGAGCTCCAAAGATTAACACATATCTTCAATTCAACACCTAAGAAATACGATATGATAATATCGGCAGAAAAAACCAAATGTATGACAACATCTAAATAGCCACTACGGTGTAAAATCGAAATTGATGGGAAAATAATAAAGCAGGAAGCAAGGTTTAGATATCTGGGAATAGATATAATTAGTTACGGAGATGTTAAAGAAGAAGTACGATACCAAAGCTTAAAAGCAAGTAAAGCGGCGGGTTCTCTTAATGACACAATCTGGAAGAACAAACACCTAAGACAAGACACAAAAACAAAAATCTATAAAGCAGCAATTAGACCTATATTTACATACACGGCGAAGACAAGACGACAAGACCTGACACATCTAAAACGAGACGACAGCTAAAAACAACAGAGATGAAAATACTTCGACGAATTTCAAGGAGAAGTCTGTTCAATAGGGAGAGAAGCGAAAACATAAGAAGAGCATGCAATATAGAAGACATAAATGGATGGGTGACAAAACGAAAACATGAGTGGAACGAACATATCAGTAGAATGGCAGAGGATAGAATAGTACGAATAGCACGAAATAAGTCACCAAATTGACGAAGAAGTATTGGCAGACCAAGAAAAAATGGTGCGACAATTTAAACAATTTAGGAGGCTAATATTGAAGTAGAAACAGGCTTTAACGCCTACATACTAGAAGGAAGAAGATGAAGAAGATAGAAAATGAAAAAAATTGCAACTCGGAAAATATCGACAGGAATGAGTTCAGTTTTGTAACTCGGGGGTTTTTAAGGTCATTGAACACGAATATGATATCGATGATAATCTTCAATCTACCTGGTGCTCAGGAGCTTGTCTTTTCGAGTTTCAGGATAATTTCACTGTAAATAAGTCGACAATCATAACTTGGGAGATTTCAAGGTCGATGAATACAAATATTTAGTTAATAAAAGTTATCTAAAACATATTTTCTTAAATTTAGTGATTTTAAGCAGTTGGTAGCACAGATGAACGGCTAGGTGTTACATATAATCTCCCATGTCCCGCCTTTTACTTTCACAAGTGCCCTTATACTTATTCTTTCACACGTAATAGTACACAGATATTCTCCAAATCTATTTCTTTTTCCTGGCTCTATTTCAAATTATTGTAAAAAACACAATTTTTTATATATAGGTATAAAAAAGGGTATTTAAAACAAAGTGATTTTTAATTCTAATGTGAAAATTTAATTTTTTTAATGCTTATTAGATTAATGCAGACAAAAAGAAGAGATTAAGTGATCTACACTGAGTGACCAAAAAAAAGGAAAACACCTATATATCGGATTTTAAGAATTTTTGGAATGTTCAGTGTCCCTTACTAGTAAAATGATTAAAGCTGGTTCAATAATGTGTTTTTAATAGTGTCTTGTGTTCATCTCGGTACAGTCGCGAATATTTTTCAGGCAGGATATTTGTCGTATACCAACACACCTTTTTCTTCGATGTTACCCTTTATAACCAGCCTGCAACAACTTGTACTTCCCATTTCCAAGTATGTGCTTCAAATATACTGTCGTTCTTCTTTTTATGGTGGTCAAAAGTTTTCTGTATCTTCTCATTCTGTACAAATTTATTTCATATTTCGTTTGTAATATGATCAGTCCATAGTATTTTCCAAATTCTTCTAGACCGGTCTGGCTAAATAGTTGCTATGTGAAGATAGTAGATACGCAACGTAACATAGCAATGAGAATAATTAACGCATCAAGACTACTCCTCTATATTGGCTTCCCATCCTCAGCCATATTCCCTCGCCTGTTATACAAAGACAAATGGTCCTTATAAAAGAGTATTCGAAAATAAATAGGAATTTACAACTCGAAATTCATGAAAAACCACTCGAGTTTAGCAACAAACCGGCTTCCATTCCAAAAATCATCAATAGTAACAGCTCAACAGCTAACAGCAGATTATTTCAATGTTACCTCCAGATAGCCCACGCTGTGAACCCAAGAAGCGTCACCTAAAGTATCTAACCTTATTAACAAAAGACTGCTGGGTTAAACCAGCCATGAAACATATGGAAGAGCCTTAGTCGAATTAAAACGGGATATGCAGTATGCGCACACAACCTACATAAATGGAGAAAACGGTCTGCCTTCAGCTGCGAATGTGGTGAGGACATACAAAAGACTTGTTCACAACTATACCCCTAAGCCTTGAATACATAGCCCAATTTGATCTGAACATATAACCTTTCATTTGGTTATAATATCTTGTATTTCATTTTTTTTTTGTTTTTTGGCCTTAGGTACAAAACCTATTTAGCCAGACAATATAGGTTGAATACCTAAAAACAATCTCCTACACTGCCTTCAAATTCATGACAATTTCCTAACTGTTCGTTCATTCGCACTACATTCACTCAATTTCCTAACCTTCCCATTAAAAACACTATTGTGTGACTATACAAAAAGGATTAAACAGGAGTATTTCATCTTATGTGTTCGTTTTTATATAAGCTTATGTTTCTATTTTAAATTCTGTACTTAAGTTTTACAACTATTGTTGTATTTATTTCATGGATTAAGCCATACCCTAAATAAATAATGTCGGTCTGTATGTCGGTTAAGTAAATCAGTTGCAGTTATGTATCCATTAATCATCGGACGAATAGACAGACAGACGTATAATACAAAACCAACTGATAATTGATTTTACATTTGAATTTAAATTCTATCCAATTTAGTTTTGTTTATAAAACTTCCCAATCTTGCGACAAATTAAATATTTAGCAGTTAAACCGTATTTATTACTTAAAAATAAGTATTTACGTATGTATTTATTGTTCACCTTCAGCACAACTTTTTAAAAATCACGTTCATGGCCGCCGGACAAAATAGAATAGATTTAATGAAGCACAATTTACTATACTCGTATATCGTATTTTATGAATAGATCTTAATTGCAGCTAGGTGAAAGTCAAGCACACATAAACATTTATAATAATTGAATCGAGCTGGGGTAAAAAATAATTTTTAATTAGGTATATTTTCTTGTACCATGTGCTTTTATGATTCATAGTTTAATTCATTGTTTAACTTTCAACATTAAAAATGTTAAATTGAAAATGTATTTCTATTTTTGTTAATACGTAGAGTGGGCGTAAATGGAAAGTTAATAAGTAGTTTGATAGCGAATTCAACACTTTAGATTCTTATTACGCTTTGTCAGCTTTCTCAAAATATAGAGTACAAAGAAATTAATTAACATATTCCAATTTTAGTATAGCGCAGTTTTCTACAGGGTTGTAACTTAAAGAGATGAATTTCTACATACGATAGATTATGCAGCACTACAAGGTTAATGGGATTTGTTTTATTTTTTTTTTAAGGGATGAACTACGCTTATTCTTTTTGAAGGCTGGATAAGAAACGTATGTCAAGGCCAAGGAAAGGTTCTTGCCCTTCTTGCACGCAGAAAGTTCTAATTTAGAAGTTGTTTTAATTGGTTGATTTTAACCAAATACTAATTGTTTTTTTTTCATATTCGTTTATTTTCTCGTTGATCCAGTAAAACAAACAAACTTACGACGATATAATAAAAATAAACATGAGACTATTATATATTATACAGTGTGTTCATAAAGTGTGGAAACGGTCTATTATCTCATGACTTAATTATTTTCAGAGTTAAAGCTCCGACAGGTTGATTTTTATTTTTGAACCTTTTTGGAAAAAAACTAACTTTTACCCCCACTAGCTTAGCAGAGCATATTTTTATCTAAAATATTCTTCTTCTTCTGCTTTTTATATAAACATGGCTGTCTGTTTTCAATGTGCCTCCAGTAAGTTGTCGTTCCATCGTTTTCATGGTCTTCCTACTGTGCCTCTTCTTGTTGGGGATCCGTCTCTTGCCGTCTTTACTACTCTATTTGTTGTCATAATGCTTATATGATCGTTCCATTCTACTCTTCTATTTCTTATCTAATTCTTGATGTTCTCCACCTTGCATCTACATCTCTGCTGGTTCGAACACCCTTTTTGTCCTCTCTGTATCAGGTTTCGTTTCTGCCGCGTATCTCATTATTGTTTGGATGACTGTTTTGTAAATTCTGCCATTCGTTTCTTTCCCGATATTTTTATTTCTCTATATTGTTTCATTTAGGCAGCCTGCGGCTCTGTTTGCTCTATTCACTTGATCTTTCACTTCGGTTTCGAGCTTTCCGTAGCTAGATAAGGTGACGCATAGATATTTAAACTCCATCACTTGTTCTATTATCTGACCTTCCACCTCCAATTTACATCTTAGTAAATTTGCTGTTGTCACCATGCGTTTTGTCTTTTTTGGGGAAATTAAAATATAAAAAATTTAAAGCCCATATTTTTTTGAGTACAACCGTACCAAACTCATCACATTCAAACTTCAAACTAGAGACAAATAAATAACAGAATTACAACAAATGTTCGAATTCATCTCCTTGGTTTATTTGACAGTATCCAAGACGACTAATAAACTCTTGGGTTATGTTTCACAACATCACTGGTGTAATTTTTTGCATTTCAGTACGAATTCTCTGTTTGAGGTCTACCAAATTCGGTTTACATATACCTTAATTTTCAAATAACCCTAAATAGAAAAGTCCATGGGATTCAAATCTGGGGACCTAGCAGGCCATTAAATGTGACCGCTTCGTCCAATCCAGCGATTAGGAAAAGTTGTATTTAGAAAATTTCTAACCACTACAGCATAATGTGGACTTGCACTATCCTGATGAAACCAAATGGTCGGATATATTTGACCAGGATTATTAATATCTGGAAATGTTGCGGTTAAAAATGAAACTACGTAGGTTTGTTCTCTCTCACCCGTCACAGTACCGTCAAAAAACACGGTTCTACAATGGTATTCCTAACAATCCCAACCCATACACTTACTTTTTCTGGATATTGGGCGCAAACTTCCATTGTCCAATTGGGATTTTCTGTTAACCAATAACGACATTTTTGCCTATTAACGGTACCATTTAAACAAAAAATGGCTTTGTCAAAAAACAAGATATTATATTCAAATTCATTGTTTCGATTACAATATTCTTGCATATTTTCGCAAAACTCCATGCGTGTATCAAAGTCGTCTTCATTGAGTTCATGTATACGTTTAATTTTATCTGGATGTAATTTACTCTTTTTTAGAATTTTATGAACAGCACCACGACAGATCTCATTGTTAGTTGATAAAGTTGTTGACAAAGTAATTAAATAATAAAGATATTCTTCAATTTCAAGTAATACATTTAATTGATTGTCGTCGGAAACAGTGGATCTGCCACTTTTGAGCTTATCCCTAATATTGTTAATATCATTAAATGTATGCAATATTTTACTTACCGTCGTTTTACTTATTGATACTCGATCAGAATATTCTTTATGAAAGATATTGCATACTTCCGTCATACTTCTTTTACGATCGTCGTAACTTAAGATCATTAAAACTTCTGTTAGCTGTTTTCTGACATTTCTAATATTTCTCAAAAAGATACTAGTGCAGTCTTCCAAATCGATATGACGATAACAAATTAATTTAATACTGATATATTCAATGGTAACTACGAACTTACTGTCTGGTTGCTAAGGACTTTGACATGTCTTCACAGCCTACTTGATTTTTGGAAACATACTGAGTACAGTCCTTGTGGCAAATCAAAACTAGAACGAAATGCAGAAACAAGCAGAGATGAAATGAAGCAAGATCATAATATAGGCGAGGAGATCGAGAAATACAGTTGACATGGTTCGGTCATGTAAAAAGAATGGCAGAAGATGGAACTGAGGAATATTCGAACGAATATCCCCCTAAGAAAAGAAAAAAGGGCGTCTTCGAACAAGTTTGCTTTACGATATCGATAAAGTTATGACACCAAGAAATCTAGAAGAGGCAACAAAATATTAAAAGAAGAGCATACGAAATGGAAATGTAGAATGATGCGCATACCCTGGACAACACATCGCACAAATGTCTCAATATTGACAGAACTCGACATCAACCAAAATATATTGAGGTACTTTGGAAACACTACCAGACGAATGGAAGGCATGGAGAGGTGGGTGGTTGAACGCAAGGTAGATGGTGAAAGAACTCGAGGAAGATCGCCACTCCGATGGTCAGACCAAATAAAGTGCGCTATCGGTTACTCTCTGTCTGAGGCAGCACACCGCGCCTAGGAGAGAGAAGAATGGATAGCAACCATTCGTCAAATACCATAACGTCACTACATTCTTACGAAGGATAAAGGATAGAGGAGGAGGAGGAGGATGAGAAATGGGTTTGGAGAGATGACGGCGGACACACAAAGAAGATTATTTTAAGCGGGTTATATTTTTTGAAAAGTGATGGTTGAGTTACTAGGTCTCAATCTTGTAGGCAATTAATAGTAGATTTTTAGTTAAAAAAATCTGAGGGTGTTTGTACCTTCGGGATATCTTCGGGTACTTTTTTTGTAATATTTGTTTGTGTATTATGCGATTGTGTAATATCTGTTTATATAGTTATGTTTGTGTATTGTGTGATGCATATATATTTTGTATAATTGTAGACGTATGTCTCTTACTTTCTATTAATCGGCTATTGTTGGTATAGTTTTACAACTTTGTTGATTATAGATTTTCGCAGATTTTTTTTAAATAATTTTTTTTAAAACGACTTCCTGAGTGGAAATCGAAACGACAAAAATTAGTTGAAAATGTAATGTTTATAACAATTAATGATTGCTTAATTCCATATACATCAACCTAATATTAAATGAAGTAAAATTTTAATAAGGAAAAGACAGTTAAGATTTGATTTTACGTATAGTGCGTCTATCTAGCCGCTTATATGTATTTCGGCCTAATAGGCCTCGTCAGAACGGCAATTCATAGTCGCTCTGAATGTGAAAATAAATCTCTTCTGTCTTAGGAAACGACACTAACATGGCTTCGAATCGACGCAAATAGCGACATCTGATATTAAAATTCGTAAACTAATTTTTGATACCCAATTCAGATTTTTTGCTTTGCAAAGCAAAACTCTAAATTTGGTTTCGAAAATTAGTTTACGGATTTTAAAATTAAAGTTAGTTTTTTTTTTAATATGTGTTAAAATTTTACTCTCTGATTCGAAATAAGTATATTGAAAAAGTTTTGTGGAAATACCTATAATGAAACAATTAGAGAACAAATTTTTGAGCTTTACGGCACCTCCACCTATCTTTCTTATCACTGATACTCAAAACCATTTGAAGATTATTTACGCATCTTTTCTCATTTATATTGTCACACGCGTTATTTGTTTACAATGCTTTTAGTAATTATGTAAAACATACGCATTTTGTTTAATGTTTTTGTGTGAAAATTGCGTTTGTTCACTTACACAAAAAAAATCAGGGGTAAAACTAAACAAGCACCTATATTTGAATTGTTGGCTCTTAGTTTCAGATTCTTAAAGTCTTATGCCCAGTTGCACCAACAGACTGTAAATCAACTGATTTGCTAACCGTGATTTCGTCGATCTAAATCAACGATCAATGGTTATTTTTCAAACGAGTTGCACCATTCTTAAAAACTACTGGTTTACAAACCGATAATTTATACGTGGTATCATTGTACGAGTACAGATTATTTCGATAATTTTATTCGAATCGGAGTGTGATCTGTCAAAAATATTGTCAACAAAGAAAGTTTTGTAAGGTTATGCCATCGAGTTAGGGTTGTGCCAATTAAATTGAACATTAAACTATTAAGCCGGCCACTCACGATCCAGCGGTGTCGTTCGACAAAATCGGACAACGGTGTTGTTAAATTTGTTGGCATATCTGGTGCACCCACACACTGCACTGCGCCGCAGTATTTGTTTGGTTCTCGACCATGTCAAATCAAACAATCATTTTAGCGTCTCTTGCTTTATGTATAACTAATCGTAAAAAGAAACCTAAAATGAAAAGCAGATTTTGGTGCAAAGAATGCAAAATTTTGGTCCAAAATAAATCTCGTCTGTTTCTGCAGCTGATTTACTTGCCTGCAATACTAATTTTAATTCTCTTTTACAGCATGTTCTAAAATTGTTATTTTTTTTTGTTACATATTCTTCATTCGCATCTTTGTTTACTTCTTGGAACTTTAAAATTAGAATGTCCAATCAAGCTATGTCGATTTTCTATATGATCAAAGCAAGTGTGTAGTTAAAGCAAATTGTACGATTTCGTTGGATGCACGGTCACACACGATCAAAATCCTTGTTAATTCGTCGAACTCGACGAAGTTGAACAACGCCGCTGTATCGTGAGTGGCCGGCTTTATAATAACATTGTCAATGACCATTTACACCATGGTCTTTCAACATTGTTTTATTGCAATTTTGTATGTGTGTAGTTTTACTTAAGATGGAATAAAGGAAGCTACTTCTCTAGTTTAGAGAAAGATATAATTTTAGATTTAGCAATTAAATATAAATTTATTATAGAAAATAAACATTCTAAAAGGACCAACACTGTTTTCTTGCTTACTCGATATCTAAAAATAATTAAAATGCATTTCTAGTCATTCAGATAAATAATGGTATATATACTTTGCTTTAAATTCAACTTCATTATATTTATTATACAAGCATTGCGATCTCTTACATATCTTATATTTGGTAACATATGCATTATATCTTCCAAATCGTCAGAAGATTAACTCAACGACGACGATGATGATAAATCCATTTTTTTAAATTATAATCTATAATACTTTAAATAAAATCTTTGCTAAAAACACTTTAATAATATAAACAGTGTAAAAGTGAGGTTAAAAACAGTCGATTTTTAAATAACCGTAGCAAATCGGTTGGTTATTTTTGACAGATCAAAAACAGTCGGTTCCAATCGAGTCATGGTTGGTGCAACACATTCTAAAATAAACGGGCAATCCAAATCAAAAAATAAATTGTTTATTTGTTGGTTCACCTGGACATTAGTCGTTCTATAGTTCTTATAGTTATTGTAAAGTAAGATATCAAAATAATCATTATAACAAGTTTGATTTGTTGAAGTCAAAGATGAGTTGAAAAGTACAGCGAGACAGTAGGCAAAGATCCAGGCAAAAAAGCCAATTTTAGACGATTGGGCAAGAAATATGTTGATATATAATAAGTTGAAATGTGTGAAAGGAGATGCAGCTGGATAAGTAAGTAAGCTTTGTGTTTTGTATTTAAACTCGAGATTTTTTACAGACATTTACGTATTCAGTTACTTTAGTTCATGATGATTCACTTATGGACTTCCTTGTATATTTTATGTATATATAATATATGTATTATTCTAAACACCATGTTTTTGATAATATTATGATAAATAGTATAAATATTTAAATAAATATAATATAGGACCTCGGCAATTTTCTTATGAAAAATTGGTTTGAGTTAAATAGGCTGAAACTTTGCAGAGAGGCAGCTTAGGTCTGAGAGGCAGCTTTGATCAAGCTGATCAGAAAAATGTATTTCATTTTTATTAGCTCGTTTATCTCTTTTCTTTCTCCTCTGATCATTCTCCATATTTCTTTTTGTGTTCCGTAGATGTTGTGTTCCATCTGTTTTGAGAAGCTCAGTTGGTGTTCCCTTTTTATTTGTCTAACTCAAGTATTCGAAAGTAACGAAAAATGTGGCTAAAAAACAACAAACAAGAGACAGGAATTTAAAAAAGAGACAGGAACTGTTAGGGAAGATCTATGTTTAATTATGAAAGAAAAAAGGCAAAGAAGCGTCTCATTTTATATTAGTTATCATTTAAGTTTCGTTTTTCATTTGTTCCGTCTCCTTGTAAACTATCGTGTTATTGTTAAAGCATTTTATTATATTCTTAAATATATTTTAATAATTAATTTAATACTGCAATGCATATTACTTATTATTATAACTCAGTGGCGATGATTATCCACAATGGGACGAAATTATTAACAGCGCATTTAATTGTGTCTACAATTATTTTATCACAATTCATAGCTGAGGACTCGCTAATTATAAATGCACCATGATCACCCATAATGATTTTCTACATGAAGAAACATTAGAAAAATATATGTTTCCTAGCTACCTTGAACGGCCGGATTTTTTGTTGTGAGGATGTAAAAAGGTGTTATTAAAGTAATTAAGTAGTTTATCCATTATATTGTAAAACTGTTTACAGCAATTTGATCACCGTTGAAGTTTTTGTATAAAAAATGTTATTTCTGGTGGATAATACATACATTTTAGTACTGACTAAAAAATGAGTTAATTTGCAAGGCTGGTCCAGATAATTACACTAAATGGATCTTAATCATCTTTGTAGCATTTTAAATTTGATTGATTTTTTGAAGTATATTTAAAGTCGCCTCGTATATGAAATCGTCTTAATAAAACGAAGAATGTTTTCTGTTTTTTAGTTCGTATCTTTCGAAAAGTGTTTTCAATCATTCTAACGTCGTAGAGTAATAAATCCATTTAATTGTTGTTTATTTTACTGCGGCGATTTCTTTTCATGTAAATGCGTCGCAAAGGAAACTACGTCGCATTCTTATAAGTGTTTGTTAAGATTTGCGTCCAATTTTTGCGGAGAAAATCTCTGCTTTACTCTCGTTTGGACCGCGTTCCAAGGCGGTTCAGCGTTATGTCCAAATTTTTCGTCGAATTTGTAAAGTGTTCTGTTTTCTTCTCTTTTCATGAAGAATTTGTAATGTCCTTTTGTTCTTCGTTATGGAAAATAATTTAAGTAGCAGTTAAATGTGGCAATTTAAGGTATAATTATAGTCCAATTCTACCTGTTCCTGTTTTTTTTTAAGAGGCAGAGCCATAAGTTTTGTTCAGTGCCGGCTTTGGCCTCAAATGGTCGATCCAATTCATAGTGGAGATGATTTTGTTCGTGTGTTCGTGTCCAGAGAACCCCAGTTATGGTTTCAGAAACTTAATTTGTGATCAAGTGAAATCCAGGTAACTTTTTAGGTGTTTGTTTAATTTTAAAGTGAAGACAAACATTTTTTTAAAATAATAATTGCTTTCGTTTTTTTAATAGTAAATTTTTGGTTTTGAGTTGAGCTGTCAATTTGTGTTTAGTTTTTTTTGAAATTTAATGTTAATTTATGACAGCTCGTTTTATTATTTTTTTGATTTGTGTTTTGTTTTTTTTAAAGGTTAACCTCCATGCAATTTTTTAAGTTTTGTAGCAATGGAGTTTATTAATGGATGACACATGTAAGTTTTGATATTTGTGTATTTTGTGACTGTTGTAATATTTTTGTATTTCTCCTTATAACTGTTTGTGGTGACATAAATAAAGGTTAAATTTTGTTGTCTTAACTTTTTATTTATTTTTTTGAGCTAAACCTTTATTGTTTTTTATTTGAAAAAGATATGTTTTTTTATGTTGATTTTTTTTTCTAATTATTTCCCTAGTTACAACGAGTAGGTTGTAATAGGCATAATTAGGCACCTCAAGTGGCGCCCTATAATCAAATTTCTTGAGGTGTTTTTTGTTTATTTTTATTTTGTTTATCCCAAGAGCCCTTTATTTCATTTTTTTGTAGTTGCTCCATTCCAATGCCCTTATCTTTTACTTATCCACGACCCCAGCTCTCCTATGAAACCCTGAGTGCCGTTCGCATCAGTAGCGATTATTTTGCTTGCCTTATCTCCACCCCCAATAGTTTCTTCCCTCAATTTTCTACCCCCTATTTTAATGCCCCCTGTGGTAGGCAAAATATTATCGTTACATCTTTAGCTTATTTTCTTTGTTAAGACGTATACTAATAATCTATGGAATTTTTTTTAAAAACTACAAATACGTAAATACACAAAATAATTTAATAATAAGTAGCATTTTTTTACTTATAAACATTTACAATACCTTCGTAGAAATTAAATGGAAAAAATAACTAGAAAACTGGTTAAAAACAAAACTTGAAACAATTAAAAGGTCCTACGACTTTGGGAGCCAAGATAGTCTGTTTTTCAAATTACTGTTATGTTAATTAACTAGCAATCTTTTGTAAGAAAAGTTGTTAACTAAACTTTTAGCAAACAAAATTATTAAAAATTTCGTAAGCAGGAGTATTGTAAACAAAGAATAGGGTAGCTGGGGGTAAAAACACGCAGGGGGCAAAAGAACGCACCTTATTTTTTGCCGCTAATATCCAGTTTGAAGTTGAAACGATGTTAGTAATATTGGCATAACAAAATTTTTTTATGTTAAAATTAGTTTGCCATTTTTCGTTGAACTAGTTTATTCGGGTGTTTTCTTGACTTGATTCTGGGTTATTATGTTAAAGAGTTTTCAATTTAGGTTAGGTCCTTTAAATCTAAACAGATGGTTTTGAAAGTATTGCCGAATGGGGCAAAAACACGCGAGACTTATGGGGCAAAAATACGCGAGAGTAATGGGGCAAAACTACAAAGGAGTATTTTTCCCCATTATCATAAATTAATTTTGTTTCTACTAATTTCAGAATAAAATATTTAATTCATGTAAATCCTGGTTTCTATTTTTTTCAGAAGTACAAAAAAAATAGAGCGCACACCCTTTGACAGAATTTATTTAGTGAGAAGCTCGTGGACTCAATAATAATGGCGTTTCTGTGCGCCAGACAGCAAAAGCTGAATATCATGAAGCGACACTACGACAAAGGTAGAAACAAGGAAATGATGGCCAGTCTTTAGGCAGATTTAAAGCACCTCTAACCAAGATCCAAGAAAACGAAATAGTTCAGCATTGCAGAGACCTCGACAAACGATTTTATGGAATGACGCTAAAGTCATTTCGTTTTGTAATTTAGTCTTACTGTGTAAGAAACCCTACTGAGCATCCATCGTGTTCCACGAAAAACAAGTATTGCTAGAACCATGGACTTTAATAGGGTGTAACTAGCACAGTATTTTGAAATTTTGGAGAACACTATCAAAGAATATAAGTAACCTCCCAACCGTATCTATAACGTCGATAAAATGGGCATTCAGAAAGTCCCAAACCATCTGGCCAAACATGTTGCCCTAGTTGGAAAGAGAGATATAGCAAAAGCTGTAGCTGCCAAGCAAGAACAAACAATTACGTTTGCTGTATGGGTGCAATTGGTCACGATGTCCCTTTTGTTACAATTTTTTTTGTAACGGATAAATCTTTTTCTAATCAAAGATGGTTCCACTGCCTGCTACATAGATGTTACTCTTAATGTTTACATAAACACTCCTACGTTTATCAAGTACCAGGAGCATTTTAAAAAACTTACATGTTTACCAAAAGAGAACCCCGTTCTTCCGATTTTAGATAATCATGTGTCGCACACAAATCTTTAAACAGTAACATTTGCAAAAGACAATTTCATCAATTTATTAAGTCTGCCACCACATAGCCGCCATAAGACTCAGTCAATCGATCTGGGATTTTTCAAATCATTAAAAGCTTATTATGAGGGCATCGCTGACAGCTGGACCAGTTTCCATTCAGGACAGGTTCTCTTCATTTGCCATGTAGCTGGTCTATTTTCCACAGCATTTGCAAAAACTGCTACTGTAGATATAGCAAGAGAGGGCTTTTGGTCTACAGGAATCTACCCACTAGATAAAACTATTTTTTCTAACATAGATTTTATGCCTGCCAAAGTAACAGAGTAAGATTTAGGGGAAGATTCAGACGATAAAGGTAATGTTTTTATCCAGTTTTAGCAAGAAGAAAAAGCAATTCTTGAAACAATAAAACACTGAAAATTTTGTTTTCTAACGTCCACAAAATTTATTTTAAATCTTATCACTACAGCTCTTTCGGCTAATTGCCTTTCTCAAGTGACCTATTTTTGGCTTGGGTTTACAAATTTATAGTCTCTAATGAAATAGGTTGAGGAGGGAAGAACTGTTTGTCTCAAGTTGATCATTAAGAATTATATCTGTGTTTTTTAATTTGTTGATTTCCATAGATTCTAACAAAGATAGCTTAAGGCCTTTATTTTGAATGTGAAGAATTTTAAATTTGTCATTAAAAGAATGATTATGATCTAGAAGGTGAAGTGCGTATGTCGAATCTGTTTTTCTATTTTTGAAAGCCCTTTTACGTTCTGCTATTCGTTTATCAAAGTTTCTACCAGTTTGACCGATGTAAGTTTTTGGGCAGTCGCCACATTGAAGTTTGTACAGACCACTATTTAAGTGTTTTTTATTTTTGCTCTTGTTATTTTTAATATACTTGCCTAGGTTGTTATTTGTTCGGAAAGCTGGTGTTATTCCTTTCTTTTTTATGTGTTTGGCAATTTTTGTTGTTATTTTGCCTGTATATGTAATCGAGCAGAAGGTACTGGGTTTTTTCTCTGGTGGTGGAAATACTAATTTCAGGGCTTTCTTGTGTAGTTTTTGATTTAACATTTTATTAATTGTTTGTTCGTTGTATCCGTTGTTTACTGCTATTTGCTTAATTATATTTAATTCTGTCTCAAAGTTGTATTTTGACATCGGAATTTCTGTTAATCTATGTAACATACTATGATAAGCTGCCAGTTTATGTTGTGTTGGATGGGATGATGAATTGTGTATAGTCGTGTCAGTATGGGTTTATGAAATATGGCGAAGTCATGTTTCTTTTGAAGTCTGCTAATTTTTAATTCTAAAAAAATTATGGATTGATTTTGTTCTGTTTCTATTGTAAATTCAATATGACTATGAAGTGAATTAATATAAGATAAAAATTGGTCGAGTTACCTTTTAGTTCCTGTGAAACATACCAGTACGTCGTCTACGTATCTCCACCAATATAAAAACTGTTTTAATACGGGATGTTTTGAAATATTTATCTCTAGATGATCCATAAAAATATCTGATAGCAATGGGCTTAGAGGATTACCCATTATAAGTCCTGTACTGTTATTTGTATATATTTTATTATTAAATTCAAAGTTTGAAGATTCCAAGTTTGAAAACAAAGTTTTCAGTGTTTTATTGTTACATAAAATGAATTTCCATCAAGTAACGGTCGAATCCATCAATTATTTAAAAGAAATTCTTACTGATGCGATAGAGCCCCAGCCGTTATCAAAATTGAAACAGTCAGTAATTTTATATTCTTACATTATTCCCCTTCCAAAAATTAAGATAAAAAGGAAACGAACCAGGAAAAGTTTGCAGTCAACCCTACTAATATCGACACCTAATAAGCAGCGACTTTTACAAGAACAAGAAAAAAAAAAGAAAGCAAAAAAGAGAAGAAGAGGAAAGCATTACTGAAGACTCAAAAGATCAAATCTCAAAATGCTAAAGTTCGTGCTGTCAAAAGGAAAATTTTCCACGAATCATTATCTGATGATTCAGTATCACTCTCCTATTAAGGAAGTTTTGACTCATATGAGATTCATTTTTCCGTTAATGATGAAGAGCAAGACATTGATGTTGTACCAAATATTTTTCCTGATGACGTTGTCGTAGTAAAGGTTTTTGGAAAAAAAATCATACATATTATTTGTCGCCAAAGTCTGCCAAGTAAATGATGATGGTTATGAAGGCGTATTATTTAAACGACTGACTGAACATTTTGTTTTCGTGAGACAACGGAAGATGCCTGTTTTCAAAAGGATAAAGCTTTCAAAGCCAATAAAAACCATATCTTTCAGATTTTCAAATTCAGTAGGATTCCCTGACGACTTCGCCTAATACAAGTTCTCTTTGAGATTAACGTTTTGTATTTTACGTTTGGTTTTTTTCAATAAAGATTGGTTTCTTTTAAATGCCTACCATCTCTTTTATTTGGGATTTTATATATTTTAGTTTTGGGGCAAAAATACGCACTTGTGTACCACTGCTGTATTTGTAGGGGCAAGAGTACGCAAATTAAGATTTTTTAAATTCATTAGCGAACTTATAGAACTACTGTCGATACTTAAAATGGAAAAACAATATGTAAATTCTTCCGTAATAATATTTGAAAACTTCTAAACTGTTATAATTTCTGAAGACGACGGAAGATAATGAAACTACGTGTTTTTGGCCCCAACTAAACTACTTTGCGTCCCGACTAGAGTAAAATAAATGGGGATAGCCGACTGAAGGGCAGCTATGCTGGTCAACAAATCCAACACAATAACACAAATGACGGTATTATATTTTGATTTGATACAGAGCAGCAACAAGCCGCATATACGTATTTCGATATCTTTAGATCTCCTCAGTACGGTATAGTTACTACTCCATAATGGAGGTCTAAAGAGATCGAAATACGTATATGCGGCTTGTTGCTGCTTTGTATCAAATCAAAATATAATACCGTCATTTGTTTTGTTTATTTACTTCATTTGGAGTACCAGAAATCGAATTCACTACGAATATAGGCCATGGTGAACTGCATTTGGAGTGCAATTTTTAGACTCCCTTGCCGATGCATTCATCAAGCTGTTTGCTTCGCAAGTCTTAGGGGGCACGGCGGCTTATATTTGAATTCGATTTCGCCAGGTAGAAATCGTATGATTTCTCTTTTTGTTAAATCCAACACAGTTTCAAAATAGAGCGCTTGGTAAAAATGACATATTTCAGTTTCTACTGGACCAAATTTGCGCTTTTTTTTTAACTAAGGTACAACGTTAATACAATAATATTTATCGTATTTTCCTTGGAATATTATCCAAATCAGCAGCCAATGACTACGGATGTACAAATCTTTTCTTAAGTCGACTTTTTATTGTTATTTATTTATTTATTTAAAATATAATTATATAATTTAACAAATATTATTTAAAAACAGTATTAAATTGTTACCTATAATAGTTATTTATTCACCAAGGGTGCTATTAAGATGATTAGGGGAGAGCACCATAATCCAGCCAGAGGACCTCTAGCCCGAGAAATGGATGTTGCTCGATGCTCGAATATATACCTACATATTTATTATTAATTGTTAAACCAGCGTCGTTGCGCGCTAACTTTATTTTACTTTATATTTGGTAACACTCGTTCTCTAAAAGCTGGCAACCCTAATTTGAGACCATATTTACTCAGTCAACCTTATATCAGCACAGTGAGAAAAAATATCTTTAATTTGATATAAAATCAAGCATATCCGTCAAGGGCAGCGTATTTTATTTAAAAAATACAATAAACGAAATAACATATTCGTTCACATATTAATAATCATTAATTTAATTAACAATATTTTGGGGTCCCTTTTTACTGGCAACCTATTATCAACGTGTTCTCGTAATTTTAAACGTATGAAAAAATGTGAGTTTGATTAACTACGTTAAGATTCAAAAACAGCGATTTTGTAGGTTTTGCAACAACTTCATTGTTTGTTAACCGATTTAAATTTAGCACATCTCATTGTGTATACATTTTTTTTTAAAGTTGTCTGTTGACGTCAAATGTTTAAAAAGACAAGTTTTTAATTTATTAGCAAAATAATGAGTTTGTCGTTTTGATTGTTTATTTAAAAACTTGTTTCATTAATTACCAGATAAGAGTCTTTTTGTATTATCTCATACATCACATTTCAACTGTCAAACCCGTCTATACAGTGGTGTAGAGTAAAAAACTTAATTGGCCTAAAACACCAATTGGCGCACTAACGAGAGCATTTCATTTTGTTTGTTTTGAAGTTTCGGCAAATTTACAGTCTAGACAATACAGTATTATAAATTTACAGTCTATACAGACTATAGACTATACAGAGACTGCTATCTACTTTATAGACAATACAGTATTATACAAATATTATAAATTTTTTAAAGCTTCTATGAGCTAGTGGTTGCAGGTATATTTACCTCAAAGGACTTGTCCGTGGCTGGGTAATGCTGTTTTATCTTATTAAATGCGTAGCACTATAAAAGCCTTTTACTATTATCATTTTAACGCTGAATTTTCACATTCTTCTTGTCTCGGTTGTACTAGTGAATTTTTTAACTAGTTGTATGAGTCCAGATGATTGGTGATCGACTGCAATTTTTCCTGGCATATAGTTCCCAACACAAGCATAAAGAAAACGGTAAATATATATATATATAAGAGAAAGATATTAAACTTACAGAAAAATGTAATAAGAAAACAGAACAAACACAATGACACACTACTTCACAAGAAAATAAAGTATCCAACTGCAAATGGAAATAATAGAAAATGTGGCATACTAACAAGCATGGATGAGAGTGTCCTGACAACACAAGACAAAAAAAACGGCGAATAGAAAACATACCACAAAATCGAAAAAATTAAAAATATGAAAAGTGATTTTATTTCCAGTTTTCAATATTACTTCTTTGTAAATCTTCCCATATGCTGCTTTTATACCTCTTATTTTGGCCTACCTTTCCTTTTCTTTTGTGTTGGATATTTTGAGAGTATCGTTTTCGGCATAGTCAGACGTTATTTTTGGCTCGTTATATAATTTTTCTTCGCCACTGACCTACTATTTCCACACCTCCATATATATATTTTTAACTTCGATCTTTCTCTAAAAGGTATTCTTCAAGTGACCTCTCCTAATCGGAGGTTGCAATCATTATCAATAACTTTACTTTAGCTACCGGTGCTAGAAACTTTTTTACAAAACTACATTTAAACCAGTCTCTTAAACATTTTAACCATGAGACTCACGTTCTTTCAAAACTCCTTCCTATTTTTACCGTTCGTTGTATGATTAAACTGAGCATTTTATGTATATAACTTTTCTCTCAATAAATGTCCCAGATTTTGTAACTTTCTTATTTTTATTATGTTAAATATTTCACAACTTAAATGTATAAAAAACCTTTACAGAGAAAAATAATTCAGAGCATCAACAGCAAAGATTTCAAGGCAACTATAAAACAATGCACACGGTGACCTCTTAACAACAAAGAAATATCTATTAAATCGATGGGTAAAATACTTCAACCAAGCACTTAATACAGAGGAAGAAGAAGTAAGAAGATGAGGTAAGCGGAACGGTTGAGAGGGAAAAGTAACCACCAACGATCTTCCAGCTGAACTATTATAAATATTATAACCCTAATGGCACTACAGCAGCTTTTAAAGGAAATATGGAAAGAGAAATCCCTCCCCAATAATTTTTCTTCCCCACTGACCTACTATTTCCACACCTCCATATATATATTTTTAACTCCGATCTTTCTCTAAAAGGTATTCTTCAAGTTACCTCTCCTAATCGGAAGTTGCAATCATTATCAATATCTTTACTTTAGCTACCGGTGCTAGAAACTTTTTTACAAAACTACATTTAAACCAGTCTCTTAAACATTTTAACCATGAGACTCACGTTCTTTCAAAACTCCTTCCTATTTTTACCGTTCGTTGTATGATTAAACTGAGCATTTTGTGTATATAACTTTTCTCTCAATAAATGTCCCAGATTTTGTAACTTTCTTATTTTTATTATGTTAAATATTTCACAACTTAAATGTATAAAAAACCTTTACAGAGAAAAATAATTCAGAGCATCAACAGCAAAGATTTCAAGGCAACTATAAAACAATGCACTCTGGTGGCAAGGTGACCTCTTAACAACAAAGATATATCTATTAAATCTATGGGTAAAATACTTCAACCAAGCACTTAATACAGAGAAAGAAGAAGTAAGAAGATGAGGTAAGCGGAACGGTCGAGAGGGAAAAGGAACCACCAACGATCTTCCAGCTGAACTATATAAAGATTATGATACCCTAATGGCACTACAGCAGCTTTAAAAAAAAATATGGAAAGAGAAATCCCTCCCCAGTAATTAAAATATTGGAATACTGTGCAGCATAAAAAAAACGAGATATCTTTAAATACTTCAACCGTTGAGCAATTACGCTTCTAAATACAGCATATATGTGTATTTGTTGTATAGAGAATCTATAAAACCCGTAAAACGGTAAAACCCGTAAACGTTTTTACCCTAAAACGGGTAAAAACCCGTTAAATGTTGATAGTTTAAATTTCGGTTACATTATATGTTCTTAAAAGTTGAGATGATTAAGTTACCAGTGGAATTGGTAACATGGCTACGTACGACTCCACATGAGGTTCCTTGGTCCTGAGACAAAGTGTCTACAAGGAATTATTGATAGCAACTGATTAAAATGACAATATTGACATGTTAGGGCCGAAGTCGAAACAAAGCAATCTAAATATGACAGAAGCCAGCAATATTTAAAATTGAATAACTTAAAATTATAATAATATAACAGTAGCAATCATATTACAACAATTTGGATGTAAATGTATTTCACAGGAACTAAAACACGCGATTATTTATTTTGCTTTAATTACTAGATTAATTATAAAAACAAATACGTGCAACAAACCATGATAATGAGTAATGAAAATCTTTGTAAGAAATGCGGAATTCCTGTTGGTTTTACTGACGCTATAAAATTCTAATTATTTATGCTGTTACTGTGTCAAGATACAGTATAATTTATGTGCCGATACCGATGATTTTATTTACAGGAAAATGCAAATTTTTTTGTTAATTGAATAAAAAATACTTAAAAAGTTTGATGAGAGTTATTCGTCGTTACTCGTGACTTAAAAAATTATATAAAAATAACATACAATGGTGTTTGGGAAAGTATGTATTATTTTGTTTCATATTTTTACATTTAATATTTTTCTATTATGGTACTGTAATGTGATCTAATTCGATGCTGTATTTTAACGACTTTGTTAAAACATATTGCTTTCTATCATTTCGTAAAACTTGCTGGCTATCTTATTTATTATGTTGAAGTACATAGAATTTGGCTTTGTCCTTTGTATTTTGTGTCACGTAAGGTTTCGTATTACGGTCACAATTAACTTGTCACCGTTCAAAACTGACGACATCTTGAAGTTTCAAGGTTTATTTTTATAAAAATAAAACGAGAGATCGAATAAAAAAATACCTTGCTGCAAACGAATGTCCTGGATAAAAAAATTTGGAAAATGGATTAGTTGCACCACAAATAAACTTGCAAGAATAGAAAGAAGCTATTAAAACGTAAAAGATAGATTAAAAATCTTTTTGCAAATAATAGGAGTACCTCTCACAATATGACTGCCCAAGACAATGCTGATATAAGTATGATAGAACTTGTACACGCTACAGCATTCATGAAATATAAGAAGGCACCTCATATTTGATGTATCAGATGATATACCTAGCATCCTCCTATTAAATCTTCTCCACTGTAAGAAGGCTAAGGGCAAGTATTACAAACTCTATTTGTCTGTCTCTAGCAGACTAACAAAAATTCTGTTGTCTACAATATTTTAATAAGTAGTACAGGGTAGTTTCAGTACATTTCTAAAACTAAAACTAAAACTAAAAAGATGCACTTTTGTGCATCTTAAAACGTTTTATTTATTTTGTATTTTTCATTTGCATCTATAAAATCAAAATAAATCTGCATAGAACGTTTTTAGTGTAACAAAAGCAAAGCATTTTAGTAGAACATCATAAGTTCTAGAATATTGTTGGGTTAGAATCGGACCACATTCTAGTACATAATAATTAGTTTAATGAGCTATGTACTATAGTTTACTGAAAATTATTTACTCCATAATTTATACCAGATGTAAAAAGAAACATTTTAGAGAGACGTTATGTATATTTTGTAGAGAGACAAAAGAGACGTTATTTGGCAACCAGATTCTGATACAGAAATATTAAGATTTAAATGATGATGTGTATGCCTGCTTTGTCGAATACAAGAAATAATTTGACACTATTAAATACGAGAAATTAATTGCTATTGTTACGATAATAAATATTATGGCGTATAAAACTGTAAATATATTATGACTAATTCTTTTCTATTCAAGTATTTTCTAGATCACGCACCGGCCGGCGAAGACGCAGGTAATAACCGATGGGTCCCCCTCCGATAAAAAAACCAGCCCGAGTTTTCGTTAATTCGAGGCAATTCTTGCCAACACCGCCACAACCAGTCTTCCCCAATGATCCAGTAAATTCATGTCTGCTTCTAGGGGATTCAGAAACTAACGGAGTTTTATATTTAAAGAAGGAATTCTGTTGTAAAGGGACAGTTAGTTTTTGGAGATCGCGCCGCGTTTTGAATTGTATCGCACGTATTAAAATGTAGATAAAGTATATAATAATTAAGTGTAAAATAAATTAGTGGTAATAAAGACTTTAATAAATTTTTGAGTGTTATAAGTATAGAACCTTTAATAAATAATAAAGACAATAAATTAGAATTAATAAAGACATTATACTATTTTGAATGACATAGCCTGATGGCACGAAACATTCAGATAATAGTTGATTTGTACTGGTATTAGACAGTTGACATTAGAATTACATATCAGTTGTCCAAAGAAGTTCCCATTATCAGAGGACTTCGATAGGCGTATATGCTCTCTCCACTTTTGTTTAATTTATATACAGAAAAGGTTTTCGAAGAAGCTGTAAAACACAGAACAGAAGGTATAATTTCCAGTTGCGGAGTACTAATCAACAACTTAAGGTATGCTGATGACACAGTTTTGATGATGATTTACAGGTAATTCTATCAGCAGTAACATATCGTAGTCAGCAAAAACAAAAATATAGTGAAAAATCTAACTGATATCAGGACAGATGGAGAAATAGTGAAGAGTGTTTAATCATACAAATATTTGGGCTTTTGGGTAAATAAAAAGTGGGATTTATTTTAGGAAATTAAAAGCAAAGCAGCAAGCCAGAACATCATTCAAAAAGATGCAAAAGTCATGAATCAAAAGAGTATGCCTTAAGAATGCGGTTATTAAGTTGTTATGTCTTCAGAATTTTGCTATATCGAATGGAAGCATGGAGGAACTTTTACTGAAATAGTGTATAAACTAATTGAGACTTTCGAGATGAAAGCGTACCACCGAATGTTTAAGGATATCATAGGTAGACATAGTGTCGAATGTAGTACTTTTACAGCGTCTTAATAAATAAAGGTAGTTTTTAAATACCATCGAAATGAGAACGTGATGAAAAATTCCAAATTAATTACAACATGTACAAATCGAAGGAAAACCTGTTCCTGGACAATGAAAAACATCGTGGTACAAGAATCTCCGCCAATGATTTTAAGCATCACGGCAGTATTAAGGTTCGCTGTGGACAAAGACCATGCACCTGATAGACAATATTCTTGGAGGACAGGGCACTTAAAGAAGAAGAAGATAAACCAACTATTTGGAATAACTGTAAATAAAGCTAGAATAGCCTTAATGATATCCAATCTCTAAAAGGAATGGAACATAAAGAAGTAGAGGATGTTTGTAATTTACTAAGAAATAAGAAAACCTGAAGGGGGCCAAAAATTCTTTCCAACTCAAATGTTATTCAGCATATAAGTCAACAAATTACCTATGTTTAAAATAAGAGAAACTGAGGGTTAATCTAAAATTTACGAAATCATCTGAACAAAGTAGATGTATTGGTTCACTTTCAAGATGCTATTAACCTATGTACCAATCTAGATACTGCTTCACTAGAGAATAACTTGTTGCTATTAGTTATTTGATGCAAATTCTGTCGAAGAAACAAATACCCTTCACTCAAGATCAAACTTACACTTCCTTCTCATATATTTGTCCACAAAATCATAAAATAAATCAAAGCTTTTAAAAATTTTAAAAAAGAAGTGCCAAATCTGCAAATTATGGGACTCAATCTGCACAATCATTACATATGTAATGCTATAGGTAAGAAAGAGCAAAAAGAGAAACAGAATTAGGTATCTAGGTATATGGTGCATCATTTGCTGCATATAAACATTATTTGGTCTGTAATAGGTGTATAGTAAATGAAGGATTGAATCAATATGTCGATGAAAATATATATCTTTATTTTCATATATGTATGGAAGCAGTTGAATGCAAAACAATTTTTTTACACATACTCTGCAGTAAAATTCATTGTTTATTTTGTTAATAATATAAAAATAAATACAATACACTGCAACATAATTCAATATAATAATACAATATAAATTAAAATGTAATATTCATAAGTACTTAAAAACGACAATGTACGTAACTTACTTACGCATATGTTTAATTTACCATGATAATAATATTGATAAAATAAAAATATTGTTTCGTGATACAACTGTCAATTTGTCTGCCATTGACAGATACAAAATTTAATTATTGTTTGTTGTGTATATAAGTACAGATTTGAACTTTCTTGAAATATTTACAAGTTTTAATTTATAATTTAACATACCTAACGAGACTCAAAATCTAAACAGAATGGAAAAATAATAATAATATTATTAAATATTAAATATATTTACAAAAGGAAGATTTTTATTCTCTAGAGAGAAAGAGAGAAGTATAGAAGTAGAACTTCACAAGTGTGGTTTAAAAACCTAAAAATCCTAGCTTTTTAGAAGAAATTAGAAATAGAGGAATACGTTGAGCAAGTTACAAATAATGAATATAAAATAATCATGGCAATAAAAATCGTTTCAAGACAAACATGTGTAAAAAAAGATAAACAAGAGGAATTATGAATGGAATAGAATAAGTAGAATAAAAGATTTTAAAGTAAATTTTAAGTAAGTATTTTAAAATGGAAGCCACACATCATTTTGTAGGGTTTGAAGTAGGTATTCTGGATTCTAGTTCGGTATTTTATAATTGATTTAAAAAAAGTAGCATGAAAATGTGCTTGGCTTATACAAGGTGTTAATAAATAAGTAAGACAAACTTTAGGAGATGATTCAGCATAGTTTGCTAAATAAATCTATGTCCCAAAATGCTTCGTTTTCCGATAAGGTGTATCGAAATTTTTCTCATAAACTGGCGATTTATTTATTGCTTTAAAACCCGTTGAGATATACAAATAAAATTTGGTGAGCTTTAAGAGCTCCTTATTGTGCATTTGTTGACATAAATAAAATTAAGTATTTCATTTTTATCATTGGCGCGCATACATGTATTGGTCTTTATTAAAAAAAAAACAAAAATGGTACGCTACTGAAATATTTGAAATTAAAAATAATTTTTTAATTCTTCGTTCAATTTGTGTCAAAAATTTTTTTTCTTTTTTTTTTCATAAGAGGTGCCTTTTTTATGCAAAAAGTAAAACATTTAAACCCATATTTTTCATTTCCTTACTACATTCTTAAAAATTATACAATACAGTAACATTAAGCAAGAACAATAACAGAAAGTATCACTAATAAAATTTTAAATAGGCCTAAAGCTACAGGTTCAAAATGATCTCGCTTAAACGTTACACAGGATTCAACTCTTAGCCTAATTGGTTGTAGTATTTTGTCATTTTCCTTGATTGATGTCGCACGAAGTTCTATTGCGTTTGAAAAATATGCGTTCAGATCTTTTTTGCTAAATCGGCTCATGATATAAAAAATTAAAGAGAGGTTTTTACTCACAAATGGAACGAACAATTCAAAAATAATTTTTAATTTGAAATAATTCAGTGGCGTGCTATTCTTTTCTTTTGCATATTCAAAAAAAATTGAATGAAAAAAGAATGGTAAATATAAGATTCTAAATTTTATCTCAAAAAATGCACAATAACTACATATTAAAACCCACCAATTTCACTTGTATATCTCAACCGGTTTCAGAGCAACAAATCAATAAATCAGTTTGTAAGAAAAATTTTAACACCTTGTACCTCCGAAAATGAAACATTTTAATACACACGTTTATATAGGAAACTGCCAATACTTTTTCATGCAGAATAAGCCTTTACAGTTTATCGCACTTATTTACTAACACACTGTATATCCCAAAAAAGCCTACGAGTCAAGAAAGGGGGAAAGTTCATTAACGGTTTACCTAGCCAAGAAGTAATAGTATCGCAATTTATAATCGTTTTTAATTTCTTTGAAACAAAATAAATAAAATAATCCCTTATTCAAAAAGTTGTAAAATACAAGGTACATAAATAATATATTTCGATAATGTTAAAGATGTTTTGTACAATTATTGTAATATTTTTCCACCTTTTGCGATAACTGATGTGCAAGTGATTCGACAAAAATATAATTCTAAAAATATAGTAATTTGTATAAATTATTAACATAGTAAAAATCGTGTACTCACTAATTTGATTGTCAAAGTCATGGTAGTAACACTGCACAAATCACTATAGTAACAAAACCGCAGAAATAAACGCAATAGCCGCTCCAACGTGACTTATATACTTTACCATTTCTCCTTTGTTCGAAGCAGTCAATGAGCAGATCAATTTTAACCAAAACAAACCGTTTTGGCGAAGGTGTTTTAATAATGTTACATTCTATTCTTTATAAATTGTTTCCTAAATATCTGCAGGTGGATTAGAATGCAATGTTGTTTGCTACAGCGAGTTCAAGAAACGATAAAATAGTTATTTATATTTTTTTTACTTTAAAATGCGCTATTGCTAATATTTTGCGTTTTTGAAAACGCTCAAAGATACCTAATAATGATTTTTCTATTAATAATCATAATCTTGTAAGAATATGTTTTCATATTAGATTATTAATTTATTTAAACGAGGTCGTATTGTTTCAGATTTAACAATCATATTTAAATATCTTTTGAGTTATTATGCATTTTTTATGTTTTTTTACTTTTGCGCATCATTTTGATTTATTTTTAATTAATATCTTTATTTAAAATTTTGAAATGATAAATCATAAATGAAGAGCCACGGCTTAAACCATGAAAGTCCGTCTGATATTTTTATAAGAAAACTTAAATTGTAAATTTGGGGACTTCATCTATAAAATACAAGAAAGCTGGAATATTTAGGCCACATTACCAGAGGTGCGAAATATGAGATATTAGGGCTCATAATGCAAGTTAAAATCAGAGGTAAAAGATCCATAGGAAGACAAAGAATTTCCTGGCTCAGAAACCTAAGAGAGTGGTAAACTCCTTTTACCCTATGACGGCCGATATGTAATTAAGATATGATCAGTGGGCCTCAAACAGTGGAGCTTTAATATTTAATTTCGGTGGCTTGAAAAGTAAAAATATTTAATTTCTTGTATTTTATGTTCAGTAATAATACTGGATTTTACTGTATCAAAGGCAAATACAATGAATATAATATGTATATACAGGGCGGTTAAAAGAAGTGGGACGGAATATTTCGAATAATCGAAATTATTTGTCGACATCAAATGTTCATCAAGGCTCTATAAGTCTCTATTTTGCGTAGAGTAATAAAAATTATACGAATGGTTTTGCATGCAGTTAAATTGGAAAATACTTGCCAAGTTGCTGGTATGTCCAAATTTGAATAAAATACATCCAAGATTTTACTTTTTGCAGACACTGTATTAAATATAACCTTGAAACAAATTGGCACTAAATCACTTCCGAGTTTTCAGCAAAACAAAATGTTTAAACACGTATAGTCCAGTAATTAATACCAAAGCTATTGGGAGTATGCAGTCCAGTAATTAGACTAAAGGTACTTTATCATTTAACTAAAACACACCACAAAGTTTGAATTGAATTCCCGAAACACTTTTTTGTTTCTTCTTTTTAGCAAACGGTTTGTCCTTTTCACTGTCTGATATTTCACTAGCAGGATTGCAAAAACCGTTCGCATGTTTTAAATAAGGATTTTGCTGATTATGTATTTTGTTAAATTATTAAAACACAAAAATACAACCCACGACCATTAATTAATTTTTAACGATAAACAGAAGAGAAATATGATGACGTTTGAATTTGATTTACTTTGTCGATGACAGTGGTCGTTAACAGAAAGATATTTTAAACAGCATGAATCATTTTTCAACGATTGTGTGGATTTAGGAAATACATTACTAAACAAATTTTTTAAGTGTGTATAAAATCTTAACTGTCTTTTTTCCTGAGATTACAATTATTATGACACATGGTATTTACTCCTTATTTTTCAAATAAAATGATGTATATATGTAAATGCATAACTTTGATTATTGTGTAAACTTAAATTATACGATTCGCCAGAAGGAATTTAAAAAAATAACATTGCAATAAAATTATAAAGCAAGAAACGATAGCTTGTTGAGCAGTGCTGATTGAAACAACAGAGCAGTAAAATGTTATTCATAAAGGTAGTGTAAAATATATCGCCGCTTATCTGGTCCGCTAGTAATTACCTTACCAGCATTTAGTTGCATAGCGGTCTTCTTAAGTGAAAAATCCTTTATAGTTGCAGCTCAGTAGATCTTTTTAGAGCAGCCGCCAATAAGGTACAGATAGCTGTGATTATCGCCAACCTCCGATAATAGAAGGAACTACAAGGAGAAGAATCTATAAAATTTTTCAGATAAATCTTAATTTATTTATCAGTTACACTTGCAGGTAATATTAAATTCTAGAAATGAAAAGTTTTACATTTGGTGTTAAAAGTATTTTATTGAAAAAATAAAAAAAAAACACTAACAAAGGTGGTGTGTCTTTTCTCCCTTTTCATTGGTCTGTAAACATTATCAGCACCATTATTTATCATTAGACTTCGGCAAATATGCAAATAAAAATGTAGAAAATATGCGCATAAATATGCACGTGTTTACCCGAAAATATGCAAATATTTTACAAAATATGCATACAAATAAATAAAAAAATCGTAAAATATTAACAATTTTATTTAAACAAAAAGTGTACAAAACTAAATATTTCCTACTATTCATTAAGATTTACATTTATTTTAAGTAACTACATCATTTTTAAGTATGAATAAACTTATTTAGAATTATGGTAACAATAAATGACCAAGTGGTGTTCAAAATTTTCTAACAAAAACTTGTGGCTTCTGTCTGAGTACATATATTTATATATGAAAAAACTTCGTTCAACATCGACTGATGTAACGGGAGCATTTTTCAAACTAACCAAAACATTTGGTTCTAAATTAATTGTTTCCGAAATATTTCCAGCTAGAACACTGAATACTTCAGAAAGAATATGGTAACCTTTATTTTTTTCCATAGTAGCTTCAAATTTTTTTAAAATATCTTTTCCAATATTACCTCTAACGTTCCGACAACATGACGCAAATTCTTTTATTAATGCTGTACTTTCGAACAATGACAGTTTTGGTGATTCTAACTGAGTAATTGTTTTTTGAACAAACCTAAAATTTGATTTTATAAATGAAAGTTCTTGTTGAAGCAAGTTACTCTGAAAAGTTTGTTTAGAATCCAAAAGAGATTGGGAACTTTCATCTGTTAACGTATCAATTATGTTCTTTATTTTAACAAAATGATCTGCATAAAAATTAGCTGCTTCTAACCATGTTCCCCATCGCGTTAAAATAGGTTGTAGTGGAAGAGGAATGTTAGGTAGCATTTCTTTATAAAGTTGAATTCTTATAGGAGATTTAAGAAATACTTTTTTGACACTGGATATCATGGTATTTACAAGAGGAAACTTTTTTCGTATTTCCTCTGCAACTCTGTTTAATCCATGCGCTACACAAGTAACATGTATTAAATCTGGGAAAAATATTTTTAAATTTTGTCCTGCTTTCACCATATAAAGAGCAGCATCCGATAAAATAAGCAGTAATTTGTTAGAAAGAATAGTTGTCGGAAGAAAAAAAGTTGCTAATGTTTCTTGTATAAAACGCGAAATTGTTAAAGCATTTGTTTTCTCAAGTTGCTGGCATGAAATAAGATGAGATTTTGGTAAGGTATCTTCTTTAAAAACACCAATCAATAAATGAGCAATATACTTTCCTGAGGAATCAGTGGTTTCGTCTACAGATATGTAAAAATAATTATCTGCAATTTCTTCCTTAATATTAATTAACACCGACGAGTATAGCTCGTTCACATTATTTCTTCTTAGAGACCGATCACTTGGATCATTAGGTAAGTTTGCAATATTTTTTTAGAAACGAACTAAAATTTACATTTGCTAATTTTGAAAGCGCTATGTTTGCAGACACTAATGCGCGACACAAGTCTTCATTAAAAGTTTCTTGCTCATCTAATTTTTTTGAAGTAGATTGGAAACATTTAGCCATTGAAGTTTGATGTTTTCCTCCTATTTTTCCTTTTTTTGCAATGTGTGAAGCAGTTCTCACATGTTGGTCTATCTGAAATTTCTTCTCACATGCTATCTATAAATAAAAATAAAAACTTTTATTTTAACCCAACCTTTAAAATATAAAAATATACAAGGTGTTTTTGGTTAATCAAATAACTGGTTTGGAAAAAAAAAACACTCGCTAAGTGTTTTAAATGCAGTATTAATCCACAAATTAGTTTTTGTTACTAACCATTAGTACATCATATAACTTATTTTAAAATTCAACAAAAGTTTTTTTTTTGTTAATTCAATTACAATAAAAATAATTGTGTTTTAGAATAGCCGACTTCATAAAAAAAAGTAAAGGTGAAAAATTTTTCTAAATACACACCATTGTATTGTAAAATGGACAATCTCACTAAAGGAAGCTATTTTTCATTTAAAAACAACCTACGAGTACTAAATTTCAAGTAAATACGTTTATTGGTTTTAAAGTTATTGTTGTTATTTACTAAAAGAATTTAATTTTTTTTAATTTTAACACCCTGTATCTCGAAAAGTAAATAAGTTTGACCCCTCATTAACTATATCGTTTTGTTCAATTTTTCGAGAAGTATCTACAGTCAAACGTTGTAAGTGTCATTTGGAAACACCCAATATGTATGAAATATTAGATATTTAATAGAAAATATTAGATACTTACAATTTTGCCACATACTTAACAGTAGATTTTTCCCATATCCATAGACAGCTCTTTATAAGGTTTAATCCAAGTTGAAGCACTGGTTGTTTTAGGCATTATAAAATCACAATCTTCCTTTTTGTTACGTACGAGAATTTACGCTTTGAATATCAAAACAAAAATGATTTACAAATCTGAGCATCAAATAGAAATGTTTAGGTACCTAATTCAATAAACTGGGAGATTTTGGAAAATCCCTAAATTAGGAACAAAACTATTAGCCGTTTACCTGCTGTTAAGATACAATAAATTGTAGATAGATTTGGGGATTAGATCATAAAATGCAAATGAGCGAACCCTTAGCGATTATCCAATAACTGAATGCCTCAGTGACCGAGACTTTCTAAGAATGTTGAAGGCTACTTAAATTGATCTTCTTTGAAATTGTAAATGTTTTTTACCTGTAGAGATTACGTACTTAGATCATTTCTTGATTAAAATGACTACAAAATTTTATACAAGAATTAAAATAAATTGGTATGTTTAAAAATTTTCAAATACAGTATAAAAATCTGAACTTTTATGGACTTTATGCAAACTTTTATACAAATATGCCAACATAAGAAATATTTGCATAAAATATGCACAATATGCAAAATATGCAATATGCATATTTGCCGAAGTCTAGTTATCATCATCTCTGACATTGTTGGCATGAGGTAAACTATCATAATAATCCTTGGCTATTTGAGAGCAAAATATTTTCAAAGCCTGAATATCTTTGAATTTAAGCACAGAAATAGGCAGTTTGCCTGTGTAAGCCTGCTGTGGTAAAAAAAATCATTATTGTTTTTTTTGTCAACCGCAGTTGTTAAGGACTGTTAATTGTGCTTGACAAGCATGAGCCACTGTAATTTTCTTTGTAAAAGATTAACCTTCCATGATTACCATCAATTTTCAACTATCTTAAAGGCCTGCTTGCAAAGGGACACTTTTTTTGTAAAAAAGAGTCAGAAATGCAGTCCAAGATTTAAAATGATTTGTAGCACATTCCTTGACATTGAATGGTTTAGGTTTTGTTCTAGACTCTCTAATGTGCTATGCCCACTCACTAGGTAACTCAATCCTTGCTTTTTGATTAATTAAAACCATATTGCGGTCACACTCTAAGTAAGAGTGGCCACGTATATGAAATACAACAATAACTTCTGTAAAGGGATGGTAGGCATGAACCATACAGTGAAGAAATCTAAAAACTGTATAATTTTTATTCTGACCCCCCACATGAGTCACAGACTATGGTCAAGTTTTGTACTTGAGAGTTCAATTCATTGTATATAAAGTCAAATAAATGTGAAACCACAGCATCGGCAGCTTTTTACCCACTGTTTCGTTATAAATATAAAAAAATGAATCGGCATCAGACAGTTGATGAATATTGAATAAATAGTAGTTAAGTTGTCGTTTATAATAAATATTATTCGTTGTGATGTTGGGAATATGCAAATTTTGTTGAAAATCCATAGTTATACTAGTTACAGTATCATATTTGCGAGCACACAATCTAGCACTCTTTTTTATTGAATAAAATTTCTCTGCCTTTAATTTATGTAGTTTATTTTCTACTTCCAATTTTTTAATGTTTTGATTCAATTCCTCTTTCACAGTTTCAACTGTACATATTCTCAGTTGAGAATTTATACATTTAATTTCTGCCAAAAATTGATCACAAGAGGAGCACGTGTTCATCCTCGGATAGCCAAAAGAAATGTTGAAATTTTTATTAAAGTATTTCCTATATGCTTCATATGATACTTTATTGTCTGGATTTTTTTCAATGTAATGATCCCAGAGTTTTCTTACATTCAGTTCGTCAGGAATACAAGGAAAAGTGGAAGGAAAGAGATGGATTGGTCGAAAGAAACTTTCATGGCTGCGTAATATTAGACAATGGTGTGGTTTCACAGTAGAAGAATTATTTCGCGCAGCAGCCGACAGAGAAAGGTTTCAGGAAATTGTAAGCATGATGACGGCCAACGTCTGAATACGGACACGGCACCCAAAGAAGAAGAAGAAGAGTTCGTCAGAGAGATATATACTCTGGCTCTCATGTAAATTGTAATGTCATTACAATTTGCTAATTTGGTGCGTCAATAAGAAAACGGTTTCTGTTGAAAGTTTATTACTTTTTTTTAGAATGACATCTGCGTTTGTCTCTAGGAATAGTACCATCCGTTTTTAAGCTATTTTGAAAATATTATAGCCTCTGGCTAGAAATGCCATGCATGGAAAGAAATGCTTTATAACATACTAGTCTTTCACGTTCAGGAAATTGGAATACTTGGGGCACATCATGAGAGGTGAAAAGTACGAACTACTAAGGAATATAATGCAGGGTAAAATCAAAGGTAGAAGAAGCGTAGAAAGACGTAAAATCTTGTGGCTACGCAATCTCCGTGAATGGTTTAGATGCAGTTCAATTGAACTATTCAAGCTAGTAACCAATAAAATTATAATTGCCAGAATGATTTTCAATCTCCGATAGGAGTGGAATTTGAAGAAGAAGAAGTATTTCACGTACATGATCGCCTCCAATTCGTATTTTATAGCAGTAAGCCTTGGTTTTTAATGTAGCAGTTTCTTCCGGCTTCTCGGTCTTCTACGTTGTATGTCAAGTGTGGTTATGAGACTACAAAGATAACTGTCTTGTTCATACCTTGTTTTAAATAAATTTAACGCAGTCACAATAGATTGCCGCTCTGAGTGGGATGTATTTTTGAAACACTGGAAACTTTCCCCAGTCTCATGTCCTTGTAACTTAAGCTTTTTCACCACGTCCCTCATTCGCCCAGCGGATTTTCGCTTTTTGCTATTTGTGCACTCCATAATATTATTTAGTTTAATGTGATATTTTGTGTATTATAACAAGATTTACGAAAATCTTCAGTCATACTCTCAATTGACAAAACAATACTATTAATAGAAAAATCCTAAACTAACTTTTTTGACAGCGTGTCTTTGTGGACTTTCATTGTTTTGACGTTGCAGCACTGTGACTATCAATGTTTAAGCCGTGTTCGACGATTGATTTTCTTCTTAAATAACTTGTGACTTCCATGGTTTTAGTGTGACTTCCTCGGTTTTAGTAAATGTATGATAAGACAAAAGAAAGAGATACCAGAGACCTACCACAGACAATATAAATCACACAAACCATGTTTTTTGAACTTACATGGTTTAAGGCGTGTGCTCTTCAAATGGAAAATCACTTTTGATCAAACATTTTTTTTGAAAAGCTTTCTTTACAATTTCTCAGTACAGTTCCTTGTTTATAAACAAGAATTAAAAAATATATAACGCGATAATTATTTTCAACAGAAAATAACTAGAATTGGAGAAAGAAAAATAGAAGAGGACAATCCAGACTCAAATAGAAACTCAAATAAAAATATTAATAGGAGTTATTATTATTATTTTAACGGGAATATGCCACAATAAAAGTTTGAAATATGTTAATTGACATTTCAATTTTTATTTCGGAAATTGTTCTCAAAATACAAACATTAAGAAATTAAACAAATTGTGTTTTTGTTACTTGGTGATAAATTCCTTTAATAATTTAATTTTATGTGACTCATTTAAATCAACAATTGAAACATATATGGTACATGATATTACCAATATTGATGAATTCCAATCGTCCCTGGAACGACTTTATTTGTATTCGATTACATGAAATCAACTTTCAAGTTGAGAATAGCCGTCAGAAAAAATCATAGCATGTGATGCATCTTTAAAAAGACAACCACGTGCCACGATGACAGTAAAATTCTCCTGTTAGTGATTCCATAGTAAATCATGAAAAAAAAACCTTATAATACTATTCCAACATGGTAAGTATTTGGTCTTGGATTTAGTTTACTTTCAATAAACATCAAACTCTAATTTTATATGTATTTTATTTAAAAAAATAAATGATGATGTTACTGACTTACTTATAGTGGTATTTTCTTTGTATTAACTTCCTATTTGAATATGGCTAATCAGATCTTACTGCAATCTGACGAGGAATTTGCGAAACAATTAATCTCATTTAGCATAATTAGAGCCGCTTTTACCATCTGTTTCTTTTAGAACTATACTTGAATCGTTCCATTGGACCCTATGTTCATTTTCCCATTTGGAATCTATCAAATTCTTTATTTTTAATGTAATATTGATGTTCACTTATTCTAACATTTAATGGCCTTCATGTTTCACCTAAATAAAACTAATCGCATTCCCAAGGTATTTTATAAATACAATTCTTTGTTCTTTTTTGTTCATTACAGTAAAACCTCCGTTAACTGAAATAATTGGGGGAGAGGCCGTTTCGGATAACAAGAATTTCGGTTAAAAATATCATTGTTTTTTATAGTATTCTTGGTCAAAGTATTGGTATTAAACAATACTATGAGGTAATTTCGTAATGTTTTCTAATAAGTAAATACAGAATAAAGTAATAAAATTAATGATAATGAACAAGTTTAACATGCTTATTTAAAGAAACTTTCTATTTTCTTTTGCGTTATCGTTTGGCAACGATGTTTTGCAAGTATATATCTCCATCGTTCATTTGCAGAACGTCGTGAGTTTGCCTTATTCCATCGTTCGACGAAACGTAAAGCAATCTGAAAAGGACAAAGCTTTATACAATGACAACAAAATTTAAGAACCCAGTCGTGTCCCTAACTAATTAGGTCTACTGTATAAAATTCTTATCCTTAAGGCATTGAAAATCTCGTAGGCGGTCTTAAGCTGTTAAAGGTTTAATTTCTTATGTCGTTTCTTTACCATTTTCTTCTTCAGGATCGTCAATCAAAATCTTATCTAAAAGTTAGTTTCAGCATTTTTCCAAAGTTGAAGATTTGATTTTGTCCCAGAACTCAGCACACCGATAAACAACATATTTCATTGTTGAATATTTAAGGATTTCGGGAACACTTTTGTATTCATTCGTTTCCTGTAATAACAGATGTCTTAAGAATTCTCCTCTATAATGTCTCTCGAATGTCTTTATTACTCCCTGGTCTAACAGCTGAATTAAACTCGTGACCTTCGGCGGCAAAAATCTGACTATTATCACTATTGTGTAGAATTTGAGGGTAAGTTGGCAAAATCAAAGCAACAATGCTTTGATTAGAAGGTTTTTTTATTTTAAAAAGGATTTTATACTTGGGACGAATTCATTTTTGAACCATTCTGAAAATAAAATGGTCGGCATCCATGAGCTTTTTTGGCTTCTATAAAAAACTGGAAGTGCTTTTTTTCAAATATCTTTTAGAGCTCTTGGTTTTTTTATTTCCCAGCACACATAGGCATCAATCGGTGAGTGAAATTAATGAAATTGTTTACGTTTTGCAATAAAAATTTACATTTAATTGACGAAACTATTGAAACTGTCAGCCGTTTCGGTTAAACGATGTTTCGGTTAAAAAGGTTTCGGTTAAGGGAGGTCTTACTGTATTAGGTTAAGTTTTAGATAAAATAGATTTCAATGTGTTTGTTATTTTAAATGTTGTAAAAATGTTGAAATTATTTCCTATCTTTTTTTATGATAATAATATGTATTGTTATTTTCCTCATATTATTCCTTGTGTGTACTGTAGAATCTGGTTCCAAGTTTTTCTGTTTTATTCGGTCGATTGTTGAAAATTTCCTATTTATAAACGATAAAGGATAATCATTTTTTAATTAAACAGATGTTAACAAATGTTTCTCCTCTACGAACCAATTTTCGTTAGAACCAGGAATTTTGGCTCTATCGCATAAGGATTTAATGATTCTTTTTTAATATTGATGTTGTAAATATCTGTGTGTGTGTGTGTTGGTTTTCTTCTATACACCTGAGTCTCATATCCAGTAACGTTTTTAAAAGTTTAAATATATTCTGTTTTTCAAAGGCTTCATTGGATCCTTTGTTAATTAAGGTTTGTTTGTTATTAGATCTTTAATTTTGTTTTCGTATTGAATTGTATCCATTATCACAGTTGTATTCCCCTTTTCTGCTATTAGAATAGTTATGGAGTCGTTATTATTTAAAATTCTTATAGCCTTAAGTTCCCCTTTGCTTATGTTTATTACGGAATGACGGAGGTATTACTCCGTCAATAAACAAGCAAAATTGTTTATAAAGAGGAAGAAAAAGAAAAAGAATAAAATGAAGTACATGAAAGTGACAAATGATATGCAAGTAAAAAAACCTAAAGAACTAGGCTTACAAACAAACAAGAATAATAAAGAACGTGCAGAAATTAACAGACGAATATATTTGATAATAGAGCATATTTTGAATTAAAGAAACCTTTAACAACAAGCATAGTCACACAAAAAATGAAAATATTGATATACAGAACTCTTATTATGCCCGTTCTCATAACAACACAACATGGCCGATGACAAAAGCAATAAAACAGCGTTTACGCTGTTTTAAATATACGTTTTATGCTTTATAGTGAACCTGATATTCTAGGTCTATAAAAATTAACAGACTGCGGTCAACGAAGAGAATAAACGAGATGAAGCCGCCGAAACACATAACCAAAGAACGGATAGAATGAGAAAGAGAAGCATGCTCAGAGTCCTATTTAAGGACCAGAACAAATAAGACTTGTTAAGAAGATAGAGAGCAATTTGCTGTAGTTATAGCCAACCTTCAGTAATGGAGAAGGCACCTTAAGAAGAAGAAGTTGTCAAGAGTCCGAAATTGGAAAACCAAGCCTAAGAATAGGAAGGAATGAAAGCTGATCCTAGCGCAGATTAAGACCCACAATGGGTTGTAGTCGAACCAGTAATGATGATGATGACAAAAAAAAACGGGACAGGACACTTGACGTTAAGCAATAAGAAAAACTACAATATAAAACATTTGTATATGGTATATATGTATTTGAATGTAATCATATTTCAAGACATTCTACATCTTTAAAATCAGCAGGAAAATTGAGCTGTCGGGAAATGAACTGCATGCCACGAACCAATAATTTTAAATTCTGTGTAATCTTTTGGGTAATTTTTCTAACATTTTTAATTTTATGTAAAATTAAAGTCACTCTTATCTCTTTATTTGTAAATACATGAAAAAAATACAAATGAAGATGTGATACGCAGAATAAATAACTATCCAGAAGTTATTATGAATTTAAAAAAGAGAAAACTTAAATACTTAGGCCACCTGATGAGAGGACACAAGTACACATTCCTACAAAATTGAATGCAATGAAAAATCCAAGGACGCAGAAATCCAGGCCGTAGAAGAACAGCAGTAAACAAAATTAGAATCTCCATAATGATATCCAATCTCCGATAAGAGAGGCACTCAAAGAATCTTTTAATAAATAGGAAAAGAAATAATAAATAAGACTTACTCACAATCAATTTAATTTAACTATCAGACGACCGGTTTCGCTTTCTACAATATGCAAAGCATCTTCAGGTCTCGATACAAAGTTAAACAAATGATGCCGGTACTCTATTAATAGATGGATGGTAGAACATGTTTGAAACTACTTTATATTGTTGAATGGAGAACTCAATACTATTATTGCAGTTGTTTGACAGTAAACGGGAAGTTCTTGAGGAGATAGATTTGATCCAATGAATTTGAGATATGTGTGAGATTGTTTGTTAAATGTAAGTGGTGTAATAAGTTTTTTTATTGTAATAAAAAAACTCATTGTGCCCAAGACTATGATGTAGTGCTTTAAAGTCCTTTCCCTTTTAAATTCAATGTTTGTTTCGTCCCTTCTAAGTGTTTTCTGTTTTTAGTGCGTTTAAATTATCCTTAAGTGTTTGTATTTTACCATTTTATTCACTTGATTATTCCAATAATTAACTCATTGCCAATAGAACTTTATCAAAGTAATTTGATAACTACAAGTTTGGAAATAATTGCACACCCACACAATTTTTACATCTACACTTATTCATTGTCATAAAATGTCACCTTCATAAAACAATTACTCAATAAATAACACACATTTCAAAAATATATCTCTGGAATAAGTATAAATAACTTTTAATAACACAATAGTATATTACACCACTTACATTTAATAAACAATCTCACACATATCTCAAATTCATTGGATCAAATCTATCTTCTCAAGAACTTCCCGTTTACTGTCAAACAACTGCAATAATAGTATTGAGTTCTCCATTCAACAATATAAAGTAGTTTCAAACATGTTCTACCATCCATCTATTAATAGAGTACCGGCATCATTTGTTTAACTTTGTATCGAGACCTGAAGATGCTTTGCATATTGTAGAAAGCGAAACCGGTCGTCTGATAGTTAAATTAAATTGATTGTGAGTAAGTCTTATTTATTATTTCTTTACCTATTTGAAATGGACTCACACAAGCAACACATTCATCTTTTAATAAATCTTTTAATATTATATTCATTGTATTATCGCTCCCTTAATTACTAAATACTTCAAAAACTATTGACAACAAACAGTCATCAGCTCATCTATTTCTTCCTGCAAATATCAAAAGAAATTGACTCTAACCTAACCTAATCTGTAAAAGAAATTTTCGAACAACGCCACAAATATTTAAAATGACCGACATTTGCATTTTTGTGCAGTTGTTTATGTGCAGTCATAGTTTGGCTACGTTATCGTGAAGGATATTTAAAAAAAATCCCGCAACTGAGGCAACTATTGGTATTATTTCAACATAACCTTATGCCACCTTTGATAGATTTATTGTATAGCAAGGTCTTTATTCTTATTTAGTTGTTATTACAAGAATGAATAAAAGACATTGAAAAATATAGGTAATATTAACAAATATGATGTATATATTTAAGTTCTTTCTGACATTTTTATCCATAAGTTCGGAATTTGTTGTTATTTGGAGTTTTACTGTAGTATTTGTTTTTAGTAAGGTTGCATAATTTTAGACTTGGACTGCTCAAAAAGTTTAGCCTAATGGAGTAGTCTAACCTTTTGGTATCGGTTTATAACTTTTATTTCTCAAAACTTTAAAATGCATGTAGATAATAATCGAGAAGTCATTAGTAAATTTTAGAATATTATTTACTGTCTGTTGTTTTTTACCTAGAACTTTATATTAATTATATAACAAGGAAGTATGTTCCGGATAGTATTATTGTTAACCTTGACCGGGAGGAAATTTTCCAAACTTGATAGAAAAAGAAACATTTGCTAAATTGACGCCTCATTCTTGGCGTATGGCCGAGAACTGGATTATTGGTGACTGTATCATTACATCAATAATATCATAAAACCTTCTCTCAGTAATCTCAGAAACTAAGATTTCTTACGACAAATTCATTATTTTCTTTTGACTTTTCTTTGAATAATTTGTTACAGTGGTGGTACTTAGACCACCTGATAATAAGAACAAATTGGGTTGACTTTGTGTACCGTGTACAATATCGTTAGAATTCTACTATAATATTATATCTCAAATGCTTCCTTGTTTACCCTTTCTAAGAAATTTCCCAATTTACATAAATTCTTATGTCATTAACAACACGAAACGCCATCATTAGTTCGTTGTTTTCGTTTCAATTTAAATCAGTATGAACTGCCACGGCAATATATGAAATTCATTGGAATGATAGTGGCGTCATGTGTCGAGAATTGGCCAGGTCATCATCATATTTGGCTCTACAACCCTGGGTAGGCCTTATCCTGTTCAAGAATTAGTCTTCATTCCCCCTATCTTTCCAATTTCTGACCCCTAGATTCCCTCTGTGTTACAGATGTATTTTAATAATTTCATGGGTGGATCGTGTGACTAATGTTGAGGTCCTACGTAGAATAGGCAAGGAATGCGAGATAATTAACACCTTCAAAGAGCGCAAACTAGAATATCTTGGCCATGTTATGAGGAATGAACAGAAATACGGCTTGTTGCAACTCATTCTTCAGGGCAAGGTATTTGGAAAGAGAGGAGAGGGAGAAGAAGAATATCTTGGCTTCAAAACCTGAGAAAGTGGTTTAATACATCGACAACCGGACTATTCAGAAAAGCAGTAAGCAAAGTTAGGATAGCCATGTTGATCGCCAACATCCGAAACGGATAGGCATCGTAAGAAGAAGAAATAAGAAGAAGATTCCTCAAGTCATCTTTGACTTGAGTTTTAAATCTAGATCTTGGCCTGCCGTTTTCCTGGTTACTATCGGCTTTTGATATAATATCTGTCTTTGGGGGTTTCCACTGTCCATTCTTTCAAGGTGTCCTAGCCACCTTAGTCTATTAATTTTAATAGACCGTACGATGTTGTATTTTTCATAGCATTGATACACCTCAAAATTGTAGCGCCTGCGTCATATCCCGCTTTCTTGTACTCCTCCTATGTGTCTAAGTATTCGTCTTTCAAAGCGGCCTAACAGTTCTTCGTCGCTTTTTACCATAGTCCATATCTCTGATGCGTATGTCAGGTCAGGTTTAATAAGAGTTTCATATATTAGTATGTTAATTTTTCTGCTAATTATATGTGATGTTAAGATCTGCTTTAGTCCAAAGTAAGCTCTGTTCGCCAGGTATATCCTTCTTTTAATTTCTGCGCATACTAGGTTGCTGTTATTTAGTTGTGTTCCAAGATATATAAACCCAAACCCCTTCGAATGTGTGTGCTTCTGTTACTAGATCTTGTTGTGCCGCTATTTATGTCAGAGAACTAACGAACACAAGTTCTCTGTTTGTGTGCTGTTCGTGACCTTCATGTATTTTGTTTTGGATACGTTAACCTGCAGTCCCATTGTCTTCGCGGCTTTTTCTAATGTTTCAAAAGCATGTATCAGGTCTTTTTGTCCATGTTACTATGTCAATATCATCTTCGTAGGCCAATATAGCTCTTTCTAGCTATGGCTCTTTCTAGCGCGATGTTAAACAATAGACACGATAGACTGTCTCCCTGGCGTAATCCAGTTTGGTTCCAAACACGAGACTAAAACACTTTTGTGGTTAGGGTAGCTAAAAAATAGTTTAAAAAATTTATTTTGTTTTAAAAATAAGACCTTTTTCACGAGTGGAAATAACTCGTTTTGCATGTAAATTGTTGTGGACAAGATGATTTGCATGCAAATAAAGTAAAAAAGCAAAGCAATAAAGTAAAGGAACAATAGTTTTCTGAACGAACTTATATTTTTATAAAATAATAATATAGGCAATAAAACACTGAAAACTTTGTTTTCAAACTTCCACAAAATTTTAACTTATCACTACCGCTGTTTCGGCTGATTGCCTTTCTCAAATGATTATTTTTAGCATGCGTTTACATTTTATAGTATCTAATCAAATAGATTGAGGAGGGGGAAACTGTTTGTCTCAAGTTGGTCATTCAGAATTATATCTATGTTTTTTAATTTGTTGATTTCCATAGATTTTAACAAGGATAGCTTAAGGCCTTTATTTTGAATGTGAAGAATTTTAAATTCGTCATTAAAATAATTATTGTGATCTAGAAGGTGAAGTGCGTATGTAGAATATGTTTTTCTATTATTGAAGGCCCTATTATGTTCTGCTATTCGTTTATTAAAGTTTCTACCAGTTTGACCGATGTAAGTTTTTGGGCAGTCGCCACCTTTAAGTTTATACACACCCCTTTGTAAATGTTTTTTATTTTGGCTCTTGTTGTTTTTGATATATTTGCCTAGGTTTTTATTTGTTCGGAAAGCTGGTGTTATTCCTTTCTTTTTGATATATTTTGTCGCTAATTAATACACGTTTTAGAAAGCAGTCTTATTTTAAACCAAATCATATTTTAGAATTATTCTGATTTAATTTCAAATTGAACTCTCATTAAATATTATAAACAACAACAGCGGTTCTTTTTCGGTTTTTTAAAGCACTAACTATGCTAAAAGATTAATACTTGTGGTTTAACCCAAATTACTTTACAACAATATCTTTAACGCTAAATATCGGTTACCTATTTTATATTAAAAACTCAAATTTTATTTTTATATCAGGAAACCATTCTCGTTATGTATATTGAGACTCATCAGTCAACCGACAAATTAACTTTAAATGAACTGCTTAGACGTAAAAACCGGGCTAAATCATTTATTTGTTATCCAACAACCTGAACTAAAGTGTTCGCAGATAATATTACTTTCGAGGTTGATGGATTCAATGCGACGATGTGTAAAAGTTACGCATAAGAAAGCTTCTTTTTCGTCTAATTCTCAGTGTTTTTCATCTTTAGTTAGGCACTGTAAATTCATTTTTTGACCAGTCTTCTTTGTCGTTATAGATTTTAATCAGTTTATATAGTATCAGTCTATCTCTTTTTTTTAATACAATCTATTAGTTACTGGATAAGGTAGATTCTTTTCATTTACAATGGACGCAAATAATTGACAAGCTTCCTTAGATAGATTCAGATTTTAAGATTTAACAGCTTTTTAACTACAAAATGAGGATATTGTGCTGTTAACCATTAACACGTTTTTATTAACAGAATTCCGAGATTTTACCTCTCAGCCGTAATTTTTTTATATATATTTTAAATAACAATCTGTATTTTGACTATTATCAATATATTTTTCATATGTTTAAAACCATATTTTTCTATTTAAAAGCTATTTTTTGTATGTATCACCCGTGGTACACGCCGGCTGTAGTGAACATTCTTCAAGAAAAAACGTCGTGTTCCATTAGTGGACACAGTGTGAAGTCGTGGGTGTCATAGTATTTTGTTGCATTAGTAATGGTTTTTTTGCCTCTTTTGGTTACTGTTGAAGGTTATACATATAACCTAAACATATACATAGGTAAAAGTGGTTCAAATATACGTGACAATGATTTTGGACATTCCTACAATATTTGCATGGGATTACTTGAGGGGCTTTTGTATGAAGGAAGGTCACTATATATTGATAATTATTAAACTAGTGTAAATTTATGCAAAAAGCTTCTTCAGTGCCAAACATATGTTTGCGGAACTCTTAGATCTAACAAAAAAAATCTCAAAACTGTATGTCAAAAAAAAATTGAAGAGGGATCAAATATGTGGAAAACAAAATGATGAGGGCACAAGAGTTGCCAAATGGATGGACAAACGTCCTGTATTAATGATTAGTACAGTTTCCAGCCATACAGTAAACCAACCGACAGGAAAAAAATAGACAAGGTGAAGACATTCTAAAACCACCTGAGGTTATTGTGTATAATAAGACAAAGAAAGTTGTGGACTTGTCCGATCAAATGTCTTCATATTATAACTTGTTAAGAAAAAACATTAAGTGGTACAAGAAAGTGTTTCTCGAAATTTGTCTTGGCACATGCATAGTAAATACGTGGGTTCTTTTTAATAATTATGATAATGATCCTAAAACAGGCCATATGATATCTATTGGCGAAAAAATTATTGAAGGGCTATTACAAAGTAAAGTTACAAAAGTCCTCGTGAACCAGATATTGTTTCAGTACAAAAAACTAAAATTATCTTTGGTAAAGCCCAAGATATAAAAATATGAAGGTAGTGCTAGACAAACAAGAAGACGCTGCTTTTTATGTTATAAGAAAATTCAGGATACACACGGATCAAAAGCAGCCCGAAACAAAAAACAAAAAGAGTGTGTACATACTGCGATACATGTGAAAGTAGTCCAACTATAGGCCTTCCTTGCTTTAATGAAATTTACAAACCCAAATATTTTTGTGTAATGTTTAAATTATCTCTTTTTGTACAATATCTATATTAACTACGATATATTAATTTTAATAAACCATTTTTACTGCTGTTTTATGGCCTTTATTAGTCATCATATACATTATGGTATGCCAAAACGACGGCAAACCCATATACTTACAACTATACTTTAAGTATGTACGCAACATTAACAAGATATCAATTAACTATAAGGTTTTAGAGAATTAAGCAATAGAAAGGTACCGTGTACCACCAGTGGCCCCAAGCGGCTGAATGAAAAGTTAGGTATGTACCACCGGTGGTAGACGTCGTCGCGAACGTGTTAAGAACTAAACTGTAGTTAATTCACGTTGTCGACAATTCAGTCCAATTCATTGTTGATTGCAGGTCCAGATCCGTGTGGGCTATAATATATTATTTGTCGGTTTTTGGAATAGTGCAACACAAAGAAGATTATTTCATAGTATAGCTCATAAATCTATCAGCCAAATGAAAACTGCAATGCCTCATTAGGAGCACCGGGTCGTTTAGTTGAAGCTTACTCTTTAATAAAAGTGTGAATGGGAAGAAAAAATTGTATAATTTACCGAAAAAAGGTTTCCTTAGGTTGCAGTCGATAAGTATCGTTATTATGTGTGTTTTTGTAATTTTAATTAAAATAAGGATAATAACAAACATAAGCTGTTTGCGATATAAGTGATCTACGAAACACTACACGTGTTAGACATATTCCTTGAAACAACGCACGTTAAATATTGTAAAAATTATTGTATATAATATCATAGTAGAGAAAATTTTGCTAGCAATATTTTTGACTAGTATGATAGTTAGTTGCCTGACAATTTTCGCAAATTAAATTTTCATAAGCGAAATTTGCCAAAAGGCAACAAAGTTGAACAAAACCAGAAGACAATTGTGCCGGTAAATAATTTTTTCTGCAGCCATCCAGAAAATAAAACTTTCGTTATGATTTATTAAATCAAAAGTACCACTTTTACACAACTCGTACCGAAAGTAGGTACTTTCGGGACTATTTTTTTTAACTTAAGGGAAGATTTTGGGTAGCTAGGTAACAGTTTTAACAATAAATAACATCAACTTTGTATTTTTTTATGATAACACTTGCCATTTAAAGCGGCGTCCTTACTATGCCGCAGTTGGCTGTTGGCAAAGCCGAATTGGCAAAGCCAATACAATGTAGACGTGGCCGTTGGCCTGAGCCAATGGTTTGTCAACGAAAATCGTTCCAGGGTCGGTCTCCATCAAAGGAAGCCAGCAAGAGGCGGTAGTGGGGACGAGCCAACAGTTCGCTTTACGCGGCGCGGCACGCACGTGGTTCAGTTGGGGATGAGACAGCGCTGTATGCAGTAATGGAGTGGCTCAACGCGAAATTGTGTGAACTTATTGAGCTTTACCGTGATCATCCTGTTCTGTGGGACTGTCGTTTGAAAGTGTACAAAGATAGAAATAAGAAACAAGATGCTCTACAAGAAATCGCAGATACTTTTGGTGTTGCTAAAGAAGTTGTGGAAAGGAAAATCAAGAACCTAGTGTGTCATTTTAACGTGAAGTATAGAGGGAGACAGACTCAAGTAAATCTGGTGCCGGAGATTCTGATGTGTACAAGAGTAAATGGTTCTGCTTCAACAACATGCTATTTCTCAAACATCGAAATACACCTAAAGAAAAGACGGACACAATCACGCAGGTAAATATATATTAACACAGTAAGTTCATAGAATGATTAGTAATTATATTTTACATTAATATACAACACACACGACATAGTTTAGAGCTTATTATTTGTCATGTTGGAAGGATACTATTCCAGCCGGGGAAGTAAAGAAGTCTGCCAAATTCATTTCTAACGACTTGTGTTTTAACAGCGCTTCTTCTTGAAGTTCGAGGAATGTTGACCAAAGCTTGATTTGAAGGGGATTGTCTCCAAGTTCCTGGATTGATCTCACCTGTGGTTAAGTACTTAGAGTCGAATGTTCCGGAGGGAGTGTACACTGATTTGGAGTTACTTTTCCTTAAGTAGTTATGCAGATAAAGTACTGCTAACACAACCATCGTAGCCCGCTCTGGTTGTAATAGCATAGGTCTCCGTAGTATGCGGTACATAGAGGATATTATACCAAACGCATTCTCTGACAGTCTACGCGCTCTACTTAACCGATAGTTAAACACTCTTTCCTTGGAATTCTTATGTTGAACACCTGGGAATGGTTTCCTAATGTTTTTCGACAAAGAGAAAGCATCATCTGCCAAAAAAACATGCTGTGTTTTATCTATTTTTTCAAGAAGAAGAAGATGCATTGTGTTCTTCTGAAGGTAATCTTTGAATGTTGTGTGACTAAACACACCTCCGTCTGATATTCTTCTTTGACAGCCAACATTTGCGTATGTAAAGTTTTAGTGCGCATCTGCCACCGCAAATAGAACTATACTGAAAAACCCCTTGTAGTTGAAATATTCTGTGCCACTATGGATAGGTGCTTGCAATGTAATATGCTTCCCATCAAAGGCCCCCACACAGTTTGGGAAATTTAACTTATCATTGAACTCTTTTGAAATAGCTTTCCACTCTGCTTCGTTTTGTGGCATCTGACACAAAATTATAACGATATAGCAATATTCAATCATTAATCAATAATTAATTAAGTAAAGACACACCTCGAAGAGGTGACAATGGTAATAAAAGTTTGCCAAAAAAACCGTCTGTTCGGCCAAGCGGAAGCCCACAAAAGAAACAAAAATGACATAAGCTACAGAAGAAGTTTTGTCTATTATTAGAGCTATCCAAGGACGGAATACATCAGGTATGGATCAGTTTAAGTATTTTGGAGTGCTAGTAGGACTGCGTATTAAAGACCTCCTATCGTCAAATGCTTAGAAAATTGTGAAACAACTTATTAGCAATATTCTGTTTGAAGCTGAAATGGGCAAGTACGACTATGACAACCCATTGAGCGGAAGTTACTTACAGCCTTTCTACCCAATACCAAACAACGTACACCAACCGATTCCTGCTCCGATGCCACCAGCTTGACCCAATCCAAACCCATATTTTGAACAGTCGTCTTTTCAGGGACATACACAAGCAACCAGTCCGCAGTCAGCCATGAGTCTTCAACCCATACGGTAACGGACAATGACTCTCTTGACACGATGTTGAAGCAACTGTAGTTCCCACCTCATCTTAAAATTTAAATTTGAATTAGACTTTTCTTCACTTTGTGTTAGAATAAACTTAAGACACATTTTAACTTAGTATATGTTTCATTTGTAGAGATTGTTTTGTTCATTTAAGACACATGTCGACCAAATAAAGGTTTTGTATGTATTTGTTTGATATAATGCTGTAAAACGCTGACAATATCCTCACATACAATAGCGATGATGGCTGATATTATTTGCTTTGAAATCTTGAATATGTAACTTAACGAGTGGTAAGAGTCTCCCGTTGCTAATAATCGCAGAATAACTGCAAGGCGTTTATGTGGAGGAATAGCACTTCTGAAGTGTGTGTCTCGTTTCTAGATGACATGAGCTATATTATTTAGAAGACCTTTAAAGTCACTACTTGTCATTCGAAAAAAGTTTTTGAAACTACATCCAAATCTGTACTCGAGGTTTAATTCGCCTGCATCATCCAATAACAAATCCAATATATCCAACGATTCCCAAATAAGATTACAAGGGGAATTTATTAACTTCAGTTCGTTGCAAGTTATAATTGCTCTTGCAAGTGGTGGAGAGTTTTTTTTTAATGAAGTATGTAGATGTTAAATCAGCTGTGTTTAATTCATTAATTATTTTTTCATTATAAGTGCCACGATAATGTTGGTTTAGGAAATATTTGCTTGCCAGATATTCTCTGCGCAATGAGAGTGGGTTTTCAGATGCTAGAGCTAGAGTGGCTTCATTTGGAGTGCTTTTCATCAATCCTAACACAATCCTTAGAGCTTTAAATTGAATTCTATCAATCCGGATTAAATGCCGGACTAATGTAAATACAATATTATGCAAAATATGGATACATGCAGGGAACATCAGACTAAAAAGCTCCATGACATCTTAAAATATATTTAATATCCCTATTCGACTATATCATACATAACGATTTAGAATTAATTTAAGATATATACAAAAGACAATTAATCTAAACAAAAAACAACAAAGCAAGAACACATCCCAATTAGATAAAGAAACTTACATATAGTTATTAAACAAAGACGTCAAGTAATGATTCTATTGTCTTCAAAAGGATTTCGCTGGCAAGGTTAACGTTGTTGACTAATTAATTAATTAGTAATTATCTCATGAACTGAATTAATGAGTTTATTAGTTTGTTGAAACATTTTTTTGTTCTGACATTGTTTACATATAAAACGTTCCTATTTTGGTTAACTGGGGACGTATCAAAACGCTTCCGATTCATTTTGGTCAGACGTGTACTCAAATTAAAAGAATTGTGTTAATTTGAGTGAATTTATATTTTAATGCTTAACTTATATTAACTCTTTATCTTTTGTAGTAATTTATTTTTACATGTGATGAAAATAACATAAAAAGAAAAAAATTTGACTTTGAATAATATGTCTGTTCTAAAAGATTAAATTAAAAAGTGGTACTAATATTTATTTAAAATGAAGAATGTAGTGTTAAACTTGTGCATAGTAATTGTTAAAAATTATATAAGTCACTGGGGAAAATATTTCTGGTTACTTTACATAATATAAAAAAAATACTTAAAAAGAGTATAATGATAGCGTCTCGATAGTTGTAGAAGAAAACAACGAATTTGATAGTAAATCGAGTTCTTATTAAGGCTACTCAAAAATACTGTAATAATTAAAATATGAACAGAAATAACCTTTCCGCCTAATAGAACTAAAGGTTTGGGACAAGAGTGTAGTTTATTACGAATTCTATGTAACTAGATTTTTAAACCCGATAGAAATGGGTGAGAAAATGCCGAAGCATGAGAATAGCGGGGGAAGAACAGCGGACCTGGGCCGCGGGCAAAGACGAAACACCGGATTTAAACGTATCAAATGAAAAAATCAAAGGTGTAAAAACCTTTAATTATGTGGGGTTAATATTTTACGAGAAAGGTATAATAATAGTGGCAATAAACTCAGAGCGAGAATAAATGGTCATGGTCCAGACACGTAAAGAGCAATGGCAGCAAGGAACTTAAAAGAGGCAGCAACATATGACACAAGAGCATGGTAAATGAGGACGAGAGACGGCGGCCCTTACAGAAATTAATATTAATCTCAACAGTATTCTGCGTTGAACTACGTCGATCACCATTGCGCCGAGCTTTCGACATCCTCTTCAATGTCTTCTTTAGGGCTTCCGAGGTCTCAGTTTCCAGAGCCTCCAGACACTACTATAGTAATAATTAATCAATGCATTAATATAGTCAAATATAATAACTAATCAATGCATTAATTCAGGTAATAGAGATCATTTATACTGTCGATGGTGACGTGGTTTGGGTGGAGGTAGGCGTGGAAGTTAGCGTGGAGATTGGCGCGAGGATGGCGCAAACCTTTCTGACAGTAGGATTTTGATTGACGGATGTGGGGAAAATATTTTTTTTTAATAAGAGACAATTTTGCATTTTTTTAATTTCTTTGGTTTCTCAGATAATGCTTGTTTTGTAGAAGCAGATTTAAGCTATGCTTCTGGAGTTTTCAAAATCAATTATGTGACCTGTATGAAGATGTTATTGACCTAGAGCTGAAATTGAGTCAGAATCGCAAACAGAAATAAAATCTTCATAAATTTTATTTTGGATTCTACGACTTGTTTGGCCTATATAGGATCGGGGGTAGTCTGCACAACGAATTTCATAAACTCCGTGTTGTTCGTTTGGAATGTTGTCTTTGATGGATCAAACAAGAGATGAAAGTTTTTGTTGGGGGGTAAATATTTTTGATTTTGTCAGTGGCAGGTTTGATGTGAGGAAGAAAAGCTTTCGAATGATGAGGGTCTGAGTCTTTAGGTTGAGATTAAGTAAGAGATTGATGTCTGTGGATGCTCCTATTGATGCGGTAACCTTTGTGGATGAGGGCTTGTTTTAAACTAGAAAGTACAGTGAGTCTACTTGAATCATTGCAAAGGCGTATTGATCTGGAGACAAGCGGATCTACCTTGTCTCCGCAAACTATTATTTTGACGACGTTCGCCATTGTCAAGTCAGGTAGTAACGCTTCTTGATGGTACTTGTAGTAAAATGTTTCTACCGGTCGATGCGGTTACTGATATAGAAAATCTTAAGGCGCTTCTTTCGAACGGTTTTTGGCAGCTCTTCTTGTGATTGGATCTGTACATGTATAGGTATTATATGTAGGTCATACTCGTCGATCTTATTGCCTAATTTATTGATGCCTTTTTCTTTATAACCGTTTTAGATGTTATTGAAAGCATTTGAGCATCATCTTTTTGGTTTAGACTATTGGGATTTTTTTCTATTTCTGTCGATTCTCTGATTTCACGTTTTCTTTTAATTCAATGTAGCTATTACTTAGTCAGTATTTCAGACATGTTGCACAAGGATCGACGGTTTTTTCGTATTTTGATGGCATTTCAATGTTCTTTTCATCTGACATCGATATCAAAATAACGGTTTTCTCAAAACCACAACGATTCCACGCGGAGTCAAACCCGGAAAACCATTGAGAGTACATCAAGCTCCTGCAGAAACTTTAAGTGTAATATATATATATATATATATATATATATATATATATATATATATATATATATATATATATAACGGATATATTAGTTCAAAATCACTATATACGAGATATATAATATTTGCTTTAAATATATTTTAAGATGTATTTGGAACATTTTTTAGACTATTATTCCTAGTTCCTTGTATTCACTTTTACTTTTGATATATCTTGTGCTTACAACGTTCCCGTAATTCGGTATTTAAAGTCCATGCTCTGCTCATTTAGCATTTCTTCTTAGTTTTGCTTTCATCTCGTCATCATCATAGTCATTAACATCTAAGCAGATATGTTGTGGTTTATCATTAAGCTTCAGCAGCCCGGATCGATTGATTAATAATATTTCTTTATTGGTGGCGGTTGTCTGTTACATGTACTGCCCCAGTATACTAATTGTTGAGAAGTCTTTTTGTAACGTCTGCCGATCGCTGTGGAGATCTGTAGCGTTGGCGTTAAATTTGAGGCCTTCTTTAAACCACCAACTGCTCCATTTTGTGATCACTTCGCTCCCTCTGCACAGATGCCAGAGAAAACCCCGCAAAAACGCTGAAGTTAGCCCTAGACTCCAGCACAGATCAGAGGTAATTTAAGTCAATAAAACCTCACTACAGGGGGTCATGTAAGATGCCTCCATTTTCAGTTTTTAGTAATCTACAAATCAACAGTCTATTGCATTTACCTTCATTAATACCTTGAGGATAGTTTTTTAATACGGAGTTCTCTACTATGTTTTCATGTGGCCACACAATGTTTTTTGACAACTTTTTATTAAACTGATGATGGAATGAGTTTATTCCGAAAAGATCTTCTTTAAAATAAAAGTTTTAAGCTTTTAATAAGCATTTTTTTATACCTTAATACACACGACCACCACGTGCTTTGTATTCAACAGGTATACTAGCCACTCCTGGATATCTCCACTTCATGGTCTGTTCCAGTTTCACTCTTAATTTTAAATTTGCTGTTTTTCATCAGGTCGCTGAAAAGTTTACTTAAAACATATAAAAGGATCGCAAATTAATTGCGAAGCTAAAGAACAAAACAATCGCTTATAAATTATACATAAGACAAGGAGATTCCTTGGAATATATCCTATTTAGTTTGATCACGAATGATATTATAAACTTGAAGTTTAACTTGAACTAATTTACGTTTGCCTGTCTGACTTATTAAAACTCTAAATATATAATTATTCTAAAAAATATATTTCTTAAGTGTGAATTTAAATAATTAAAAATCTCTTAAACTATAAGTAAACCTATATATTTAAATCATTACGTTTATCTAAACTTTTATATTAAACGCCTCATTAGCAATTGTAATTGTAACTATAATTATTAAATTTATGTAACATAAATACAGGAATCAGTTTACGTACTCGTATTGTACTCTCACATTGAAACAACTGAACTGTGGCAAATTTCTCTTGCATTCGAAATTATTCCAATTTCTCCATATAAAACTTTTAGTATTATAAATAATTTGATGAAAATTTAAGAAAATATACGCTATTCATTCTGTCCCGTAAGAAAGTTGATTTTTAAATAGAACAGTTATCAAATAATTTTCTGCTCCACGATTTTATATTGTAATAGTTAGGAAAACAAAATAACAATAATACTCGAACACATTTTATAGTATTTTTTTATAGATATAAAAAAATATAAAAATAGCAAATATGTTTATATATATATATATATATATATATATATATATATATATATATATACTATAAAACCTAGAGCTAAGATTAATATTATTACTAAAATTAATATCAAACTCACCAGTCTTCCGGGTTGAACCGCGTCGTTGTCCATTTTGCCAAGCTTTCGGCATCCTCTCTGATGCCTTCCTCAGGGATATATATACATATATAGCCAACACATAACAAGGTTATGTGTTGGTTAGCTTGGATGTGGTTTCCCTATTTAGTAACGTTTATCTTGAAGCTTGCATCAGATCATTAAATAAACATTGGTCAGAAATTAGTAGACATTGTACAATAGATAAAGATAGGTTCATAAACTTAATCACCTTCTTATTCAATAATACCTATTTTTCTTTTGACAATACATATTACAAACAAACTTTTGGAACAGCAATGGAAGGAAAAATTAGCCCCATTCTTACTGCATATGTAATGGATGACCTGTTAGACACAATCATTCCAGTACTACCTTTCAACCTTTTCTTTTTAAAGAAATATGTAGATGACATGGTCTTAGCTATACCCAACAATACGATAGATGAACTACTATTTATATTCAATAGCTACGATCCTTACATACAGTTTACCATGGAAGTCGAAGATGAAAATCAATCTATTCCTTTCTTAGACACTAAATTAATCCGCTCAAATGATAACAACATTATAGTTGATTGGTACACAAAATTAATGAGTTCAGGCAGGTACATTAACTACATGTCCTATCATAAACACTCCACCAAACTAAACTTAGTAAAACAAATGAAAAATAGGGTTCTACAAATTTCAGATATATCATTCCATCAAAAGAATCTCAAAATACTTTATGATCTCTTTATAGATAATTCCTATCCACCTCTTCTTTTAAAAACACTTTTATATAATACTACATCAGTAACATCTATCAATCTAACTACCTCCGAACATTCGAACAGAGCAAGTACTAGTTCACAGAATACTGTTACCAGCCAAACCCTTCCAACATATTGTGTGCTGCTCTACATACGGGAACTAATACCAAAACTAACTAGAATCTTTAAATCATATGATAACATCAAAATAACCAATAAACCAGTTTTAACAGTAAACTCTATTTTCTCAAAAATGAAAGATCGTACTCCTCATGACCAAATATCTAATGTGGTTTACAGCATCCCTTGTATGGACTGTAATGGCAAGTACATCGGCCAAACCTCTAGACGTCTTAAAGACAGTGTTACCACTCACAAAAGTGACTGTAGACTTTACCCAGATAGATGCACCCTAGCCAACCACGTTCACACCCATAACCACAGAATGAATTTTGCAGATGTCAAAATCCTCGAAAAAGAAACAGCATATAAGAGAAGACTTTTTTTAGAAATGACCCACATTGCAACAACAGATAATATAATCAACACAAAATCAGATATACAACACCTTAGTGAAATTTATTCCTTTCTGCTGCAGTTAGAAACAAAAAATAATCAAGTCAACGAATTGTAATATTCTGAATAGTATAATATTGTCTATTAAAACTCTTCTGACCATCCAATTGAAGTAGAAACTTAATCATTATTACTGCAATTGTGCATTTTTCCAGAAAATAAAATTTTTTTAAGAGTAATAACAATAACTAAAATAACTTTAAAAGAAATAATCACAAAGAAATAAATAAATTCTATATGTATTTATTAATAACATAATTTAATTGTCTTAAATTAACATAACATAATTTTCAATTAAGTGTAACTTTACACATAAACTGAACACAGCTTTAGTTCTATGGCTGACATCTCCTAATATGATAGCTGATAAGACACATCAACCTTAAGGTACATACTAGATTTCCACCTCCTTGTGCATTAGTTGACTAGACCTTCCACCAACATAGCTGCCAAAAAAATGACAATGTGATATGTAGTTGTGTTTTAACTGTTTGTTTCTTAAATGTTCAACGTTTTTTAATATTTGTATTGTACTTGCACAATGGAGAAAAAAAAAACAAAAATGCACTTGTATTGTTTGAGTTTTCAAGCCACCATATAACACATACAACTTATTCCTTTTTTTTGCTATAAAAAAATCTTCAAAAAAGTTTTTCAACATGGAACTTTCAAATAATACTTTTGCCTGCAACCTCACACAAGTAAGTGTTCACTACATCTTATGTAAAATACACAATTTCACCATTTTGTAACATATTGTAGCATTCGTCTGAAGATGTTAAAGAAATTTAACGAAATATAACGAAATCGTTGAAAAGAGCACACTTTGGCTTTCATTATTCAGCTGCTAACCCAATCAACCTTACCAGTATACTAATATATATATATATATATATATATATATATATATATATATATATATATATATATATATATATACAGATACTAAAGGTAACCGAATCATAAAAAATTAAATGAACACGGGTTTTGAAGTGACCTATTTAATGAAAATATTTTCATCTGTTTGCGACTTTCGGTTATACCGAAAGTTGATTGTAACTTTGTCTTTTTTTAGTGGAACAATCTATAGATTTTGTAAATTTAGAAATATTCACATTATTCTGAATATTTTTTGTTAATACTTCCCTATACCTATTGTGAACCGTTTTTGAGTTATTATGGTTTTTAAATGAAAATTACACTTTTGTACCATGTATATAAAGTTCAATTTTTTAGGAATTAATTACATACAGGATGCTGTCAAACTTGGCGTAAAACCGGCATCCTAAATTTTCGCCAAATTATTTTTTTTTCAAATGGGACATCCTGTATATGATTTATTATTTTAGAAAAGTATGTTTTTGCTATCTGAGCAATTAAAAAGATGCTATCAAACAAAATAAACAATAGCTTATTACTATAATAGCTCTTAATGTTAATTATCCATCTATTTCTTTAAGAACTTAAAGGATTTTATCTATTATAGCTTCCTTCGCAACGACAGGATTAGAGAATATTTTATTTTTAACATATCCCCAAATATAGTAATCTAACGGTGACAGAGGGTTCTTGGTGACCAGAGAAACAGATTCTTATTAGCTATCCGTCTATCGGTAAACATTTCATCTAGCAATGTACCGACTCCTCGAATATTTTGAGCCGGTGCTCCGTCTTGTTGAAACCAAGCCTCGTTAGTCGTAATCACTAGCCCTAACATGTTGCAGTAACGCTCCTCGTTTAAATTTTCGTCGCAAATCATGAGAGCGACTATATTATTATTTTTCAGAGCACAAAAAACATTTAACGAAAAGAATGCTTAAAGTTTACTATTCCTCGTAAGCTAAGGATTTTCGTCATTGCAGAAGTGGCTGTTATGGCGGTTAAACATACCATTTTTTTTTTACTTCGATTCATCAAACCAAATAATTTTTTTTTGTAAAATCTTGATCTTGACATTTCATTAAAACCAATTCTTGGTTCCACAAAATTCTTCTTCTTCTTCAAGTGCCCTGTCCGTTGCGAACGTTGGCTATTAACATGGCAATTTTAATGTTGTTTTCGGCGCTTCTGAAAAGTTCGACCGATGTGAGCCCGAACCACTTCCGCAGATTTTGGAGCCACGAGTGTCTTCTCCTGCCTAGCCCTCGCTTACTGTCTATTTTTCGCTAGACAATAAATTGTAGCAGACGTGTATTTATCGTGTCTCAATATGTGGCCTACATATTCAAGCTTTCTTTGTTTAATTGTATTCACGATTTCTTTCTCCTTTCCGATTCTTTGGAGTACCTCTATGTTAGTGACATGTTCGGTCCAGGATATACGAAGAATGCGTCGATACACCCACATTTCAAATGCTTCTAGTTTTCTCGTTAGCGTCTCCGTCAGCGTCCAGGCCTCCACGCCATACAACAAGATCGGAAAAATGTAGCATTTAACTAGACGTAGTTTTAGGGAAAGAGACAAATCCTTGCTTATGAGGAGCTTTTTCATATTGCTAAATGCTGGTCTAGCTCGATTTATTTTCGCCATAATTTCTATGGTCTGTTCCTATTTTGCATTTACGTTGGTGCCAAGGTACACATAAGATTCTACATGGTCAATTAGTATGTTACTTATCCGTAATTGTCGAGCAGGTTGTTGCTTTTTGCTTATCAGCATCTAACAAAACTCTACACATCTTAAATAATCTCCAGGATGTAAATGTTGAGCTAGTGTATACGAATAAAGGGTCCAATCATGTTTTTTGAAATTCTGTGAATTGTTTGAGTCAATACCTGTAACAATTGCTCACAATACTATACTAAGGATATAGGAAATACTATAGATATAGGGAATACTAACACAGATAGATAGGAAAAAACATATTTTTTTAAAATAATGAATCACATATGGAGTGTCACATTAAAAAAAAGGAATTGGGCGAAAATCTAGGGTGCCGGTTTTATATCAATTTTAATATACTATAGTTAATATATATTAATAAGGGTATGTAACTTAACACTGTAAACGATAGTGTTGTATGTGGTTCATAATTTCCTAAAAATTCAACTTTTATTTAAATTACATTAGAGGAAAAACCATTATAACTTAAAAAGATTCACAATAGGTATAGGGAAGTATAAACAAAAAAATGTTCAGAATAACGCGAATATTTCTAAAATTAAAAAGTATACAGGGTTTCCCATTTAAAGAAAACGAAGTTATAAGCAACTTTTGGTATAACTGAAAGTAGCAAATAGATGAAAATATTTTCAATAAATAGATCACTCTTCAAAACCCCTACACTCTAATTTTCTTGATTCAGTTAGCTTTAGTTCTCGAGATATTTTTAATTGGCCGTTTATCTGCCGCACCCTGTATATATATATATATATACATATATATAATATATATATATATATATATATATATAATATATATATAAATAGTGAGAGCGATATCAGGTTTGTCCGTCAAAAACTAAAACGATTCTATTGTCTCGTCTTACTAGATATTTCGCTAATGTTTACTAACCTAATAGTACACGTACGTCCAGTGGACGTACAGGGACGTTAATTGGACCTTAATCGAACGTCCATAATACGTCCGGTGGACTTACTTGACGGACTTTTGTGATGTCTCTCGGACGTCTATTTTAGCGCTGAGGATGTAACTTAGACGTCAACACCATTGTATAAAGGAGTAAGTAAACATTTATAAAAAGTATCATTTTACATTTTAGTTCTTCAAATGGTACCTAAAGCTATTGAAACAGCAGTTTCAGACCATACCTATATTTGAACTATAATCAATTCTGCAGTAAGGAACACGGAAATGTGAATTCTGACGCAGTGAATGTGGATGAATATGAAAACAAACTAGCTGAAACAATTCAAGACATTGGTTATTTTATAAACAAGCTTAAAAATAAATATTGAGGATAACTCTTCTGGTAAGAGACTCTAGATTTAAGATAATCAGTGTAAATTAGTTGAAAGACCAGACAGGGAGCCATGCTGACCAGTATGAAGCTGATTGTTCAGATTTACTATCAAAATTTCAGTCAGTAAAGCTTCGAACATTTTAGGAATAGCAGAAAGAATTATCATAGAAGGATAATTAGAAATCAATGATTTAAGGATGAAGTTAATAAATAAATTGTAATGGAAAGTGACTTCCAGCCAGAGATTTATTAAAAAATAAGCTATAGAAGCATACATAAAAAAGGGCAATTCCTTAAAAATAAGTTAGATATTCCGTCTGGACCAAGACCTTTGTTGGTATTAAGACACTGTAAGTATGCTAAAGTGTCACAAATTTTAATACTTAAAGAGTGAATATGGCTATGCTGTGACTGATATAGGGGCTTTGACTAGATTTGTCTAGACAGGAGAAAGAAGTATTGTGGATACTGCTAAAGAAATTGGCAAAATCGTTAAAAATTACTGTGACTTACTAAAAACAAATTCATTTAACTTCCCTTAAATCTTCCCATTCTGATTTCGCTTACAATTGTGTGGCCGGCAATTAAAAGCAGACAAGTCCATTTTGAGATTTAAAATTGAAATCATAAGTTTAAAAATAATCAATATTTAATATGGAAACTTGTCTGTTTTATTTCAGCAGTAGATACATGTCTTAAAAATTAACTGTCTCTTTCTGTCTACCAACCACACAATTTAACTATTACAAAACTAATCATATTTGCTAATGCAACATGCAGATTAAATTTTATTTATATTTCTATTTCAGCATCTGTTTAGATCACTTCAGATATTTCAATATCAAGTTTTAATTTCCTTCCCTATGGCAGCGCTGGTTTTGGAGTTTTTCCAAGCAGCATCTGAAAAGCAAATTAATGTACATTCATAAATTAAACAAAATAATATCAGATTTGGTTCATTATACTTTGATTATTGCAAATAAATCATTATCCAAAAACCATTGGTATTTATTTCTAATGATTGAAATGAGCAGTAATTATACATTGACAAAAATAACAGTGTATAAATAAAATATATGGCCAACAGCAAACAGTTCTTAAAGCAATCTCATAGCCAACCTTAACATTTGTAGAGTTGGTAAATTTTGCCACTTAAATTACATATAAGACACAGTTAACGATATGCTTCGTCGGTTGTATGTGGCCACTTAAGCGATGGTGTAAATTCTTAAATGTACCTTAAATTTATTTATGTTTACAAGTTACAAACCTTTTAACATCATAGCTATATGTGTGCCTTCAAATACTTTATATTGCCTTTCCCCTAGCCAACTATATTTTCCTTGAATTTTATTGCGGATCAGCTTCTTAACGCTTCTAACAAATTCGTTTATGGTTTTCTCACCAATTTTGGTAAAATTGGTGAGAAAACTGCAAAATATAAATCAACATCTAACAGTAATCTAACTATCCCACAAACTTGATCATCTATACTTAATTATTTTAGCTTACACTACCTAATAACAAAACAGCCTCTGTTACAAAATCAATCAAACATTCATTTGCAAATTTCGGTTTCTTATAACCATGATAAATGCCTATTAAACCTACAATTTTTGGATACTTAAACAAATTACACAAACTAGGATAAAACTGACTACTAGAACCCTTTTTTGGTGGTATTCCGTCAATTTACACAAATTTCTATAACATTGTTTTTTTTTTGCGAAGACAAAAACACCTTTGAAATTTGAATCAACGGAAACGAGTATTTTTAAAGACCAAATTAGAAATATTTTTCAGGGAAAACGTCCTTAAATTTAAGTTCTCTGTGTAAAGCAAGGAGGGTTCTAGCATCTGATGGCAAATGAGAACAATTAGGAACTTCTTTATGAATTTTTAATAAATTACCGACTATTTTAAAGGACAAAGTCCAGTTGTATAATTTATTAGAAAAATTCAACATCTCGATAAGGTTCTCCAGAATTCTCGTTACAACCATGTTTAGTCCCTTCCTCAGTTTCATTAAAAGAAGAGCTTTGTAAATGATCTAAACCAGAATGGTCGTCCACGTGGTCCATTTGGATTATTTTAAGTACTTAACATGATGTTGTTAAAAAGTTTAAATTGGAAGTATTGTAATCTGAACTACTTAAACTGAAACTCTCATCAAAATGATCAGTTAGGGATTCCGAAGAAAAGTTTGAAGAAGATTCAATAGCGGGGTTATTAATACTTCCAACAATATTCTCTACGTTTTTCGTAGCCATCCTCTGTTGGTGACGCTTAAAAACAAATCGTCTTCTTTTAAACATAACTAATTTTAGGAAGAATTACACTTACCTTTATTTATACCAAATATTATTATATCTAATTAATGTGACATGTTATCATGACAGTGACGATTGATATACTTATTTGGCCACACTTCATCTTATGGCTTCAAGATTCATCTTGTTGATAAAAATTATATTTTTCCTTTTAGCAAACTTATATCACCTTATATCATCGTGGTAACTAGAATAATAAAACAATTGTAACGAATTAGCTAGAAATAAAAGATTTTTACACTTTACCTAAAAACAAAAACATGTATTGGGTATATATTAAACTATACAATTTTTAATTAATCATGATTTATTATTTTTATTGTATTGAAATATTTGCTATTTGAATCCATAATTGGTACATGTCGGACGTTCAGAAGACGTCCGAGCACTGACGTCCAGAGAACGTTCATATTTAGTCCACCCGAAGTACTTCGGGTTGGTACCCACTTAGTACGTGCCAAGTACGTCCGTTTAACGTCCAGGGGCGTTACCAGGGACATGACCAAAACTAGACGTATATTGGACGTCCAGAGGAAAGGACGTCGTGTGTTACTAGGGTAGCTTCATCAGGAGTGCACTAAAATTATTATTAAAAACAATTTCAACAATCAAAAACATACTTACAAACAAATAAAAACTCACAGAGTGTAACCATTGCAATAAAAAGTAACACATCACAGGATTTTAATAATTTAATTAAAATATAAATAAAATTATATAAAGGTAATGTTGGTTGATAGGAGCTAACTCAAATTTAAATTCAAAGGAGAAACATAATTGGGTAAACAGCTGATATAGACAAAGAATACTCTTTTTACAATATCCAATCTATTTCGAGTATTTTTACAGTTATTATCAAGGAAAGTAAGTGAGGATGTTTGTCAATATGTTAGGATTGATGTCGGGATACATAATAATAAATAAAAACTAAAACTAAGGCACAGAAATTACACATTTTTTTGTTACACATAGAAATTTCTGTTCTTTGTTACGCTCTTTGGAATATTTTCAAATTTCCATGTTCATACAATGAATAATTCATTCATCCATCCAATGTTCATCCATTCGGAGTCTGATCGTCCCACTGGCCATTCTGGTGGTGCAGAATTAATTATATTGTAACATTTTTTTATAAAAGAATTAGTAAGCTATTATTATATATTACTTTGGGACTACTTTTAAAAACCATTTATATATGTTTGCGCTGAAAATGAAAATAAGTCGGTTCTTGTTAAGAAGGAATTCTTTAAGTGGAGATTATTCTGTTCTAGAGAATAGTCTGTTCTTTTTGAGAAAGAGAGAATCACTTTTTGATTGGTAATTAATTTAGTATTATATTGTACTTGCTATCAATCATTATTTTTAAAGCCAGTTATTTCGAGATTAGCCTAAAACATTAAGGAGAGATATTTATATGATCTTTTAGAATCTTATTAAAACAGCAAGTTCTCCTTTATGTTAACATCTCCCTTGTTATCTATTTCTTTGTCTTTTTTAATCTATCTTATCTTTCTTATCTTTATTATTTCTTCTATTAGATCCACTCCCGGTTCCAAAAGCTAGTTTCGAGCCCTTGACTCGCTCTCCACCAACCATCTAGCTGCTTTCTAGCACCGTCCAACAAAGGTTTCCCAGATTACAATATACTTTGATATTTTGTTGTACGGATATATGACCATTGGTGAAACTGTGACGCCATCAGCTGAAAAAAGGACATAACAGTGATTTTCTCTGTTTTTGCATTAGATTTTCTCTTATAAAGTCTTCTTCCAACTTTTCCGGCCCAAAGACATTACCAGACTTATGACCAAGGCTAAACTCGGTTTCGTCTGCATTGTATATACTACATATCCTATTAGTATATTTTAGTATGTCAATGATGTCTTCTTTTAAATAGTTTTCAATTTCACTAAACCATTTTTCTATATCAGCTTTAGAAAAAGCAGCTTTTGATTTTGTAATAGACTCTGCTCTTCGTTTTTATCTCAGAATATCTTTGAAAAAAGGCAGCAAACCAAATCACGTTTTAAGGATGTTCTACGAATATGAAATTTTTTACCTGCACATTTTTTAGACATGTGTCGATACTAACTGCAACCCAAATACTAAACAACTTGTCTCATAATATTAAAGGAAATGCATTTTCGCGTGAGAAAGTTTGACGTATGACAAGTAACAGAGTAACGTATTAATGTGCGCTAAAATGTAATAAGAAGTGAATTTAATAACGTTACTTGGCTTAAGGTGACCATTACTAGCGTGTGTCCATTATTCGTGCACTCATGCTATTGTAGTAAAATTGTGATAATTTTATTTTTTTTGTACAATAAATATAAAAAAGGTTAATATTTTTATTTATATAATAAGAAAATTATACAGTTATAATTGTAAAAACCACCGTTTGGTGAGTTTAATAATGTGAGCAGGAATATTTGCCCTCTTTTAACTGAATTTAGGCAACCAATTATACTCAAGTCAATACTATTGGCTGAATCAGCTAATAAAATATATTTATGGCATTTAATATTAAAAAAAAAAAGAAAAACAATTAAATATATTGTATCTATATTATATTTGAACTAATCGGTTCTAACTGTTTATGAAGAAACATAACAGAACTTACAATTATAATAAAATTTGTAATTTATAGTTTCAGAAAATTTAGGAAGAGTAATAATTAATGTATAATTTGCGTTCTTTAAGTAGGAGATACACACAAGTGATTATCTATTATAAACCAAAATCCAGTTCTATCATATATACCGAGCAAAATATAAAAGACACACGGTGACAACTGTTATTGATGAACGATTTTCTGGGGCTTAATATACTTTGGTGATTAAAAGGCTTTTCAACTGAAACATGGTCCCTTAACAATATAATGAATTGAAGTAAGTCAAACGACAATTAAACAGATAAGTATCTATTTAATAAGTAAACTAGTTTATTATTAAGGATACCTGCCATAGGACTAATATTGCTTTTAGTCATCTCAGAGCTTGTCTATCCTTTTAGATTATATTCAGATTTAATTTCTCACTAAAGAAGTAAAGCTATTTATACTGACAAGTTACGTTTTTGTCTGTGATATGCTGAATAAGAAGGGGTATGTATAATAACAGGAAAGGAACAAAGGTGTCTCTCTTCTGGTGTGAGCAGGTGTTTCTACGAATGCGTATAGGGGATATCCTTGTACTTTGAGACCGATTGTACCATAGATAAATAATATAACGGTCCTATGCTCTCACAACAGTTATAAAAATTCAAACGCTTATTAACTTAAATAATAAAACCTGTAGCCAAAAACATCGAAAATGCTGCTAATGCTGTATTGCAAAAACAGCTCAGTCTAAGACAAGCTTGCGCAGACTTTAAAGTATCTAAAGCAACCTTATACAGACATCTCAAGAAACACAGAGAATCTGGACAAGAACATTTTGTATATAGTGCATCATAAGACGTTAAGTTAGTCTTTACCAAACAGCAAGAGGAAGAGCTACTAAAGTATGTTAACATTTGTGCCAAGATGCATTACGGCCTCTTAACTATCGAATTAAGAAAGTTAGTATATAATTACACACATGTAAATAATATTGAGTGTCCCTCTTCCTGGGATACAAACCAAAAAGCAGGAAAGGAGTGGTACAGGTAAAAAAAGTTTTGCATTTTTTAGGTCATAAGGATAAATAATTTTTTTGCAGGTTCTATCTGCGAAGACATCCATCTGTATCATTACGTAAACCACAAGCAACAAGTCTAGTCAGATCGACAGTATTTAATAAAACAACTATTAATTTATTGTTTGATAAACTGAAGGAACTTATGGTTCTTCTTCTTTAAGTTCCATCTTCTATCGAAGGTTGGAAATCATCATGGCTATGCGAACTCTGTTGACTGCCGCTCTAAAAAGTTCTGCACTACTGCAATCAAACCATTGCCTTAAGTTCTTAAGCCAGGATATTCTTCGTCTTCCCACATTTCGCTTTCCTCGGATTTTGCCCTGCATAATAAGTTGTAATAATGCGTATTTTTGCCCTCTCATCACATGTCCCAAGTACTCAAGTTTTCGTCTTTTAATAGTTAATATTATTTCCGCCTCATTTCCTATCCTTCTAGTTACTTTCATGTTTGACATTCTTTGAATCCATGATATTCGTAGGATTCTTCTGTAACACCAAAATTCAAAGGCGGCCAGCTTATTCAGATGAACTTGTTTGAGTGTCCAAGCTTCCAGACCATAAAGAAGAGTAGAGAACACGTAACATCGAAGCATTCTCAGGCGTAGTTCTAACCTTATATCCCGACAACAAAGAAACTTTTTAAGTTGATGTACGTGCTATTTCAATACGTGTTTTAATTTCTTTGGTTTGGTCTACATCTGATGTTATCCATGTTCCTAAATATTTATATTTATTAACATTCTCAATTGCAGTATCTTCAATAGTCAATTGGATATTTGCATGTGCAGATTTAGTCATGATCATGCATTTAGTTTTCTTTAAATTTATCTTCAGTCCGTACTCATGACAGCATTCATTAAGGCGTTGCATTAGGTTCTGTAAATCATTGTTGTTATCCGTAATTATTACTGTATCGTCTGCAAAACGTAAGTTATTCAAAACTTCTCCATTGATAGATATACCTTCTATTGAATCTGAGAGCGCTTCTTGAAATACCGCTTCACTGTAGACATTGAAAAGTAGTGGGGACAGCACGCAACCCTGGCGGACTCCTCTCTGTATTTTGATATTTTCGGTGTACTGGCTGTCAACTCTTACCTTGGCAGTTTGATTCCAATATAAATTAGATATAATTTTTAGATCACGACTGTCAATATTTTTACTTTTTAATATATCTACAAGCTTTTTATGTTGAACTTTATCAAATGCCTTTTCAAATTCTACAAAACATAACATACATATGTTATGTTTTGTAGAACTTATCGTAAGATACATATTTAGCTCGGCTAGAATTTATAATTTAAACGAAACCGGACTAACCACGGTGCATACCCCGGTTCGTGTTATTGCAACGAAAGGAGTTAAACAAGTTGGCAGCATCACATCGGCTGAAAGAGGTGTAAATGTGACTCTAATTTGTTGTATCAATGCTATTGGTAATTGTGTACCTCCTTTATTCGTATTTCCGCGTGTGTTTTTTAAGGAACACATGCTGAAAGGATCTCCAATAGGTAGTGTTGGGAGCTCGAAACCTAGTGGATGATCTAACTCTACGATTTTGTTGAGTATTTAAACCACTATAATATAAAACATACAAATTCAACTACTGACAACAAATCACTACCCATTGTTGACAATCATGAGAGCCACATTTCAGTGGAACCTTTAAATTTAGCAAACTCATCGGGAGTCTTCATGCTTACTTTTCCACCCCACACCAGCTAAGAGCTACAACCGTTAGATAGATCGGTTTTCGGGCCTCTAAAGATAAATTATAATACAGCTTGTTCTGCCTGCTAATTGCAAATCCTGCAAAAAAGATGACAATCTATGATATTGCTGAATGTGTTGGGAATGCATATCCACAGGCATTTACACAGAAAAATATCCAGTCTAATTTTACCGTTTCTGGAATTTTTTCATACAACAGAAACGTTTTCGAGGAGCACGAATTTCTCAGTTCCTATGTTACGGATAGAGCACCAGTTGCGAAGAGTCAAGAAATAATCAAAATACCTCCGAAAGTAATAGTTCCTCGAATATTTCTGTAAAGGGTTTTGGAATGCCTTCAGGAACAACTAGTATGTTTATTGATCCTAGTTTTTCCTTAGTATCCAATAAATTAAATCAACATAAAATCCCCGAACAAATTCGCCCGTTTCCCAAGGCAGCTGCGAGGAAATTTACGAAGAAAGGAGGTAAGAAACTAGGAAGCTGTAGAATAGTTACATATACCCCAGAGAAGAAAGAGATTGAAATGATGGCACTCCTTAAAACTACGAAGAATTTTATTTCAAAACAACAAAAATCAACCAAAAAGGTTCTTGATAATAGTTCTGATGAATATGTAATAAAAGAAAGTGAAATAACGTTCGACGACTCATTAGATGACGTGGATTTTGCCAATGCTGAAGAGGAAGATAAAGATTTTTTTGAGTCTGGCAACAAGCCCTGCGTGGGAGATTTTATTTTAGCACAAATTTCAACAAAAAAGACAAAACGATATTTTGTTGGTAATGCCGTTGGAGTGAATGATGATAGGTTTAAAGTTAGATACCTAAAAAGAAGTTACAGATACCCCAGAGAAGAAAGAGATAGAAATGATGGCGCTCCTTAAAACCACGAAGAATTTTGTTTCAAAAAAACAAAAAGCAACCTTAAAGGTTCTTGATTGTAGTTCTGATGATTATGTAATAAAAGAAAGTGAAATAACGTGCGACGACTTACTAGAGGACGTGGATTTTGCCAATACTGAAGAGGAAGATAAAGATTTTCTTGAGTCTGGCAACAAGCCCTGCGTGAGAGATTTTATTTTAGCACAAATTGTAACAAAAAAGACAAAACGATATTTTGTTGGTAATGTCGTTGGAGTAAATTATGATGGGTTTAAAGTTAGATACCTAAAAAGAAGTAACTTTTCCGCCAAATTTCTTTTCGATAATGACACTGTCTATGACTTGCCTGACGAAGATATGGTGATGGAACTAGGAGTCCCTTCAGTAGGGGGGGAGGGCACTGCCAGAAGAAATGCTGAGATGACATTATCTATCGATTTATCTGCATTTATCGTCCAATAAATAAGCGTTTCAAAGTACACATACTTATGTTCCAAAGTACCAACCTCGGTGTGTACTTTGAGACCTTTAGGATATGGTGAAATTTTCTGTAATTGAGAGGCCGTTTTCTCGTGTTTTATTAAAAGGCTTCAGTAGCTTCTGTCTTTTTATTTGTGTATCATTTCACAATTTCACTTGCGAAATGTTCAATTTTCAACGAAATCGTACTTATCTCATTGTCACATTTATTATCAAATAACCAGCTTTGTTCCATATAACACGCTTCTCGTTAGTACATCTAATATAATGATGAACAAGGTAGCTAAAAGTATGCAATCATGGTGAACACCTTCTGCAAGCTCAATTTTTAATTTGAAAAATCAAAAGTGCTAAAATTTGTCTAATTTTGTTTTTTGTTTTGTTTTTTATGTAAATACCTTTATATGAGTTCTATGAAATTGTGTATAGATCGTAGTATAATAGATCTAATAAATTAAAACTAAAAAGAAAAATTAAAAAATATTTAAATCAAAAAACATACTAATATCACTTATTTATTAAAAAATGTTCTTAGAATATCTAATTCTTTTTAACACTCTCTAATCTTAACATAATGCGGTCTATGGTACTGTTAACGAAGGTTTGTTTGTGGAATTTGATGGGTACTTCTGTATTGGGACTAACCGTTACTTTATAGTCACGTAACACAGATATTAATCCCAATCTTACTTGCATAATGCCGAATCTTGATCCTAAAAGGAAAACAAAATATTAAATATAAACGTAAAAATAAATCACATCAGGGTTATAACAGAACTATACTTTTTTCAACTTCAAAAATAGCTTGAGGTAAACAGTTTGAGATAGGTGATTGGTGGGTGTGTCGTGTCGTTGCAGCTTGTCATTGGTTGGCACTTAATTATTATCTAACCATTTAAGGGATAGTGATGCGCAATACATAGCCTCTCCTATTTAAATCTTATCCTCACCTGCCCGTGAGATGATCTAGTCTAGATCATGATCATCCGGTACATTCTGCTAGATAACAAACGAGGCTCTGGCGTCCGAGTGATCGCCGGTATAAGCAATCCCCCACTTACTGACCAACAGCTTCGGGTGGAAAAGTCGGTAAGTGGAAGGGAACCTTCTTGTCCTAGGAATGGAAAAACATTTCTAAAGGCGGAAGAACCAAACATGGTCAACGGCGTGGAGATGCATAAGACACCGAGAAACCAATGCATTAAAGGCTCATAGAGCATCTCTAGTTAATCATCATAACTAACAATACAACCAAACACTCTACTGATCATGAAACTCAGAAAACAAGATCCGGCAGAGGAGGAAACTCACAAGACTGCAAGACCTCCCCGGTCGTCAACATGCGAAAACCTTGCAAAGTAGCGACTTAGAAGTACCGGAAGAAAACAGGCATGTTAGAAGTCTACATCAAACTGGAAAACTACATAATGCCGTTAAAGAAATGGGAAGGTTGAATATACATATTATAGGAATCAGCAATGTCCAATGGCCCTACCCAGGAAATATAAAAATCAACGATAAAAAAATATATTATTCAGGAAGTCAAGACAGTTCACACAAATATGGTGTCAGGATAATATTAAAAAAAACATTGATGAAGCTATAATAAATTTCACTCCATACTCCAACAGAATTATATTCTTACAAATAAACCAGAACAGACTAAAAATAAACATCCTACAAGTTTATGCTCCAACTGCGGACAAACCAGAGAGCGATATTGAAACTTTCTATGAAGACTTAGACAACGGGGGAAATGGGAAACTCTAAGAAAAAGTAGAAGAATGTACAGGAGGATATGGTCTGGGCAACAGAAACGAGAGGGGTGACAGGCTTATCGAATTTTGCCAAAACAATAATTTTGTAATAGTTAATACATTGTTCAAAATGCCAACGAGAAGACTATATACCTGGAAGTCACCAGCAGATCAAGAAGAGAGAATTGTAAGAAACCAAATAGACTAGATGGCGCAAAATCGGACTAAGTGGAAAAGAATGCGAGAGGCATATGTTCATCAGTGGACGTTAAAAGCTAGTTGATGAAATAGACTATGTATTAGTTAGACAAAGATACAGGAACGCAATTATATCCTCAAAAACCTATCCAAGTACCGACATAGAATCAGATCACAACCCAATAGTGACCAAAATTAGGCTCAAAATAAGAATAATAAAACGAAGAAGAACAAATGCAAAAATCGATACAAGTAAATTAAGGAACACACTCATAAAGCCACGCCTGGCAGATGAAATCAACAACGGATTAATGAATGTTAAAGAACAAATTCTGCAAAATACTGAGACGGATAAAAAATAGTTATTAATAAAGACAGAAATAGATAAAAGTCAAACAGAAATTCTAATACCAACCAGATATAAAAAGAAACAATGGATGACAAAAGAAATTTTAGATTTAATGGAAGAAAGACGTAAATATAAAAACAAAGATATTCATATGTACAAAAAAGTGGATAAACAAATAAAATACCGAACTAAAAAAGCGAAAGAACAATAGTTAAAAGAAGAATGCGCAGAAATAGAAGAATACCAGAAAAGACATGATAGTTTTAACAGACATAACAAAATTAAAGAATTAACTCACAACAATAGAACAAGAAAACCGGGGACACTGAAAGATGCAAATAGGAAACTTGTGTTTGTCAACAAAAATTATGACTGCCATATTTTTGTTTATAATAATGACAATTTGTTTCGAAAAAAAAAAACAATAAATAAAGGAATAGCACATAATTTACCTATACAGTTTCGTGGTCCATCTCCAAAAGGATAATACCCTATATGTTTTTGATTTTTATCTTCGAATCTGTTTATATCCCATTTTTGAGGATCAGGATAATAATCTGGATTTGTTTGATATCCTATAACAGGAAGAATAACCGGAGTACCCTTTTCGATCACAATGTCGCTGTTTCTAAATTTGTAGTCTTTGACACAAACCCTGTTTAGTGCACTTAGAGGTGGATATTTTCTTACGGTTTCTAAAAATGTTACATATAATACAATTTAAAATACACAATACTGAAAAAAAGGACCGTACGATAGACGGTACTGTAGACTACCGCGTAGCTTGGTAACTATGTTTTCTATATTTTTAAAATTTAATAATAGTATATTACTTCATGAGGCGGAGAAGCATGACTTTTCTTGACGCGCCCGATATTACGCAATATAAGCGTAATAGAGGGCAAGTCAAGAAAAGTCGCTTCTTTGCCGAATAAAGTATATGTACTATTTTTTCTTCAAACGTAGCAATTTTCAACCATAAATAGTATAATTCATACGCTATTTTTACCCGAAATTAACTGTGACAACTATCAAAGTCGTCTAGATGTTAGAAATTAAAATAATTAAGTCGTCGGTGGGATTTGCGTCTCCCTGGTTACAGTTGTTTGACAGTTGTTTGCAATTATTAAAGACAGTTATTATTATTGTTGTTCGCAAGCTGCCAACATCGGGAATGATTGCTGAAAGTTGTTCTCGATCATCAGTATCATCAACAATTACCAATGCGTATCAAGAGTCGGGAACATTTTTGCACGGTTTCAATTTTGAAAATGCCTCATTAACTAATTGTACTTTTAATATTACTATAAATAAAAATTATGTTTAATTGTTGTTAATGACATTTATATTGTTGCTTTGTGACATGTTTCATATTGTTGCCATGACAACATTTTTCCCTCCGCCGTAAAGAAATGGGAAAACAAAACTGCTGCCGGCGGAGACATCACACTTTGACAGGATCAAGTTAGATAAGAAATGTCATCATTATTTGACGTTTGAAGAAAAAATAATTTTATTTTTATTTATCATTTATATTTTAAACAAATTAAATAATTCACTAAATTATTATGTTTGCTACCAATACCAATTGCTAACGTATTAACAAAGCATATGTTGTTTATTTCTGACTGATCTGTTAATAAAATATACATAAGGATCTTTAGATAGTTTTAATTTGAACCTGCTTCTCGTGACTCTTGCTTCAGCATTTTACTATGGAAAAAAAAGTAATACAACGCCAGTATAGAAGCTTCACTGAAAAAACTGAGATTGGTACACTATTTATTTTAACCATAATTTTATACATACTCACGAAGATAATACACTTGGACTTCTCCAAAAGATAACACCAACAATATAATCAGAAACCAAATAGATTTTATAACGATTAACAAAATGTTTCGTAATGGAGTAAAAAGTGCAAAAACCTATCCAAGCGCAGATGCAGATATGGACCAAAACCTATTACTAGCAAACGTCAACATTAAACTCAGAAAACCGGAGAAAAAAGTTAATAATAAACATCAAAAACCTAAAAGACGACAACTGCTAACAGCAACTAAACGTAGAGATAAATAAATTAACTGAAGGAAGCGTGGAACGGGCAGATATGAAAAAAGCCATCCTAAAAGCGGTAAACAGTTAAGCTAATAACTGAAAAAAGAAGGGTCAAGGATAAAATCAAGTATAAAATCAGAAAGGCTAAGGAGAAACGGATGAACAAGGAATGCCAGGAACTGGAAGAACTCAGCAAAAAACATGACACCTCAAACTTACATAAAAAATGAAAGAACTTACAGGCAACACCAGACACAGAAGAACACTCATAACAAGAGATACTATTAAAGGAATACTTACTGAAGAGAGAAACATTATGGAAGTATGGGAACAATATACAATCCATCTGTTCCATGACGGAAGGAAAATAAACAAGATATAGGCGAAGAAGAACAATACCTACAAATTTTACCCTCAGAAGTAAAGTATGCCCTACAGAATGCAAAACAAGGAAAAGCACCAGGTTCTAATCTAATTCCAGTTGAACTGTTAAAAGCCTTAGATGATGGTAATATAAAGAGACTCACCCGAATTCTCAACCAGATATATGTAGAGGGCATAATCCCGGAGGAATGGCTTAAATCGATATTGTTACCTCTACTAAAAAACAACAATCTCAAATCAGGTAATGACTATAGATTGATAAGCCTAATGTGCCACCCTTTAAAGATTCTCTTGAAAATTGTTTAAAATCGAATTTATAAGAAATGTGAGGAGCAGATAGATCAAACGAAGTTTGGCTTCATAGGAGGCATGGGTACAAGATAAACATTATTTGCGTTGACTTTGACGTTGTCGGTACTCTTGTAGAAATGTCAGGAATATAACAAGAGTTCATATGTATGCTTCATAGACTTAAGGAAGGCCTTCGACCGAGTGCAGCATATGAAGTTAATAGATGAATTAAAAAATATAAATTTAGACAAAAAATACATTAAGTTTATTATGGCTATATATTGAAACCAGAAAGCGGTAGTAAAGATGAACGATATAGAAACAAATAATATACCGATTGCGTGAGGAGCAGGCAAGGATGCGTATTGTCCCCGACGATTTTCAGCGTGTACTCACAGGTCATATTCAGAAAACTCTTATGGGAAAGAAAAGGGGGAATAAGAATTGGTGGAGAAATCGTAAACACCATGAGATTTGCAGATGACACGGTAATTATGACTAAGAGTATAGTCGAACTACAAACTTTACTAGATGCAACAAATAGTGAATGCATTCAAATGGGACTTGACATCAACACAGATAATACCAAATTTATGATAGTATCAAAAAGTCCAATAAATAGTGAACAACTAACCGTTGGTGAACAGCAAATAGAAGAAGTGACAAAATATAAATATCTGGGAACTTACATCAACACAGAATTAGATCCAGACCAAGAGATCAGGACACGAATAGAAATGGCAAGGGCAGCGTTCTTAAAATTCAAGCAATTGTTCTGTGAGAAAAATCTGAATACTGCCCTGAGACTGAGGTTTGTTAAATGTTACGCCTGGTCCCGAATATTGTACGAAGTAGAAACATGTACGTTAAAAGAGCAAATATTTAAGAAGATTGAAGCCTTTGAAGTTTGAATATACCGGAGAATGTTGAGAATTCCATGGACTACCAGGGTCACAAATGAGGAAGTGCTGGAAGAAGGATGGGTCGAAACAAAAAATTGTTGAGAACAATAAAAGTACGCAAGTAACTTCTGTTAATTGGGACGGCATAGAAAGAAAAAGATCAGAGACTAAAGGTAATATAATGCAACTAAGAGTGAAATAATTCTTCTGTAATGGTAACTTAATTCTCAAATGACTTCAAAGTATGATCAAATGTTATATTTGGTTTGTGATGCTATATGGAGCTAAGACTTGGACTCTAAAATAAAGCTAAGACCTGTACTCCATAGGTTGGTACTATCAATCGTCCAGAAACGTTTGAAATGTGGTTACATAGGAAAATGCTGCGAGTATCCTGGACAGCGATGCAGTGTTCGTGAATTATTTAAAAATATTAGAATAAGAAAAATATCATACCTAGATATTGTTCTTATGTAAAACCAACATAAAATCTTTCAGTTTATAAACAACGTAGAATCGAGAGTGGCAGATTAATTGAAAGGAAGCCCATTCTATGGCTCAAGAACATTCGTCATTATACAAGAACACAGAGTGCCGAGAAACTATTTAAAATCCTAAAAACCAAATAATTCAATGTTATTGCCAATATTAAAGGGACCTACCATGTAAAAAGAAGAAGGTTCTGAAACAGATTTCTTGTAGGATATCTAAATCTAAATTAAATGTTATGATTATATCGGTTTAAGCTACAATTTATTGTAATACCAATTACATTTTTAACCAAATAAACTGCGACGATTCGATGGAGAGGAGATCGAAAGGGTAAATCATTTCAAATACCTTGGCAGCTGGTTAGATGTAAATTGTGACTCTGATGAAAAGATAATAACCAGGATCGAAATATCACGTAAGGCTTTTATGACGTGGAAACCAGTTTTATGCAACAGAAACCTGTTGATAAATATTCGTAAGAAGGTCCTGAAATGTTATGTGTGGTCCATCCTATTGTATGGTTGTGAGACATGGACGTTAAAAACCACAATGCTAAACAAGTTAGAAGCATTCGAATTGTGGTGCTATAGACGAATCCTAAAGATATCGTGGGTTTCGCACACTTCCAATGAAGATGTTCTTCAAATGATCAATTAAGAACGTCTGCTCATAAACACGATAAAGAGGAGAAAACAGAATACTTCGGCCATATAATTAGAGGACCTAAATACCATCTACTTCGCCTAATAATAGAAGGAAAAGTGGAAGGAAAGAGATGGATTGGTCGAAAGAAACTTTCATGGCTGCGTAATATTAGACAATGGTGTGGTTCCACAGTAGAAGAATTATTTCGCGCAGCAGCCGACAGGGAAAGGTTTCAGGAAATTGTAAACATGATGACGGCCAACGTCTGAATACGGACACGGCACCCAAAAAGAAGATGAAGGAGTGGCTTAAAAGAAGGCTCTAAAGAGTATATCGTATCAAGATCTATGAATTACTCTAATGAAATATTAAGATGTGAAAATTACTTTATATTAAAAAATCTTTATGATATTTCGATATACAAGAAGTAAATCATTTTACAAATATTCGCTTACGTATTATTTACTTATTTGTATGTTTTCTAAGCTACCTTGTCAAGCTGAGTCCAAACTTAAGCACAAACTACAGATTGTAAGGTATAATAATTAAATAGTACTTTACCGTTAAAAGCTTTGTCCAAAAGAGGCACTTCTTTTAACATTTCATAAGATATTTGACCATTGTGCCTTTTTAAAACAGCATGAATTTCTTCTCTAACTTTGTCTTGAATATCTTGGTGTAGAGCAAGCTCCAAAAGTGTTAAAGCTGAAGACATCGATGATGTTTCAAATCCAGCTCCGAAGAACAGGAATGCCTAAATTTTTGATAATAAAATTAGTAACAATCTAGGATCTACTTGCTACTACTACTAGAAGGTGCTGTGAAAAACAGATGAAAATACCTAGAGTTTGTTTCTATAAACTGCCGACAAAATACTGGCCACCCTAAAAGGTTTTAAAAAAGGACGTTCACTTGTTGTAGATTGTATTTCTTAAAAGGCTGAATGACCGCTAACTCTTCATCTCTAAGTGGTTTTTCTGGTGGTAGTTTGTTAACTGGTGTTCTTTCTAGCGCAATCCTTGATAGCTTGTGATCCTCCATTCTTTTTACATGATTCTACCATTCTGTTCGTCTGCGCCTACCCCATTTCACTACATCTTGTACACCACATTGTTTCCTGATGATCATAGTTCATTAGTTCCAGTTTTTATAAATTATACCACAGCAGCAGACCACGGCGTAGAAGCAAACCTTCGGTACAGTGTGGATGGCGGAAGTGGCAATCCCGTGTTTTTAGGGCTGGTATAGAATCAAGCAGCGTCTGATCCAGAATGACGGCTGCAAACAGCGTCTGACTTTGGGTTAGGGACGGCTGAAACCTAAACTCGTCAGCCCGCTCGGCAAGCGTGGCGTTTTAATTGCCATTTTCTTTCAATATATTTATGCATAAATCGAGATTAAAAAATATAGTACCCCAGGTGGATAGAGTTTATAACTCAGAATTCCACTCCAATATGGATTGCCTCACGGATTATGGGGGAAGCAGAAGATCAAAAATACATAATAATAATAAACAAATTAATTCTCAAAAATTTAAAATTACACACATTAGAACCATGAAAACGAACGCCCACTTAGAGGAATTAGAGCAGGAACTAGGGGCTATTAAATGGGATATTGTAAGCTTATATGAAACAAGACTTCAAGGAGAGAAAAAGACCACCCTAAAATCTGGGCACACTCTATACCAATATAATTAAGAAGAGAACCACGGTCAAGTAGGAGTGGCTTTCATGGTCAACCGAAAAATAGAACACCAGATTGTGAAATACTCATCAGGGTCAGACAGAGTGATATATCTTGTATTAAAACTGAATAAACGTTATAGCTTACAGATAATACACTGCTATACTCCAACTTCCACTGCGGATGACGAGTCCATAGAACAACTCTACGAAGATATTTTGCGAGCTAAAGACCTAGAAAAAACACACTATGTTATTATCACCGGAGATTTTAGTACAAAAATAGGGTGGCGAATACCAGGCGACTCAGACTACATAGGAAATTTCGGTCCACGCAACAGAAACACAAGAGGAGAGACATTAGCAAATTACGTAAGCACCGAAACCATGTATGGCCCGAACACGTTCTATAAAATACAAATACAAAGTCCGAAAATTTTATGAGAAGCTGTATACTTCTATTATTCTGAACCCCGGTATATCAACAAAACATATCTTAAATGTGGACTCAGAGGATCTCTCTGAAATAATAACATCAGAAATTAGAGCCCGTGTAAAACAAATGAAAAATAAAAACACCAGGAGAAGATAAAATTACTTCAGAGATGCTAAAAATGGGAGGCACTGCATTAGAAGAGGCAATGATAGCATTATTCAATTTGAAAGGATAAATACCAAAAGCATGGAAAAATGCGTAAGTCATTCTACTCCATAAAAAAGGGGTCGTCGCAAATATAGAAAACTACCGACCAATAAGCTTATTAATTTAATTAAAAATCCTTTGTAATAGGTATATTTTAGGCCCAAACGGGCTAAGTTAAAAAGACAAAACGTTTTCGGAAACCATGTTCCATCATCAGTGTCTAGGAGTACATGAATGAAGCCACCAAGATTAAATATGTGGGTAAAAACCCGATTACATATTTTTAGTTACATTTAGTTTTAAAATAATGTTGTAATGATATAGGATTACAGAGTTACCGATGGATTTGGTAACATGGCGACATATATATGTCGCCATGTTACCAAATCCATCGGTAACTCTGTAATCCTATATCATTACATTATTTTAAAACTAAATGTAATTAAACATATGTAATCGGGTTTTTACCCACATATTTAATCTTGGTGGCTTCATTCATGTACTCCTAGACACTGATGATGGAACATGGTTTCCGAAAACGTTTTGTCTTTTTAACTTAGCCCGTTTGGGCCTAAAATATACCTATTACAAAGGATTTTTAATTAAATTTTTAATACATGGTATACAGCCAACTACAGGAACGTAGATTCCTTGTGAATAAGCGTATTGTCACACCTTTTCAAACTACTAACCCGAATAATAACAAATAGACTAACAGCTTAGCTAGATGCATACCAAACAGTGGAGCAAGCAGGCTTTCGTAAGGGTTTTAGCACTGTCGATCAGTTGCAAACAATCTCGACAGTTATTGACAAAACAATAGAGTACAACACACCACTACATCTGGCATTTATCGATTATCACAAAGCATTCGATAGTATCGAGAAATGGGCTTTATTAACAGCATTGGACGACGACAGAGTAGATTCAAGGTATGCTGCCCCCTTAAGAATATATACAATGATGCTACTTTTCACGTAAAATTAGATGATGATCTGGAAACTATGAAAATAGACCTTGGCAAAGTTTGAGACAGGGCGACACCATCTTACCCAAGTTATTTACTTTGGCATTAAAAAATATCTTCAAAAAACTAAATTGGACCGAAAAAGGATTAAAAATAAATGGAGTATATCTTAACCATTTGCGTTCCGCAGACGATATAGTACTAATAAGCACAGATATCCATGAAATAAAATCAATGCTACAAGATTTAAATCACAAATCGAATAAACTTGGATTAAAAATGAATCTCCACAAAACAAAGATATCAAGCAACAGTCTAGGAAACATCACGATAGATAACATTAATATATAATGTAATTATAAAAGAAAAGGAAAATCAAACCCTAAAAATTAAACTTAAAACAAAAAACTTATGACTCTTGTATACTACCGGTTGCAACTTATGGATTGGAAACTATGGCAATAATAAGAAAAATAGCAGAACAATTAAGAGTAACTCAACGGGTCATGGAGAGGGCCATGTTAAATATAAGCCTCAGAGACAAAATTTCTAACACCGAAATACGTCGAAGAACTAAAGTAACCGACATCGTGGGAAAATAGCGACATTGAGATGACAATGGCTAGCACATGTAGCAAGACAAGACAACAAGAGATGGTCTCATAAAGTGACATTCTGGAGATCTCAAGAAACAAAAAGAAGTGTGAGAAGACCCAAAAAGAGATGGGTAGACGATGTAACAGCTATAGCTGGAAAGCAGTGGATAAGAATTGCAAAAGATAGGGAAGCGTGGAAGCAATTAGAGGAGGCCTATGTCCAACAATGGATAAATGAAGGCTGAAGAAGAAGAAGAAGAATAAGGCAATTGTAAAGACCCTATGGAACTATATATCCAGAAATGGAGTACTTTAAACTCTCATTACCTCCTTTAGTGGTGATAAATCTTTTGTGTTTATTGTTAAACTGTTTTTTGATTATGGTCTTATCAACTGCGGCAATTACAACCCTGAGAATTTTTTATGTTCAATTCTTTAGATAAAACTAAATAAAAACCAGTATTTTCTGTTATATACCATAAAAATCATATCCTACCTGAGCACCCATCTCTTCGTCCGTCATCTTTACTCCAGCCTTTTTCATTTCTATTAACAATTCCAGAAAATCAGCCCTTTTAATGCCGTTTGCTTCTCTATGCTCCATGGCGTCCTTAAATAATTTAATAAAAAATTTTCCAATTTCGTTTTGAATTTGACTTATGTTTAATATTTTTGCTATTTTTGGATAGCAGATCGTAAGAAACAAACTAAACTGTTCCAATAATGTAAGTTTTCCAAATAAATCAGTGCCCATTCTTCGGAAAATTGAACCTTCTGGCTTAAAACTACCAGCTTCAATACCGTATACAACATCAGCTAAAAAGTTAAGACTGTATTAATAATAGTTAAATTTTACACATAAACACTATTAGTTATTAAATAAAGACTAGTAAGAATATACACAGAAGGTTAAGAAGGGGCGGAGTTGCGGCGACGATTAAACGAAGTTCAAACAAAAATAAAGGAGAAGAGAAAATTATACAAGCAGTGACAAGAAAATGGTCCAGGCTCACATCTTCAAAACTGTACGGTCGGCAAAAGAAAGCGAAAGTAGCACTAGCAAAAGCTTAATCAGAAGCGTATACAAATCTATATGATCTATTGGGTACCAAGGAAGGAGAAACAAAAATACAAAAATATGTAAAATAGCCAACAGTAGAGCAAAGAAAGCTAATGACTTTAATCAGATTAGCTGTAATAAGTATTTACAAAAAGGATATAAAGAGAAATGGCAAAAATACTTTGACAGTTTATTAAATAATAAATCATAATATATTATATATATATATATATATATATATATATATATATATATATATATATATATTATATATATATATATATATATATATACAACCCCCTCTGTGGCTCAGTGGTAAGAGCGCCTGCCTTTAAACCTAAAGGTCGTGATGAGTTCGAATCCCACCTGGGTAAATGAAAATAATTTCTACCCTTGTGTGATCGGTACACACCGGAGGGACCGCAGACGTTCGGATACAATTAGCGTCTCTTAGCAAAGACAATGACGTCGACTTTCAAGACAATTACTCTACACACACAAACACACACTACATTAATAAACTTATCTTGATTGAGACTGGCTGAATGACAATTGTCCAAGCCAAAAACACACAATATATATATATATATATATATATATATATATATTATATATATATATATATATATATATATATATATATATATATATATATATATATGAAACTTGACAGAAAACCAGTTGTGTGAACGTAGACGATAACAGCAATGGTCATCAAAATAACAAACGAGAAAGTGGTTCAAATTCTTTAAAAAATAAAGAAAGGAAAAGCAGCTCAATCAGGTGACGCTGCTGGGGAATTATGGAGAGCATTACAGGAGACTGCAACAAGTTGCCTAACAGGTTTTTTTAATAGAATTATGAAAGTTTGGCAAATGCCAGATAACTGGAGATGAAGAAACAAGGGATATATACAATAATTTACAAACTAGAGGGCCATAAAAGTACCCCGTCATGTATTAAAATATCTTCTTTTTTAGGTACCGTCTCCTTTTCTATCTCCTCTAAGGAGGTTGGTAATCATCACAGCTATTTTCACATTTTTTAAGTCTTTTCCGTCAATCCCTGTACTCTTCAGCAGTTGCATCATTTGTTCATGTCTGACCCTATCGAAAGCCTTCTTGTAGTCAATCAGGCATGCAAAAACATTATAGTTGACATCTCTACATATTTGAAATAATACCTGCATGCTAAATAAAGCTGCCCTCGTACCAACGGCGTTCACAAATCTAAACTGATTGGGCGCAATTTGTTCCTCGCATTTCCGGTAAATTTTTTTGTGGATGATTTTCAAAAACAGCTTCAGCAGATGGCTCATTAGGCTTATGGTTCTATAATATTTACAAACTTTTGCTCCTGGTTTTTTAGGCAATGGTGCGAACTCCGATTTGAGCCACTCTACTGGTATTTTTCCTGCCTTGTATATGTCATTAAATATTTCAATTATTATTTTTAATTGTTCTGCATCTATCAATAACTTCAACAGTTCTGCATGAATTTTATCAAGACCCGGTGCCTTTCCATCCTTCATTTGTCTGACGGCTGCCGTTATTTCTTCTGGTAGAATTTCGGGACCTGAATTTTCTTCAATTTATTTGTATTGTTTTGCATTTGTATTGTTTTAAGGTCATGGAAAAGTTTTTCTAAGTATTCTTCTCATACTTTCTTTTTATCTTCTTTGATTATTTAAATATATTTCCTTCATCTTTCGATGAACCTTGAAGTTATCATATTGATACTCCTCTATTTCTTGACATTGCTTTGTTTTTTGTTTCTCTTTGGCTTCTTTTATTTTTCTTCTGACCATGGTATGTATTCTCTTATATTATTGGAAATTTTTTTTGGTTTTTTTTGATACATAAGTTCAAGTATTTCATCGGTCATCCACGATTTCCTTTTCTCTGTATCTTTCTTTAGGTGTTGTTCTTTTATTTATCTCACCGTTTCTTGTATGATAGTCAGACTTTCCTCTACAGTTCTTGCCTTTTTGCATTTTAACACCTTTGTATTGAGATTTTCACTTACCTTCAGTCAAACATTGGGATGTTTCAGTTTTTTAACATCATACTTCTTCATCGACTTGTAACCTTCTTCATTCTGACTTTGAAATTACCTACAACTGGTACGTGATCAGAATTTATGTTTGCCCCCGGGTATATTTTGACAGAAGTACAGCTGTTCCTATACCTCTTATTTACTAGCATGTAATCAATCTGATTTCTTACAATCCTTCCTACAGAATTCTGTGGAGATTTCCAGGTGTACAGTTTCCTTGGGTGTAGCTTCAACCAGGTGTTCATTATCACTAGTTGATTTGCTTCCGCAAAAATCTCCAACGTATCTCCCCAATCGTTCCGGCTTTCTAGACCAAATGATCCAACTACATGATGTTTTGCTGATCCCAACTTTGGCGTTAAAGTCTTCTTCTTTCTTCTTCATGTACCATGTCCTTTCAGAACGTTGGTTACCATCATAGATATTTTAATTTTATCCACTGCCACCCTAAATAGCATGCTTGTATCTACACCACACCAGTCTCGCAAGTTCTTCAACCATGAGGTTCTTCTTCGTCCTGGACTGCGTTTGCCTGCTATTTTTCCTTGCATGATATTTTGTAGCAATCTATATTTGGGACCTCTCATTACATGTCCGAAATATTCCAACTTTCTCTGCTTGATGCTTTTTATGATCTCAGTAGTCTTGCTGAGACGTTCTAGTAATGTGGAGTTACGAATCTTCTCCACCCAGGAAACTTTTAAAATTCTTCTATAGCACCACATTTCGAAAGCCCTCAAGGCGATTTAGATCGATTTTATCCACAGTCCAGGACGCGACAGCATAAAGTAAGACCGAGAACACGTAGCAGCGAAGTAGGCGGATCCTTAATGCCAATTTTAGGTCTCTGTTACATAACACCTTGGACATCCTTCTAAAAGCAGCTCTAGCCTGCTCTATTCTGGATCTAATTTCGCCGTGGTTTTCTAAATTACAATTTAATTGCTGTCCAAGGTAGACGATTTTATCAACTTGCTCAAGTTTGGTATTATTTACATATACAGACCGTTTTATATTCTGTTGTTTACTTATTACGAGTATTTTGGTTTTCCTTATGTTAAGATCAGACCTGCCTCCCTACAACTCTCAACAATACTATCTAGTAGTGTTTGCAGATCTTCTTGACTAGAAGCTAGGAGTACTGTATCGTCCGCATATTGCAAATTATTGATGACTTCGCCGTTCACAAGTATACCTTCTTGTTTTTCAGAAAGTTCTTTTCTGAAAATTCTTTCGGAGTAAACGTTAAAAAGCAGGGGTGACAAGAGGCATCCCTGCCGTACTTCTCTTTTAATATTAAGTGCTTGTGATTCCACACCATCTACTAAAACTGATGTTGTTTGATTCCAATATAAATTTGCAATTATTCGAACATCTCTGCCGTCCAAGCCAATGTCTTTTAGAGCTTCGATCAATATAGAGTGCTTAACAAGATCAAATGCCTTTTGAAAGTCAATAAAACAACAGTGTATGTCTACAGATATATCACATCTTTGAGCAAGTACGTTCATTCCAAACAGTGCCCCTCTAGTTCCAAATCCGTTACGGAAACCAAACTGAGTGTCATCCAGGTATTCCTCACATTTATTGTAGATACGACCATGTATTACCTTCAGAAAAATTTTCAATAAGTGGTTTAACAAACTGATGGTTCTATAATCAGCACAGGTTTTTGCTGTTGTCTTCTTAGGTAGAGCTATAAACAGTGAGTTAGACCAACCATTAGGTAGTTGTCCGCTGGTATAAATGGTATTAAAAAACGAAGTTATAGCCTCTAAAACATTGCTATCCTTTATAAGCTTATATATTTCAGTTGGAATTTCATCAGGACCAGTCGCTCTGCCATCTTTTGATGATTGTATGGCCTTTATAACCTCACAGCGTGCTATTAGGGGTCCGTCGCAGTTAGTAATATCGGGAGGTGAACTACTCCTATCGTCTTCAAATAGGTTCGTGACGTAATTTTCCCATTCTTTAAGTTTGTCCTTTACTTCGAATATTACTTTACCATTTTCATCCTGTAGCAATGCATTTTGTTTCTTATTAAAGATACCAGCCGCTTCTTTTACATTTTTATACATGTTAAACGTATACTTTATAGACGTTAAAGTCACCCATGACAATTATTAGGTCTTGCTTTTTCAACCTTTTCACGACTTGATTAATGCTATTGTATAGTTTGTTGTTGGTTGTTGTAGTCTTTTGTTTTCTTTTTATTATTCAATTTTACTTTATCTTCTTATACATATAATTTAGATTGTTTTTTAATTCTATTTTTTTTATTGTTCTTTTTTCCAAGCCTTTATCGACGAGCACATGATCGATTTGGTTTTTTCCATCTGGTTATCTCCATGTTCCTTGGTATATGTTTTTGTACTGAAAGTACGTGCTCATACTCATAATGATCATTCATATTTCTTTGTTTTACAAAATATATTTAGAAGTGACCCTTTTCGACAACAACCATGCACAAATATTTCAAGAGTAACAATTCAATCTTCCAAATTTCATCAAAATCAAAAAATCACTCCACGTGTACAACGTTGTAGAGCTAATCAACCAAATTTATACAAATCAGCTCCATCTAAATCATGTAAGGTAATACCCTTGAGCGTATCAGCATGCCAAACAGGCTTTAATATCCCTCATCCCCAAAGAAGTCACATAAGGCGCCTAAATTTTACAAAATTAATATTAAATATGAACTATTATATGATATTTCAATTTAGTGAAATTATTTACAAGATTATTTTGTAGAAATCTCATCCTCTCCGAATGTAACTCAGAGATAAACTTAAAATATTATGGCTACAGAAAACGTAGGTTTAAATATACACCTCTCGAAAACAAAAATAATTACAAATTTGGTACCCAACCATTAGTATTGGTGGGCAAGAAGTAAAGTTTGTAGATAAATATAAATGCATAGAATAAAAAATTATGATTTGCTGGATCAGACCAATGAACTGAAGAGAAGAATCGGTCTTGGGTGGGCAGCATATGGAAAAGCAAGTCAGCTGCCCACATGCCTGAAGAAAAAAGTATTTGATTAATGCGCCCTAAAATAAAAACAGGATAATAAAAAAATTATATACTATTTACCTATAATATCCGTGGTGTAACATGCTATCATTTCAAATATATCCATGTCTTTATCATTATCAACAAATTGTTTTAAGTTAGTCCGTAGTTCTTCACTGGATTTTTTTAGAGTTTCAAAGAAATATTTCATTTTTGCTGATGTAAAAATGTTCGTAAATTTGGTCTAAAATTAATATATTTTATAAGTCAATAGGTCGTTTTCTAGTGTTTTAAAAGTGGAATTTTTCGCCTAAATAGGAAACAATGGTTTTTCTAGTCAATAATATGAATAGATGACTAATGATCAAAAATGGGATAATACGTTTGCATAATTAGTAGAGGGGTATAAAGCTAGTTCGCGTTCGTAGTAGAACACTACACGTGCACCCTGGGTAACGCTAAATGAACTAGCACAAAAGGCGCCAGACAATATTGAATCTTCTGGCAATTCAAATATCACAGAAAATCTTTCCAGAAATGACACTTGTAAACGGACCTTATCAGGACCATTTGACCAAAGAACTCGGACAAAGCATACGGGTTTGCCATTTTAACATAGAAGGCATAAGCAGGGCAAAGTGTCAAATCCTGCACAGACTTTTAAAAGACAACGAAGTTGAACTAGTAGCACTTCAGGAAACGCACACAGAAAACGAAAATCAACTAAGCTCAAGAGGAAAAATCCCCGGCTATGATCTTTTGGGCGCTACCTACGATAGAGCTTACGGAGTGGCAACATATGTCGGTTCAAACATAGAAAATGCAGCAATAATCGCCACTTCTACCGAGAACAACATCCACGAGGTAACTGTGAAAATAGGCAATGTCATAATAGCTAACATATACAAACCTCCTGCTATTACCTGGCCTGTCCAAGTTCTTAATTCCTATGAACATCCAGCCATATACGTAGGGGATTTCAACAGCCACCATGAGATGTGGAAATACTCAGACACTGACAGAAATGGCACATCCCTTGTGGAATGGGCGAAGGAACATCTTGCCACCTTCTATTCGACGCCAAAGATAGAGGCACTTTCAGATCTGCGGCTTGGAGCCTGGGTCCTGCTGGACCCGAAACTTCATGTCAACTATCTCTTCATCTGACAACATTTACTCCGACAGAGGTTCGACAATAAATAAAAATGCTGAATCCTAAAAAAGCTCCTGGCTATGATTTAATAACAGGAGAATTACTTAAGCAGCTACCGAGAAAAGTAGTGGTGCTATTAACAATAATATACAACAGCATACTACGTCTTCGATATTTTATAATACAATGGAAATTTGCCTAAGTTACTATGATTCCAAAACCAGGTAAGCCCGCAACACAAGCAAATTGATATCGCCCTATAAGATTACTCCCAATAATGTCAAAAGTATTAGAAAGGCTACTATTACATAAAATCGAGCAAGTTGTTCCCATAAACGAAATTATACCACAACACCAATTCAGATTTGGACGTGAACAATCAACCATCCAACAATGCCACAGAATAGTAAATATAATTAAAACAACTCTCGAAGAGAAAAAGTTTTGCGCTGGAGTATTTCTAGATAAACAACAGGAATTTGATAGAGTATGGCATTAGGTCTCCTCTACAAACTGAAACCACACCTAACAGACCAACTACACTTTATAATAAAATCATATCTTACTGACCGTTACTTCCAAGTCAAAATTGAAGACAGCTACTCAAATTACCACATCATACAATCTGGCGTACCTCAGGGTAGCGTTTTGGGTCAATTTCTGTATCTGATTTTTACAGCAGACATTCCAATCAGTAATGATACCTTCTTAGTTACATTTTCCGATGACACGAGAATCTTGGCAGTGGATATCGACCCTAATCTAGTATCACAAAAAGTACAAAATCATTGAGATCAATTACAAAACTGGCTTAAGCGATGAAAGATCAGTGTTAATGCTAGCAAATCAGTACAAATTACTTGACAACAAGAATTAAGAACAAGAAATTCCAAATGTCCACTTTATATTAATAATACTCTCATTCCTATAAAACCAGTTATCAAATACTTGTAATTGCACTTGGATAAAAAACTTACGTGGACAACGCACATTAAAACTAAATGTAAGCAACTAGATCTTAAACTAAGAAATATGAACTGGCTATTTAACAAAAGGTCTCAGTTATCTCTTGAAAATAAACTGCTTCTGTACAAAGCTATACCTATACCAGTTTGAGCATATGGAATAGAACTATTAAGCTGTAGTAAACCTTTAAATATAAAGATACTTCACACATTCCAATCCAAAATACTCCGTATGATCATAGTATGTAAAGCTCATGGTATGTATCTAACCAAACACTTCACAATGATCTGGACATCCCATTACTTAAGGACATAATAAAGAATCACTCAATAAAATATAAAAATCGCACCACTGATCACAACAACGAACTGATAAATAACTTATTCACCCAACTACTTGCCGAAAGAAGATTGAATAGGGTATGAGCAGAAGACCTACCGCAACAAACCTACTTAGAGAACTGTCACTGGACGGTACCTAACTCAGGTTAATTTACTTACAGACTATTTACTTATTACTCTGTGTATAGAGTAGATTGTAAACATGCAAAGTAACAAATATATATATATAATATATAATATATATATATATATATATATATATATATATATTATATATATATATATAATATATATATATTTATATATATTTATATATATATATATATATATATTTATATATATTTATATATATATATATATATTTATATATATATATATATATATATATATATATATATATATATATATATATATATATATATATATATAATTTCTAAACAATTGACAAGTACAAGTACAAAGTCTTTTGCTTACTCTTGATTCTTTCCATTCTGCTCCTTCTTGAGTTAAAATTTGCACGGTAAGAGGGCTGTTCTTATTATGATATATGCCCCTGTCTGTAAAGTATTGAAAATCTGTCGTCAAAATATCCTTAGCATATTCTGGATCCATCACTACCAACTGAGGACTAAGACCCATATAAATGCCTAAAAAAATCCAAAATGTTTAAAAATACACGAAAATTAGTTCTTAAGGGATATAGATAAAAAATCAAGAATAATAAAAGGTTTATTACTTTTTTTACATACTGGCAGTGGTGAAAGTCTAGAATATTCTCAAATCTAATACTGCCAAAAATGTACTGAACTTAAAAATACGTAAAGCTAAATTAAAATACCTTATGAAAAAAAGCAAAAGAAATTTACAAGTTCTCCAGACATTGGTAAGCCTGATCGTAAGCGTGAACTATTTTAAATATCTTTCCAGCAGGTTAAATGTAAATTTGACTATGATAAAGAGATAAAAACGTAGGAAGGTTCAAAATAATAGGTAAGGCTTTTATGACCTGGAAACCAGTTTTAAAATAATAATAATAAGAGAAACCTCTCGACACATATTCGCAAGAAGGAACTGAAATGTTATGTCTGGTTTATCCTATTACTTGGTTGTGAGAGATGAACATTAAAAACCGCAATGCTTAACAAATTAGGAGATATACCTATATATATAGGGTAAGGGGGGTAGTTTGTTACACTTTTTTTTGGGAGCCCATATTTTGGTACTGTCTGTATTAGTAAGTCCAGCAAACACGGGAATAGTGGGGTACTTTGGAACACATACTCTCTAGCTGCCCCAATGGTTACAAACATGAAACTAATAACGAAATTGATCTTTTTGATGCATTTATTTATGATTTTCATAAAACAACACACATACAAAGTTTATAAAACATATTTCATAAATGAAACGGGAAAGTTAATATAAGATACCAGCCTTCTGGTACTTCCTGGCACTTCATTGGGTTTTGTCAGTTTAGCTACAATATCGCGTTTTAGAATAGAGCTAATATCATCCTGTATCGGGTAAAAAATCCATAATTTTGCTTTCTTTTCACAAATTTGACCACTGGTTCAGCTGGGTTCGGTAATATCTTGAACACAGCCGACATAATGATATGTTGATCTTTTTATCGCAAATTTTACAAGAATAAAATCCCCTACAGAAATGTTGGAATCGTCAAGTAAACCATCCATTTCATAATCTTCCGTCATGTCTATATCTGAATCAGATGAATTTTTCAATTCCAATGAGGCATCTGAATCACTTGATGAAGAACTAAACTTCCTTTTTGGAGGTTTAGGTCTTACAATAGACCTCTTTTTTTTTACTATCACTAATATCTTGACCAAATGAAATTGAGTTGCCTCCTCGGTTTTTGTGTTCCACTTCTACACTTTTAAAATCATCGTTCGCCACATTACCCGGTATTTTTCGTTTCACTACTTTTAATTTCTTTTCTTCTCTTCTTTCTGTGTATTACTCGCCATTCAGAATCAGGATATACCAACCAAAAATTACGTGAAATATATCGTCAAAGACCCTCAGATCCAAAACGACAAATGCCGATATGGATGTCAAGCCCAAGAAAGTATACAACATCTTACTGGAGGCTGCCAGGCATTTGCTGCAACTAAATATAAGGAACGGCATGACTTAGTAGGGAAGATCCTTCATCAAGAGATAGCTTTTAAACTGGGACTTCTACAAACAAACCATCTCCCATATTATCAATACGTTCCTAAGAGTATGCTTGAGAATGACAACTACAAGCTATACTGAGATCGCACTGTGCTCACAGACTAAACTGTAGCACATAATAGACCAGATCTCGTGCTAGTTAACAAATTAACAAGACAAACAACTCTAATTGATGTGGCGATACCTAACAACAATTATTATTCTTTTTACCACTGGAGTCATTCCGAAGAACCTCCTAGAAAACATAAAAAAGCTGGATCTAAAGGAACATCTATATAAGGTCGTGCAGAAAGCTGTGCTACTTTCGACGTCCAGATGCGTGCGAAAATTTTTAGGAGATACACCGACGTACCAAGTCACCTAGGACTCAATAACATGGAAAGAGTCCCACCATAGCTCAGTACTTTTGATACCGTAGGTATCTGGGATGAGTGAATTAATTTAGAACCTCTTAAAACGAGGGTCAGCCGTATGGCTAAATCTGGATAATACTCAAAAGCAAACTTATTTTTAAGTAAATAGTAAAAGCAATAAACACATACGAATTACCACCTTCACATAGTCCTCATTTGGCGTTATAAAATCGTCGAATACCGAAACTGAAGAACTAAATAGACCAAATAGAACCGTGATAACTAAATACGCATCAACCACTCCAAATCATACATCCAATGTATGACTACCATGCACACAAAACGGGAGAAGAACGGGGTGTTTTGGAACTGTCACCCACTACTTAAAAATAAAAAAACAGCAAAAAAAAACAAAGGCAAAAATGTATAGAGCAGCAATTAGACCGATAATAGCATAAGGAGCGCAAGTAATGTGTCTTACGAAAAAAGATGAAGAAAAAGTAAGAATTATTAAAAGAAAAATTATAAGAATAAACAGAACAATAAAGCCAGAACATGGAGAATATAAAAGAAAATTTATTAACCCATAAAGACTAAGATCGTAATAGATAATAATAAATGAGGAAATTTTCAATCCGACCTGTGATCCGACTTCCAACTTCATCATTAACGCTCCCACTTCGTCCCAGTCAGAAGTCGGACCTTCAAGTCGTCCCTCTAGATGTTCAACTAAACCAACCAGTCCACTCACGGTGTCATTTCAGATCCAACTGCAGAAGTTGGACCACTAGTCAGACTAAAAATCGGACCGTGAATGGCCTGTTAAAGTTATTTAGTTAAGTTCAGATCTACATACCTCCTACTTTTAGTCCTTGTCTTGTGAACTCATCGTAGAAATCCTTTACTAACCTACCTAATGCGATTCCTCTGGGAAGCGCACTTCCATGGTTTCCATAAGGAAATGTGGGTTTTAGTTGTACTATACCTTTTCTTTTCCAATATGTATATTTATATTTTATGTAAATAATAGCAGTGAATATTACCGTTGCTATTACTACAAGAAAGTTAATTAAGGAGTTGTTTGTAATGATTGGCATGTTGACAGAGACCTAAAAATATTAAGTATATAAACGATTGTCTTACAATTTCTTTCGGTTATTAAAATGTACATATTTTCAGTTTAGTTTATCTATGCTGATGATGTTTATTTCACCCTACTGCACCAACTGATTGAAGATAAAGCGCTTGTTTCTCTTTTACAATTGTTTTAAAATATTATGAACGCAGAGATGTTAAAATGAAGAACAGATAGTAGAAAAATACCAGGCTTGTTTCAGAGGTGGTAAATAGACAATTCATCAGATTGCAACCTTAAAATTTTTTTAGAAAAAACACTGGAATATGGTATTGATACTCATAACATATTCATAGACTACAAAGCAGCCCACGACTCTGTGAATAGAAGAGAAATCTTCAAAGCAATAAAAGAGTTAGAAATACCAAATAAGTTGGTAAATTTACCAAAACTATCTCTTGAAAAAGTTGAATGCAGGGTACGAATTCATGGGAAACTGTCTGAACCTTTTAAAACAAATAACGGGCTGCGCCAGGCAGACCCTCTCTCCCGTATACTGTTCAATCTGTCTCTGGAAAAAGTAATACGTATGTTACTAATCACAACCACTGGTTCAATATATAATAAATCAGTGCAAATCCTGCCCTATCCTGATAATATCAATATTATTGGGAGAACAGAAAACTCTGTACGAGAGGCGTGTGTAGTATTAAAACAATCAGCTACAAAAATGGGTTTAATAATAACTACCAACAAAACGAAGTATATGAAAATAAGTTCCCAACAAATCCTACGACCACTTGCTATAGAAAACGACGTCATCGAGGCAGTGAATGACTTTGAATACCTGGGAGCGCTCCTTAACACTAAAAATAATACTACCGCAGAGATAAATCGCAGAATTTGTACGGCCAACAGATGCTATTTTGGGCTTAATCTCCACCTTAAATTCACAATTATATCAAGAAATACAAAAATAAAACTCTACAAAACAATAATACGCCCAATTTTAATAGAAAACCTTTACGTTTTTCGTTTAGAAACCTGAACGTTAACAAAAAAGAATGAAAACATATTAGAATGTTTCGAAAAAAAAGTACTAAGGCAAATCTATGGAGCAGTAAATAACAATGGAGTGTGGAGAACACGATACAACTTCGAACTTTATAGAATATACTGGAAACCTGATATCGTAAAACATATTAAGGTAGGCCGTCTAAGGTGGATAGAACATTTAATGCGGATGGAACAAAATGACCCAGCTAGAAAAACGCTCCTTGATAGACTCATTGGCCAGAGAAGAAGGGGAAGACCCACAACAAGGTTGCTTGATAACATCGATGAAGACATGAGTAAACGTAATTGGCAGAGAAAGGCGATGGATAGGGATGACTGGAGAGAAATACTTGAGAAGTCTAGGAGCCACGCACGGATGTAAAGCCTGAATAATGATGATGATGATGGTGATGAGATGTTAAATCAGATAACACTCCGGCAATTATTTCCGACAAAGAAATTTGTATTTGGACTTTCACCTGAGTCATATCAATCAACTTTATGTAAGCTTTAATTGTTTTTATGTGTTTTATAAAAAGGCTAAACTCCACGGTTCAACAGAACTGAATCACTTTGATTGAATGGTTCAGAAATGAAAGCAATGCTATTTACATGGTATCTGGAAAGTGGACTGTTTAACACATATTTAACATAAACAAGTATCGAAAAAGAAGCTAAGGAAAACGACGTCGTTGGTGGGTACGATCATACGGATTAAGAATAAAAGCCTACGAGCTTCAAACCGTCTATTGCGAGAATTGGTAGAAGAGAATCCAGATGCATACCTTGCTCATCTTCGCATGAATGAAGTAAAATTTAATGAACTTCTTGCAATGGTTCCTATGATTTAAGAGCGACTGACATTTAGATTTACATGGATCAATCTGGTTGCTTCATCCAAACTGAAAAGCAAATGTGAACCGTGTAATTTCGCTTAATATTGTTCTTCTTATGAATCCATTTTAGTACTTATTTGTTTCTTTTTAACAATATTATAGTATTGATTGTTACCATAAAATGGTGAAATAATATGACAATTTATTTTTTTTTACTTAATTAGATGGCTTTGGTAAAGACCAATTAGCCAGACGATTTTTTTTTAACTATAATAATTTAAAAAAGAAAACTCATCCTTCTTCACAACAACAATGCTTAGAGTATTAGTAGTGCTTAAAGTTAAGTGTGAGCAGTGTAATTTGTGTGTGTGTGTGTGTGTGTGTGTGTGTGTGTGTGTGTGTGTGTGTGTGTGTGTGTGTATTTTTTTTTTAAATTTTTTCGTCGCCCACTTACAAAATCTAACTAGTTGCAGGATTGCTAACAAAGAGGTGGTTAGTAATTTACAATTTCATTTTGCACCGTTTGGTGTGATTATATAAGCAGTACAATATATTAATATTCTTATTGAAAATTATACAATTTAAATTTATGGGTAAGTAAATTTTGTTATTAATAACTTCATTATAAAATTTATCTGTGCTTTGACTATTTAATGAACAACCAAGTAGAATATGTGTTAAGTCTCCAAGTTCCCCACATAAACATGAGGAATCATCAATTAAGCCAATTTTACATTTATAGCTTGGTGACATTGCATGATTAGCTCTTATTCTGTTTAAAGTAATAATAAAGTTCCTGTTGTTTTCGTTGTAGAACCATCTTATTATTGGGATTTGGACTTGACATGATTTATAATTTAATCTTATTTGTTTGCTGTCATATAGTTCTTGCCATTTAGCCTTAAGTTGAACTTTAAGTGTGGAATTCAAATCTGTATATGGAATACACTGGTTAATAGAATCTCTGTGTAAGTCTGAGGCGGATTTTGCAAACTAATCAGCAATTTCGTTTCCTTGAATACCCGAATGCCCTTTGATCCAAACTATTAGCACCTCCCGTTGCGAGCTAAGTATTTCGTGATTGGTCTGTAGTATTTCTACTTCTAGATGACTTAAGTTCTTGGCCGCACTTATATTTTTTAGTCTCTCTATGACACTTTTGCAATCTGTAAATATAATACTTTTGAGTCTATACGTCCTAAGTATATATTTTAGAGCTTCACTTATTGCAAACATTTCTTCTGTATATATCGTTGCCTCATCATATGACAATTTACGAATATACAACTATATTACCTAATTCCTTAATTAACTAATAACTAGCTTACACATTAAATAATTAATATACAGTGAACGGCTAAATTATGGAATATTATCATTATTTTTAGAACCGTCGAGTTTTGAGGCAAATCTCGAAACAGGTCGATTTATGTCATAAAATACCCATCTTATAACATACATGGAGTAAAGATGATGTCACCGGTGTAGGTGTAGTGAAGTAATCGTTAATTTTTTTTAATAGAAATCGGTATAATGCGACACGTCATTTAAACGAGAATAAACTGCACTTCTGTTGACCTATTTAGAGCAGCGGTATCGAAAGTGCGAATTGCCATGATGGTTGCCAACCTTCTTAGAGGAGATGGCACATGAAGAAGAAGAAGGTTGTACAAATTGCTTATCGCATAGGCAGGAGTTGCAATTGTTACCCAGCAGAGATGTACATACAGCATTGAGGACAAAACTCAGTAAACTATGCAAACCACAATGACTTAGAAGTCCTATTTGCAACGGCACTCGTGGGCATAAACGATTCCAAAGGAAGATCTTTTTTAATGAGAGAAATAATAGACCAATGTTCGCAATACTCATTTATTACGGAAAAAGCGGCGACAATCTTGAAACGCAAAGAAAACCAATTCATGGTAGATTCTCAGTAATTGGTTCGACAGGAGAAAAAATATCGAACTGGAGCATAATGCTAATCATTGAAATTTATTTTCAGAGTTACTTTAAAATAGAAACAGAGGCTTTGGTACTACCAAAAAATAACCAAAGATTATCAGAACAGGAAATACTATTAGAAGAATACAATCAAAAATACCATATAGAGATAATATTATAGGAAAATGGGGAGATACGAAGCAACAGGCATTTGCAAGGTTGATGCAATTAGAGAGAACCTTCATAAAAGATAGAAGACTAGAATTGGATTGCAGACAGTTTATAAAAGAATATAAAAAAAAAACAAGGACACATTGTGATAATCGAAAATCATAAACGAGGTTATGTAGACGAAAAATTATACACTGACTTTTAAGGAAAAAATAATAGAAGAATTATAACAGCAACTTACAAAATGTATTCATGAGGCTACAAGTGAAGATTTGAGTTATAAAGACAAACATGAATCAAAAAATCAAGAATGGTGGTAGGAGAATATACAAACACTAGTCAACAAGAAGAAAACTGCTTATCAGAAATGGATGTCAACGAGAGAGGAGGAAGATTATAAGATATATCAAAAATTAAATCGAGATGTAAAAAGAAAAGTAGTGAAAAGTAAAATTGAGATGTGGGATCGAAGATGTGCAGAGGTGGATAGGTATATGGGTGGAACAAGAGTTGGGCAAGCTTGGAAGTTGATAAAGTCTCTCCGAAGGGAAGGACATAAAAAATCTAACTTGCAGTTAATAGATCTGAAACAGTGGAAACACCATTATGAGGTCTTACTGATAGAGGATATATGTAAATTCCAAGAGATCGAAATGGGAGAAATATCCGAACACACACAAATAATTGAGATAATAACCGAAGAGTTAAACGATGCCCTCAAAATATTGAAAAACGGTAATTGTGTTGGTAAGGTATGGACCAAAAATATTACATGAGATGTTGGTTCAACTATTTAACAAATGCTTAAAAGGACAAAATATCCCTGATGATTGGAATATTGGATACATCAGCTCAATATTCAAGAAAGGGGATATGCTCTAGTTATAGGGAAATAACTGTTATCAGCTCAGTGGGGAGGTTGTACGGTCGAATAATAAAAGAAAGAATATAATTAAAATACGAAGACATAGAAGAACAAAATGGATTTGGTGCAGGAAGATCATGCACTGATGATATATTCGTTCTGCAGCAGGTAATCGAAAAACGGAAGGCAAGGAATATATCTATCCACCTATTGTTTGTAGATTTAGAAAAGGCATATGTTACTTTACCTTTGAAAAAACTTTTTCAAACATTGACGAAAGTAGGTCTAAGTAGAGAGTATGTGCATGCTATCGCAGATATATACAAAAATGCAAGAAGTGTCGTTAAAGAAGAAAACTATATATCTGTATCATTTCCAATAACAAAGGGGCTTAAACAAGGATGTTGTCCATCTCCGAACTTATTTAAAATATATATTCAATCATCGCTAGAGTAGTGGAGGAAACAAGTATCCGGAATGGGAATAGACATAGGCGTTGGTAAATGTCTAACAACTTTATCGTAGATGATCAGGTAGTAGTAGCGAATGATGAGGACATGGACTACATGTTTAGAAAACTAAAGAAAAAATATGAAAAATGGGGCCTCAATATGAATATGTCAAAGACAGAGTATCTTAAAATAGAAGATGATGAAGAAGATCTAGAGTTAGAAATTAGTAACACAAAAACATGCAAGGAATATAAATATCTCGGATCTATAACATCTAAAGAAGGCACTACTAAAAGGGATATCGAAAATAGAACACAGCAGGGAACAAAAGCGGTTAACATTCTAAACACTCTACTATGGTCTAAAGATATTGGGCAAAAAACAAAATTGACAATCTATCGAACCTTGGTAGAGCCTAGTATGACCTATGGGGCAGAAGTTTCGCAGATCACTAAAAAAGATAGAAAAAGAATAGAAGTATTAGAAACGGATTTTATGAGAGGAGCGTGTGGTGTATCCAAAAAAGATCATATCAGGAATAAAGATATTAGTAGGACAAATACTGTATATTCCAGTGTAGACAGAATTGAAACGGGACAACTAGTGTGGTATGGCCACGTGAAGCGAATGAATGAAGATAGATGACCAAAGAAAGCTTAAGGCCAAAGGCCTTCAGTTGACTAGGAAAAAAATGTACGACACATAATGAGAGATAGAGCCATCAAAGAAGACTAATGGATGGACAAAAAACGATGGCGGTAGAAATGCGAGAGGCGGCAGAGGCTGTAGGAACCTCGCTTATATATATATATATATATATATATATATATATATATATATATATATATATATATATATATAAATATATATATATATATATATATATATATATATATATATATATATATATATATATATATTGAAAAAATGTATATATATTGAAAAAATGAGCCAATCGCTCAAGATGATTTTTCGACAATTTCACGACCGAGATCTATGCCATCCTACAAGCACTGATAATAATTAAGAAGAATGACTATAGTAAGGCAGAAGTTATCACACTGAATATTTAAGCTTCATTCTGACAATTCAGCAGCTTTATTTTAAGTATCAAATTAATTTTCTTGTGAAATCTAAATTAGATATTTTACACTCAAAAAAATCGATATCTTAATTCCTTGGGTCTCATCGGATGTAACTATTCACGAAAAAAGAGAAGCAGATTGGTGTACTAGAGATGCAACAAATAACGAAAAGTTAACAATAGTAAGTGAAGTGCATGCTAGTGACATTAAAACAGTGATTAAATCCAAAATCAAGTGTAAGTGGCAAAGTAAATGGGATAACTCCTAATTGAAGTTAAACCCTCAATAAAAATGTGTAGGAAGCAAACCCAAGCGGGCCAACCGGGATAGAATTGATCAATTATTTACTATTAAACTGGGAATAAGCCACAATTAAAGATAAAAATACGTTTATTGACGTTTCAATTTCCACTTCGGAAATCGTTCTTAAAATACAAACAGTAAATTAATTAAACAAATTTTGTTTTTTGTTACATAGTTAAAAATTCTTCTAATAATTTAATTTTATCTGACTCATTTATATTGACAATTCAGACATACATTATGCATTTTAAAGTAGACGACTTTAAAATGATATTGCCAATATTGTTGAGTTGCGCTCTTGGGACGACTTTACTTATAATATAGTTCATTCGATTACATGAAATCAACTTTAACTTGAGAATATCCGTCAGAAAAAAAATCATAGCATGTAATTCGTCTTTAAAAAGACAAACACATGACATGATGACAGTAAAATTCTCCTGTTAGTGATTCCATAGTAAATTATGAGGGAAAAACCAGAAAAAAAAACCTCATAATACTATCCCGACATTGTAAGTATTTGTTCGTGAATTTAGTTTACCTTCAACAAACATCAAAATTCTGATTTTATATGTTACGTTATTTAAAAAACATAAATGATGTATCCTCTATATGTTACTGACTTACTAATACTGGTATTTTCTTAATAATAACTTCCTCTTTCAATATTGGTAACCAGATCCTACTACATTCTGCCGAGGAATTTGCGACACAATTAGCCTCATTTAGCATTATTAGAGCCGCTTCTTTGTTTTTTCTTTTTTTACCATCCGTCTCTTTTAGGACTACATTTGAATTATTCCATTGAACCCTATGTTCATTATCCCATGCGTGTTTACAGATTTGAGATCTATCAAATTCTCTATTTTTAATATAAGATTGATGTTCATTTATTCTAACATTTAATGGCCTTGATGATTCACCTAAATAAAACTGATCGCATTCACATGGTATTTTATAAATGCAATTCTTTGTCCTTTCTTGTTCATTGTTAGGTTTGGTTTTGGACAAAATAGATCTCAACGTGTTTGTTGTTTTGAATGTTGTTGAAATGTTGAATTTATTTCCTATCCTTTTAAGTTTTTCTGATAATCCTTTTATGTTTGATAAAAAATTTTTTTACATAAAAATCCTTTTATGATAAAAATACTGTTTGTATTTTGAGAACGATTTCCGAAGTGGAAATTGAAACGTCAATAAACGTATTTTTATCTTTAATTGTGGCTTATTCCCAGTTTAATAGTAATTAATTTACAATGCCACAAGAAAATAGCTTCAGAACAATATTAAGAAATCGTTATGGGCCCAGCGTTATTCAAAATTTTAGGAGATTAGAATTTCTATACAAGAAACTAGCACACTATCACAATTCAATTAAATTTTTACGAAGATGTAGAGATAATAACCTAATACCAAAGGGCTTGAAGTTACGTCCAGCATATTCAAGCAGAAGGTTGGAACAATAGTTCAAGCAGAACGTACAATGTCGGGATAGTATTATGAGGTTTTTTTTTCTGGTTTTTCCCTCATAATTTACTATGGAATCACTAACAGGAGAATTTTACTGTCATTATGTCATGTGTTTTTCTTTTTAAAGACGAATTACATGCTATGATTTTTTTTTCTGACGGATATTCTCAAGTTAAAGTTGATTTCATGTAATCGAATGAACTATCTTATAAGTAAAGTCGTCCCAGGAGTGCAACTCAACAATATTGGCAATATCATTTTAAAGTCGTCTACTTTAAAATGCATAATGTATGTCTGAATTGTCAATATAAATGAGTCAGATAAAATTAAATTATTAGAAGAATTTTTCACTATGTAACAAAAAACAAAATTTGTTTAATTTACTGTTTGTATTTTGAGAACGATTTCCGAAGTGGAAATTGAAACGTCAATAAAGGTATTTTTATCTTTAATTGTGGCTTATTCCCAGTTTAATAGTAATTAATTTACAATCCCACAAGAAAATAACTTTTGATCAATTATGTTTAGGTCATACAAGAATAACACAATCATATGAATTTGGCGTAATACTTATAACACTGTGTAACATTTATACAAGAAAAAATCAACAATAATCTTTCCGATGATCTAAAAACATTATTAGACAAAAACTGTAACATACAAAATATTTTAAATTTTTTTTAGAAGAAAGAAACTCACCTTTTTTATCAATTGTAAATTAATTAAGTAACTGTTTCTTAATGTAACATGTCGCTAATAATTACTACAAGAATTTATACGACTGATATTAAATAAAAAAATGATACTTATATTTATTTAACTTTATCAAGTACATCTACTACCTATATCTCACAGAATAAACATCGCAGGTGTTTTAAAGTACTTGTCTTTTATGACTCGCCAAAACAAGTGTTTAATCATAACATAGAAATTTGCATATACACAAGTACTTCTTCCAAATTAACTTGATATTATCATTAGAAATAATCAGATTCTAGCAATAAATAAGTTTAATCCATTCATCATCATCATAAGTGGCTCGACCGTTGTGGATCTTGGCCTGCTCACAAAGAAGTCGCCACTCCTGTCGATTCCTAGCAACTTCCCTGCATCTTCTAACTCTTAAAATCTGTAGATCTCCTTCCACATCGTCAATCCATCTCATTAGTGGTCGTCATCTGCTTCTTGTGCCCTCTGGTTTTGAAAATGTTATTCTCTTCGTGTATTCGTGATCTGACATCCTAGCAATGTGCCCAGCCCATCTAAGTCTCTGCATTTTAACGAATTTCACAATATCTGGATCAGTGTATAACTGATATAGTTCAAAGTTGTATCTTCGACGCCATAGCCCATTTTCATTTACGGTCCCAAAAACATTTCTAAGAATTTTTCTAATTATTATTAAATCGTGATGGCTAACATATCATTTCTTCCATGGAATGCGCGGTCAATTAAAACAAATAAGGGTTATTTGTTTTAATTGAGCGCAGATGGACGTGGAAAAGCCCAGATGGGAACACGAAAAACGAGATCGATTACTTTATCACTGATAAAAGATACATATTTACAGATGTGACAGTGCTAAATAAATTTGCGAAATCAAGCGACCATCGTATGGTGAGAGCCACCATTGTGTTAAATACCAACTATGAACGACACAATATGATAAAAAAGAAGCAAATAAACAGATGGACACATCCAAACAACGAACAAAATTTTGAAGAGCATATCGGTAAATTCCTTCAAGAAAAATCATCAACAAATTATACTAACATTCTAAATGACATAATAGTAGAAGCAATAACAGAAGCTCAAAAGAAATGCTGCCCAAAAAGCGTATAAAAAGAAAAAATTAGTCTGGAAACACAGAAAAAAATGGAACAAAGAAAAATACTGAGAAGCGACGAAAACTCTAGTAACGACGATATAAATAGAATGAACAAGGAAGTATCAAAAGAAATCAAAAAAGACTTAAGAAAATACAAAGATGAGAAAATAATCATTGAGAAACCATTGAGGAAAATAAAAGTATGAAAATAATGAGACGCAAACTCACAAATGGAAATAAACAAATAGTCAAACTCAAGGATAGAAATGGCAACATCACATCAAACAGAGAACATTTGTTACAAATTGTGGAATCATTCTATGAGACATTATATAGCAACCAATCGACTCTAGATATAGTCGAATATCAACAGAGGAAGGTTCAAAATCAGGGTTCCGAAGATATTCCAGAAATCTCCTTGAACGAAATTTACAAGGCCCTAAAAAGATGAAGAATAACAAAGCTCCGGGGGAGGACGGTGTCGTCACGGAAGCGATAAAGATAGGAGGCTTAGTACTGATAGCCAAAATTCAAAAGCTCTTTAATCTATGCCAATGGAATCAAAATATCCCAACAAAGTGGAATATTTCAATAACTGTACTCTTACACAAGAAGGGAGATATAGCAGACCTGGAAAGATACAGACCAATCAGTTTCCTTAACCATCTTTATAAAGTATACACCTGAATAATAACGAATAGATTAGAGACAAAGCTGGATTTTTACCAACCTCGGGAACAAGCTGGTTTCCGCCCTAATTACGGCACAAACGATCACCTGCAGTGCCTAAAAACCCTAATAGAAAAAACTAACGAATATAACCGTCCCTTGGCATTGATATTTGTAGACTTTAAAAAGGCGTTTGATACAGTGGAACTACCTATCTTAAGAGCACTACAAGATTGCAGGATCGACCACAGATATTGTAATATAATTAAAAATATATATGAAAATGTCACAACAACCATAAGTCTATATTCTGCAACTAATAAAATAAAGATAAAAAGGGGAGTCAGGCAAGGTGATACCATGTCACCAAAGCTGTTCATTACCGTTCTTGAGTATGCATTTAAAAAACAAAACATGGCAACAGAAAGGAATATCTATCGATGGAGAAAGATTAAACCATCTACGTTTTGCGGACGATATCGTGCTTCTGTCAGATAATTTGGGAGAGATTAAAGACATGCTCCAAGAACTGAATGACATACTACAAGAAAGTGGGCTGGAGATAAATTTCGAGAAAACCAAAATGATGACCAATATGGTTCCCAGCGAAGAGATACAGATAAATAACAACAAGGTAGAATTAATCGATAATTACACATACTTGGGTCATGAAATTAAAATAACCAGAGACAACCAAACCTGCGAGCTAAATAGATGAATCATGTTGGGATGGGCGGCATATGGACGGATGAGAGACATTTTTAAAACAAATATCCCAATTCACCTGAAAAGGAAGGCATTTAACCAATGCGTCTTACCAGTCTTGACCTACGGAGCAGAGACCTTAACTTTAACGAAAGCTACTGCCGAAAAACTGAGGTTAACACAAAGGCGAATGGAGAGATCAATGCTGGGCCTGACCTTGAAAGATCGCGTAAGAAATGAGGAGATACGCCGACGAACTGGCGTAGACAAAGTGGAGTTGGGCTGGACATGTTGCTAGAATGGAAGACGGAAGATGGACGAAGAGATTATTGGAGTGGAGACCAAGAGCCGACAAGCGAAGTCGAGGCAGACCACCCACCCGATGGACCGACGACCTAAGGAGGATAGAAACAAACTGGATTGCAGCAGCTAGAGATAAAGAGAACTGGAGACGTTTGGAGGAGGCCTATATCCAACAATGGATGTGAAAATTCGGCTGGATGATGAAGGGTTATTTAGAAAAATTTTTGTATGACAATAAAATAGATACAGGACTAACATCAGAAACATGTTTAAAGAAAAGTAACTTCATTAACTTTACGGGTTATAATATCTTTAGGAATGATAGGGATGATGGATATGGTGGTATGGCTATACTATTGAAAAAAAAATTAATTTTTATAATAGTCCTACTTTTCATCCAATCAATGACGTAATGTGTAATAGCATATCAATTAAAATTAAAACCGGTACAAACATTAACATTTATTCTATTTATGTAAAACCAAATCTCAGAATTACGGAAAATGAATGGAAAAAGTTTTTAATAGTATGGAGAAGCCTTTTATAATTGGTGGTGATTTTAATAGCCACAATTATGTTTGGGTCTGTAGTACTATAGACACTATAGGAAAAAATCTGTTAGAAGCTATTGAGGACTGTAATCTCGTACTTTTAAATAACGACAAAGAAACTTTGCTGCGTAGACCTAGTAGTATTAATAAATCGGCAATAGACCTTACAATATGCTCAGCAAATATTAGTCATTGTTTCGATTGGGATGTTGTGAATAATACTTTAGAATCAAATCATTTTGCTATTGTTATAAAGTTAAATATTAATAGTAATAAAGCTGAATGTGTAAATACAAAATTCCAATCGAATATAAATAAAGCGGACTGGTCTCTTTTCTCTTCTATATTAATTTAGATTACCAACAATTTTTAAATTAATTAAACGAATATTGTAAAATATGCATACCGGAGAAAAGAACAGGGACTAGTCTACGATTTGGGAAAACTTGGTGAAATGACAATTGTAAAAAGGCTATTCAAGAACAACAACTTGCTTTACGCAAGTTTAAGTTGCAGTCCAATATACAAAATTATATAAATTATAATAAATGTGTAGCAGAAACCAAAAAAGTTATATTAAAGAGTAAGCGTAATGCATCGAAAATCTTTTGTAAATGCATAGAAACTTTAAACAAAAATACACCAATAAAAAGGTGTATTCATTCAGTGCCATTTAGTTTGTACGAGTTAGAAATAAGTCTTAAGAACAAGAAAAACACTTCTCCGGGAATAGATAATATACATTATATTATGTTGGCTAATTTACATCAAAAAGGAAAAGAAACACTATTAAAAATTTTTAATTAAATATGGCAATCAAAAGATATTCCAGATAGTTGGAGAGAGTACCGGGTGATTCCCATACTTAGAGCAAATCGAAATTCTGATTCGGCAGAATGTTATAGATGTATTTCATAAAGCTTCTGCATAACAAAAACACTGGAAAGAATGATAAAACTTAGGCTCGAAAGATGGCCAGAAAAAAATAATATAATATCACAAACACAATTTGGATTTCGTAAAAATCATTCTACTGTGGAAGCAGTGAGCCACTTGGTAACAGATATAAATTTAGCGTTTACGTCAAAATCTTCGAAAACAGCTTTTTTATTAGATGTTGAATCGGCATACGAAAACGTTTAAGTATATTATACAACAAAATGCCACAAATAGGTCTTCCCGAATGTTTCTATCAAAAAATAATAAAACTATATGACTGTAGAAAAATTTATATATCGGTAAATGGTAACACAATTGGTCCAAGGCTAGCGATGGATGGTTTACCTCAAGGAGGAACATTAAGCTCATTGCTATATTTAATTTATACTGCTGATCTATCTATTTGAATCTCCGATTCAAAAATTAAATTATGTATTTTTACAAGAAAACGAAAAGAGATACCCAACTACGTCTTAATAAACAATGTCTCCTATTCAGTGCAAAGTTATGTTAAATATTTGGGCATTACTCTTGATCGACAGATTCTCTGGAAAGAACATAAATATAGACAATATAGTTAAAAAACAGAAAAGGGAATAAATCTTTTTCGATTCGTGTCACACTTACGATGGGGAGCAGATCCAAATGTTTCTTTGTTAATATTTAAAAATAATATAAGGATGGTTGGAAGGAAGGACGATTATGGATTAATATTATACAGTGACGCATTACAGTGTCATTTAAACGAAATAGACAAAATCGTTAATAAATGCCTTAGATTGTGTATAGGAGCCCTAAGAAGTACACCCATTAGTAACTTACAAGTCGAATGCTGTGAAATGCCAATGTATATAAGACAAAAAAAACTTGGCATCAGACTTTTAGTTAGATTGTACGAGAAAAAGTCAAGTTTAATATTTAAAATACACCAACTGTTCTTAGCAGACTTAACAGAAAAATATTGGATAAAAAAGAAAACTCTAAATATAATAGATTTCTATTAAAATATGACAATATATGATAAGCAACTATAGAAATATGTCATAAACCCAAATTACAATATTGACTTTAATACTCTAGAACAAGTTCAGGTATACTTGTTAAGAAACTACAGCAATTTACCTTTATCTTTAAGACAATTAATGTTTATATCTGACAGTTCATAATTCTTCAAAGATTGTTATATACTATATACAGGTGCATCCAAAAGTATCGAAGGTGTGAGATGTGCATACTGGGATAACAATAATAAAAACAGTAAAATGTTTGAACTCAATTCCATCATGAGTATATACACAGCAGAATTAATAGCGATAGTGGAAACACTAAAATATTTATCTAATATAAATCATTTAAAATTTATAATTTATAGTGACAGCAAAAGTGGTTTAAGTAAAATTAGTGCCATGAATCCTAAATCAAAAGTAAATTACATTGAATTATATATAATAAATAAAATTAAAGAAACAAAATGACGGTATTATATTTTGATTTGATACAGAGCAGCAACAAGCCGCATATACGTATTTCGATCTCTTTAGATCTTCTCAGTACGGTATAGTTGTACGAATAAGGAGCTCGCCTTAGCGAACTTTGCTGGTTCGGAGAAAGATTTTTCTTATCGCACAAAGCTTCTGAGATACTCCTTAACTTCGAAGGACCAGCTGGAGAATCCAGCACCTAAAAGGTTGTTCCCTTGACAAGGGATAGGTGTAAATATTAAATATGTAAAGCCTTAACGTATCTTTATTGCAAGAAGAAAATAGCCTACATTACTGTAGAAAATAGCATTTGATAGTTTATGGATCAACAGTAAAGATTTAACTTGTATAACATGTAAATTAAAATCGTTGTTAAAATGTTAAAATTGTTGGATCACAAATCGTTTATGCACTCGCGGCACGATATGGCAACACCGCGACTTGGAATAATTACAAAGTTGAGATTAAATATAAGTTTTCTACTTACAATAAGGCACAGCATCTAACTCGTTACCATGCACTCACTGCCAACAATACTGGCCACAAAAACTAGATAATTGGAAAATAAGGAAATAATGAATAAATGAAGAAATGAATTTGACGGGTCGCACGCTTGCTTGTTCGACCTTTTCTTAAGACGGTTGCTTGGCGACTATGTCGTTTTTAGAAACTCGTTGGTTTTGCTAACAGTTCAGGACCGAGAAATGGACTGGTTTTTGGGACTAGTCCAAGTTTAGATATAAGGGGAGTTTTGTTATGAAAATCTAAGATTTTTACAATGTACAAATTTATGGTAAATTTGTACAATAGTTACTACTCCATATTAAACCAAAATATTTTCCCGTCGTAGATTATAGTTATTAAAAATAACTATTTACGGACGTAACTACGCTATCTAAGAACAAAAAGAGAAATCATACGATTTCTACCTGGCGAAATCGAATTCAAATATAAGCCGCCGTGCCCCCTAAGACTTGCGAAGCAAACAGCTTGATAAATGCATCTGCAAGGGAGTCTAAAAATTGCACTCCAAATGCCGTTCATCATGGCCTATATTCGTAGTGAATTCGATTTCTGGTACTCCAAATGAAGTAAATAAACAAAACAAAATGACGGTATTATATTTTGATTTGATACACAGCAGCAACAAGCCTTATTAGCTCTACAAGCTCTTATTTTCAATGAGGTTAATAATTTTTAAATTCACTGTATTCTTTGACCGATGCGATGTCCACCATCCCATTAATTTAATTTATTTTATAACATTAGAAAACAATGAGTTTTTATATAAATTATTGTATAAACATGTTTTAGATATTCAACTCAAATTGTGATTGTAAATATAGAGTAAGTATTTCTTTGTAATTTGTTAGAAAAAAAGGAAAAAAAATAAAAAAAATTATAAAAAAAGAAAATACAAAAAAATTAGAAAAAAAGAATTAAGAAACAAATAAAAATACATAAATAAAAAATAAAAATAAAAAAGAGAAACAATGAGGAACTTGGACAGTCCACAGTAAAGTAGCTATTGAAATAAGTAGATAGATGCAGAAGAGTTTACTGTGGAACTCTGAGGACCTTATCACTTATTTTATATATAAATAACTAAAAAGCACCTAATAGAAATAAAAAAGACTATATATTAGAGATCAATACTAGTAATAGTAGGATTAGTAAGATTAGTATTAGTAGGAATTTGGGATAAGATGGTATAGTAAATAATGACTAATGAAAAAATGAGTACAAATTGTAAGATTGGCGAATGGATTTAGTGTCCGTAGTCATTTAAACACAAACAAACAAAAACAAATACTCATGATCCTTTAAGTTTCGATTTCCGTTAATTTTGCTTACTCATTTTGTTTTACAGATGACTTGTTTATTCCATTTAAATAAATAAAAATGAGTGTTCTTGACTAAATTTTGTTTCATTTATCATACAGATTATTGTGTTATTCACGTGCTATTCACGTGATTATTACCACGTGAATAGAATTCATTATATTATTATATCCCGATTATGGTAATTGTTTTCATGCTAAACAGTATTAACTCAATGTTTTTTCAAAAAATTAAAGAGCTATAAAAATAACAAATTCAGTATTATATAGTATCATGTATACCTCTCAAATGGTGTTTATCACATATTTGAAGAAAAAGAAACAAAAATTTTATTTAAAATTTACTCTTTATATTTCTTTTAATATGCTCTCCTATAAAATTTTAATTTTGTGAGTTAATTCAGGATACAAAAGAACATAGTGTAATATCAAAACGAATTACAAACAATAAAAATTACGAGGAAACTTGAACAAAATGGTCTAATATTGAATATTATGCCCTAAAATATAAAAATTTAGTAGCAGTCGCAAAAAAATAATATTACAAAGCAAAAAAGATTCTTGGCAAATTTTTTGTAAACAACTTAACAGAAACACACCTATAAAAGATATATGGAAATATATAAAGAAAATAAAAAGTACATTTAATCCTTCAAAAAATAGGATCCAGGTAGGGGAGTGGGTAGAAATGTTCTTCAATAAAATTCCTCCAAGTTGGGTGGAAACAAATATTCGGCCGATTAGTTCACTGAGCACGGATGATGTAGATAGGGAATTCTCAAGTATGGAAATAAAACAAAGCCTCAAAACTAACAATAATACAGCGTCCGGAGTTGATAACATTTATTATAAAATGCTCGCTAGTTTGTCAGAATCAAGTATTGAAATTTTTCGCAAAATAATAAATACAACATGGAATCGGGCAGAATTTCCAACAAGCCGGAAGGAATATTCAGCAATCCCAATTCTAAAGCCAGATCGAGATGCGGAAGATCCAGATTTATATACTTAGAGCAATTTCACTAGCTTTTTGTGTCTTAAAAACTTTAGAAAGAACAATCAAAGTCAGACTAGTTCATTGGCTTAAAAACAATAAAAAAATACCTTAATTGTAGTTTGGCTTCAGAAGAGGATGTTCAACCATTGAAAATATAGGTAACCTAGTAAGCGATATAAATATCGTTTTTACTAACAAAAAATCACTTTCAGCAATATTGTAGATATAGAATCAGCCTATGATAATGTTATATTAGACATTCTCTATGAAAAATGGAAAAAATGGGAATCTCTCAAGCTTTGACCTCACGTATCAGATTATTATATTCCAATAGAACAGTTTCAATTAATATAAATGATGAAATATTGGGCCCTAAAACGACCAATATTGGGTTACCATAAGGAAGTATACTAAGCCCTGTACTATACTTAATATACCCAGCAGATCTGGAATGTAAAATTAAATGTGAGACCATTTCTATACCACAATTTGCCAATGATATTTGTATATATTCATCATGGCAATATATTGAAGAAGGGTGCAAAAAATTAAATATAGCTTACAAGAACCTCAATAAATGGTGTAATGAAAATAGTCTAAAAATTTCCAGGAAAAATACAGAAGTTTGCATTTTCACGAGAAAAAGAAAAAACATTCCAAACGAATTAACATTGGATACAACAAAGTATAGCGTATGTGCATCAGTACAATACCTAGGAATGTATCTAGATAAAACATGACATGGAAAAATCACATAGATTACTGGATTATGGTTGTTTCTTCTACGAACAAGCTTCAAAAAGACAACTAAAAAAAATAGACCACGAGTAAATAAGTGTCTAAGACTATGCCTAGGGGCTTTAAAAAGTACACCAATTGATTGTTTATTTGCAGAAGTAGCGGAAACTCCACTAAGATATCGTCGAAAGATTTTAGCTTCCAAATTTATAACTAAATTAAGCTTTAACAAAAAAGCGACTTAGTCCAAAAATTAATATACTGTTGACTATGTAATACATAACGTAATAGAAGAAATGCACTCTTCAGATATAGATCCAT